>JAUMIR010000001.1:361628686-362828686 GCA_030847615.1 Gambelia wislizenii
AGGCTTATTTAATCCTGTTGGCCATCCTGGCTGTAATTATTTTTACATCTACAACAAAAATAAAATGGCTCTCTCACAAGAATGCCAGTTTTTATTCTTTGGTGTTTGGAGAACTTCCTCAAGACCAGCCTGTCACATACAATTCTTTCTTAAAAGTTGATTATAACTTATAGTTATAATTAAAACTTATAACATACTGATAGTTGCCTGCATCAGGATTTGGACCTTCCTGGGGGTGTGTATGTGTGGATGCACAAGTACAATTTACATCAATACTGACCATCTATACTGGATGTGACTTCCACAATCTTTCTATAGGTTGGTTCTTATGATTATCCCAATTTGAGCAGAAAAATCTATAAACTTGGCTCATGTCTAGAGAGGAATTAAATGGCAGCTATATATCATGTTGCAGAATTTGCAACATAGGTGCAGAGTGGAAGGTTGATATTGGAAAGTAGTGTTTAGTATCAGCCTTTAGAAAACTATGCAGGTAGCTTATGTTTGTTTACGCAAAAGATTTATGCAATCTTAGATTTATACATCCTGGGTAAACAACTTAACAGTCCTCCAGCAACTCCAATGCAGCCAATAGTGAAGGATGATAGGAATTGTAGTTCAACATCATGTGGCTGGCCACAAGCTGTTTGCCCCTGATTTATGTTGGTATGTACTCCAATTCATGACATATAAAATAACCCACACTTCATTCTAGATCAGAAAATATGTAAAATCTCCTAGTTTGGGGCTTGGTAAACAAGGTATCACCCACCAAGAACACCTCTCTAATTGCCTTCGACTTTCCTGTTGCATATACGCAAGGCACTATCAGAGACATCTTTTGAAGTCTGTATCCTAAATATGTATAATGGGATAAAATATGGCTTTGAGGCATTCAGCATTGGCAAGACAAAGAGCAGTATAATCAACCCACCCAACAACCTCTCTCTCTCTCTCTCTCTGGCTTTTCTTCGCAAACGAAGATTCAGGAAGGACTCATCCCGCGCCTTCTGCAAGCGCGCTGATGACTAAAAAGGCCAATCCGAGATAAACAAGTCCGGTTGCAAAAAGTGCAGCAGAAGGTCTCCTTGGGTGATGTTTTTGGGTTGTGATTCTTTCTGCGTTGTCGTTTCTCTTCAAGACTTGTTCGTCGTGAGTTCTCAAATAAGGCTGCAGCATTGTGGATAGTGCGTCTCCATGCCTCCCGATGTGAGGCCAGGGCGGACCACCGTTGGTGATCAATCTGGCCAAGCCTGAGATGTTGTTTCAGGGAGTCCTTGTATCGCTTTTTTGGAGCGCCCCTCCCACGCTGACCCGTGGCGAGTTCACCGTAGAGTAGTATTTTTGGGAGGCGATGGTCCTCCATCCTAGAAACGTGCCCTCCCCAGCGCAGCTGTGTTCTCAATATCATGGCCTCAATGCTGGTGATCCCTGCTTGTTCAAGGACAGCAACATTCGTCACATAGTCAGTCCAGTGTATATTTAGGATTGTGCGTAGACAGCGCTGATGAAAGCGCTCGAGGAGTCGTAGGTGGTGGCGATAGGTAACCCATGTTTCAGATCCATAAAGGAGGATAGACAGTACGATGGCTCTATACACACTAATTTTTGTGCTTTGCCTCAGGTGTTTATTGCTCCAGACTCTTTTGTGAAGTCTTCCAAATGCACTATATGCCTTTGCTAAAACACAAATAGCACAAAATTATTTTAAAAATTAGCATGGCATAAAATATGGGTGAAGAATTATAATGCTGCCCTAGCCTCCCAGTTCAGGTTGTAGATGTCTTTTCTCTCTACATCCTTCTGAAGGAGCTGTCATTTTAGGAAAGTTCAGAAGGAGATTAAGAGTGGGTTAAGTCAAGTCCACAGGATGATGTAGGGCCTACAGACTCTGCTATCTAGTTTTAAAAACAACGTGCATGTGACCACTTCAAATTTGTGATTAGATGTGGTCTTCTGAAGGAAGGAAGTTTTGCTATGCGGATGTCCCAACTAAGAACGTTTGCACTGTTCAGGCACTTGTATCCCGTAATTATGTAATGCGTATAGGTCCATGTGTTTCGTTCTGATCCATGTTTGATGTTGTCTTTCATCTCTCTGTACTGTTTATATACTTAACGAGATGGATTCTCTTCAGTTTTGCAAATCAGCAAAATTGCATAGTCTCTGCATGTAGTCTTCAGCAGCATCTTGTTGCAATTCTCCCATACTACCTTAAGTCAGTGGTTTTCAAAAATCTTCTCTTCATGAAACTATTCTACATTTACTTGGCCACAAAAGGAACTACAGTACTCTGTATTCTACAGTACAGGCAAAGTTCTATGGGGGTGTACTCAATTTATGGTTCCATTTGGGTCTCATATAACTTTCCAAAATTTTGTATCATACCAAGGGAATTCCTGGTCCATACAGCCTTCCAAAGTCCCCAGTCTATCTTACAGAAGTTCCCTGGCTCTTCTTGTCTCTCTCCTAATCCCTGTTACTGTTTCAGCTGATTGTGGAAACAGACATGAGGACAATCTAGGTAAATGTGCTGAGATTTTGGGTAAAACCAAGCTAGCTACGTAAAATAGCAACCCAGACCTGGGGGGGGGGGTATCTTTTGGCAGTTTGGCAGGCAACAAAATTGTCTAGTAGCTGCAGCAGCTGCAGTAGCTGTGTCATTCCTGAGATGGCTCCCATTCTTCATGGCTTTGCCTACAACACTGACTACCTACAGGAAGTTTTCCCAGGCCCTATATTGCTACAGGGACCTGTGGAATAATGCCCACCAGACAGAACTTTTACCCAGGGACTCATAGAGAAAGAAGTTTCCCAAGTCACAATGTTGCACTCCACTCCCTGCCTTAGCTCAAATGGCACAATGGGCCCATGTGTGTGCAGCCCACCATCTCCCCCCCCCCAGTCCCATCTCCAAACTATTGGCTTTTTGGTGCACTAATGCACTAAATACCCTAAAAGCAACATATCCCATCTGATCTTGGAGGCTAAGCAGGGTCAGCCCTGGTTAGTACTTGGATAGGAGACCACCAATGAATACCAGGTACTGTAGGCTATATTTCAGAGGAAGGAACTGACAAAACCACCTCTGAATATTCCTTGCCTAAGAAAACCCTATGAAATTCATGAAGAGGTGACTTGAAGGCACACGCACACTGTAGCATAAATTCAATGCACACACAAGCACCTTTGCACTGAGTGAGAGAGTTCTGGTACTTGCTTGTAACTGGATGCAGAAGTGTGCCCAGACTATAAAGACACCTTATGTACAAAGATAAAACCTTTTCCTTCTCCAGTGCCACTTGCCCTAAGATTTGTCTCCTTATATGGAGACCTTGAGAAGCATAATAATGTGCTAAGACTTCAGCCAGTGCCTTGGGATCTGGGAACTTATCTGGGTGATAACAGATTTTCTTGAAGGAGTATGAAATGAATGGGGTAGTTGCCCTGCTCATACACAGTGTTTCAGTTCACAGGCAAGAGCCACATGAGCAATTAAACCTATAGAAACAGTTAAATTGGCCCTCATAGTTATGTATGGATGTCAAACACATTTACTTAAAAAACCCTTTTGTCTTATGGTGGTAACATTGCTAGATACTGGCCACAATCTTGTTTATTTAAACAGAATTAATCTCATTTGATTCACTGGGTTGAATGGAATGGTGCTGTTGCATTCATGCCTATCTTGTGGGCTTCCCTTAGGCAACTGGTTGGCTACTGTATGAACAGAATCTTTGACTAGATAGACCTTTAGTCCATCTCTGTGTTCATGTGGCTTTATTGCAGCAGAAACCCAAGGCAGTGTGTTGGTGTTGGTAAGAAGAACGGCCTTACCTGTAAGACTAGCCCCTTGCTTGTAGCAAGCACCAGCTGCCCTTGCATAGGCCTGGCCAGCTGGCTTTATTACCAGCAGAATCTCTGGGCAGTCAGTGGTTGAAGGGTGGTGTCAAAGAGCATTGCCCATTTGGTGCCCTTTTAGTGTCCGGTGTCTTATTATAGTCAGACATTGTGTACTGATTGAAGGGAAGCTAGAAGCAAGGGTTATGGAATTACAGAGGAGAGAGTGAGATGTTAAGATCACAACCAGAGGTCTAGCAGATGGGAGTGGTTGAACTGCAGCAAGAGGAGAGTTTCACTTGTGTCTTGTGACGTATTGTATTGTGTGTTGTATTGCTATATGCTGGATTTCCATCAGTACATTATAAGAGAATTTTGTATGACTGCTTATCTATATGTAGATAGTATTTACTATAATACTGATAAGCCAGCTGGCAATGAGAGTAGCTGCTGGAAGGCTGGGTAGTGGTGGGAGCATAATCTGGTACCATCAAGTTGGCTATAAGGCTTCACTTTTGTGTGAGTAAGGTTACGCTGGACCAGCCAACTATTTAGTTTTATAAACCCATTATGTACAAACTGGGAATGATTATCTAGTGATTTTTAGAACTGTGTTAATGTGTTGTTAATTTTTTATAGTTAATTGTGTAATCTGTATGTATTGCTGTTTGGTTATTGTTGATATGAGGATAAGGTGTAAAGAAAATGGGCCTGCAGTACTAGTTGTCCAGGGCAGAGGCAGATATGGTAATGGCCTCTCTCTCTCTCTCTGGCTTTTCTTCGCAAACAAAGATTCAGGGAGGATTCATCCCGCGTTTTCTGCAAGTGCGCTGATGACTAAAAAGGCCAATCCGAGATAAACATGTCCGGTTGAAAAAAGCACAGCAGAAGGTCTCCTTGGGTGATGTTTCCAGGTTGTGATTCTTTCTGCATTGTCGTTTCTCTTCAAGACTTGTTCGGCGTGAGTTCTCAAATAAGGCTGCAGCATTGTGGATAGTGCGTCTCCATGCCTCCCAATGTGAGGCCAGGGCGGACCATTGTTGGTGATCAATTTGGCCGAGCCTGAGATGTTGTTTCAGGGAGTCCTTGTATCACTTTTTTGGAGCGCCCCTCTTACGCTGACCTGTAGCGAGTTCACTGTAGAGTAGTATTTTTGGGAGGCGATGGCCCTCCATCCTAGAAACGTGCCCTACCTAGCGCAACTGTGTTCTCAATATCATGGCCTCAATGCTGGTGATCCCTGCTTGCTCAAGGACAGCAACATTCATCACAAAGTCAGTCCAGTGTATTGATGAAAGCGTTCGAGGAGTCGTAAGTGGTGGTGATAGGTGACCCATGTTTCAGACCCATAAAGAAGAATAGACAGTACAATGGCTCTATACACACTGATTTTTGTGCTTCGTCTCAGGTGTTTATTACTCCAGACTCTTTTGTGAAGTCTTCCAAATGCGCTATATGCCTTTGCTAATCTGTGACTGATCTCTTTGTCAATTTTGGCATCTGAGGAGATGATGCTTCCCAGGTAGGTGAACTGCTGAACGAACTTAAGCACAGAGTTGCCGATGGCAATGTGGGGATGGTGGGTTGTCCAGGGCAGAGGCAGATTTGGTAATGGCAGGGTGATGCTAAATGCCTGTCTTACTTTCCAGCCATCCTGCCAGCCTTAGGAACTTGGACAGTGAACCAAGCCACTCACAAAACCTCACCTTGCTCCTGTGTAATGCCTGGTCAGTTAAACATAAAGTACATGCAATCTATGATCTCCTTACGGAGGAGGCTGACCTTACAGGCAACATATCCCTGGCATTACAGGCTGAGCTGGCATGCTTGACAGAAACTTGGCTAGGAGATGATAGTGGTCTGACATGGGCACAAGCTCTCCCAGCAGGTAGCAAGTGAAGGAAAGTGGGTGGGAGGGCAGAATAGCTGCAATCTACCTGACCTGACCATTTTACCTATGAAGGAGTTAAACCACACTGAATGTGTATATCCGAGTCTGAAGACCGGGGATAGACTGGGGATTCTGTTAGTGTACAATCCACTCCACTGCCTATCAGACTCCCTGGCTGAGCTCATGGAACTGGTCTTGGAGTTGGTCTTGGAATTGCCCAGACTTTTGAGCTTGGGCAGTTTCAACATCCTAGTTGAGATCACTCTGTCAGGTGCAGCTCAGGAGTTCATGGTATCCATGACAAACATGGGCCTATCCCAACTGGTTTCAGGGCCCACACATTTAGTAGGCTGCACCCTTGATGCTGTTTCTAGTTTGGAGCATCTGAGGGAAGAGTTGATTAATGCTTCTGAGTTGTCAGGGAGAGATCATTTTCTGATCAGAGTTAGTATCACGGCTACTATCTGTCCCTGCAGGGCTGGTGAACCTATTAAAATGGTCTGTCCTTCAGGATTCCGGAATGCCTTAGAAGGTCTTACAGCTGGTACCAGTGATGATCCTGTTGAAGTCCTGATCAGTAGATAGAATGAAGACCTGACTATTGACACGATCACTCCCAAAGTTTCTCTTTGACCTGTTACTAATTGGGCTGTTTGGTATACAGAGGACCTGTTACCCGAATAGGTGGGGCTCTATGGGGATCCCACTCTTGAAGCCAAATCTCAGTTATTATTTGGGGGAATTATTATAGCTCAAATTATAACAGCTCAAAAGGATGGTTGCAAGAGGTCAAGTAGCTTCGGGACCGTTGCTACCTATGTATACTGGTACTAGCTGCAGAGACTCTGAGTTAAAGTAAAATAAAATGTTTTTTTATTGGAAAATAACATAGACACAGTCACACAAGCACACACACATACACAAGAACCATGCAAAGCTAATGAAGAGTTAAGGAGGAAAGGATGGATAGAGGAATAGTTTCAGGAGGTAGGGTGATCACTACCAGTTTTGGAGAAAGAGAAGCGAAGAACTAAGACCTAAAGCTGAGGGTGGTACTGGAGGTTCTGATGGGGAGGTGCGCCAATAGAGTGTCAGGGTGTCGTAATCAATGGCACAGTGTCACACCTTGCTATTGCTTGGGACTAATATTTATACTGTATTTCGTATTGTGAAGGGGTGTTTTGAGCTTGGAACAAAGTGTAGATAGGTTTCCCAATATTAAACAAAGGAAACTCTGCTGATTGATGTTAGTGGCTGAGATATTGGAATTGATGCGTTTATGACAACCTCCATATTGTAGGATAGGAAAGGTGTGAAGGAACATTTCCTGGGGATAATCCGAAACATTCCCTTATATTCCAGTGATAAAAACTGAAAGGTGGAAACCCTTCTATCCATAACAAAGAGAAGCACCATGCACATATCTCTGTTTGTATCATGGATGAGCAATGGTGTATCCTTGCCATACTATGATTTTATAGCATAGTATTAACTTTCCAGAATAGGTCTTTGAACCAGCATTTGAAGCAACCATAAATCTTTGTGACTTGTGGCAAATTATGATCAGGTGGTTTTTGAGAAAAGCAGCTGGGCCTAATGAGCATGCTAGGACAAGTGGATTGCACTCTGCTGGTGCATGGCATGCTTTCATATGCTTAATCAACTATAGAAATCTACCCAAGTATATTTATATTAAGTGCATCCATTTGGAAATATCTTTTAAAAGATCTTGTTTTATATTAATTATGATATAACTGTAGGCCTTTAACCAGTGAGTAATGTAAAATACTCTGGCAGGATTAGACCACAGTAGCAATAGATGGCTCATTCTAGTTCAGAGCTTGGCCATGCTGACTGGGGAATTTTGGAAGCTGGAGTCAAGAGGGGAACTTTCTCAGGCTCTGCTTCCATCTTGTGCCACTTTCTCTTATGCCTGTTTCATCCCATTTTCATATGAATGTGCAGGGTTTTTAAAAATTAAAAACCTACATGAAAATTCACAGTAAAAAACCTAATATTTGAAAAACACACTTTCTCTTTAAATATACCTTTCCAAATGTATTTTCTTTCCAAATACACACACACACACACACATGCCAAAAGCTGCATCAGAAAGTTGGGGAAGTGCAAATGGTGGTGGATTATGAAGTTTTGGTTCACTTAAAAGCTGGCTGGTGCTGATCAGCTCAAATCACATCTGAATTCCCAAAGGTCAAATTCCTTGAGCATCACTAGACTACATTAGGAATTTTCTTGGGTTAATCTTCTGAATGACTTTAACGGGAGGCTATTTTTAAGGATCTCTAAGTAGTTTTTAACAGTAGAGAATTGAGGGATGCATTTTTATAACAGCTTTAATGTTACTTGTGCTATTTACCTATTACCTTATATTTGCATGTCTTGAGGGCAGCTACAAAGATACCATCTCTTTCTTGGTCTGAGAAGTATGTTATTTATTAATGGAAATGAGATTGCTAGAAAAGTTCAAAATTTTCTTTCCAATTAACCATTTAATATTTTACTGTGGAAGTTCTCTTGTCTTATTATTCTACTAAAGGAGTTGTCCTTAATATGCATCTTGTAAAAGACATTATTTGCTATTTGGGAAATTTCTGTATTTTACTTTAAATAATAATTTTGTTTCACTAGGATTCTGGTACTGGGTTTGTAAAAGTTTTCAGCCTCTCCAGGGAGGGATGGCCCTGGATGTCATATTGTGTGGTTCAGCAAATGTGAGGCAGCACAGAGCTATTTTTATTACTCACTGAAGGGATGTTTGAATCCAAGTCACAAATTCCACAGTAAATGTGGGCATTGTTAGCTTAGCCTGCCTTGCCTCCTCTGTTTGGAAGATGGCTCATAGATGCTTAGTTCACCAATTTTCCCTTAATTTCAGGATACCATTAAATTCTTTTAAAGATATTTTTAACACTGTGTTTTGAAAACAGTAGAGTAACTAAGTGGAACTACACAGAGTTGCTATGGATCCAAACTGCAGATGGCACTAGAAATAAAATTTAAAACATGAGATAGATTCACTTGAGTGTGCCAGAAGGGTTGACAGTGAAAACTGGAGATGCCTCTTCTCCGTTTAATGACTATGTAGAAGAGGGAATTTCAGCAGGTGCTGCTTGTTATTTGGTTGTATTATGAACAAAGCCTGCTGAATTTTTTTCTTCTACACAGCCATTATAGAGACAGGAGGTGGCTCCAGTTTTGATTGCGACAACCCTATGTGCCAGAGTGGCTGGGCTCATTTTGCCTCTAGTCTCCTAAGCATTTTTGCCCTTGCCTGCAGTTAAAGATCACAGTGGGTCAATGAGTGTATAAAGGATTGGATGCAGATAGGCCCCCTTTTGACATAAATGCACCTCTTTTCATGGAAGGCATCAAGATCCAGTGGAGGCATGCCACTGGAAAAAGGGGCAGAGAAATTTGCTGATTTCCTCTTCTCTTTGCACCCTGTCACATTACCTCTCATGGTTCTCCAAAGGGTTTCCTAACCTTCCCAAGCAGCTTTTCAGGAGGCACAGATGTGTCTGTTCTTGAGAGAGATTTACATTTTCTCTTTGTTCTCTTGTGGTGATTATGTTTGCACTTTGCTGATTATCAGTTGTGTATTATTACAATGGAAGGTGACAATTTGATTGTCTTCAGTTGCAGAAACAAGTAATGTTATATTCAGCAAGTTGTTAGATATCAGCATCTCACAGTACTGAATGCTCTTGGCAATGTAGTTTGACACTTATATTTAATTGCTTTGAGGCTTGTGTAACTTTTGCTGAATCAGAAATACAGTGCTTGCTAGAAATGTTTTTAAGACTTGCATGGGAGGGTTAAAATTAAATCAACAATCTGCAACTGGATTACAGGGATCATTTGTCTGTATTCTGTTGGTTAGTCCCAACTAGAGCAGACCCATTGATTCAGTTATTGAGTGGTGAGGCAATAATCCCATTGATTCAGTGGGTCTATACTAATTGGAATTAACAATAGGTTTCTTCACACTGTTTCATTTTAGACCAAGGTGCTTTTTGGTGCTTTATCATAAAGAGTTTACACTTGAAATAGACATTTGGCTGCCCTATATGGAACAAAAGGTACTGCTGAAGTGGAGAATTCAGGTTTAGAAAACAATGTAGTCCAGAAAAAAGTGATTTAAGAACAACAATGTTGTTACATGATATTTTTATTTTTCCATGGATGCAATTTGTTTCTTGATCTTCAGTCCATTCCCAGAATCACACAGAGGGAAATCACATGCCAGTGCCTTGTGTTTACCAGCCTAGAAGAAAAATGGATTTCAAATATTTTTTGAATATTTTCAGAATCTGATTACTCTTTTTTGAAAACAAATCTGTTAAAATTTCTTTGTGAGCTCTGGCTTAAAACAAACAATTTCCCAAGAGGGTTGAAGGACCTAAAACGTTCAAGCCACTTCCTCAGGCCTTCAGCCAAGACAGCTCGTGATTTATGTCATGCAGAACCACTAATAACATTTAGCTGGGACTCCTCCTTTTATTGTTAATAGCTTGTATTTAGTTATACTTCATGTTCTGTTAATTGCTGCCAAATCAGCAAGTAGAAGCAGAGCAAAAACCTGTTGGTGGGTCTGTTGCCAGTGCCCTTGTGGTTGTTCCCATCTTAGAAAACTCTCAGTGAAGACTGCTTTTTATTTTTTATTTTTGTGACCATAAGAAATCAGATATGTGGAGACACATGGCAGAGTCATATGACTTTAAAGGCAGGCATCACAGAGAAGCTAATACTAACTATTTAAACAGAGGTAGTTACGTGATGTAACATTATCAGGAGAAACAATTCATGAGTCAAAGGATTCCGAGGCATATGAGCTCCTGTCCAAAGAACAGGCTTAAGCAATATAAATAAAGCGACAGCAATATTATTGGCTAAATATAAACCATAGAAAATATTAACTTTCTGGAGTTCTGAGCTGTATGCTCACTGTTTCACTGGTGTTAGCTCATCATATGTTGAGTTCTGGTCTACAAATTTCACCTTCACCTTGTGTGTGAGAAATATTTTAGCTTCTCCTGCTGTCTATTACCTGGATAATTAAATGCATATCTTACAGACTGTTCAGGACTGACACTGCCATTCCATATGGTAAAGTGGACAGCTACAGGTGACAACGGGCAGTCACGGGAGGGGGGGGGAATTGCCAAAAGTACAAATAGTTTTCAGAAAGTGTTTTGTTGTTTTGGGGTGTGAAGGGAAGGGGGAGAGCGAAGAGATTTGGCCTCCAGTTGAAGCAGCCAGATATTTGGAGCAACATGGATACTGTTCATGTCTCTCTCTCTCTCTCTCTCTCTGGCTTTTCTTCGTAAATGAAGATTCAGGAAGGACTCATCCCGTGCTTTCTGCAAGCGCATTGATGACTAAAAAGGCCAATCCGAGATAAACAAGTCTGGTTGCAGAAAGCTGAGCAGGTCTCCTTGGGTGATGTTTCCGGGTTGTGATTCTTTCTGCGTTGTCGTTTCTCTTCAAGACTTGTTCGGCGTGAGTTCTCAAATAAGGCTGCAGCTTTGTGGATAGTGCGTCTCCATGCCTCCCGATGTGAGGCTAGGGCGGACCACTGTTGGTGATCAATTTGGCCAACCTGAGATGTTGTTTCAGGGAGTCTTTGTATCGCTTTTTTGGAGCGCCTCTCTTACGCTGACCCACGGCGAGTTCACTGTAGAGTAGTATTTTTGGGAGGCGATGGTCCTCCATCCTAGAAACGTGCCCTGCCCAGTGCAGTTGTGTTCTCAATATCATAGCCTCAATGCTGGTGATCCCTGCTTGCTCAAGGACAGCAACATTTGTCACATAGTTAGTCCAGTGTATTGATGAAAGCTTTCGAGGAGTCATAAGTGGTGGTGTTAGGTGACCCGTGTTTCAGACCCATAAAGAAGAATAGACAGTACAATGGCTCTATACACACTGATTTTTGTGCTTCGCCTCAGGTGTTTGTTACTCCAGACCCTTTTGTAAAGTCTTCCAAATGCGCTATATGCCTTTGCTAATCTGTGATTGATCTCTTTATCAATCTTGGCATCTTAAGCACAGATTTGCCGATGGCAATGTGGGGATGGTGGTGTTTGTCCTGTGGTGCAGGCTGGTAAAGAACTTCCATTTTCTTCAGGTTGACTTCCAGCCCAAGCAGCTCTGCAGCTGTTGCGAAGCAGGATGTAAGGTGCTGCAGAGCTGCTTCTGTGTGGTCAACAAGGGCAGCATCATCAGCGAAGAGCAGCTCCCGAACTAGATAGTTTAGAGTCTTAGTGCGAGCCCTCAGACAGCTTAAGTTAAACAAGTTACCATCAGTACGGTAACGTATATAGATGCCGTCTTCTTCTTCGAGCTCTGCCATAGCCCTTTGGAGCATCATGCTGAAGAAGATAGTAGATAAAGTTGGAGCAAGAACACAATCTTTCTTCACTGCATTAGTTATTAGAAAGGGCTCTGAAAGAGCACTGCCATATCTGACTTGACCATGTTTGCAGATTTGCCTGGAAGTTGTCTTTCATGGTAGCTTGTTGAAGATTGTTGACTTGGAGTCTCTTCTTTAAGATGCCACCCCTCTTAGGTTTGAACTTAAGATGAAGATTTATTTTACATCCGACGAGGCAATGGTCTGTTTGGCATTCTGCACTGGGCATCACTTGAGTATGACGGACATCGTGAATGTTTCTCTGGCGGACTAGAACATAGTCGATGAGGTGCCAATGTTTGGATTGGGGATGCATCCAGGTTGTCTTCAAGCTATATTTCTGCTGAAAGATAGTGTTTGTAATAGTCAGCTGTTGTTCTGCACAGAACTCTAGCAAGAAGCATCCGTTACCATCGCAGTTCCCAAAACCATGCTTACCTAAGACACCTTTCCAGGCTTCAGATTTCTTTCCTACTCTGGTATGGAAGTCACCAAGGATAATAATTTTCTCTTCTACAGGGACTTTTTGTATGAGGTGGCATAGGTCTGTGTAGAATTTATCTTTCTCTACAGGGTCGGCTTGCGTAGTTGGGGCATATATACTAAAGAGAACAACATGTGGAGGTGTAAGGAAATAATGCGATCAGAGTGTCCTGTTGGCAAGGTTTCGAGTTTGGAGGCAATGGAGTTTTTAATCATAAGCCTACTCCTGAAAGATGTTTTTTCAGTTTTGGGTTTGCCAGACCAGTAGAGTGTGTAGCTGGCGCCATGTTCTTTAAGGCTGCCTTCCTCATGGAGATGAACTTCACTAAGAGCAGCAATGTCAATATTAAGTCATGATAGTTCATGGGCTATTAGAGCAGAACGATGCTCAGGCCGTCCACTATCTGCAGAGTCTTGCATGGTTCTGATGTTCCAGCATGCAAGCGTCAGTTTATTTACACCTTTGGAGGCTGTTGTGTACCTTTGTTTCTTTGTATTGGTTTGACCGCATCAGAAGATGCCCGTTGGCCGTGGCTAGCCAACCAGGTAGATGGGGATGAGCTTTCATTAGGCCACCTTTTCTAGAACCCCTCTCCATATGGAGCAAGCAGTGCTCTCCTTAAAAAAGGTTGCTTGGTCGTTCAGGATGCTGCCGAAGAAGACTCTCATCTCCCGGGTCAGCCTCAAGTGACCAAAGTCCTGAGCTGCCTGCATGCAGGGTTGGGTCTGCGGCTTCCAGTGCATCTTTACACCTGCCGTTTTGTCCCTCTCCTATCGCTACAGGGCTTTTTTGGAATTGGAATTGTCCTTCGAGCCTGTGCAATGGATTTTTCTGGTGGAGCAGAGCATGCACAGAACTGGCCTCATCCTTTAAACCAAAGGTTCATCTGCTGTGGCCTTGCAAGCATGGATGGTAGCAGCGAGGTCCTCAGGTTGTAGGTTTGATTAGAGTTTCCTTCTCTTAGATGGTTGACCTTACAGGGTTGGATGAACACCATCTGCCCAGGTTTGGGATTAGAGTTTTCCTTCTCCTAGGATGGTTGCCATAAGGCTAGAGAGCCCATCCTGCACTTTGATGCTCTTTGTCAGACCCTTCGGTTTTGACCTGTCTGGCATGGGAGACCCTACTGGTGACTATTGTGCCACCACCAGCATAGCTCAAAATATCATTAGGGTATGCAAGCCTCTCTACCATGACAAGGGGGCATCAATGGAGAGGACTGTTCATGTATGCTACTGATACCAATAACATAGTCCTCTACATTACTTAAAATACCTAAGCAGCATTGCCCTCAAAGGAATCTTCAGTTGCAACCCATATATTTCTCTGGAGCTTTGGTCAGCAAAAGTGCAGTGGAGACAGCTGGGATGTTCATAATAATAATAATAAAAATAAAATTTATTTATATCCCACCCCTCTACGAAACACAATCAGGGCGGCTTACAACAATTAAAATATACATCTCGAACCCTCAATCCCACCCCCCTTTAAAATGCAATTAAATAATTCAGGAATTAAAACAAACTTTAAAAAATACAACAAAATAAAAATAAACTATGGACAGTGGCCGTAGTGAGGTCGGGACAAGCTAGAATTTCTTTTTTGATAGCCGGGTATCTATTCAGAAAAGGCCAGATAGAAGAGATCTGTCTTAAGAGCTTTTAAAAGCTATTTTGGGTGGTGATATGATGGGTCTCATACGGCAGGCCGTTCCATAATCTGGGAGCAATACCCGAAAAGGCCCTCCAGGAGGTTGAAGAAAGCCTAGTTTTTAAAGGTTGTAACAAATTCCGCCCAGAGGACCTGAGTGTACGGGGAGGGATTATCTGGAAGGAGGTGGTCCCGAAGATAGGCTGGTCCCAAGCCATTTAAAGGTGATAACCAACACCTTGTACTGGGCCTGGAAACTAATGGGCAGCCAGTGGCGTGATCTTAAGATCAGTGTTATATGGTCTCTTCTGGATGTACCTGAGACCAGTCTGGCTGCCATATTCTGTACTAGTTCAAGTTTCCAGACCAAGCACGAGGGTAGCCCCATGTAGAGTACATTACAGAAATCAAGACGGGAGGTCACCAGAGCATGTACCATGGTCTCAAGATCCCCGGCTTCCAGGAAAGGGTGCAGATGGCATGTCATACGAAGCTGATAACAGGCACTCCTGATCGTCACATTTACCTGATTCGTCATCTGGAGTGACGGGTCCAGGAGCACCCCCAGACTGCGAACATAGTCCTTGGAGGAGAGCGTGACCCCATCCAGGACTGGAGATTGTATCCCAATGCCTGGGTTTGGGGCTGCTCTGGTGAGTACCTCCATTTTATCTGGATTGAGCTTCAATATGTTTTCCCTCATCCAGTCCATTACTGCCTTAAGTAAATCATTAAGAGAAGAGATACCATCTGAAGTAAGAACTGAAGACCAAGGCATGGAGAAATATATCTGGGTGTCATCAGTGTACTGGTAAGACCCCGCCCCATGCCTCCGGATTATCTCCCCCAGCGGCTTCATGTATATATTGAAAAGCATTGGGGACAGGATGGTGCCTTGTGGGATGCCACAATTAAGCTCTTTCCTTGCAGAGCAACTGTCCCCGAGCATCAGCCTCTGGAATCTGCCCGAGAGGAAGGAACAGAAGCACTGCAGCACAGTGACTCCAATTCCTAGCCTTCCAAGATCTCCAAGGAGATCCAAGAGGATGTCATGATCTATTGTGTCAAAAGCCGCAGAGAGATCCAGTAGCACCAACAGGGTCACATTACCTCACTCAATTTCACTGGAGAAATTAGCAAATATCAGTACCAGTTTAATTATTCCAATTACACTGCCACCCCCTCTTTCTCACTTTTCTTCATCATTCTACTCTTAATAATTTTGTAGGCCTCCTGCCTTTTTAAGTTCCTCATCCTGTGGGTCCTCTTCCACCCAATTTCTCAGTTCTCTAGTTATCCCCAAGTCTTTCTTTTCTTGCTCATAGATATCCTATCCTATCTTGTCTCTAGGTCCTGTGGGGTATCTTCCACAGACCAAATAAAATTTTATTCCCCTCTGCCCCTTAGCCTCATTCTGAATTAGAATTACTTTGACATTTCCCTGACATCACAACAGTTTAGGAATTGGTAAAAAAAGATTTCTTAGACAAGCAGTGAATGTCTAGGAGACAAAAACAGATGACTTTAGCCTATATTATTGTATCCCTTGTATGGGAAACCTCTCCCAACTACAGGTTGAGCTGATGTAATGTGGCTGAAACATAATAAATGCTATCACATTCTGCATTAGCTAAAGCTGCCAGTTTGTCTTCAAGGACAGCTCCACATGAAAACATTACAGTTGTCCACATATACTTACAGTAATCTATATATGGTATAAAATTAATAATCCTTTGCTTTAGGGATTGGATTTTGGAGTGAATTGGTACTGATTGCTTTTATTCTTTCATCTTCTCATGTATTTTGTGTCCACAGAGATTAAATGACACCTTTAATTAACAGTTGTTAATAGTTGTTTTTATGCTGCCACATTTTTACATAACTTAGTGACTGCATCAGTGTATTGTACAGTGAGATTTTTTTACTGAAACATAGCTAACCACAAAGATGTTTTTGCAGTACCTTACCTTACCTTACCTACTGCTGAATAGCAAGTTGTTCGACTAGTTTTGTGTTCAGAAATTATGTGTTAAGAGGCAAATATCATTGGCGATTACTCCTGTACAGGCTTGTTCCAGTTAGGTATGTCCCTTGTAATTGGATATCTTACATTATAATTTTAGGAAGTAACTGTTTGTTCTTAAATGTCAGATGGATTACAGTATAACTGCAACAATTAACTATCCCCCCCGCAAAAAAATTATGGCTACGTAATATGTTTGGCAGGGGCAAAATTCCAAATAATCTGGCACCACAATTAATGTTCCCTCTTTCTCCATTCCAATTAAGTCATTTTCTTTGGGTTAGGTATTCTTATATGCCATGGATATAGCAAATGTCTAGCTTGTGGGGCTTTCTCCAGGACAAAATAAGTAAGTGCTGATTCATTGCAATAAATGAAGCTGCACTTGTTGTTAGCCATTTTTGGACGTATCTACACACCAGTGGTGACTGTGTTTTAGTCTGACTCTTTGAAGGAGATGTCCAAAAATGCTGAACCTTTTTTAGGGAGGGGGATCAGCACCTTGGATAGTTCCTTTAAAGCTTGGGCTAAAGCCAGGAGTTGGTGCACACCCCATTGACATGGAAGCCACCAGTCACCACTGCTACACCCTATGCAGAAATGGGAGAATCACATGGTGGAACAGACTGTACCATTCAGTGTGCAGGTGCAGAAAACCCATTTTGAATAATTGCTTACACATTTTCATCATGTTCAAGTAGAAAACTAAAACAACAAGAGGAGAGTTGTGTTAGAAGATTTCCCCCATATAAACTGTTTTTCATTTTGCTGTGATTTTTTTTTTTTGCAGGGTGGGGGAGACTGATGGTGCTCCAGCTACACTTTGAAGTAGCAACTCTGTAGTAGAGTCTGTGGATTTTAATCACTTTATTCTGGTGTTATTTGATGCTGGTGTGAGCCATTTAGAGCAGTAGTTCTCCCTGACCATTGGGCAAGCTGGCTGGGGTTTCTGGGAGCTGAAATCCAAAACAAAACTACAAAAGTACCCAAGTTTGGGAACTACTGCTTTAGAGGAATGGGCTGTAGATGCTATGTGCAAAATTGAAGCCTTTGCAGTAGGACTAAGTTCAGTATTAAGGCAGGATCCACTCAGGTGCAATAAGGTATGGATGCTGCAGTCTGTGTAGAATGTAGAGCGTCTTGGAAGATAGACAGGATTCCACAGTAGAGGTAGGCAGTCTTTATGTTTGGTACCTACTAGACATACATACACTATTTTGGGGGTAGAGGGAACAACTCTTGGAGCAAGATACAAGAGCAGCACTGCAAAAAATTAAGAATAGAGATTTGGACTGGAAGAGAATAATGAGAACAGGATTGGATTGGCAGACTGGATTGTGTTCTTTATTAAAGAAACACACAAGCTTTGCAGTCATTTATCCATGAGGGGGCATATAAGAAGACAGGGTATCAATGGTCAGTCACGCTTTATAATGTTTCCTTGGATTTAAAGAAGGTATTGTCAGGTCTGGGGGCAAATTGACCAGGATGTCTGGAGGCTTCTATGTCAGTGGTGTAGTTAATCAACACAGAATTTAAAGGAGTTATCCAAGGTGCTGAACATATTGGGGGAATCAGGTTCAAGAATCCCGGATAGCTCCTTTAAAGTCTGAAATAAAGCCTAGAGTGGACTACTGCACCACTGACATCAAAGCCTCCAGATGCCCCAGGACCTGACAAATCCTTTCTTGGGAGAAGATGCTAGATTGTATCCCAGAAGGGTGTGGATTTTAAGACCTGAGGCCTGCTGCATCTGTGTATTGCTTTACAAACCAGCTTTCCCAAAGGAAGCAAGTGATGGCTTGCAAGAAGAAAAGAAGTCCTGTTATTACCAGAAAATCATCCACCTATTACTAGTATTTGGAGTTTTTTGTTTTGGTTTTGGTCCTTAGTTTCTGTGTGTTCATATCAAGATAGACACAGCATCACTAGCACAATGAAGATGTCCCCCCGCCCCCGACTTTGAGAATTCAAGATGTCATCTGTGAATTCTGAGAGTGGGTCTTTGAATCATTCTGAAAGGTCTTAATTTCAGGAGAAAAGTTTCTATGGTACACAGATTTCATAAAACAGACAGTAAGCAAGCAGTATCACTCTAGGGAAGTAGACTTTCTTTACTAGGGTGAGGGATTCTCCACAGGGTGGGCAAAATGTTCTACAGGTAACAAATTTCTCCTGATTAATTTTTTGTATCTGCATCACCCACTAAATGAGGATGTATGGGTACTGCCACTAAATACTCAGTTTAACCGAGGCATGTGTTGAGGGTCACCAGGCCATTTTCACTCTGCTAGACCTCTGGTAGATCACACTGTTGCTCTTGAGTGATATTCCTGCCAAATGGAAGTTATTTCCTGTTACTTACAAGTTGACTGCTTCTGGGTTTTTTGTGTGTGGCCATTTCAGGTTGAGGACTGTTGCAAAAAGCCTTTAGGTCCCAAATTGTGCCCCCTGAGGGTTTTTTCTCCAAACACTTTTTTTGGCCCCAAAATTCAGTTTTTCAGGGTGGAGATTAAAGGACCAATAGAGTTATGGGCCACATGATTGCCACCTCTACAAAGCAAGACCACATTGTACAGCAGGTATGGGAATCCTGAAGCCCTCCACATGTTGTTGGACTGCATCTCCTATCAGCCCTAACGTTCTTCCAGCATTCCTCACCATTTGCTATGGTGGCTAGGGATGCTGCAGTTTCCCATCCTCTGTGTTGATTGACCCAGACTGAGGAACTGAGCAGATTATTTCAGGAGTGGGTGTGCTTTTATTTTAGCACAACATGGTCTGATATAATTTCTTACAGCAATGCCCTCTTCTAGTTTAACTGAATTGTCTTATAGAGTATCTCTCCCCTCACACACTCTGCAATACTTCCTTAATGCAGTGGCTGTAATTTCCTCTTATTCCTCTACTATGGAGCATTATAAACAGATTTTTTTAAAAGAAGGGTGAGAAACAAATTGGATGCCTCTCCTTTTATGACTGTACCACTACAGACACTTGTTCTAGGAAAGTGGAATTGGATCCATTTGATTGCATTTAAATTTTTCATGCTTCAGCAGTTTGGCTGGGAGCACAGTAAAGAAAAACCCCACAAGTGAGAAGAGTTTAGAATAATAGAACTTGATTTTGTGTATTATAGCAGCACCATTTGCGTCTCTTTAGTTAGGGTTGTGTCAGCACTTCCATTATAAATCCCTGTTTTCAGGGGTTATAAGTGGCAAGAGATTCTTTTCTACAAAAAAAGAAAAAGTGTTTGTGAAAAAAAAAATTACTTCTCTCAGAGAACTGGTCTGTCATTATAAATTAGCTATATGCAAAAATAATATTAGGTAAACTATGAAGTGGTATAAAGTCAAAACATTTTCAGAACAAAAGTGATAGGGGAAGTGGCTGAGGAAAATATAGAATACTTCAGAGAATGCCAGGAAATACCATGGAGTTTTGTGGACAAGAGATGAGGAATCGGTGCCCTTCACACATTTTGCACTTCAAGTCCCAGAACCTCAGCCAGCATTTTCAATAGTGAGGGAACTTCTGGAGGAGCTATAGGTTCGCTACCCCTGGGAAAAAATGCTTCTAAATTGTATTTACCAGAGTTAATATGTTGTTCAGATTCACAAGATTCACAACTGTTTTTGAATGTTGATATTCAGGACCCACCTACACAAGGGAAAAACATCTAAAATACCTCATAGTACTGTATTGGCATCTTGCAGTAGCAGCAACATATCTTACATTTTTTTTTCCTGGCCTCGGAAGCCCATAAGCCTTTCCTCGCATTCCTGATGGCTGCCATGAGTGATTTACTTGTGTTAGTTCTTCATTGCTGGTGTTTTTTGTTTTTTTTTTAAAGTCATCCCAAGGTGCGCTGGTGCTATAGAGTGATTCTCCAATTTTATAAGAAAGCAAAACAGAAAATATTGATCCTTTTTATCACCTCAGCGAGCGATCACTGAGGTGAAAATCCAACATGGCTGCAGCGGGCGTTTGCCCTCCTAGCAAGCCCCTCCCCCACGCTCACCCGGCCAATCAGCTTTGTGTTTGCCTTTGAGTTTTTTTTATTGTTCTATAGTCCAAACGAGCAAAAACGCACACCCACCTCGTGGTTTGTGAAAAAAATATAGGGAAATTTGTAAAGGCTTTTACCCCATAGTTTTTGCTGTTTTGGGCCCTCCTCTTTCCGAACAATGTGGCTTGGCACTGGATCCTGTTTAGACAGGTAGGATTCCCAGTGAATTCCATGAGGGGTATTTTCACTGGTCTCCTCCTCCTCCTCCTCCAATGCAACCACCACATTTTCAGTTTGAAAAAGGAGAAACACATGGGAGGACAGCAACTTCTTACTCTCTTTCCTGTATGCACATACAGCACCGCTTCCCAAGGTACTTTTCCCCTTACTGGTGAAAAAAAATGAGTGTTCATATTTTTTCAGTTGTGGGAGTACAAACAGCTAGAGAATGATTTCTGGCAGCAGTATTGCACAAATAGAATGGGTAATGCAACCTGTCTCCTCACAACCCTCTTTCATACAGCAGCCCCAGTTCCTGTCTATATACAGCTGAGAGTTAGCCCCATTAAAAAGAGTGGCTATGTTCAATGAAACAGTGACCCCAGTAGACATGCTGAATTTCGCATCAGCTGCATTTTGTAAACAACAATAGTATGAAACATTTTCTTAGAGTGGCAGATACTGGGTAGGATGTCATTTTCTAGTTTCATAGCTCTGTGTGCCCTTAAAATGGATAGTTGAGATGAAACAGCTCCTGTTCAGACCAGGGCAGGGCAGTAGTGCCATTTTGACTTTTTGCCTCAGAAATGAAAATGTCTCAGAACAGTGAAAAACAAACTCATTCTTCAAGGCAGGCATGAGTGTCCTCTTTAGATTCCTAATCAAGGGAGCAATGAAATTTTTGAATCCTGGCTTAACTGTGAAAACCCAATGTGTGACCTTGGGCAAGTCACACAAACTCAGCCTCAGAAAACCCTGTGAGGTTTGCCTTAGTGTCACCAAAAGTCAGAAATGACTTGCAGGCCCACAACAATAATAAAGTATCAGCAGTCTCAAAGGCCTGGTCTTGTTGCTTCTTGGATGGATTAGTTCATTGCAAAAGAAGTTAAATAGAAGTAAGGGTTTGTGATGTTTTTAGCCTCATGATACTTGCAGCTGTGTTGTCGATATCTGTCTTTAAAAAGCAAAAAAAGAATTGTTTTCTTTAGTGCCCATTTAACTGGCAATAGTCATTCAGTATGGAGAATCACATGAGGAGGAGTACAGAAATGCAACTGCACCTCTGCCCCTCCTGAATTTCAGAGGTTGCAGCCCACCAGCTTTTGCAAGTGAAATTTCCCCCACTTTGGTGGGGTTTCAGCAACAATTCTTGGTAGATGATGCTTCTATATTTTATTACATGCAAGAGATCATGCACCACGAGAGCTTTAAGGATCTGGGTGTTTGTTTTCCTCTTCATGTTTGTGTTTATGTAAAGAGGGTGGGCATACAAATATATTCAACTATACAGTTGTCCCTCCATCTCCATGGATTTGGCATTCAGAGATATGAGTATTTATGGCTTGAAAATATTCTTTAAAAAATAATAATCCAAAAAGCAAACCTTGATTTTGCCATCTTATATAAGGGACACCATTTTGCTATGCTATTGCATATAATGGGACTTGAGTATTCACAGATTTTGGTATCCACAGGGGGTCCTGGAACCAAACCCCAGCAAATATGAAGGGACGACTGTACTTACTTTGTAGCTAGATTCTTCCAGCATAACAAAAGTTGCTTTTTCTACTATTTCAATTGTTATTAAGTGTATCCTAATGGATACTCTATTGTGTTAGGCCTGTCTACCTGTAGGCACTTAATGCTTCTTTACTCATGTATCTTTGTCAAATCTGAGGTCTCTGTGTTGACAAATATGCAATGGCATACACAGTATTTAACAAGAAAGAAAAGGTGTTTTTGCTGTACAGCACTCTTAACTGGATAGCTTCCCCCACCCCATAACGGTCACTTGAGGAATTACCCAAAGCCTGTTTATGAAATTGAGGTGAAGTCTTTCCAGGCTAATTATATTCAGCATGTAATTTCTAAACTTCACTCTGAATTTTGATTTTCAATTAACATTCCCAATTTGAAGATAATTTTCTATTTAATGTAATTGCAGGAAATAATTTATTGGCTGATTAAGACCGAGGGCCCAGCCTTCCTTAAGAAAACACTCCCCAACATACCAACCTTTAAAAGCCATCTCATCGCTTTGGACAGATTTAACCTATTTTTGCAGCTGCACAGTTGCATTTAATTAGGATTGTGCACTGTTATTCATTGGTGCAGTTTGTAGTTAGAATTATTCTTAAGAGACATTTTCATTCCTGGGTTTGTGTCATGATTAATTTAAACTGAAAAAGCAGCCAAAGCTTATTCCTTCTGGAAGAAGTCAGTCCTGTTTGTAATTGGAAGATGCCTACTAATGCTCAAGTGAATAGAATCCTCTTCTGAAGAACTGTTTTAAATGCAGTGTTGCCTTAAAACCGCTGGATATGGATTCACAGTTTTGCTGCGCCGTAATTGGAATAGTGTGTATAAATAACTTTTCTGTTTGAAATAAATCTTACACCCTGGTTCCAAATATTTCTGCTAGGTTTTCCCTTTGCAATGTCTGAATCATGTCATTGAATCCCAACTGGGAAGGTGAGATTATGTTGCAGTGTTGCACAATTTGAGATTTAGGACTGGACTATTAGGAGACGGTCATTATTTAGCTCCCTTTGAAATGTGCAAAACATTCAGGAATCAGATCCTTTAATTAGTGATACAATAAGTCACTGTTAGTATAGTGCAGACAGTGTTTACACTGAGCTAATTGTAACCATTGCCTTTTCAATGCTTTGCACTTAGTACAGCCAAAGCGTCTGCATTATAGTTCTCTAACAGATTTATTTACTTATTACTAAAAAGGTATCAGCCTTTTTTATAATTTTCAAATTCCTCTAAAAAGTATTACTTTTATTTAGAAATGTGCATAATTAGATTAGCTATATGAATGCCCCACCCAACACCAAATCAGAGTCTTTTCATTAATTGTGAGAAATTTAGTATTAGCTGTTAAATCCTATCTGAAACTTGGTCTGCTACATAAAAACTTAGTGTTTAAATTGGAATTAACTTAATTATTTTTCTTTACACTTGATATTTCCTTCACTGTAATATTCATGAAAGCATGTGTCAGATCTGTAAATTTAACTGTTAGTCTCAGATTTCTAGGCTCTTTAATCAGTAATTATTTGTCTATAGAAACAGTACTACTGAGTTAATGATTTGCTAATTTGGAAAATGCTCATGTGGTTTCCTCTGTTAACTGATTTGCGCATTTTTAAGGAAATTGTATGAAATCAATTATTATTAAAGAGTAATTAAGGTGGAGACTTCATTCCTGAGCTACTGACACAGTTTTTTGCAATAAGGATATTCTAAAACTTCTAAAATGTCAGTATATGTTTCCAGCAACATACTTCAGCTGTTATTTTGGTTTAACAATGGCTTAGTGTGAAATAAAATGTTATTCTTTTCTGTTTTTACTGATGCAATTCACTCTTTGATTGGCATAATTATGATTTAACTATTGTGGAAAGGGCTTAAAAAGGTAAAAAAATATTCTCTGTACAATAGAGATACAAGTAGAAATTTTGAATGATCATGGATCCTACACGGATGTTTTGTATTGCACATTATCCTTTGTCCTAAACATACAGTAACAAAACATGCAATGCAAAACTGTTTCAGACACTTAATTGAAACTGCAGAGGACTAATGAAACTGAACACAATTAATTCATTGAACCACTTAGTATTACAGCACTCTTTGCATTACAGTTTTGATACATTTTTCAACAAGTACAGTATACCTAGCTCAAAGGAAAAATAGCATAACAGTGCAGTCCTATACCTGCTGATTCAAAAATCCCATTGGGTTTAGTTTCACTTACTCCTGGGTAGTTACTGTGATAGATTGGTCTGATTGTGAAGAATAATCAAATAGGCAGTTCTTGCATTCTTGCATTCATGAAAACTAAGAGAAAATGCAATAATATACATTTGGGAAGAAGGTGCTGAAGAAGGACCTATGTATATTAAGATAATTCATATTGCATATCCTGTGAGATTTCATAGATGAAAACTGAGATGTTTGTGGCCACGCAACATCAGAGTGCAGTCAAGATGGCAAAAGTTATAAATGGGGAAGAACAAACAAGTCAGGAGAAGCTGTAGCAGTTTGCTTTTGCCTGAGTCTACTGGGAAGGACAAGATTTCACCCTCTCCTCTCAGCTGAGTTGAGTGCAAACTACTTTTGCACTTTGAACTCAGTTTGCCCTAATAGATGTAAGCTGAGAACAAAGCAGGAAAGTATGAGGAGGGGAGAGAAACTGGGACTTTTTAAATTAAAGATGCTTACATTAATTCACATTATGTATAAAGGATCTCATTGAACATCTTAATTTGCAGTTCAAAAAAAGAGAAGACAAAAGAAGAATCCATTCAATAATGGATTATTGAAAGTAGACAAAACATCACAATAAAATGTTTTAAAACCAAAATAATATTAGTCCTGTTTTAGCCAATTTATCCCTGAATTCATCGCTTTAGTACTTCCTCAAATGTATCTGACAGATACAGAATTACAATTGATACTAGCTGTACCCAATGTAACATATGCCAGTAGTGCATTAAGAGCGAGTTGCTCTGTTGCCCTGCCCCCGGTGTTGCCACCACCACCGCCAGTTGACTGCCTGGGTTCCATCGCAGTGGCAGCAGGGGCCGTGGGGCAATGATGTGACTACCTGGGCACCCGGGTGATATCAAAACCCATATCAAAAATTGGTCTAGCTCTATAACAGAGTAAATAATGTCCACTATTCCAAAAAATCCAGTTAATTACATGTAAAAATATGCAATATTTTCCCCTAAAATAATACCATGTAGTTGAACCATGTGAAAGGAACACTGCCACTCCAAGCTCCACACTGCAGCCACTGCTTGAAACCCCAGCAGGGCACATAAGTTGTATGTTACACCAGGCACACCTATACTAATACTAAAACCAATACTAATAGTTATGCCAGTGGCTCTTAACCTTTTCTTTACCAGGGACCCACTTTAAATACATTTTGTTGCCATGGGCCCCCAAGATTTAACTCAAGATTTAAAACCCTAACAATAATAACAAGAATACCTGATAACAACAATAATAATATAGTTACAACAATGCCTCTTAACCTTTTATTTACCATTGACTCCTTTAAATCTTTTGTTATCATGGTCCCTCAAGACTTTAGATTTAAAACAACAACAACAATACAATTACACCATCCATGAAATCTTCCCTCAGAGGCACTGGAGTGGGAGGGAAGACTTTCCTTCTGCTTCTTTCTGCAGGTTTGTGACTAGAGTGGATTGAATGGCAATGCACAGGCAAAGCCAGCCAACCTTTGCCTTGGCTCCTGTCATGTGGCCACTCCACTGCAGGCAGGAGGGGGTCTGAGCAGCCTTCAAGCCTTCACAAAGCCCTTGTGAGGACAATGAGGACCCCTGGGGGTCCCCAGACCCCAGGTTAAGAACCACTGGTCTAGATACTTGGCAAAAGTAGCATGCAAAAGCTCTGCCTCGTTTAGAGAAGACAGGGTCCAGGGACCCTTGTCTACCACTTGTTTAAACAGAAATGAATAGAAAAGGGATCAAAGGAGTCTCTCCAGCAAGGGGTGGGATGGTCACCTCTAACTTTTTTGTGACTCTTTGGGCTCGCCTTTGCCCCACCCACAGACTGCAGAGCCTCAGCCTTCCGCTCCGACGCCATCTACCCTTCGAGGGAGGCATGCTGGATTCCCATTGGGGGGAGGCTGGTGGCCAATAAGAGGCAACTTTACTCCATATATTCCCTCTCCCTCACCAGCTTTGGCTCCTCCCACCAGCCAGAGGTTTTTTTTTAAGCAGGCAGCAGCCCATCCAGTGCAGCATTTGCAAAGAAAGCCTTTCTCCCCATGGAAGGCAGAGCCAGGGGCAGCCAGAGGATCCCAAGGGATCCCCCAAGGAGGAAAAAGAGGACCTGGAACCCAGGGCAGCCTCCCATCTCCTTCCCACCCCTTTCCAGGGTTGTTTCTTGTTTGCAGTCTGTAAGTTCCTCAGGGCAGAAGGTGTCCTCTCAGTATAGGCTCACTAAAAGGCACCTGGCACAGCCTGGGGACAAACTAACCCAGGAGTAGCCAAAACAGCAGAACTGCACAGCAGAAAGGGCACAAAAACAAAGCGTTCAGCTAGCAGCTGTTTCACTGCTCTGAACCTCTTTCACATAGAGAAAGACTTACAGCCAGATAGCAAGGCTCATCCAAAAATATATTCAGTTTCAAGTATAAACAAACATAGTATATACACAGCAAACTTCATTAAGAAACTCAACAGCAACACTTCTCTTTCTCTACAACACCAACCCACATGCAATGCATCTTGTCCTTTGGCTATACAGGAGTGTTTACTAGTCATTCCTCTGCCTAGCCACAGCTGTGAACAAACCCACTTCAGCTGTGCTAGTCTGTGGTCTGTTGCTCCAACATTTTTCCTTTTGCACTTAAACCAATATTACCCTGACAGAAGGAGGGGGGAAAGGGCTCAGGTTTTGGGTACAGAAGAGGTGAAGAGCAGATAAAGGGAAAAAAAGCTTCCACGCAAGGTAGGACAGGAGGAAAAAGAAGAAAGAAGAGGATGGGGGACGCATAGAAAGCAACATTATTTTTTCCATGCATGCATATTAAGACAAAAAGGGGAGCTGGCTGAGTACTTACTTACTGCAGCTCAACAGGCAAAGATGTGGCTGTAGGCCAAGGAGGTGGTGCTGAAAAACACCCTCAAGCTGCTGATTGGCCAGCCAATGGACCACTATGATTGGTTGGGGCATGTTTCCTAAGTGGCCAATCAGCACCCTGGGAACGGCAACATACCCAAGAAAATTATATATATATATATAGATTATGTTGGCCTTGTATTAAACATGTAGAAATATTCTGTCAATACAACTACCATACATATTACGTGATCCTTTAATTATTATGATGATGCCTATGCTTTGCAATTTTATTAATTTGGAACAGTATCAAAGTTTGCTACTTTATTCAACTCAGTCTCTTCTGGACCAGGTTCCAATAAGACATCACTGGTTTCCAATCTTTTTCCTCTTGGTCTGTTGTTTTAAAGTTTATCCAGGCAGTTAATTTGTCAAGTTCAATCATAACAATGATTATTAACCTCCAATCTTCTATCTGAGGGTCTTCAAATTTTTTCCAATCTTTTGCTATCATTAATCAGACAGCTGTGATCAAATACAGTAAAAATTTCTTATATTTCATTTCTATTTTCTTAACAAGTAAGAAGTCATATTTAGATATAATTCAGGTGTCATTATAAACTCCTCATTTATCATCTCTTGAATTATTTTATGTATTTTCTTTCAGAATTTTTAAATTACCGGACATTGCCACCACATGTGAAAGTAAGCTCCAATAGAGCTTTGCAATTTCCAACATTCATCATTTTGAGTTTTACATATTTTGCTAATTTTTGCAGGAGTTAAATGCCATTGATTTTGCATTTTTTTTTAAAAAAACCTTTTAAATCTGCAGTAATTTTTTTTTTAGTATGTCCATGTTTTCTTCCTATGAAAAAGCTAAGTATCATGTCCAGTGTCTTTGGCCCACTTTAGCATAGAATGCTTAATCAGTTCTTTTTCCAGGTCACTTTCTAAAAGTAAGTTATTACATTGTGGTATAAATTGTTTACCTGGGCCCTATAGTACTTTATCAAAATCCTTTTTATTTTATTTAATACCTATGAGATTTTATCCATTGTAAACTTGTCCTTCAATTGAGCGTAGCCAAACCAAATTAATAAGTGGCCCTCCTCTTCCAACTTTTCTTTTGTTTTTATTGAATATTTGTTTATATCCTTCTTGATCAAAATGTCCTGGTATCGGATCCAGTTTTGGGTAGTTTTACTTTGGCCAAAGAAGGCCTCTTAAGGAGATACTGGGACATTCTAAAAGCAGCTGAAAAGGTGGGATAATAGAGGATTAATTGGGAATGTTTCTGCCCAGTTGGGACAATCGGAGGGTATGATGTTGTCTTAAACCTAAAAGAAATTGCACATATATGTATTATCATGGATACATTGGTTTTACTTTCTCATGCCTTTGGGTTTGAGTTGCATAGGATTTAGTTGCATAAATCTGAAACTCTTATCGAAGGCTTTATTCCAGCTCTACCAAATCCTTAATTGGTTGTACCTAACATTCTGCTAGCCATATAGGATAATCAATATTCTGGCCAGTGGCTTCTGTGGGAAGAAACAGAATATCAGATTATATTTACAACAGAAAAACAAGCAGAGCTTCTGAATACATACCTTTCATTATCATTGATATACTGTCAAATCTACACATCTGACAATACTCTATATTCTTTGCATCAGTATTTCAATATTAAATGGAGAAGTAGTTCAGACAATTATAGTCAAAGCTTATATACTTATAATTGAGGATATGGAATAAAAAGCCCAGCTGGAGAGCACCTATTAATCATGCACAGTAAGGAAGAAACAAGTCTCTGGGTCTGACAAATATATTTGTCCCCCCCCCCCAAGTGAAGTCCTTATCTGGAAATAAAGCAAAATGTGTTCTATCTTTAGTGCTGATTACTTAAGTAAGACTCACTGAATTTGATGCATTAGAAAGAGTGCTTATCATATACAATCAACTGTAACCACTGCTTTGGCAATATTCCCACTCTTCCCATCACACCTCCATTTTTGGTTTACAGATAACGATGTTGTATTTGCCGCAAATTGTGTAGACACTTTTTACACAAATTCATGTAGCCTGTTCAAGGGATTGAAACACACTACACAGAACCAAATTGTGCATCCCTCCATTTTTCCAGTTTGTAGTGTTCCCCCCATTGATCATATTGGGTTTCCTGCACTTACTTCTGGGTGTGAAATAAACAACAAAAATCTAGGTACTAGAGAAGTCTTTCAAGTTATGTGCATACCCTTCATTGAACACATTGAGCTTATTTTTGACTAAGCATGGATAGCATTGCTATGTCGGCCCTCAAGCCATCAAATTTATTGCAACTCAATAATTCTCCCTGTTATTTGGATCTATTTTTTTCTTTTTCTGCATTTGCAGTCTGGGGTGTATTGCTTTTTAAAAAACAAATATCTATGTTCCCTTTTTCTTATTTTATAGAAGAATGTCTTCCAAGCAGGCTACCTCTCCATTTGCAGCTGATGGAGAGGAAGGAACGACCCAGGACTTAGCATCACAGGAGCAGGAAGAAGGCAACCATGAAGAGCTTGTGGCTTCCCATCTGCCTCTGCACACCCTATTGCACAACAAACCTCACTCCGAGGAGCTACCAACTCTAGTCACTACAATTCAACAAGACCCTGACTGGAACAGTGTTATCTCAACTCAGCATAGAATGGTATGTCCTAGATCAATGACATTTTTTTTAGTACAGTTTGTGGTACTCTTCTTGCTAACTGTGTTTTTTAAGGGTGAGATGCTCAAATAGGTTGATATAGACTTAAAGCTAAACCATAGTAGAATAAGCCTAGCCTTCCCACAGGGCATGCATGTTCTTTCCTTCTTCCTTCTTAGTTTCAGTAAAATTAAATGTCTTTTGTCTAGAACATGAAGTTACTTTCTTATACTACAACTCCCAGAAATATCCAGCCAGCATGCTGGCTCAGAGATTCTAGAAGTATCAGTCCAAAACACTTCTGCTTTTTCCTAGTAGAAGATCTTGTTGTTATCAGCATTCCAGCAGTAATAGTCTGTGCATGCTACAAGAAATATGTATAGCACAGCTGCTGCATGTTTGAACACTGTTATATGTCCAGCTGTAGAGCCTTTCCTTTGTTGTACTAATATTCATAAACTGTAGGGTGTCCCACCCAAATATGTCACAGTCGAAGTGGTTATGAAACTTGACCCTAATTTTGGACTATCTGACAGTGGCACTGAAACACAATGGGAATGAATTATGTTGATGAATGACAGAAATGTTCATCAGGTCCCCCACCATGTGGACCACCTGCAATATGGACCGACCTCCACATAAAGATAATATAACTATAATCTTCTATCTCATGATTACTTCTTGCACCAAGGTTTTGGGCAGGGTAGCTCCTGAAAGTGCAACTTTCATCTATACTGCTGAAGACAAGAGATGTCTCTTGTTGCTTGGGAGGAACCAAGGTGGCAGCTCTTCCCAGCATCACCGTTACCCCTTTGGGAACCTGAGAAGATGCATAAGATCACAGAGTTGGAAGAGACCTCAGTGGTCATCTAGCTCAAACTTATCTGATATAGGCAGTAGAAGTAATTTGTAGACCATGTGTGGAATATGAAGTACATGGGGGAAGGAAGGAATCCAACTTTATACATTTAAAATAGTATAGAATACATCTATATATTTTAAATTAATGCTGTTATTTGGAAATGGTGTTACTTTTTAAATGTCTGTTGGACTAGGACTCTGGAGACTAGGGTTCAAATCCCCCTCAGCCATGGAAAACCACCGGGTGGCTTTGGGCAAGTCACATTCTTTCAGCCCAAGAGGAAGGCAATGGCAAACTTCTTTTGAATAAATCTTGCTAAAAAAACCCTTGTGATAGGTTCGACTTCGATTCGCCATAAGTCAGAAATGACTTGAAGGCACACAGTAACAACAGCAACAGTTTTACCTTTAGTCGATCCAGACATCACACTCAGGTAGTCTGAGATACCAGTGGAGTGAGAATGGAGGCAGTTAAGCATTTCATTTTTTTAATTAGAGTATTTATACCCTGCTCTTAAGCATAAAGGCTCTCAGAGTGGCTTACAAATTGTTTAGCAATAGCACTTATACATCTACATTGCTTTATAGTGCTAGGCACTCTCTAAACAGTTTACAGTGTGTTAGCTAATTTCCCCCACAAGCTGGGTACTCATTTTACTGACCTATGGAAGGCTGAGTCAACCTTGGAGCCCTGTAGGACTGAACTCACAACATTGTGGCTGCAGTACTGACATTTAACCACTGTGCCACCGGGGTGATCTAATGGGAGCCACAAAGTACTTACCATTTCTATTCTTTCCCCTTTGCCCTTACCTTCTACAGAGCCAATAGTATTTTACAGGATTTGGAACTTTATCAGACTAGTCCCTTAGAACATTCTCTTGCATTAAAAAACCCAATTTTTATGCCAGCAAAAGAATGCTCTCCCCACACTTACCTCTTTTCTCAGCAAAGGCAGCTCTGGCGATAAAGAGGAAGTGAACGGAGCCCCATTCACTTCCTTGCTCGAAATACTGGGAGACTTTGTCATGTGGGAAATTCAAAAATAAAAACACAAATAAAGCATTTAAAGTTTTAAAAAAGCATGCACACACACTTTCAAAGTCCCAGATAACCCAGAGAGAGTAGTAAAAAGAGTGAAACTTACCTGGATGTCCCGATCTCACCCTGAAGTGTTCATGCCAGACTGGCCATTTTGTCAGGGTATCTGGAAATGCTGGAACAAAAGCGGCAGGGGGGTCTATTGCCGGTTCAAGCCGTCAATTAAAAGGTATGGGTTTTGGGTTGATTTTAACTGCAAAAGGGCGGCGTTGTCTGATCCGCGTGCACTTTTGTGGTTATGTGGCATTGTTATGACACTGTATTTTGAGTTCCGATAAAGTCCTTGGTCACTTCCCCTTCTTCAGGTCTGTTTTTTCCAGGGAGAAGGTAGGGCTATAGTATAAGGCTAGTGAGTGTAGTACTCACTAACATAGGGGAACCGAGACTACAATTCTGTGCCAGTTTGTCTGAGAACAAACCCCATTGAGCACTTCTGAGGAGGTATTCTTGAAATTCCCTTGCACAACTCACTTAGGACTTTTTCGGACAAGCTAATTGTAGCGCTAGCAGCCTCGCCACGTGGCGAGGCTGCTAGCGCTACAATTAGCTTGTCTGAAAAAGTCCTTATAGTGAGTAGGTCTTATACCTCTGAGCACTTTTTTTTTCCAGCCATGGCATCCTTTCTACCTATTTATTGGGGTGGGGTAATAAAAAAAAAGTTTACCTTGTTTTAGTGTGTTAGTAAATAGTACCTATTTACTATTGCATTTACAACTTGATAGTGGCTGAGAAAGTTCCCCCATCTGCTTGCCTTTCCTGCTCTGAAGCACTTGCACTCAATACTGCCTATCCCAACCACTTCTTGGCTACTTGCTTCTCAGTGCAAAATGTCAACTGTCAGGCTGCAACAAGTGCTCTGCTCCTCACTGCTCCAGGGTCTGTGTCTCGTACAGGTGCATGGTTTGCTTCTGCTTCTGTACCCAGAAACACCTTCCTGCTTCTCTGAGCAAATTTTACTTTGTTTATTTTATTCAAAGTATATTTGTATCACCTCCAAACCCACAAGGGCTTCCAAGGTGACGAAAAAATGAAAACCATTTAAAAATATACAAAGGTGAAAATATATATTTTTAAAAAACAATACAATACTTTTTAAAAACTGCTGAAGGCAGTCTAAAAGCATTTTAGAATCCAGTTTTGAAACAGTTAAAACAGCACTTTTAAACAAACATTGATTGACATGTGGAACAGCACTGTTTTGACTGCCTGCTGGAAGCTTAAAAGAGATGGGGGCAACCTGACTTCCTTGGGTAGGCACTGCTACAGAGAAAAGTTTGTTATGTGTACCCACCAGCCTGAATTCATGAAATGTTGGGGTACACAACAGCGCTTCCTCAAATTTCTGGTAGGCTCATATGGGAGGAGGCAGTCTTTCAGATATCCTGGCCCCAAGTCATTTAGGGCTGTGTAGGTCAACACCAGCATCATGAATTGAGCTTGGAAGCAAATTGGAAGCCAGTGCAGATCTTGTAAGACTGGTATCTTAAATGCATACCTGTCACTAGTCTTGCTGCTGCATTTTGCACTAGCTGCAGCTTCTGAACAATTTTCAAGGGGAGCCCTGCGTAGAGTGCATTACAGTAGTCTAATCAGGAAGTAACTAATGCATGAACCACTGTGGCCAGATCTGCCTTCTACAAGAAAGTATGCAGCTGACATACAGCTGAAGGTGGGCAAAAGCACTACAGGCCACCACAGCAACCTGTCTTCCCAGGAGAAGTGCTGGGTCCAAGAACACCCCCAAGCTATAAACCCGATCTTTTAGAGGGAGAGAAATCCCATCCAGAACAGCCTGTGATCCCAATCCCAGGTTGATTTTCCTACTTGCCAGTAGCATTTCTGTCTTGTCAGTCTATTCACCTGCATTATGTCCTTTACTGCATCCAGACAATGATCCAGTGCTACCACAGCCTGCTTGGCATCAGTTGGAAAGGAAAGATAGTGCTGGGTATCATCAGCATACCGATGGCATCCAACCCCAAAGCTCCAGATGATCTCTCCCAGCAGCTTCATGTAGATGTTAAAAAGCATAGGGGACAATATTGACCCCTGTGGAACCCAACAGGCTAATAGCCAAACACAGTCTCCCAGCACCACCCAGCTATGAAAGGCCAGAACCACTGCAAAGCAATGTCACTAAGTCCCATATCAGCCAAATGACCCAGAAGGATACCATGGTTGATGATATCAAATGCTCTGGAGGACTAATAGGGACTTACTTTCCTTGTCCACCAAGGCTACCAAGGCTGTTTCTGTCCCATAACCTTTTCTATAACCCAGATTGGAACCCACTGACAATAGCGACCTTCTGGTTAGGCTGTTCATGCATTGCTCTTTCTCTGCCTAGTGCCCACCTACTTCTTATGCCAGGACTGCTTTCTTGGATGATATGGAAGGGAACATGCTTCAAGGCTGCATATGACACATCAGGTTTTGGTAAATGATGGATGTCATTGGTGGAAAAAACGAATAAAGTGTATTTGCAAGTCTTTGAAACTTTATAAGTCTAGGAAAAGATGGAGACTGCACTAAAGGTGGATTGATTCAATTAAGTAAGCCATGGTGCTGTGTTTCCAAGACCTGAGGAAGGCAACTTATGACCAAGGCTCTGGGAGATCTCTTATTTATAGGGTCACCATAAGTTGAAGACAACTTGATAGCAAATAACAACATATATTCTCTCATGCCCATATCTTCCTAATCAACTTGGACTTCCTGCAATTTTGGCATAATCGAGCAGGAAACAAACAAACAAAAGCATTTTAATACTGTTTTTATTCATAATTTCCCAAGCCCCCTTTACACAAAAACTTTTATGTGTGAACCTTGTGAGGCATCCCCTAAGAAGTGTCTATGTTGTCTGAAAATTTCAGTAAATTATTTCATAACTATAACAAAGTTATAGCCATTCATTGTTGTTGTTTTTCCTGTTCAAGTAAATAAGAAAGACATTTGAGGCTCTGCCTTCTATATGAGGCAAGTGTGATGTCTGACTTAATGGAGGTAGACCATCATCTGAGCCAACTAAGCACAGGATACTAGATATGTTATTTTTTCTGTGTCCCCCCCCCTACTATTTTTCTCTTACTTTCTTCCCATTGCCACCATGCCAGCCTGAACACTCTGGGTCTTGGCTGATTTTGGAAACCAGGCAGAACTGGACCTGGTTAGTACTTGGAACTTGGATGGGAAACAACCTGGGAATATTCAGGTAGCACCAAGGAAAGAATCCTGCTTGATACCTGTAAAGCCAAAGTAACATAAAAGATAACAAGGGAGCTTTCTCCAAGGCTTCATATGGCACATCAGATTTTGGTAAATGATTTCTGGCTTTTGCTAACTTGAAGGCTTCACACAAGTAGCTGTAGATGCAATGATAAAATATATTTTCTCCTTGTAATTGTGTTCGGGTGGGGTGGGCATATTCTGAAAATTAATTCCCAATCCTACTAAGTTCCCCCAAGGCACAAAACTATCTACTCAGGCTATGTGATGAGAAAAGAATGTGTTCCCTGAACCTAGGTGTTAGGTTTTATGAAATTAGATGTGATCAAACATACTATTTATCCAATAGACAAACTCTTATGTTCAATTTAAAAAACCTAGATTTTTTTTTAAAAGAACTCAGAATGAGATGAGGAAGACAACATGGTATTGAACCTCCATTTTGTATGTTTCAAAAATTTTCTCCAGATGTACCTTACTGCTTTTCTGAAACAACAAAAAATGTAACTTCATGTCAACACTTGCTGTACCTCTAAGAAGCTAAAAGAGCCACATGTTACCCTCTTGTTCTCAGATTTCTGAAACAGGTGTACATACTTTGCTCAAGTGACTTAGCCTGAGGTTTTCCTTTTCTAGTTTCAGAAAATGTATCCCTTTCAAGAAAAAAATAATAATCATAGATTTCTAGGATAAAGTTCCTCAAAATCATTACCAGTTAAACCACATGTCCCTAAGGAGAGATCCAATAGGCAGTACATAATTTGTCAAATGATTTCACTTAAGCAGAGGTCTGGCTATGACTGATGGTATTTGGTCCTAAGTAGAAAGTGATGTTCCTTCTCTCTGGACGTTATCAGACACAAAGGAAATGGCATCACAGTGTTGCCCTTTCGTGTTTATGTCCTGCCAATAAGCCAATCTCTTTTATTGATGGGACAAGCCATCAATAGATTGGCTGTGCTGGCTTTTTTGCTGGTATGGCCAGAGTGGCCAGAACATGTCTGGGTAGATTGTGACATCCAAGTAGGTGACACACTTTTTATGACCCTCCCCAGTGTACTTGTAAGTTTTTAAGTGTGTATATGTGCTTTCTGTCACTTTTTATGTGCTTTTTTGTTTTTGAATTTCCTGCACAATGAAGTTTTGCAAGAATCTGCGAGATTTTAAATGAGGAACTGAATGGGGCTCCGTTCACTTCCTCTTCATTGCCAAGAAAGCCTATGCTGGGAGACAAAGGTAAGTCTGGTGGGAGGTGTTCTTTTGCTGGCATAAAAATGGCTTTAATTATCTCAGCAAAAAAGAACATTTTTAGAAGCTTGTCTGATAACATCCCCCCCCCTCTCCATTTTGTTTCATGAAGTTCCACATTAAAATCAGTAGAGAAAGCAGTCACTACCTGAACTAATGGTGAAATAAGGCAGGGTAGGTTTTACAGGTTTGGTGACTGGAACATTTAAAAAGGCCTCAGTCAGTGTTTGGAACAGCTGCCTGTTTGGATTACAACTCTCAGAACCTTATCACACAAAGGAAGGGAAGTGCCTTTAAATCCCAAGAGTAGTGCATACCACCTTGCCATATTGCATGATGTCTGTGTGGTTTCAGCTGTTCTCCCATTCCAGTCCTATGGGAGATGCTGGTAAAGTTGGGTCTTTTTGCTGATGGATTTTTCTAGTTAGCAAAAAGACTTGTGTTTACCATCGCCTCCCACAGGACTGTAATGAGAGAATAGCTGAAGCACGCCAGTGTCATGCGATAAGGCAAAGCAGGTTGTGCTGTTATTGGGGTGCACTGCTGCTTTCTTTCCTCATGCAGTACCCCCCCCCCGAAATCTCCTAGTCAGTATTGGGCACGCTGCGTGAAGGATTATGGAAGTTATAGTACAAAAAATAACTGTTCCAGTACATGAAAGTAATTGGCCTCATCTTATGGCTGAATCTAACAATTATAATGTGTAAGCCTTTCAAAGGAGGCATGCCAATTTGCCAAAGAAGCTGGGAGGATCCTTGTTGCTGTTGTTGTTCTGTGCCTTCAAGTAGTTTTTGACTTATGGTGAACCTATCATGGGGTTTTCTTGGCAAGATTTGTTCAGAGGAGATTTGCCATTGCTTTCCTCTGAGAGAGTGTGACTTGCCCAAGCCCACCCAGAGGGTTTCTATGGCTGAGTGTGGCTTTGAATCCTGGTCTCCAGAGTCATAGTCCAGTGCTGAATCCACTACACCACACTGGCTCTCCCAGGTCCCTACAAGAATAATTTTTGTATGTGCTCTTGACTGGACTCAGAAATAACATGCTCAACCAGTCCATGTATTTTCATTATGGAACAGATAGCTGTGGTGTATCCTCTCATATTTGATGGATTCTTTCTTTTTTTGTGTCATCACTTTCACTTCCAGACTATTTTGTGCCTGGTTTGGAAAAGTCACACTTGTTCTTGCTAAATAAATATACAGAGGTATGCTTCAGCCACTGTTGAAAGGGGGCATTGGCTGGTTAGGGATCAGTGCAAGTTTTGCAACCTATACAGTGAATTTATCAGCCTGAACCAGGGGAAGTATTTATAGGGGGAAAGGCACTAAATCATCTCATGAGAAGTTATTCTAAAGTGATAGAGAGTGTGTAGTAAATGCAGCAATATTTCTGAGATCCACTCATTTACAGATAACGTGCAAGGTGATTTCCTAGCCATGGGGTCATTGTAGCCCCTGTTTTACATCCTCATTTTGCAGGGGGATTGAGGTTTGACTGGATTATGACCAGCCTATCTCTACACTGGATATAATGCTTAATTTATGTTGCCTTTGCCATAAAAGTTGAGTGCAGGAATATTGGCTACTACCTGGGCTAAGAGCCTTTTCATTGTCATTGGCAGGTGTGATATGTGGAAGACCGATGTGTGTAGGTGCTTTCTGTAAGTCTTTACATAGGAGCTGTAACATTTAAATGGGAACTCTGTTACTTGAATTTAGCTGAGCTGCCAAAGTAGAATAGGACTAGCTTTTTAGGATGATGGCATCTGAAGTATGAGTCACAAAACAAAAAGGAGTTCAGACTGAAGAAAATAGTTTCAGATGAATTAATACGCTCTGAGGAATAAGAAGAAAGCTTTTACAGAGGGCAAAAGATCTTGCTGATAGCCTTGTATGTACACTTATCACCTGTGCTATTTGAATTAAACCCAAGCATATGTTAGAAAACTGAAGATACAGTCTGCACAGCCCTCACACTGAGCTGGTTGTGAACTGCTATGAGTCAGCCCTGATTTCTTCAGGCAACTTGCTTAGGTGATTTGGTGGCTGTTCACTCCCATAAGAGTGGAGCTGTGAATTCACTCTGAGATTTTATGTGGGCTAAAACCCAGATTTACCCCCACATCGACACTGGAACCACTGGCCACCACTGTTTCAGTGAATGGCCGATCATATGAGAAGCTTTAGTCACTGGTAGATTTCCAAAATCATGTTTACCCTCCTTTTCTTTCCAGGAGGGCTCATGTATAGATAACAAACCAGTGGCGGCCCTGGGGAGAGGGTGGAGTGAGGCTACACTGCACTCTTGGGGGGGGGGAAGGGGTGGCACCAGACTTAGTGGCTCCACAGCAATAAACCATGTACCACATAAAACAACTTTCATGTTTATAAAGTATATCTAAAAATAGTTTATCATTAATTGTTAATTTATTGTTAATTTATCTGCTGACAGTTCAGAAATGAACAAACTAAAACATAGGGGTTGTCTTTTTGGTGAAAATACTCCTCATAGAATTCAAGGAGAATACAATTTGTCTTAATGAGATCCCACATCATTCTGCTGTATTTGGAAGGAGAGAGGGCAAAACCTCCAAAAACTACACACGAAAAGCCTTTGTGGCTTTCCTCAGTTTTTTAAAAGCTCTGCAGGGAATGCACATTCCTGCTCTTTGGACAACTGATTCACTTTGCTGTGCATTCCCGTTAACAGTGGAAGTGGAAAGCTGATTGATTGGATATGCAGAGGGGGTGGAGCTTGCTAGTAAGGCAAGTGTCCTGAATTTCCATGTTGGATTTTCGCTGTAGCAATTGTGTGCTGATGTGACAAAACAACCTTTTTTTCTTTTTTTTCCTATTTATTTAAGTAGAATATTCCACACATTGGATATGCTTTTTTAAAAAATACTGCTCAGCAGTGGCAACTGGTGACAATAAAAATTTGCTCACGCCTGCCATCTTGATTCACAGGCATGCCCATTTGAACAACGAACACGTATAACTTCACCTGTGATCTTGCCAAAAACATTGGAGACAAGTGAAAGCTACTTGCGAATTGGCATTACTGCACATCAGTCCTTATTTTATAGCCTCATATAGACAAGCCCCTAATCCAGGCAAGATGGAAGTTCTTTTTTTATCTTCTTCAGTGTCTTGGCAGTGCAGGAAAGAATCTGTAGCTTTTTTGGATAGGGCTACTGTGGGGGAACATAGACTTCTCCTTTTGGACATTGCTGCTGAACATTCAAGAAGCTTGTTCAGTGGTGTTCATCTGAACATGAGAGCAAATCACTCATATGACTAGTTACATATTGGGCCCAATTCATAACATATTAATAAAGCCCTGAATAGGGTGTCCACCAAATGCAGCTGACTGAGATTAAGAAAGAAAATAGAATATAGAAATATATTTTAAAAAACACCCTTTATTTCCTGCCTTTTTATATGTATCTTGATTTGTAACAAGATAGCAGCATATACTATATTGAATGTCCTGTTGTCATTGTTTTTTTAAAAAGGCTAACACCCCCCTCCCAACTACCATCACCACCGCCAAGCCATTGACTAGAAATGTTTTCAAACTTTCACTCCCTTTTGATACCAGGAATTGCTTTTCACGGAGTCCTTTGTCTGTTCTGAATATCTGGAAGCCAAAATATTTTGTTTTAACTCCCACTCTATAGTATTTTCCAGCTGTGTACTTATATAGTGTAATAAAAGGATTTAACAAATGGGAAATAGCAGCTGCATTTGGAAATTCCTTTTGTGCTCACTCTTCATTTGACAGATTCAGCAGTGTGTAACAACTGCCATGTCAGACCTGGAGTGGCTTCCATTTCAAGTATCTCATCACCATCCTCTTAGATTTTACAGTAGGATAAAAACAAAACAAAACCCTAGAACAATTGGGACGGGGGAAGGCAATTTCCACTATACAGTTGGAGATACTGGAAGTTTGTTTCTGACATTATATTGAGATTGATATTCCTTTCATTGTAAAGGGTAAGTGTCAATTTTTTTTAAAAAAAAATACCATTGGCTTACATTTTAAAGATGTTATCAGATTTAACTGCTGTATTTAAGACATCTTGTATCCCTCTTTTTCATGCAGGTAAAACAATGTTGAGGTTTGTTTTACAATTGGCAAATTTTGAGAGTTTGGAATTGGAATTAAAGAATTAGGAACATTTCCTGAAGGAAAGACAGTTGACAAAGAAAAATATCAAGACAGTTTAAGACTTCAATATGTACTTTGCAATGAATAGCAATTGGGTATACCATGGTTGCTTCCAATATATTCATTATTTGCCTGTGAAAAAGCATGGTAGGACAAGGCCAGCTCTGCTGTTATCCAGTGTGGGCTCAGGCAGCAGGTGTCATGGAAGGGCATCAATATATTACTGCCAGAGAAAGGGGGATGTGTGCTAGTGGAATTTTCTCCCTCACATGTGAAAGTAACATAACAAAGTAACATTGCTGACTTTAGGTTACAATGCATCTTAATTAGAGCAAAAGGAGGGAGCACAGAGCCTCAGGAGATTATCAGATGGTGGGACCAAAAAAGTGTCCCCATCTCACTATATTATACCCCACCCCCTCCATCCCAGCACAGTAACCCCCTGTTTCGCACTTACCTTAATTGCGCGACCACCCCTTCCCCTCAGCAGCCAAGAGCGAATGGAGCTCAAGCAGAGTCCCATTCACTTCCTGGTCTGAGTTCCTGGCCATTCTCATGAGAGAATGAGTGCACGGGAAATTAAAAAAGAAAAAAGAAAATACAAGGTAAAAAAGTAAAGCAAGCACTAAAACAAACTTTAAAAATCACAAGTAACCTGGGGAGGGTACAAAAAAGGCTGTCACTTACCTCCTCATCCCAATCGCACCTGGGAGTGTTCAGTTCGGACCTCCCACTGTGGCTGGCATTGCCCCAGCATAACGGGGCCCCTTTTTGCTTGCCTGTCATTCCGTGACAGGAACAGAATAGGTGATCTATTCATGTCTTCAGCCGTGAATAAGAAGAAATGAGGGCAGCATGGAACCAGCATGGGACGAGGATGATGTCATTTGATAGGTAAGCCCTTTGGCGATCTCCTGGCATTTGTGTAACACCATATTAAGGACATCTGATAGTCTCCTCAGGCAGTACAATGTCTTGGACCTGCCTTGTGGGATGTGAACATAATGACCTTACCACCCAAACACATTCACTTGGGAGTAAGTCCTAAGTGATTTTGGGAGAAGTGGCTTTTCAAGAGTTGTCTTTCTTTTTGCACCCTTATTAGCTTGTCAATGCATCAGACTATTTTTTGCCTATATATACATTATCAGTATCTCCAACTGTATGCTACAGTTGTCATTGGTCTTGTGCTTGCTGGATCATTCACCAGGTTTGAAGCTGCTGTAATACTGTTACTTGACTAAGAGGATGTCTTGGTATAAATGGAAAGCTCACACTTTTATCTAGTGCAGGGTGATGGTGGTGGTGATCACTGAAGGTAGCCCTTCACATTTTGTGAGCTGCCAGGCAGAAATGAGCCCATTAGAAAATCAAATAAGGCATAGTAAGCCACCCATTTTGTTACTTGGAGTTTTTATACTGTAAGCCACCCCGATTGCATTGTAGAGGGGCGGGATAAAAATAAATGTTATTATTATTTATTATTACTTCCTGTGACCACAATCAGGAAAATTGTAAAGCACTTGGGAAATCCTAGTGGATAGTGGTTTGAGTGTTGGACTAGGACTCCAGGAGATCAGAGTCTGAATACCCACTTGGCAATGGAAACCCACTGGGTGGCCTTGGGCAAGTCACTCTCTTTCAGCATCAGAGGGAATCAATGGCAAGCCCAGCCTGAACAATTCTTACTGAGGAGACCATGTGATAAGTTCACCTTAGGGTCGCCATAAATCAGAAATGACTTGAAGGCACATGAGAACAGCAACATTTAATGGCCATATGAACAAAATGCAACCTTAAGGGAGGAAAGTAAAGATTAGACTAGATGATAAAGATGGCTGAAGAAGTGGACATTAAGTCAACATATAAGAGGAGAGCATTTCGGAAACTGAGAGAGACCATTTGAAGCCATTACCCTCATTTGCTGAATCTGGTTGGCTCTGCTAAATAGTCTCTCTGGTGTCATAAGTCATAATCTTATTTGCATGATAGTGAGTTCAGTTTGTTTCCATAAAACCCACTTCCAGATAATTGTGCTTAGGCTTCCCACCTAATGTGTTGCCAGTAGTACTAGCTGTGCATTGGTTTTCTGTGTTAAGTTAGTTGAATTGATGTATCAATTACAAAATTAAGCTCAAACTTCATTTGAGGTTTAGCAAAATAAATTCTCTTCTATGTATAGATATCCTTAGTTTAAAGTTTCAATTTTCATGTGATGTGCTGAGCTGAAAACTGCATTTTGCAGATTTCTTCTTGTTCCCACACAAAACTGGGTTTCCCAGATGCCTTGTTACCAAAATGTAAGGACTCTACCTTGATGCTGGAAAATAGGCATGCCTCTAAACAAATTTACAGTATTATACCCATCTTTATCATTACTGTGTAACTGCGGGTATTCAGGGAAAATATTTCCAGAAGAATGATGGATTGAAATATGAGATGTGTTTCCCTTTAGACATGATCTGTCATAGGCAATGGAACCTCCATTTTTATCTAGGCATGACTGAGCTGATCGGCACTGTTTCCTTCGCAAACGTTTGAAGCTCTTTGGATAACAGCATTTGAAAGTGTGTCCCCCCCCCCCGCCTTTCTTTCCCATTGCTGAATATTTACAGTGTATGTTCTGAAAGTGGCAGCATTTACATGTTCTAAATTGTTTGGTTTCTCTCCCCTTTTGGATAAGAAGGAATCAGGTATGCATGCTGATTAACACACTCCAGTCATTAACATGTGATTATGTGGGCTGCATGTTGAGCACCTGCCAGAAGATAAAATCCAGTACTTTGCTACATCTGTGCAAGACTTTTTGTGTTTTCTTTTGTACCTTGACAGCTTGAAGGGGAAAAGTGGGCTTTGTATCTTTGTTCAGCTGAATGGAGCTGTGTATATAAAATGTTTTTGTGGAGGCAGGAAAAGATACTGTGAATGTTCATTTTAGTTTCTGAGGTTATGAAAAATCCAACAGCAAGGACTTTCACTGCCTTGAAACATGAATCATTTAACATACTGTATCACTGACATTCACATACAGGTTACAACATTCCTGCATGTTTATAAGGATTATCTCTTCTGGGATTTGGCCAGGAATCTCCTAATTCATAAGAGTTTTATGAGATACCTTTATGTCTCGTAAATGTCCTCTTTTTATGTGATGCTTACAAATGGTTCAGCCGTGTTTACTGTATGGAAACACAAGGGCAACATTGCTTGCTCCTAACATTCCACTGCAGGTGCTGCACGTAACGCATAGCACACCATATCAATACTCACAATGAAAGGTTTTTCTGTGTAGCTGACAGAGGCTGAAAATATCAAATGCTATTATAGCATGTGTAATGAAGCTTTAATGGCATTTACAGTGCACCAAACCTCAGAGACCAGGGTCTGTATCCTCTCTCAGCCATGGAAACCAGTTGACACTCTCTCAGTCTCAATGGAAGGCAGTGGCAAACTTCCTCTGAACAAATTTTGCCCAGAAACCCCATGTTAGGGCCACTTCATTTGGCCCATCTAGACAAAGACAAAGTTGCATGTATCGTTTTGTCATAGGTATTTATTCTTTGATCTTAAAAATAATTTGCCCTAGGCTCTTCAAGTTTCAATGTTTTAGAGAAAAAAATGGAGATATCTATTGAGATTCTTCTGTAACTTTTTCGAGAATGTTTCATTGTGCCTTTGAAAACAAAAAAGAAAAAAAACATATTAACATGATGACTAGAAATATTTTTTTGGGTGGGGGTGTTGATAAACATTTGCTTTCATTGTATGTTATCTCTACTTGGACTCCAAGTGCCTCAGTTGCTAAACATTGCTCTGGCTATCCAACTTTCCTGGGGTGTTAATATGTAGGTCTGTCCTATTAAATGTCACAACTGATAAATACCTCTTTATAACTGAAAAGCCTCAGCTGTGTAGAAATGAAGAGCCCAAGCTCAAGCAAACTAATTCATGTTACTAATACTTATTTTCTGCTTTGCTGGCCACTGATATAAATGGGGGTTGTTGTTTTTTTTTAAACTCATGTAGTATTAGCAATTGTTTTCTACTTCCAAGAGGTTTAGGCTACTGAATAGGACAGTGTTAACAAGATTCCAGTATGATCAAACTGATCTTGGAAATTATTTTTAAAAACAGGATTCTCATTTGCTATATATTTTCCTGATTAATTTCCCGTAATTTGTATTTTAAATGAAGAGCCAAATCCTAGGTCTAAACTGTGCCAAGTATCTTTCTTTTTTTGGGTGTGTGTGTGCAGGGATTTGACTTACAGAGGTTTATAATAGTGACAGTCTTATCAGACACTATTGTGTTATGATTATAATTCTACAGATTTCTCTCACTCCTCTCACATGGAATTGATCTTGACTGGATATGCTGCTTATCTGATCTTCCTCTTAATACAGTAAGAACAATCAACTGGCCCTAGAAATCTGTTTTATATGACAAACAGATATTTGGATGTTTTATGCCTCACTGTGGTTTAATAGAACACAGGACCACTCAGGTGTAGGCAGACAATATATTCCTGTGGCTAAAGATCAGCTTGAGGATGGATGAGGATGTTTCTATAAAAATCATGTTCTATCCACAAAATACAAAGGGTGCAAATGAAGAGCCACCACTTAGTTTGAAAACACTGGAACAAGAGTTCATTCACAGGCCAGGCTTCAGGACTGATGATATGCATGTATTGTTTCTATACAATTTCCTTGTTATGTATGGCTACCAGAACCAGCATTAGAAAAAAACCAGATAATTTTGTAAAGTGACTGGTTCTAACTCAGGTTCTCAGCATGGGCTTTAGTATATCAGATTTCACTGAAACAGTTGGGTTGGCCACATATGACATAAAAACAGGCTGGTAGGATGGTGGTGGGAGAGGTTTGAACACTAGGCTGGAAGAAATGTGAAATCAATCCCATAGGTTGTGCTCAGTCCCCAAATTTAGTTTTCATTGCATGTCTGAATTGGGATCAGATCCCAACAAGAGTCATCAGCAAATCAGAGGTGTGTCCTTTTGTCCATATGTTTTTAAGATACTACACTTGATTTTAGCCCAAAGGCCAAGAAGCAATGTTTGTAAGATTATATAAAATAAAATAGACAGTTAGACATTGTTTGATTAGAAACAGCTGCTTTACAAAAGGCAACACCTTTAAATTCAAGTATTTTACACTTCCCTTCCCTTCTGGTTTGTGTGTGTGTGTGTCTTAAAGCAAAATATACAGGAATCCTTCCGACATTTGTTGAAGCATATTACCCTCAGTTAGGCACATTTCAAATTATTACTGTACTGAGTTGGCTTTCAAGTAGTTAATCCCATAGATGGATCAGATTCCCAAGGAAAATGTCAAAGAAAGTCCTTCCCTGCACCCCTGTTACCCACCTGTCCAGTTTGCATTTGTAGTTTTCAGTCAGCTCAAATCTAGATTTATTGTTGATGTACTGAAAGAGCATCCTGTCATCTCTCTTTTCATTTCTATTCTGCCAAATATCTGACCTGGGAAATGATCTTCAAAATGTCCTGAAGTGTAACATTTTGTATATTGGTGCCACTTTCATTTCTAAAAGTCTTGGAGAATATTCTTCTACAATCATTGGAACTGGTTAGTTCTACTGCAGAGGAAAAAAATTGAGCTTGCTACAACTTTAGATTATCACACTATACTCCTGCTATCATTAGATAAATTAATAGTCTTCCCATTTATTTTCTTCATCTCCTGAATACCTTTCTGTTGTATGGTTTTCCTGTAGACTACTGTCCTTCTATCCCTAGTCAGACAGAAACCCTACTTCGTGTCTGGTTATTTTTAAAGGCATAATAATTCCCTATAACCAAGTTTGTTTCTCAGTGTTGTACTTTCTGTTAGCAAAAAGGTGGTTCCTTCAGTTTTCCTGTAAACAATTTTGGGATGATGTCACATGGATAATGGATCCAGTGCATTTTGAGTAACATTAACCACTGCTTTATTGAAACATCTAAAGACAACTTTAGAGTTAGGTGTTATGCTGTAGCATTGTTTTTCCCCCTCCCCAAATTGCAGGAACCACTAAGGTTAAAAAAAAAAAAGTTTCTTGTCAAGATCTGTTTGTGTAGCTGGAGATTCCCTTTATCTCACTTTTGTTGACCTTTGGCTCCAGAGGGCATGCATATTTTATTTGAATTCCTTTTCAAAGAAATAGGATTGTTGCACTGGATAATGGTCAGTTAGGTGAGCAGAACTTCTGATACATTGCATGTTTGGGACATTAACTTGCCTAATTTCACAATTTTCTTCCTCCTTCCCTCCCCCAACTATTTGTTGGTGTTCAAACTTCACACATGATATTGTGATATTGTGAAGGGGAGACTAGCAGGACAGAAACTATCGGAAAGATGGGGCCTATATATCATGGACAAGGACCACCTCTTAACTGAAAGTGGAAGTGCCCTATCAGTCTTCCTGCTAAGCAATAATAATTTACCACTAAAACACTGTACTGATTTTCAGGCTTTCTTCCATGACTATACATGCTAATCGTATCCCTTTGTTAAATTAACAGTTCAGATTTCCATGATTCTACAGCTGCCAACAGATTCTGCATTCTCTCTAGCCTTAGCCAGAAGTTATTACAAAAGTGCAATCCATGAGTAAGGAGTAGGGATACACAGACAAGCTTCACCCTTGATACCATGAGGGCTTGACTAATTTTGGCTCATCCATACAGTATATATACCTGTAGGTAGGCAGCCTTTGTATGCACAAAGGTATCCACATGACTGGGGCCCTTTGTGATCAGGGTTCCAGGTCATGTGGAAGTGTTAATCTGTATAACTGTTTATGTGAAGCCTCCGTCCCTGCAAATGCTTGCACTGTATATATAGTGGGTCATACAACATTGAGGATGGGGCTAGTCAGTGCATTACCGGTCTTTGCTCATTTATTGGTTTGTACATGAAAAACCAATTCATACTGCTAATGTGAACATGGCCTCTCAGAATCCCCCCATGGGTTGTTTATTCATTGTATTCCAAGGGATTGCCCTAATGTTTTGAGGGAAATAAAATACAGAGCCTCTGGGGTGGGCGTTCTTCTCTCTTCCCTACTCTGACAGCCCAATCCCAAAACTGTATGAATTCTAGTGTACTTTGGATCTTGTCCTAAAGACAAGAAGTTGAAAAGAATCAGAAGATATTTTTAAGGCCAGAGGAAAAGGAATGACCCTCCAAATTTGCTGAGCTTAGGGCTGCAGGAGCCCAGCGAATGTTAAAAAAGTGAATATCTGTAGGCCTCCCAAACCATATTTAACATGCACAAAAAGTACAGATTGAACCCACTGCAGATGCCTTTGAGGTGGTGTGGTTCCTTTGCAAGGCAGAAATTGGCGGCTGGTGACACTTGCTGCTTTCTCAGCTGCTGCCCTCGTCATTTTAAATAGGGACGTACAAGCCGCACTGTACGTTTGCAGTCTTTCTCAGTCTCATGAGGCTTGCAGTCCCTAAAGATGGCATAGGGTAGCAGCAGAGGTGGCAGCAAATAATCCATCAATAATCAAATCCGCAAAAGTTAAACCCGCAGATGTGGAGGGCCAACTGTAGTACGTTATGTTATCGTATTACTGGTAAAGCGAGCTTCCACACCCCAAAGTAGACATTATATTAAACACCTTTAAGATGGAGAACAATAAATCCAACCCAAAGAGTAAAAAATGCAAGGTGAGGGACCCTGAGTTTCACCAATTGCCTACTTCCTTTGTCTTCTCCCACATTCAGGTTGTTTCTGGGGATCCCCCAGTCTTAGGACTGGCTTTTGGGAAGCCATAGAGGCGAGACAAGAGTAGGAGAAGGCTAAGCCTCCTTGGGTGAAAAGAACCATGCTTGAAGTTCTTGTGATCCAAACTAACAATATCATTACACATGCATAAAAGTGGGGGGATTCATGACAAAGTTTAGAGGCAATGCATTGTGGAAAAGGATGAGTAATACATTCTTGAAAAAATAAAATCAACTAGCTGGACCCGGTGTATCATATGCCATTAAAAAACTCTCCCCAAAATGCCCAGGAGACCTCATGAGAACCCTTTGAGGTAAGCTGGTGGGTTTAACTTGCCACCTGCCACTTGTTTTCCCCCTGCCGCCCCCTCTGCTCTTTCTGCCCCCCTCCGCTTGTTCTGCCCTGTTGCCCCCCTTCACTCTTTCTTCCCCGTCCGCTTGTTCTGCCCCTCTGTCACCCATTCTCCATTCATTCTTCCCCCTGCCACCACCCTCCGCTTTTTCTAAACCCCTGCCACCCTCCTTTGCTTGTTCTTTCCCCTGCCACCACCCCTCCACTTGTTCTGGCCCACAGCCACCCCCTCTGCTTGTTCTACCCCCTGAAGCTCCCCTCCCCTCTTTCTGCCCCCTGCCACCCCCCTCCGCTTGTTCTGCCCCCCATAGTCCCCCTCCACTCTTTCTGCCCCCTGCCATCCCCCCTTTGCTTGTTCTGCCCCCTGAAGCCCCCTCTGCTCTTTCTGCCCCCTGCCACCCCTCCACTTGTTCTTCCCCCCTGAATCCCCCTCCACTCTTTCTGCCCCCTGCCATCCCACTCCACTTGTTCTTTCCCCCTGAAGCCCCCTCCTCCCTTTCTACCCCCTGCAGCCCCCTCTGCTTGTTCTGCCCCATGAATCCCCCCTCCACTCTTTCTGCCCCCTGCCATCCCCCCTTGACTTGTTCTTTCCCCCTGAAGCCACCCTCCGCTCTTTCTACCCCCTGCCCCCCTCTGCTCTTTCTTTCTTCCCCCTGAATCCCCCCTCCACTCTTTCTACCCCCTGCCATCCCTTCCACTTGTTCTTCCCCCCTGAAGTCCCCCTCCACTCTTTCTACCCCCTGCTGCCCCTCTGCTGGTTCTGTCTCCCTGTCCCCCCTCTGCTTGTTCTGCCCCCTGAAGCCCCCCTCCACTCTTTCTGCCCCCTGCCGTCCCCTCCACTTGTTCTTCCCCCCTGAAGCCCCCTCCACTCTTTCTACCCTCTGCCTCCCCCTCCGCTTGTTCTGCCCCCTGAAGCCCCCTCCACTGTTTCTGCCCTCTGCCATCACCTCCACTTGTTCTTCCCCCCGAAGCCACCCTCCACTCTTTCTACCCCCCTGCCACCCCCTCCACTTGTTCTGCCCCATGAAGCCCCCTCCACTCTTTCTACCCCCCTGCCATCCCCCTCCACTTGTTCTTCCCCCTGAAGCCCCCTCCACTCTTTCTACCCCCCTGCCACCCCCTCCGCTTGTTCTTTCCCCTGAAGCCCCATCCACTCTTTCTACCCCCCTGCCACCCCCTCTGTTTGTTCTGTCCCCCTGCCACCCCCCTCCGCTCTTTCTGCCTCCTCTCAGCTTGTTCTACCCCTTGCCCCCCACCCCCTGCTCTCCAGCACATACCACCTCCACCCCCATGCTACTCACTCTCCCTCTCCTCCAGAAGCCATGTTTGGAATCTACATGGTCCCACCCCCAGTGTACTGATTGGCTGCCCAACAGACCTGTGATTGGTTGGTCAGGTCCCTAAGCCAATCAGCACACTAGAAATGGCAACATACCCAAGAGAATTATATATATAGATGTGCTATAAAGCAAAATAGAAAAAGGAAAGGGACCCAGGGGAAAAATATTTGTGATGCTAATTAAATAAATGTTGGTCGGATTTTATACCAAGGCCAGTGTCCGATTCCAAAAAGATTCTAATGAAAAGCAGTGTTCTAAAGTGTCTTCAGAGGAGAGACCACCCAAAGAGCATTGACCCCAGGTGGTGATGTCCCCATTAATATAGAAATGTTGTTAAACCAAGCCTGTTTTAATGGAAATCAACTAATTTTACAGTGAGATACAGTTTGGAACTGTGCCATTTTAAAAAAACAACAACCAACAAACCCAAAGAGACAGATAAAATGATTTCTGGGTAATTTAGGAATCTCCCAAACCTTTATAGTAGTATAATCATATTACAAAGTGTTCAAGTGGAGATTACCTAGTCTGTGAGAGGGAATATGTGTAATGCCCACCAGTTCCTTAATCTAAACGGAGAGCCTTGCAGCAACGGCTAGTCCAAACTAGATAAGATCCATTTGATTAATTGCTGAACAGTTATGTAAAGTTTATTGATTCATTGGGTCTACTTTAAGTGGGATTAGCAATTGGATTTAGGCCAAAGATTCTAACCATTTATACATATATTTAAAAAGATGGAAATACCTCCTTTAAAATAGCAACATCTGGTTCTGATCAGAAGTTCAAAGGTGATGAGAAATCTTGTTATCTCTCGCCTGATTTACTGCATACATAATGCTTGTATTTGTAAATATGCAAACCACGACACTGTGCTGTGTTACACATGAGGCTGAATGAAGAGTTGGGTAGAGAGGAACTAAAGCTTTATAGTTCCACCAGTTAATTTATTTTAAGTATGAATAGGCTGATTTCTTCAGAGACTTGCATAGATTTTCAAGTCAGGGAAACCATTGAAGGATATTGACTTTTATCCTGACCTAAATCCAACATTGTGCGAGTGTCCAAGTATTTTCTTCTCCCTTTCCCCCACAGCCTTTTTTTGCTGCCCAAAACCTGCTCCAGAGGGTTGCCTTGAAGGGGTTTTTGGGTATTCATGGGGCCTTCAGGGTGGTAGGACGATCACCTCCTTTTCTAGTTCCACTGACACAAACAATTCCTTTGGTTTGAATGGAATCAGTGGAATCTCCCTGTTGGATAGTAGACACTGTGTTTCAGATCAAGTATTTGTGTCCTCAAGGTGACCTATATCCCTGCTAGATTTTAAAAATGCCACCACAAAACATGCTCTTAAAAATGCACCTTCCTTTTAGAATTTAGTCTTGGAAATATTAAAGAACAGGCCTCTGTGCCTCGCCAAAATTCTTAAAGAAGGGGTATCCTTGGTTCAGCTTGTATCTGTGGTAGGGATAGAATAATATTTGCCAATATTTGTTTGCTGGCTGAAAATGGGTTTTCTGACATTTGGGAAACCTGGACAGAAAGAATAACATAACTGCAAGAACTTTGTGCAGTTTTCACATGGTTTACTCACATCCTAGAGTTTTTCAGGATATTATTCTACACAGAAATACACATGGGTTTTTTTTAAATGACAATTATGAGGGTTTGTACAACCCCACCCCCACCCCACAGTGTTTCCAGATAGCCACTTTTTATGTTGAGTTTGGCACAAAATAATCTTACACAACCCCCCCCCCCTTACATCTGGCTCTTTTGTGTGCATGATTTCTGTTTTTGTGCAAAGCCCAGCAATCCTCCAAAAAACCTGCCCATGGCTAACTGGAAACAAGGTTTTTTGGTGTGAAAAGCTATGTTTCTCTCACACAAAAAAACCCATGTGTATTTCTCTGCAGAATAACTTCCAGAAATTTTTTCAGATGTGCAAATACTTGGTGGGAACCATGAAGAAATATTCATTTTCTCCATAGTGGGAAGAAAACTGTGGAAATTATTTATCCTCACTTCTAAGGATAAAATAGTCAGATATTTACATCTCTAATTCTGACGTATAAGTTTTGTTTATTTTATACATAATTTCCAACATATAGGGCTCATTCATGTGTAATAATTTTTTTTTATTTCTATCCCGCCTCCTGCAACGCAATCGGGGCGGCTTACAATATAAAAACTCCATAGTCACAGTACCTTAGCCCACCCACCCCTTAAAATAATATTAAATTATAAAAGATTAAAAACATACAATAATTAAAAATATATAAATTAGAAAAAATTAAAACATACAATAGTTAAAAAAAATCCGATTGCAGCTCAGAAAAGACAGCCGAGTCTTGGGCCGGGATAGTTATTCAGGAAAGGCCTGCCAGAAAAGATCCGTCTTGACAGCTTTTTTAAAGATGTCTAAGGTGGTAATAAGAGGGATCTCGTCCGGCAGGCCATTCTATCATCTGGGAACGGCAGCAGAGAAGGCCCTCTGGGAGGTCACCGGCAGCCTTGTTTTCATAGGCTGTAACAGATTCCTCCCAGAGGACTGAAGTGCGCGGGGAGGGTCGTACAGAAGGAGGCGGTCCCGGAGATAAGTTGGACCCAAGCTATGTAGGGCTTTAAAGGTTATAAACAACACCTTGTACTGTGCCCAGAAACTAATAGGCAGCCAGTGGAGAGCTTTTAGCACAGGTGTTATATGCTCTCTTCTGGAAACACCAGAAATCAACCTGGCTGCCATGTTCTGAACTAGTTGAAGTTTCCGAGTCAAGCACAAGGGTAGCCCCATGTAGAGCGCACTACAGAAATCCAGACGGGAGGTTACCAGTGCATGTACCACAGTTTCGAGGTCCCTCGTTTCCAGGAAAGGGTGCAGCTGGAGTATCAACCAAAGTTGATAACAGGCATTTCTGACTGTCGCATTTACCTGATTAGACATCTGGAGTGTCGGGTCCAGGAGCACCCCCAGACTGCGAACACAGTCCTTGGAGGAGAGTGTAGTTCCATCCAGGATTGGAAGTTGTATTCCCAGACCTGGTTTTGGGCCTGTAACTCTTAGTACCTCCGTTTTGTCTGGATTCAGTCTCAATTTATTTTTCCTCATCCAGTCCATTACTGCTTTAAGACAATCATTGAGAGGAGAGACGCCATCTGAAGTCAAAGCTGATGACTGAGACATGGAGAAGTATATCTGAGTGTCATCAGCATACTGATGACACCGCACTCCATGTCTCCGAATGATCTCTCCCAGAGGCTTCATATAGATGTTAAATAGCACCGGGGACAGGATGGCATGCTGAGGAATGCCACAGTTAAGCTGTATTCTGGTAGAGTAACTGTCCCCGAGCCTCACCCTCTGGGATCTGCCCGAGAGGAAGGAACGGAACCACTGCAAAGCAGTGCCTCCAATTCCTAACCCCCTCAGGTGATCCAGGAGGATGGAATGATCTATTGTATCAAAGGCCGCTGAGAGGTCCAAGAGCACCAACAGGGTCACACTACCCCTGTCGATACCCAAGCGGAGGTTGTCAGCCAGAGCAACCATGGCAGTCTCCACTCCATATCCCGTCCTAAAGCCAGTTGTAAAGATCATGATTTAACAGTTGGGTCTTTGTAGTTTTCCCCTCCAAATTTGCTCCCTGATATCCTTTGCTAAGAAAACCAAGTTTGCATTTGCCTCCAGCCCAAACTGGAAACCCCATTCCCATCTGAATTTGGAAGGTGATGTAATTGGAAACCATAGCGTTTGCTGGTGCTGATGTCTTGGAAAATGATGGTTTGCTCGGATAAGGAAGATAAAGAGATCAAAGCATGGAAGGGAGAGATGGAAGGAGAAAATTTACAAATCTAAAATCAGCCAAACCATGGCTTGGTGTTATAGGTGCTGTGGGGTGGGTGTGTTATATGCTAACTTCTGGCTCTTTTTGCTAATGCTACAAAACAATGCATTTACTTGTGCCATTCTACTAAGCACCTCATAGGGGCTATGCTTTTCTTGTAATCATGGCAGTGAAGGCAGCAGCATGGGGAAAAAAGGCTGTTGCAGTGGTAAAGGCAGACAAAGTTGGTGATAGAAGGAGAATGTTGTCTCTGAGAGGAATGTGCATCCTTGGAGCCAGGGTTCTCTGAGGGAGGTGGCTTGGGCCACCATCTGCCACAGGATAAGCAATTATCCAAGCCAGCTATCTCAGAGCATTACAAGAACCCCACCTCCATCCATCTATCAGTCTGTCTAGAAGTCCTCCAACCGTTTATGTAACTGGCCACTATGCAAGTGGAATTCATCAACTGGATTCTGGCCTCATGATAAGCAAAACATGAAAAGATGCCTTCCAAAAGAAATGAAGTATTCTTAAGTCCTGTTGAGAGAAGCATGCAATTAATTGTTTGTTTCATCCATTTCAATTATTTTAAAAGCATTTGTTTGAAGCTTATATATGAAATCCTCATTTTCTCAAAAATATAATGATCAAGAACAGAAAGATAATTGTGAGATTTTGCATGATTTATGTTGAACCATGTGCTGTGACTAAGTGTGTTAGTGCTTTCTCTTTCATGCATGCAGTGTTAAGATGCCTGTCTTGGTGAAAGGCATATATTTCCAGGTAGTCTCCTTTGTAGTTGATGGCAACAATGCCAGAGTAAGCTTATATTATGTCAGTCAATGATAATTTGAAGTCAGTGTACCTTAATAACCACAGTTGTCCATTGTTTATTGTTTGTTCTGCCACTCGACACAAACACTCCTTGACTGCTACAAGTTTGTAGGAAGAATGCATGCCTCACAATGCTGTCAACAGCTAACCTTATCCAACATGTTTGGCTTAGAGGCTTTTAATTTGATCTGTGGCTTACATCCAATCATAGGGAATTTACTTGATGGTACTCAACCAGAAATGGAAATGATGTTATTTTCATCCAAAAATTGTGTCATAATAAGTGCTTTTGTAGTGAAACTGGGATGGTTGGGATGAAGAAGGAACAAGGAATAAGCAGTGCAGCCATTTATTTTGTAAGGTTCAGAGATCATTGTTGACTCATGTTTATCTTATGGTCTACTAAGACCCCTTAGAATGTCTTCACATGTACTCTTGTTCAGTCAGTGATCATCCATCCTATATTTCTTCACATAGGTTTTTTTCTGTCTAAATGTAGTACCTTGCATATATATTCTTGTGAAAATCCAGTTTTTTTAGCTCTGGCCCAGCTCTTCAATTTGTTGAGGTTTTGAATGCTGATTCTTTCCTCTGTAGTATTAGCTATCCATCTTAATTCAGTATGATCTGCAGATTTGCTAAGCATACCCTCTGTTCCATCATACAGGTTATTTATAAAGGTGTTGAACAGCACTTGGCCTAGAACAGAACCCTGAGGCATCCACTAGCCAGATATCTTCAAGCTTAAGATAAACCATGGGTGAGAGTGATCTTGTTCTCCTGGAGTTTGTTATACAATGGAAAGGAGAAGCCAAGCATAGTCAGACACGCATTCTTGACTTTAGGAGAGCTGATTTCAATAAACTCAGGGAAATACTGGGGGTGATCCCATGGTCAGGAATACTAAAAGAGAAGAGACTTCAAGACAGATGGGACTTTCTCAAAAGGGAGATACTGAAGGCACAATTTCAAACAGTACCATTGAGGAAGAAAAATGGGAGGTGTCTCAAGAAACCAGGATGGATGACTAAAGAACTGTCAACCGAGCTAAGTTTTAAATGGAACATGTATAGGAAATGGAAAAGGGGGGAAATCACCAAAGAAGAATTCAAACAGATAGCGAACACATGTAGGAGTAAAGTCAGAAAAGCTAAAGCACAGAATGAGCTCAGGCTTGCTAGGGAGGTTAAGAACAATAAAAAGGTTTTTTTGGGGTATGTCCGCAGCTAAAGGAGGAAGAAGGAAATGATAGGGCCACTACGTGGAGAAGATGGCAAAATGCTAAAAGGGGCAGAGAAAAGGCAGAATTACTCAACACCTTCTTTGCCTCAGTGTTTTCAGAAAAGGAAAAGGAGGACCAACCTGAGGAGAATGGAACAGAGGACATAATAGGGGAAATCTAGCTCAGAATAAGCAAAGAGGTAGTATAGGAATACCTTCTTAATCTAAATGAATTTAAATCTCCAGGACCAGCTGAACTACATCGAAGAGTATTAAAAGAGCTGGCAAATGTGATCTCAGAGCCATTGGCAATAATCTTTGAGAACTCCTAGAGAACAGGAGAAGTCCCAGCAGACTGGAGGAGGGCAAATGTTGTCCCCATCTTCAAAAAGGGAAAAAAGAGGATCCCAACAATTATCGTCCAGTTAGTCTGACATCAATACCAGGGAAGATTCTAGGGCAGATCATTAAACAGAGAGTCTGTGAACATTTAGAAAGCAGTGCCATAATCATAAAAAGTCAACATGGGTTTCAGAGAGACAAGTCATGCCAGACTAAACTGATCTCTCTCTCTCTCTCTCTTTTTTTTTGTTGATAAAATTACCAGCTTGGTAGATGAAAGGAACGCTGTGGATATCACATACTTTGATTTCAGTAAGGCTTTTGACAAGGTTCCCCATGGCATTCTTGCAAACAAGCTTGTAAAATGTGGGCTAGACAAGTTAACTGTTCAATGGATTTGTAATTGGTTGACCAGCGAAACCCAAAGGGTGCTCTACAGTGGCTCCTCTTTGTCTTGGAAAGATGTGACCAGTGGGGTGCCACAGGGTTCTGTCCTGGGCCCAGTGCTATTCAACATCTTTATCAATGACTTGGATGAGGGAATTAGGGGCATACTTATCAAATTTGCAGATGACACCAAATTAGGAGGAGTAGCTAATACCCTAGAGGACAGGATCAAAATTCAAAATGACCTGGATAGACTGGAGAGCTAGGCCAAAGCTAACAAAATGAAATTCAATATGGAGAAATGTAAGGTACTGCACTTAGGGTGGAAAAATGAAATGCATACATATGGGATGGGGAAGACCTGGCTGAATGAGACCACGTGCGAAAGGCATCTAGGAGTCCTAGTAGACCACAGGTTGAACATGAGTCAACAGTATAATGTGGCACTAAAAAGGCCAATGCGTTGGGCTGCATCAATAGAAGTATATTGTCTAGATCAAGGGAAGTAATAGTGCCGCTCTATTCTGCCTTGGTCAGACCTTACCTAGAATACTGTGTCCAGTTCTGGGCACGACAATTCAAAAAGGGTATTGACAATTGGAGCATGTCCAGAGAAGGGCAACTAAAATGGTGAAAGGTCTGGAAACCATGCCTTATGAGGAGAGACTTAGGGAGCTGGGTATGTTTAGCCTGGAAAAAAGACTGTTAAGAGGCAATATGATAGCCCTGTTTAAGTATTTGAAGGGGTGCCACGCTGAGGATGGAGCAGGCTTGTTTTCTGCTGCTCCAGAGACTGGAACACAGAGCAACGGATGCAAGCTCCAGGAACAGAGATTCCACCTCAACATTAGGAGGAACCTTTGGACAGTAAGAGCTGTTTGGCAGTGGAACACACTCCCTCGGAGCACGGGGGTGGTCTCCTTCCTTGGAGGTCTTTAAACAGAGGCTGGATTGCCATCTGTCGGGGATGCTTTGATCAAGATTTCCTGCATGGCAGGGGTTTGGACTGGATGGCCCTCGTGGTCTCTTCCAACTCTACAATTCTATGATTTTATGATTCTATGATCCTTCTTTTGGTTCAGTCAATCAATCAGATGGAAATCCGCTTTACAGTAGCATTGTCTAGTCCACACTTTACCACAGTCTTTGCAAGAATATCATGAGGGACCTTGTCAAAAGCTTTACTGAAATCAAGATATACTACATCCACAACATTCCTGTGATCTATACGCTTATCAGCAAAACAGATAAGATTAGATCAGCAGGCCTTGTTATTGAGTGCTGGCTGTTAGTAATCACAGAATTCCTGAGTACTCACAAAATGACTGTTTAAATGTGTCATTTTGTGTCATTTAGATGTGTTCTAAAACCTTTCCTGGCATTGATGTCAAGCCACATCCTACCAGTAACATCTATTAAACCATATTTGTCTTCCCATATTAAGAGTTCAAACTAATCAAACTAATCTTGTTTATTTCCCATGCTCTGTGGATTAGTGTGTAGACATCTAAGACTATGGGTCATTCTCTTCAGCTGCTTCCTTATAAGTTTTTGCCACCTGTTGTTGGATTCTTGCACTACCACCCAAGTTAAATTTGTATCATTGAAGGTATTGTCCTCAGTACTTTTATGTTCTCCTATCCTCTGTAATACTGTCTCCCTTCCCCACATAACTCAGTTTAAAGACCTTCTAATTTATGAGACTTCTAGAAAATATATTCTTCACAAGAGGTGCCATCCATTTCTTGCCATAAGTTCTTCTCATGAAAGCACAGAGCATGATCCAAGAAGGCAAATCTTTCCTGACAGCATCATTTGCAGACAGTTGTTGAATTCTATCATTCTCCTACCTCTTTCTGGGCCATGTCCTTCAAAAAGGGGTGATGAAATAAGCTGTGCCACTGGTTCTTCAGCTTCCTACCCAAGGCTCATATTCCCCTGCAATATGTTGAGGATTATTTCTTGCAGTATCATTTGTTTCCACATGGATCACAGGGAAGGAGCAACAGATTGTGTGCTTGATGAGTTTTGTCATCCTCTCTGTGAGGCCAGGGCGGACCATTGTTGGTGATCAATTTGGCTGAGCCTGAGATGTTGTTTCAGGGAGTCTTTGTATCACTTTTTTGGAGCACCCCTCTTACGCTGACCCGTGGTGAGTTCACTATAGAATACTATTTTTGGTAGGCGATGGTCCTCCATCCTAGAAATGTGCCCTGCCCAGCGCAGTTATGTTCTCAATATCATGGCTTCAATGCTGGTGATCCCTGCTTGCTCAAGGACAGCAACATTCATCACATAGTCAGTCCAGTGTATATATAGGATTGTGCATATACAGCACTGATGAAAGCATTCAAGGAGTCATAGGTGGTGGTGATAGGTGACCCATGTTTCAGATCCATAAAAGAGAATAGACAGTACAATGGCTCTATACACACTGATTTTTGTGCTTCACCTCAGGCGCTTATTACTCCAGACTCATTTGTGAAGTCTTCCAAATGCGCTATATGCTTTTGCTAATCTGTGATTGATCTCTTTGTCAATCTTGGCATCTGAGGAGATGATGCTTCCCAGGTAGGTGAACTGCTGAACGGACTTGAGCACAGATTTGCCGATGGCAATGTGGGGATGGTGGTGTTCGTCCTGTGGTGCAGGCTGGTAAAGAACTTCCATTTTCTTCAGGTTGACTTCCAGCCCAAACAGCTCTGCAGCTGTTGCGAAGCAGGATGTAAGGTGCTGCAGAGCTGCTTCTGTGTGATCAACAAGGGCAGCATCATCAGCGAAGAGCTCGCGAACTAGATAGTTTAGACTCTTAGTGCGAGCCCTCAGACGGCTTAAGTTAAACAAGCTTCCATCAGTACGGTAACGTATATAGATACCATCGTCTTCTTCGAGCTCTGCCATAGCCCTTTGGAGCATCATGCTGAAGAAGATAGTAGATAAAGTTGGAGCAAGAACAGAACCTTGCTTCACTCCATTCGTTATTAGAAAGGGCTCTGAAAGAACATCGCCATATCTGACTTGACCGTACTGGCCCTCGTGTAGCAAGATAATCATTTTAAGGAATTTGGAGGGACATCCTAGTCTTTCCAGGATCTGCCATAGACCTTTTCTACTCACAGTGTCGTAGGCTTTGGTGAGGTTGACAAATGTTACCTAGAGACCCTTGTTCTGATCCCTACATTTTTCTTGCAGTCGTCTAAGGGCAAATACCATATCTGTAGTACTCCTATTGGCTGTGAAGCCACATTGGCTTTCAGGGAGAAGTTCTTCTGCAATAGCAGGAACTAATCTGTTCAGGAGTATCCTTGCAAGGATTTTTCCAGCAATAGAGAGCAGTGTTATGCCTCAATAGTTTGAGCAATCAGATTTTGCTCTTTTTTTCTTTTACAGGGTGATGATGACTGCATCTTGGAGATCTAATGGCATTTCCCCTTTTCCCCAGCAATTCACAAGGAGCTCGTGGAATTTATCGTAGAGTGCATGACTTCCGTGTTTCCAAACTTCAGGTGGGATTCCATCAATCCCAGCTGCCTTGCCGTTTTTCATCTGCTGTATGGCCTTAAGGGTCTCTTCCAAAGTGGGAGCTATGTCCAATTCATTTTTCATCGGTTTTTGTATCATATTTGGATAGCTGAGCCTTGGACTACTCGGTTGGCACTAAAGAGACTTTGAAAATGTTCAGTCCATCGATTCAGGATGGAGGCTTTATCAGTAATTAGTGTTTGACCATCTGTACTGTATAAGGGGCTTTGGACCTGATAAGTAGGTCCAAACACTGCTTTAAGAGCTTCATAAAATCCTCTATGATCACCCAGATCTTCACAGCATTGTGTCTTTTCTGCTATATTGATCCACCACTTGTTCTGCATGTCTCGGAATTTTTGCTGAAGTTTACTACATGTGAGGTGGAAAGCTGATTTTCTTACATGGCAAGTTGGCTGGGCAAGGTATGATCAGGGTGTCCTATTGGCAAGGTTTCGAGTTTGGAGGCAATGGAGTTTTTAATCATAAAGCCTACTCCTGAAAGATGTTTTTCGGTTTTGGGTTTGCCAGACCAGTAAAGTGTGTAGCTGGCACCATGTTCTTTAAGGCTGTCTTCCTCATGGAGATGAACTTCACTAAGAGCAGTGATGTCAATATTAAGTCGTGATAGTTCATGGGCTATTAGGGCAGAATGATGCTCAGGCCGTCCACTATCTTCAGAGTCTCGCATGGTTCTGATATTCCAGCATGCAAGCGTCAGTTTATTTACACCTTTGGAGGCTGGTGTGTGCCTTTGTTTCTTTGCCTTGGTTTGACCGCATCAGAAGATGTCCGTTGGCCGCGGCTTGCCAACCAGGTAGATGGGTATGAGCTTTCATTAGACCACCTTTTCTAGGCCCCTCTCCATATGGAGCAACCAGTGCTCTCCTTAAAAAAATGCTGCTTGGTCGTTTAGGATGCTGCCGAACAAGACTGTCATCTCCCGGGTCAGCCTCGGGTGACCAAAGTCCTGAACCGCCTGCATGCAGGGTTGGGTCTGCGGCTTCCAGTGCATCTTTACACCTGCCGTTTCATCCCTTGCCTATTGCTACAGGGCTTTTTTTGGAACTGGATTTGTCTTTCGAGCCTGTGCAATGGATTTTTCTGGTGGAACGCCTCATACACTCTGGTAGTGTGCCTCATAATCACTGATCAAAGGGAGATCTTGGAACAGATTGTGTAATCTGTTCCAGATTCATGGCATGGTTTCTGATAGTTCTGATTCTTTGTGTCATATTCATCCAGTTGTCTGACTCTTGTGTTTAGGAACTGAACTCTTCCCTAGAGGCATGCCCTGTGTGTTGCCCTTCTAAGACAGTCTATCTGAAAAACAACAACCACCCCAAACACCTTCATCCTCCCTGATAAGTTTCATTGTAGATATGCAGGCCTCAAGCTGTTTTGTCTTCTCTTCCAGCAGGGCAGCCAGCTTGCACTTGCTGCAGGTATAGCTCCCAATGTCCTCAGGCAAGTGCTCAAATGTAGCACAGATGTTTCGGGTCACTGCAGCAGCTCCCTCAGTGTGTACACGCTGTGTATGTGCTGAATATCTGCAGCTGGTGACATGTTTCTGCCACATGGAATAGATGCCAGTGTACAGTCGTGCTGGTGTACATCCCATATGGAGTAAAACCATAAAATAGCTGGGGTAGGTCTATATTTGAATCAACTGTGCTAGACCAATAATTTAGGAAGTTTCAGTACAGGTGATTTGAATTGCAAATAACCAAAGGTCATTGCAAAAAGATAATCCACAGAAACAAACTCAAAGTCAAACACCATCAGACAAACCTTAATGCTCATGAAATGTAAATAACTGTCAGGAGTACATTAACTTTTAGAATATTTATCACAGTGAAATCAGATGCTCTGAATGACAAGCAATAACTTCTGATAACTTCTGGTTATGTCCAATACATAACCAAATCCTCAGGCAGCTGGGGCCCAGACCCTATAGTTCAACCCAGTGGTTAATTTGGCAATAACTTTCCCCACCAGGTCTATAAGACACTGATGACCAAATTTCTTCCTTTGCTGTGGAAACAGGTTAAGTTCCTAATCCAGTTTTAGAGGAAGTTACATAAAGAATCATATGTCCCTTACTGAACAGACTTCAGTAAAACTAGGTGAATGAGACTATATTGATCAAGATTTTCTTTAATAATATTTTAATTTTTAATTTTTCAGGTGCTGGATTAATATGCATAATACATTTTTGTGCTTCTAAACTATGAAAAACCCTAAAGGTGTAATTGAATAGGGGTGTCTCTTCCCTCACCCATGAACAGAAAATAATTGAAGAACAGAATGGTCTCAATTGCTATCACATGGAGCATTCAGATTAAAATACAAACACAAATAACTGAACAACACCATTACACAGTGTATCTAGATTTGGTAATATAGTCAATCAGCTGACAGATTTTGTAAGAATTGCTTTTTGAAAATTCTGAAAATATATCCTGGAATACTGTACTAAAACAGTCAGAAAATTAAATAATTGAAGTATACATGCTTCATGAGTTTTATAAAAATTAGAGGACATTTTTAAGGAAAATTATGTATAAGATAGTAAAATACCATGATTGGATAGAATTCCATGAGTGTCAGGGAACAAGTGAATATAGTTTTCTCTTTGTTTCAGTATCATATAATCTTTATATATATATATATATATATATATATATATATATATATATTTGATATGATATATCAAATGCTAGTTGTTGCCCCAGTGTTAGAAGGACCATATTGGACTACTGCGTCAGAAGATCATGACGAGAACTGGAACGGGGGATATTATCAAATGATGGCATCCTTCAGAGTTCTGGGCACATAGTGCGGGTAAGAGTAAGGTGTCCCTTTTTATTGGCGGCTTGTCCCTGTCAATGAAAAAGGAAAGCCTCATCCATGGCAGCGCTACACCCCTGGAGCGGCTGAGGATGTGGGTGTCTGATAATGTTGCCATTTCTGTTCTCCTTGCAATTGTCTGATGTGGTTGGGGACATGGTTTTTGTTTCCCCACATCTGATAGTCTCCTTAGTTAATAAGGGATTACCAAATAATAACCGAACCAATGAAGTAGCTTTACATTGCCTGAAAGCTGAGGAATACTATAAGTTTAATGGGTATAGCAAAACCAACAACTGCTATATTTCACAGTTTGCAAATTCTGGAGTGTATTTATGTTAGGATTTCTATCTAGAATTATAGTCAACATAGAACACTAATATTAATTCTGTAAGAGTCTTCAAAGTAGCCCCTCTTAACATCCAATAGAACATTTGCCATCGTTTTGAGAAAACCATGCTTTTAGATTTTGCAAAGTTTATGGTCACTGCATTTTATTGCATTGGATTTGAAAAGGCCATTTTTATATTCAGTCAAGTTAAAGATAATGTCACAGCATCATTTGTTTAAAAACACAGTGGTAATTTACCTCAAAAATAAGCTGCTACTTCTACCACGAGCAATGATGAAACTAAATTGTTTAAAAATAAATTGAATAAAAATGGGCCCACGTCCTCCCCCTGGTTTTATACCCCTGTCTCTCATGATCACATTAGCCCTGTTGAACAGCAGACTTGAATACATTTGGGTTACAAGTTATATGTTGTCCTTAATCGTTCTCTCCACAATAACTTCCTTGAAACACATTGTTGTTGCTTTAAAAAAAAACAATACTTCAATACCGATTAAGGAAAATAATAGAACACTCTATATATTTTGGCTTATAGCAAATATTCAAACAAAGATTGAAATTATTCAGCATTCTGAAAATGGTATTAACCAGGAACCTTTACTTCATGCTTCACTTAAAGAGATTCTAGTAACTACAGGCTGAGTCTCCCTTATCTGAAATGATTGGGTCCAGAGGTATTTTGTATTTGGGAATATTTTGTATTTTGGAATACTTGCATATACATAATGAGATGTCTTGGAGATGGGACCCAAGTCTAAACACGAAATGTATTTCTATTTCATATATAACTTATATAGTGCATATAGCCTAAAGGTAATTTTATACATAACATTTTTAATAATTTTGTGCATGAAACAAAGTTTGTATAGATTGAACCATCAAAAAACACATACAACATAAAATGCCCTGTCATGTTGGCACTCAAAAATGTTATGGAATGGATTTTGGAATATTTCATATTTTAGAATTCTGGATAACGGAGACTCAACCTGTACCATCTTTTCATGGGATTCAGAAACAAAGATACATGCTGATGGGCTGACCTGACTGAAATAATTCAAACAGCTGAACTCCTTTTTTTTTAACATTGATTTTCATATTTATATTTACATATTTGGTGAATGTGTAACTTTGTTGGAATAGCTAAACAAAATGTCCCCTAATTCAAAGCTTTTAAAATGCTTTTTGTCCCCATCTTGGACCACTTACCCCAAACATGGACTTTTGAGGCTCTGGGAGAACAGTACAATTACTGAGCTACCTCACAGGGCAAAACTCAGGGACGTCCTAAGCCAAATTTCCCCTGGCTTTGGAGTTGTGTAATTTTTTATGCAGCTGATCTGGATGAGTTTAAGCTTAATCATAGTTATTTCTACTTTATTTATACTTTTCTCCAGCCCATCCAACTGTAAGTGATGCTCTGAGTGGGGCAGGTTATTAATCAAGTCAACTGAGGGAAAGTTTATAGACAGAGTATCAAGGATGCCGCTTATTGGTCTGACATGTACACAACTCCTTTACTCCCCAGCTTGGGATGCTTCATTGAGCAGTTCTTCAGGGTACACATTTTTGGAGCCTTTGCATACATGCTTCAAGTTGCATTATTTAGAGGAAAATTAGTGAAATCATGAGGAGAAAATCAAAAGCATTTTGAAAAACTGAAGTACCCCCTTTTTTGGTCAATAGCAGAAGAACAAAAATAAAATGAAGAAAGGTATTGGCTGAATTTCTACCTTTCCCAAGATATCTAGTTTCTGTTATATAACAACAAGAAAAAATACCCATCATGATAGAAACAACTTTATTCATTTTTGCATTATTGTCTTATTTCTTTCTAGGAGTCAGAAAGTAATAAGTTATGTTCCCTATATTCCTTCCGAAATACTTCTACCTCACCACATAAGCCCGAAGAAGGAGGTCGTGATCGCAGTGAGCTAATGACCAGTGTTAATTTTGGAACTCCAGAACGCCGCAAGGGAAGTCTTGCTGATGTGGTGGACACATTGAAGCAGAAGAAACTAGAAGAGATGACCAGAACTGAGCAAGAGGGTATGTCTGGACTAAATATTGTGATTTACTTTTTAGTAAATTTCATCCTTCAAATATTGAATTACACATCCAATGTCATAATTGGGAGGATGAACCTATAGTTAAAGCTCTTAGTGAATTTTGTATGGTATGTGGCTAGATTAGTGTGAAATATTTTATTATGCAAGATATGCCTGTATTTTGTAATAAGCAATTAATGAGATGAGATTCTGGTTGAGGTTTTTTGTGGAATGGAATAAATGGCAAAAATTACATTAAGGGCAAAAAGAATATTTACAAAAAGTGTGGCAGAATCCAATTTGCTCCTCTATCTGTGTTTAATACTTTCAGGAGATTTGATGCATGGCCAAGGCTGACTGGGTTGGGGAAGGAATGCAAGTAAAGAACAGATATTGCTCATGAGAATTTTTGACTTCCTATTTTGGGAGATGTCCTTCTTTAATATATGAGAACTGCTTTTAAAATGGCACCCTGATCCTGTTGGATGCCCCTAGGTGAAGCTAAATTTCTAAAGCATTTCATAGTTCAAACCTAGCCTTTGTGTAAGTAATTTCTGCTAGTAATTTATACTCCAATCCCATTGCACTATTTTGGGAGCTTTAGTCCCAATGATTGTAGGGATTTAAGCACATGCAGTAGTGTGATAAAATGATTTTTGTTACTGTTCCCCCTTCTGAATCAAGCTTGTGAATCATCTGTTTTACTCTGAAAGAAGATGACCTTCTCATATATTTGGATTTCTTCTTTCATCTGTTTGTATATGGCACTGGGCAAACTTTTTTTGTAGGATATTGAAAAATATTACATAAAGTGTCTTCAGCTGGCTTTGAGGTGTCAATCTATTTGTTATAAGTTTCCACAGATCTAATTCACAAGGTAGAATTTGAATCAGGGTAGACTTTCCAGATGTTACTTGACCCAGGCTCAGGTTCATAGACACTGGGGGCTGAGAAAAGACAATGAGAGTGATTCATGATGTCAGTATTAATTCAAAGAGAGGGCTGTGGAATGAGTGGCTCTCCAGATATTGTTGGACTGCAGCTTCCATCATCTCTATTTAGCATAGCCAGTGTTGTAGGATGCTAGGAGCTATCATCCAGCAACATCTGGAAGGCCTTGTATTTCTTATCCCTGCTCTACGAATTTGCAGTTGTAGGACTGATACAGCACCATATCAATACAGGAGTGGAAAGAGGAAAGGAATTATACATAGAAGTAGATTGATGTTCTGCATCCATTTAATGGTTTGATTTTTATGTGACAAACACATAGTTACATATGTTCTGTATAGGTGTCTTAAAACTCAACAGTGATAATGTCCCACATTTTTCTCAGCCATCTGTCTCCAAACATGGTGTTTTGAGATCATTTATTTTTCATTTTTCAAAATAAGTTGTTGGCTGTGGTTTGATGGCTAGATATAGGAAACTATTTTAAATTTAAATTTGGACTCATCTTTTCTTACGGAGATATAAAAATGTGGTTGATCATATTGCAAAGGAGCTGTTTCAGGAGGATTTAGGATGCGGTTTGAACAGTACTGTGCATACAAAAATGTGTAATATCCGTACTTGTAAGAATTCATTCATTCAGTGCCAAAATGAAAACTGGAGGACTGTTGTACCTTTAGCGGCTGTGTAGAAGAGGACATTTCAGCAGGTATTGCTTGTTACCTGATTGCTTCTACAAAACCATAAAAGATATGGGAACCCTCTCCAATTTTCAGTCCGATGACCCTGGATCACTGATGGCCCCCATGAACTGTAGCTTTAGTCTTGATTTTTGGTGTGTCACTTTGCTTTCATCCAAGTCTGCACTACGTAGACATACAGCTGAAGTGATATCTTCTCTTTTGGGGTCCTGGGTGGCCCCCAGACTCTAATTGGTCCATGGTTGTCTACAAATAAAATGAAGCTGATATATCCTTTTCTGCATTTGGGGCTGCCACCTCCAGAACAGCATATTGTACAATGAGTGTAGCAAATTCAAACTGCCGATTGCATCTTGCAGATTGATGACATGCAAATGAGGCCAATTATTATAACAAGCATATGCAAATTAGTTGTGATCTTCTGTCTTATAATATAGTTTGATGTGGCCTTCAATGCTGAGCTAGTTGTCCATCCAGCAGTAGACCAATACAGCCTTCCAGTTGTCGTTTATCTTTAATAAGCATATGGCCTTCTTCCTTTAGGAAAAACCATTCAGTGTGTAGCACTGTAGAACAAAATGCTTAGATGTATATTTTATGTCATTAGTTATCTCAGGTCATCCTTACCACATGTATGGTTTGGAGTCTTACTTATTACAACTGTTGTTTGTGAGGAAATGAATGCATGTTTAAAGACTTTAAAGTGTCTAAGTTAATATATTTAATCAGAGTCCTTTGGCTTCTGGAAATAAGTTGTCTAATCAGAATTTCACTTGAGCAGCTGTGACTGAGGAGGTTAGCAGGACTTGCCTAAGAGAATATGGCCCAGCTGGTTAAATCTGGTTGTTGCAGTGATTTAAATGGTCAAGTGCTGCTTGTAATCCAGGACCGTCTGTCTGTTAAAGGCACAGTGAGTGCTTCAGTATAAATGTGCAGCTGTTTTAATCGTGCCTTAATAGTAGCGCTTCAGCCAATATCATGCCTTATGTATCACACCACACACACACACACACACACGTCTTAGCAGGAAGCAGGCATACCTTGCGTTAGTTTGAACAAAACCCATCAACATGGCTTTGGGCTTCTATGCACAGCACTTTTTATAGCCTCTGCAAAAGGGTAGTTTAAATTCACATGATCATCACCCTCTGCAAAAGGTTCACATGATCATCACAGCTAAGAGAAAGAGAGAGAACAGAAACCATATGCTGTGCTTGCTTGACAACTAGCTGTAGCTTTATTTCCTATAGCATACAAGAAAGTGGCATAATGCAGGCAGGGAACATTGTGGTGCTGATTCCAGCCTGAATATTGACAAGGGAAACTAGCCTAGCTGGTCTTTCTGGCATTTCCGACACCTTTTATTCCATCTAATATTGCAGGTCCCATTTCTTCCTTGGAGTTGAGGCCTATGGGCATGAGCTCTTCTTTCTGCCTAGAGCTACCAAATCAAGGTATTACCAGTAGTGTGTCAGGCTTTTGAAGTTTCTGAGGGGAAGCTCTGGCCTTCACTTGATACCTGGTGCATCTTGAGAAGGCATTGCCCAAGTTCACCACCAAAGGGAAAGCTGTACATTGCTTCCTATTGCCAGCTCATAACTGTACATTCCTCACCACCCAAAACATTTCAGGCACATTATTGGCATTCTGAAGCCTAAACTGCTTTTCATTCCTCAGTATAGGTTGTATGGTCAACCTCCAGGCCTTCTGGGTGCTCTCAAAATAATTGATTAAGAGTCAGATCCTATCAGGGTCTGAAATAAACATCCATCAGCATGTAAGTAGTACATCCCAATACACATTTTTTTTACTAACTGCTTTCAGTCATGTTTTTCTTCCATGTCTTACTGTCCTCAGAGGCCCCTTTCTGACCTTTTCCCAAATAGCTGAAAACAAATGAAGATACTTTTCTCTGAGGACCTTCATTTTTTCTTCCTGAGGGAAAACCACATCCTCAAATGAGAGAAGAGTGTTTTAATTCTTGTTTTTTTGCCTCCTTGATAATATCTGGGCTGCTTCTGCCTGCTTAGTTACTGCTGTTGCTCCTTATAGGAGCTGTTTGAATCAGTAGAGCTGGGCCTTCTTGGGTCTAGGCATCAGTGCCTGGTCCCATCTGATTGTTGGTGCCATTCTTTCCTTCTGATGAAGTTAATAGCTCAATCAAATCCTGATCCACGGTATCAGGAGGCTGGCCTCCTTAGGTCCATAACCTGTATCTTTTTCACATCCCATATATGCCTTCAGATTCCTGGATGACACAGTCCTGAAAAAGCAGTAAGTTCTAACCCAATAATGGGTTACCCAGAAGCAGTTTGCTTAGGACAATTCACCCAGTTGCGCAACTGTTACTTGGGAAACAAACTTTTCATTGAAGAAATTGTCTCATAGGTTACTTTGAACCACTGGCATGAATTAGCTAAACTAAATGCCCACTATTGAAATGACTGGAGGAATTGCCTACTAAGAAACTACAGTGCTTGCCAAACTGACCCACTATACTGACTAATTAACTGAGAGAGAATAAATAAATAAATAAATAAATATTTTGGAATATCTTCCATATTATCTTCTAAAATGGTATGAATAACAATATTAATTAAGCTTCACTACTACCTGGCCTAAGAAAAGATTGTACATCCTCACAACTGTTGTAGAAGCAGGTAGTTGCCCGTATCTAAATGCTCTCCTCCTAGTGTGTAAAGAAACATCCATTCAGTTATGTTTCTCCTTGGAAATCATCTTTGGTTGATTAAGTTTCAACATAATTTGCAAATATTTTGTATTGAGTCATTTCACTTTATTTGTTTAGGCTCAATATTTCCTAAATAAGTTTGCCATTTTCTGCAATGTTTATATGTTTATAGCACAATTAGGTAAGATATAGATTCACAAGAATTATTTTATCATGTGTCATCCCAAATCTCTACAAGTCATAGCTTGCACCTGACTTGTCTTATAGCTGGAAGGGTAGATTTCCCTTCAAAGTTGTAATGCAATTCTAGCAATGTGGAACATTAGGCTGGCTAGTCATCTGGCACACTGGAAACTCAGCATCTCGTTACTGCTAAATCCCAAGATCCAACAGCTCAGGGACCACATTCATAGTTCACGTTCGCCCTTCATTCTGCATTAAGAGTACAATATCATGTTTCAACAAAGCTTTTTATAAACAGGTTCACAGTCTAGTTTTCTGTGTTGGAGGTCATCTTTCAATATAACGCAGTGTCATATAACAGCAATTCGTTTCTATAACTTTAACATGTGGTTAAAAGGACGCATTGGTTTAATGATTTAAATATACATGTAGGAATTATTTCCCTACAGTAGCAATTCTGGAAGTGTGGACAAAATTAGGTTTTCAGTACAACGTCAGTTGCAAACAAGGACAGATGTAAATAGAAAGCAAAAGCAAGATTTTATAAAATGTTCTGCCATTTTTACCCCTTTCTAACATCACACTGAACTTCAAAAAAGGCTGGTAGGCTTTCTGTAACTTACATTTTTAGGATGCTTGGTTGCTTTAATCATCATAACATTGTGCTTTGCTGTTAAAAAGCAAGTTCCTAGATTTTACATTACTGTAAAATGTACTGTGAATAGCCAGCACATTTACTCACTTTTACAGCTGGTGGTGGTCATGAGGCACCTTGAAGCACTTTACCAGCCTTATATGAAGGGCAATTTTGTCATGGGAGATTTTCTCTTTTGGATGAGACAAAGCCAGTCATCACTGACAAGTGCTAAAAAAAATGCCCTTGAACTTTTCTGAGGAGAAGTATCTAGGTATAACTCCAATTGTACAGTTACATCCTGTTCATCTCCTCCCACATAGTTTCCATTAAAGAAAGCACCATTCCAGTCTTCAAGAACTTTGTATTCAGATGCATGTGCTTGTCCTTTAGGTATCCATTATTGTCTTGTCCTGTATTGCCCCCCCCCCACAACTGAAAATGTAATCTTAAATTATGCCATGATTATTTGGGACATACATTGATACATTCTCTTTATTCTTTTTGGTGGGGGCATGTGTGTACACTTTAGTAGATGGGGTCCTATGGAAATATTAATCTACCAGATGTCAATAGCTCCAGAACCTAATCAGGAAATGATTTTATGACCAGTGTTGCATTATGGAAGTGCTGCTTTTGAACCATGGTGCAACCTTTTGAATGAAGTATGTTTGAAGTGAAAAGATTTTATAGACAGTATCCGGGAGTGGGTGATATTCTGCTAACATAATTGCTTCCATTACTGGAACTAGGATGATTTATCTCTCCTTGAAGGGCCTCCCCTCCACACATTTCCAGAACTTTGCCAAATGGCTGGGAACCTCCCATAAACCAGTATTCAGAAAGCTGGTGGGTTGGGTTGGGGAAGAAAGTTCCCTCATGTTTAATCACTATGGCTATGCACAGACCCCATAATGAAACTCAAGACCTGATCCTGTGGTTTGGATTGGTTCCTGTTCCACTTCAAAAGCAATCTGCACCCACTTTGATCTAATCAGAGTCAGACTATGATTGGATCCAGTTTGAAAATGGATTATTTGCCATGGGCTCCTTCCTATTTATTCCTGGGATTCATAGTTTTGCAAGGTCTTTAGCCTTTTCTGCCAAAGTCTTCTGGTGACTCACCAAACTATAAATCCCAGGATTCTATAGGAAGGAGCCATGGCAAATAAACCAGTTTCAAATTGGATTATTTCTGTAGTGTGGATCTGGCTTGCCAGTCTTCCTATTAGGCAGTCTGAAATGGCTATAACCTTTCTGTTTCTTCACCCATCTGGATGATATTTAGAGGAATAGTAGATCTTGAAGAGGGCTGTTACTTTGCCAACTTGCATACAGTTATCTGCAGAGACTTGTGTGTTCTGCAACTTGAAAGTTCCATTTTTAACTGTTACTATGAAAAGTATGAAAATCCCATCCCTTACCTCCATATTGCCTTTTGCCTGTAACAGTGACTGTGGAGTGGGGAGGCTTCCAATTGTGCCATCTCCCTCCTCTTTTGTTATTGGTTGGTGTTGAGCTGTGAGTTTGAATTAGGCCACTTTTCACTCGATTGTCATTTGGCAGTTTAGGCAGTAGCAATGGCAACACGTTATATAGTCTGTGTCTCTGTGTATGTGTTGTCTGCTCCTACTGACTTTCTATGGTATCTGTGGGTCAATTGACTTTGGGTTGTGTTTTAAATGAAAAATTGGTTTAATTGGCTTTATTAAACTCGTTGAGTGGTCGAGTTATTTGTTGATCTAATTAGTCTTATTGGCTACAATGAGCATTTATTGTTCACTTGGGCAGCTTTTGGTGAGCACTCACAGGTATTTTTGGGGGGGGGGAGATGAAAGGGGGTTCTTCAGACTTGCCCTTTGGATCATGGAATTCAGTGTCATGAGGAAGGGAAACAAGCTTGGGGCTGGACTTGACTGGCTTTCTAGTTTAGAGTTCAGGGCTTGAATCTGTAGGCCAGCTGGGGCAAGTTAAATTTATTGTCTTGGTTCAAAGGCCTGGCTTGCTCACTCAGAGGTAGATCTACACCTGCTTCAGCTTAAACTGTATTATGCAGCCCTGCTGCAGATTGGGTTTAAATAGATAATAATGTGGCCCTTAGTTTAACCATACATTTGTGTGTGTGTCTCTGCCTTACAAGTGGGTAGGCCATTAAAAGTATTAATGCTGACTGCTCGATTTTGCCAGTTCATGCAAACTTCTGGCAAACATCTCTCTCCCCAGTCTATTTTGGTTCCTTCATAAACCTTCAAGAGTATCTCCATGTACATTCACAGCAGAACATATCCACAAAAATAACAAAGGCAGCATATTTATATATTTATTAACCTGCCTTTCTGTCAGCACAAGATTCAGGTGGCTTACAACCATTTCAAGCAAATTACAACTCTTATCACAAAAGTTAATAAACAATTAAAACAAGTCTGTTTTTTTAAAAAATACAAGTTGAAACAGTTTTTAAAAACATATTTTAAACATAATAAAATATGACACAAAACACCCTATTAAAAACTTCATCTGCTGCAAAAAGTTAAAAACCATGTTGGTCACGTGGGAAGGCAGAAGTATTCATCGAGCACAGGGGAGGAAGGAAGACAAGGCATCAGTTTTAGGATTAACAAAACATATCAGAAAAGGATGAGGGGGCTTGGCATGTTCAGTCTAGTGAAGAGGAGAGTGTGGGGTGACATGACTGCACTCTTTAAATATCTCAAGGGCTTTTACAGAGAGGAGGATGCACATTTTTCCCCCTCTGCTGCCCAAAAGGATGACCCAGATCTAATGGTTTTAAGTTCCAGGAGGGTACATTTTCATTGAACATTAGAAGAAATTTCTAACAGTTGTAAGTAAGAGCTGTTCAACAGTGGAGCCAATTACCTAGAGAGATTGTGGTGTCTCTTTCTCTGGACATCTGTAAAAAATGCTAGACAGCTTACTGCTTACTAGCAGTAAGTGCTGAGATTCTTCTGACAAAGGGGAACTTTCAGTCAGCATGAGAAGGTGGAAGGCCTGGGACAGAGTATTGCAGTGCTGAGGGTGGTGGAAAGGGTGATAGGATATAGCAATGGTTCTTAACCAGTGGTCTGTGGACCCCCAGGGGCCTGCAATGTCTCCACTGGGGGTCTGCGAAGGCAGTGGAGTGGCCATGTGACAAGAGCCAAGGAAATGGCTGGCTGGCTTGGCCTGCACATTGCCATCCAACTTGCTCCAGCCACAGACTTGCAGGAAGAAGCAGGAGAAAAGTCTTCCCCTTCCAGTTCCTCTGAGGAATGGTTTGATGGATGGTGTATTATTGTTGTTGTTATATCTTGAGTTAAATCTTGGGAGTCCCTAGGAACAAAAGATATTTATAGGGCGTCCCTGGTAAAGAAAAGGTTAAGAGCCACTGGGATATAGTGTTAAAGCTGAGACAGAAGGAGAAAGGAACTCTGCCAGAATATTTCTTGCTTTATTTATAATATTTATTCTGCTCCCAAAGGGGAAGACAATGTTTGCCAGAGCTATGCCTGGAAGACAGGCTGGTAGAGGGCAAAGTTTCCCATTCTCAAGGGAGTACTGGAAAAATGTGAAATTGCTCTGAAATATAGGAGATGGGAGGATAGGAATTAGGTAAGATGTTCAGATTCTTTTCTTTTCTTTTTTCTTTGCTTTTCTTTTTCTTCTCTTTTCTTTCTTTCTTTCTTTGTGAATGCATACCACTTTCTGCTCCTTAAGTTTGTCCAGAGACTGGGTTAGCTCTGGGTGGCATCAGGATGTTTTTTGTTGTTTGGCTTGTCTGCATATACTCTAGTCCCAAATGGGAAGATACTTTTCCAGAAAGGCTAGCAGGGTAAGACTGGAAGATCTGGAACTGAAACGAGCAGAGTCATGTGGGCAAAGGGTGTGCAAGGGCAGCACTGTGCTGCGAAGATTAGAATATAATGGGCCCAGCAGTGGGTGAAGGGTGGTTGCAGGTGCCAGCATGGTGCGTCAAGGTACTACCAGCCTTACTTGCTTTAATGTGATTAGCTCAACAGATTAGGCCATTCATGTCTAACTGTGGGCAAGCATGAAGCAGTCAGGATCAAAAATGAGAAATTGCTTGGAAAGATATAGAATAGGAATGAGAAGGATGTACAAATTCCTTCTCCCATCTATACATTTTTTAATAACATTATGCTGTATTTTGTGAATGGGTGTAATACTATACTTTATAATACAGTGGTTATCAACCTGTGGTCCTCCAGATCTTTGGGACTTCAACTTCCAGAATTCCTTACCATTAGCCATGGTGGATGGGATTTATGGGAGTTCAAAACATCTGGAGGACCGAGCTTGAGAACTGTAGATATAATGCATTTTTTCTGGTCTCAAAAGAGGCACTCATACACCTAGAAGCTTGGTTGGTAGCAGAGAAGGTTAGGGTAGAACTTGTAATAGGATCGCCTTTGATCACAGACAGAGACAGGAGCAAGAGCATGAGTAATATTTCTCTCTCTGTGTGTGTGTGTTCTGGACCCAAAGCCAAAGCCAAGGTCAGATGCCTGGAAACTGGGTCGTTGAACTTGTATCAGGAGTATCTTTGGCATAGTTGGAGGAAGGAGAAGGGAGAGGTGATCAACCAGGCCTTTTTTGTTTCTCTAAATATTAATTAATTGATTGATTGATTGATTGATTGATTGATATATTTTGGTGCCAAATGGGAAGGCAAAAGTCAGACACCTGGAAGCTGAGCTGGCAGTATGCAAGGTAAGGAATGTATACAAAGAGTGTCTTTGCTCAGACACAGGGGAATGCAACAAAAAAATCACATTCCCAACTGTGTAAGATCGCTATAAGATCAGAAAGGGCACCTTACCTGATGCCTGCATCATTCTCCCATTCTGGGGGCATAGCACCACTATGGATGAGGCTCCCCTTTTGCATTGTTGGGGACAAGCCACTAATAAAAAGGGATGCCTTACTGATGCCCGCACTATGCCCTGGAAGGCTGGAGGACTTCATCATCTGGTAAGATTGCCCCGTCCTGTTCTCATTGCTATCTTTTGATGTGGTTTTTGCCCCATCTGATAATCTCCAAAGACAGAAGCAGGAGTAGAAAGAGGCTCACTAGAGCCAGTAGATTCCTTGTTTATGTTTTCAATGTGTATGTATTTTATTCTGGTCCCAAAGGGCAAGACAAAGTCAATGGAAGGCAAACCCATAAGGGAGGCTAGCAGCAGCCAAGATACAGATGGTACTTAAGTTGGAGGCTCACAGACATGGTTTTTAAATGGCATGCTGAATTTGCTCTCATTTGTTAAATGGCAGGACTTAGTTGCTTGAGAATGAAGCAGCTCTTCCCACCCATTCATGCAAGGAGGGTAATTATTAGTTTTCATTATTTTCACACAAAAAGAATAATTGTAATGCACGTGAGAGAACACACCTTTTCTACATCACAAACATACACGCACAACTCAAACTGCTTTGATAATACTACCAAAGTGGACAGTGGAGATTTTCAGACAGGGGAAATAACCCCTGCAGAGGTCGGGAGAGAAACAGGGCTGTTCTGCTTCCAGCACTACGTTTCACACACACGCACACACCGTCCTTCTCCCAATCTCCATTTGTTCTCCCTCCGTCCTGCTTTCATTTTCCTTCCACTTTTTTTTTACTAATGTAAGTTTCCGTTTGTAAAAAATAGCAGAAAATAGTGGAAGGGAAATGAAAGCAGGATGGAGGGAGAACAAATGGAGATTGGAAGAAGGGCGGGTGTGTGTGAAATGCAGTGCTTGAAGTGGAACAGCCCTGTTTCTCTCCTGACCTCCGTTATTTCAGATGGGGGAGTTATTTCCCCCATCTGAAAATCTCCTGTGAGTGAAAGGAGAAGGTAAAACAGTAAGAGATGGTCTAAACCAAATAAGGACTTTTTCGGACGCATGAAAAGTAACGCAAGCAGCGTCGCCAGGTTGCGACGCTGCTGCGCAAGAGGGCGTCAGTTTCGGATGACGCTCCTCCCAGCGGTACTGTTGCAGTACCACTGGGACATTTGAGCGTGATTTTTTTCCTGCCCAGCATCATATTTTACTCGCAATCAGCGATCGCGAGTAAAATATGACGCTGGGAATGAAAAAAATCATTCTCAAATGTCCCAGCGGTACTGCAACAGTACCGCTGGGAGGAGCGTCGTCTGAAACGGACGCCCTCTTGCGCAGCAGCGTCGCAACCTGGCGACGCTGCTTGCGTTACTTTTCATTTGTCCGAAAAAGTCCTATGTAGCATAAGTGTAAACAGGAGTGCTGTTGTTAATAGGGATGGGGAAATTTGAGTACAGTTGTCCCTCTGTATCCATGGATTTGGTATCCATGCATTTAAGTATTCATGGCTTAAAAGTATTCTTTAAAAAATAATAATCAAAAAATCAAACCTTGATTTTGCCATTTTATATAAGGGACATCATTTTGCTATGCCATTGCATATAAGTATTAAATCAAGTATTATCAAATACTTGAGTATTCATGGATTTTGGTATCCACGGGGGGTCCTGGAACCAAACCCCAGCAAATATGAAGGGACAACTGTGTAAAATTAAACAACACACACATAATTTCCATCAGTGAATGCTTAGAAAGACAGCAGTCCCTTCCTCCTCTATAAATCAGGCAGATATATATATATATATATATATATATCTGTTATCAGAATGGTAGAAGAAACCCAAAAAGATTGTGGGAAGGGAAACCCAGTAACCTTGTCCTATGTGAATTAATATTTGATTAATCAGATTGAAATCAGGAGGATTAGGCTGAACTAGAAAAAGGAGAGGGGAATCACACAAACATACATACATGCAAATTCAAATGTTTATAGGAGATTTATTAAGCCCCCCCCCCAGAAATTTTTAAACGGAAATTTCAGAACAGATTGTTTTTGTTGTTGTGTGCCTTCAAGTTGTACATATGCATAAATAAAGAGCACCAAGGGAAAAAAATCAACCACCTTTCTAGCAAATATACAAAAAGTAGAAAACATAAAACACTCACACACCACACACACGTGTGCACCTATATGTGCACACACACAAAAGACTTTCTTGACCGCTATTAGTCTACCTCTATTAGTGATATCACATAGAGCCTTCCTCACAGACATTCTAATCTCATTTACCATAGGAAATTCTTTCTATGGACTGGAAGCTAAAGACTATCATTGTTCCCAGTCACACCGTGCCACAGAGCATAGGTCATGGGAAGAGGAGAAGAAGCCCAGGGCGGGGGGTTCCAGCCTTGGGGAGATGTCCTTGGAGTGATCTGGATACCTCTGGGCCACTTCAGGGAGGCATGATATGTTTGATACATACTCAGTTCAGATTGGATGGAAGCAGGCCAATTTGCTTTGGAATTCTGGCTTTGGCTGAAGCACTGCACAACTCTATTAGGTGCTGGGACAGTTTTGTATTTAGACCTACATTTCCTGCCGCTGAGTTAAAATGTACAACAGCACCCCCCCCCCCCGCAACATATCTTCAGTTCTAATGGGCTACCAAAAGAAGAAACCAAAAACACTGGACATTAAAATACATACTGTTGTTGGGATTAGATTTAACCAATTAATCTTGTTTTCTGTCCTAGTGTTCTAGTTTGTAGATTTGTGGATTTCAATAAAGAAAAAAGAATATTTTTGAGAAACTTTTTGGGTGTGCCTTAGCTGCCATGTACATTGACCTTAAATATAAGTCAATTTTCAATTTGTTTTGGTGAATGACCTCTGGTTTCTTCAGAGATGAACGTTGGTTTTCGTTAGTCTTCTTTGCAATGCCATTCCTGCTGTTTTGCCACAGCACCTAAAAGTGCTTTAAGTGCTTGTGACCGTGGTAATGAATGAAAATGTCTTTTGAGCACTGGGAGGATTGCATTAGACTGAATAGTCACCTTACTTGTAAAAGCACTATTAGAAAGGGCCAGCTGTAAGTAAGGATAACGATTTGTGTCCACTGCTTATTTACAGAAAATTGTAAATGTATTATTTATTGAGAGCTCTCCAGACAGTGCTTGTCAGAATAAAAATGTCAACTCTAAGCAAAATGTTATGATAATACTAAAAATGCTGGGTACGCACTTTGGAGATGTAGCTAATTAGATCAGCTTTTCTTAAGGAAACGACAGTAAAATGCTCAGTGTTGTTACATATTTTAAAGGCTAATATAGTCCTTATTTTCCATAGGTGGTTTTGGCTTTAAGATACCTTTATCATTATTTTAAAAATAATAACATTGACACCTTTATGTTTCCTTGAAGTGAAATGGAGGGACATTCACCAAAAAATTACTACATCCAAGATCTGACCTGCTTGCCTGGTAATGAAGGATAGCTAGAGGAAGGTGAAGGGAAGGAGTGGGAAGGAACTAGCAATACTCTTTGCTCTGTTTTACTGTGTGGCTGCCAGATGACAGTTCTGAAAGTGATGCTGGCAGGCTGGTGAAGAAATCATAGGGAATTCTGCACCCCCCTAGGATCTAGAGGATAAAACAATTTAGATTAACCATCATTTTGAGATTAATTAATGTTAGCAAATGAAATATGGGAAAACCAATGCCAATATTTTTATTATTATTTAAAGCAAGGGGTTATGCAAATGATTAGATTGCATGTGCATATTGTCCATGTCTTCTGTATACAGAAACTACCTGCTAATTTCATATAAGGATTTTAAAGTACCCAAAGGAGTGAGTAAGCATGAAGTCTGTCTCATTTTAGGTGCTAAAGAACAGACATTATCTTATGATGAGAAAAAGAAAACTTGGTTGGAGAATCTGTTTCATTTTTGCTGGTATTTTTAAAGGTATACTGATATTTTTACTGGGATACTGATATTTTTACTGGTATTTTACTGGGATACTCATATTTATTTTTTCAAAAGAGGCTTTCTTTATGGATTTTATGCAGTTATATCTTCTTCATTTTAGAAGACTAGGGTATGATTAGAATATGAGTAGTGATTTTTATCACCACATTTGAGAAGCTGTCTTTGTCTGAAACAACACTTACGTACTTTTTCATTTCCTGGAAATCAGCAACAGTATTTTCCACTAGACTTTAATTCATTGTTTGGTATTCCCATAAATTCTTAGGATGTGAACAGAATTAAGACAGGTTCAAAACACCCTATAGTTTCCATAATCATGTAAACCTCAGAGATGGGTATGAGGTTCAGGAAGCCATAGGTCAGTGTGAGACTCCATATAAACCAGATGTGGACACAGTGCAGCCCACAGGTATCATGCAACCCTTGGGCCCCACTTTTGACACAGGTTTAGGCAATTTTTGCCACAGAAAGCTGCTCAAATGCATGAAGGCACCCCAGAACCCTACACCTCTGTAGTCCCTCTCAAAATGGCAACAGGAAATGATATCACATCCCTTCCTGTTGCCATTTTGAGAGGGACTGCAGAGGAAAACAGAGGTGTTTGGGCTTGTTGTGTGTAGAGTTGTGGCTTGCAGGAGATTCATGGGAGAGAAATGGCCTCCAGTAAATATATAGTTGCTCACTCTGATATGAGCAGTCTCACATTCAGGAGATTATCAGACGCTCTATGTATGGCATTATAACAACGCAAGGAGATCACTAAAGGGCTTGCTTTTCACATGACGTCATTCCCATGTCGTCATGCTCCCGTTCTACTGGTGCTGCTTTTTATTGATGGGAGAACTCCCTCAATTGTTCCCCCATTCCGTTTCTGTGACGGAACATCCTATGACTGAAAAGGTGGCCTGTTATGCTGGTGCGATGCCAGCATCAATGGGAGGTCCCTGCCAAAAGACTTCCGGATGAGTTTGGGACGTCAAGGTAAGTGACACAGTTTTTTGTACCCTACCCAGGTTACTTGCTACGTTTTAAGTGTGTTTTTGTGCTTGGTGTTACTTTTTCTCCATTATTTTGCTTTTCATTTTTGAATTTACCACACTCTTGACTTCTTGCAAGAGCCGGCGGGATTTCATTCCAGGAAGTGAATGGAGCTCTGTTTGAGCTCCATTCACTGCTTGGCTGCTGGCATGCGTGATTAAGGTAGGTCTGATTTTTTTTTTTATTGTTACAGGGATGGGGGAGGGTTGGGAAAGGGGATTGCAGGATGGGAACACTATTTTTGTTCCTGTCTGATAATCTCAGTCCCTACCATGTCAAATAAAATGGTCTCACTAAGTGAATGAAGGAAGGACAGGAGGAGGACGGCGTCATCTGAAACCGATCGCTGGAAGCGGGACAGCACTGTCCTCCTCCTGACCTGTGCATTTTGTTTTGTTTTTGCCCCGTCTGAAAAAGTAGCTACAGTGTGATCATGATCATGTAGTAACAAATATTTTCTTTGCTTCTAAGCCTGTAATAGTGAATGCAGGAATTGTCTAAACATTATCCAGGAAACTGATTTTGAATCTGTTCTTGATTGATATTCTGCACTGGGGACTTATATAAACTGATAGCCAAGTTATAGAATATAATTGTATTGTATCTACTTTAAAATTTCTGGTTTTTTAAAATAAATAAAGCATTGGTTTCTACCTTTTTGCTATCATAATGCTGAACCATCTTCTAAATAATTATGTAAAAAAACTTATTTGTTTTCTCCTATCACTATTAACAGAAAACAAATGAAAGGAAATATGTTTGCATAGATATCCCAATTTCTAGATACTCTGGCTCAGTTGCAGATGTTATGGTGCCTCACTATGGCTAAGAGAGGGGCACTGTGCAACCCCTTTCCATGAGACTTCCTCCATTTCAGTTTTGAGGCTAACTCTGGCTAGCATTGGCCAAGTTCAATGCTTGTCATCATTAGCGTAGACTTAATCAATGAAACTTGCATAAGTGGTAGCTATCAAGTCTTATTCATTTTATTTATTTATTTATTTATACCCTAGTCTTCAGCCACAAGGCTATCAGAGCGGCTTACAAATTGTTTTAAGCAATAGCAGTTTACACATCTACACTCCATTAGTAGTTTCCAATGTGTGTTAGCTAATACTAATAGGTCTACTCTAATTGGGACTAACATTGGGTGTAGCCCATTATGTTTGTGATGGTATTGTCATAATTTGGCCAGACTACACATTGTAGACAGTTGTCTAACCATGGTTGCTGACTTCAGTTTACTAAACCTGTGGTTTGTAAAAATAAAATTTTTTTTAAAAAATAATCCCAGTGCAGATGTACTTCTAAGTCCTAGCTGGTTCTGAATGGACAGGAGCCATAGTGGTGGTAGAAATCTGAGCATTAGGCTAAGACAGAGGAATGCATGAGCCTTGGAGGCCTTGTCTTAATCATAGAAAAATTGGCATTACATTTGTAATTGGCATTACGGACTTTATCAGACACATGAAAAACGGCCTCATAACAAGGCCACATAAACATGAAAGGGCGCGAATATCAGATGACGTTGCCCTTTCATGTTTATGTACTAGCCATAAACTGATCTATTTTATTAATGGGCCAAGCAGTCAATAGATTGGCTGTGGTGATTTTTTGCCACCTCCCCCCCTCCCGCATTATTCTAGCATCAATGGCCAGTCCACCCAGAACACTTCTGGGTGAGATTGCAACATCCATGTAGGTGATGCACTTTTTATGACCCTTCCCAGTTTACTTGGGACTTTTATAGTGTGTTTATGTGCTTTGTGTAACTTTTACTTTGTTATTTTTGAATTTCCTGCACTATGTATTCTCGCGAGAATCCACTGGATTTCATTTCAGGAAATGAACGGAGCTCCATTCACTCCTCATTCATTTCCAGGGAAGCATTTTCGTGCGGATGCAAGGTAAGTATGGTATGGGGAGTTCTTTTGTCAGCATAAAAATGGCAGAAATTATGTCAGTGAAAGAACGGGTTTAGAGGGGTGGTCTGATAAAGTCCTACAATAATACGCAAATAAACATTTTTTTTTACTTTCTTATGTCTGTGTGTTTTAAGAAAGAGGTCAGAAAGAATGAAGTTAATAACTATTAATTTTTTTTTACATAATATGTTTATTAACATTCAGCAAAATTTGACATAAAATACCTAAAGACAAAACAAATAGGACATTACTACAAAAATAAAAGACCTACAAAACAAATAAACGAATAAGATCATTATCTAATTATCTATCATTTTACATACCACTGAAAAAACACTTTGAAATAACTTCCTGGTGTCTTTGGTTGAACAATTTTTAATTAAAACTGTTTTTCCTCTCTCTAAATGATAATCTAAATGATAATACTGTATCCCTAACTATTCTTATCAGTTCTCCTATTACAAATCAAAACCCAATCACCATTATATTGTTTTACATAGGACTTTTGTCAGCTTGCGAGGCTGCTGCGCTGCAGAGCGTCCCTTTCGTATGATACTTGCCCCTGCCGGTACTGTTGCGGTACCGCAGGGAGAGTTGAGTGTCATATTTCGTCGTTTTTTACTCACGATCAACTTTCATGAGTAAAAAACGACGAAATATGATGCTCAACTCTCCCCGCGGTACCACAACAGTACCGGCAGGGGCGAGCGTCATACGAAAGGGATGCTCTGCAGCGCAGCAGCCTTGCAAGCTGGCGAGGCTGCTTGCATTACTTTCTTCGCGTCCGAAAAAGTCCTAAGTCAGTAAAAGGTCTCCATATTTTAAAATATTTTTCAATCAAATTTCCTTTCAATAAGTTTATGAGTTTATCTAATTCTGCCATGTCAAATGTTTTCATTAATCATTCCAAAATTTTTGGGATTTTATCTGTCTTCCAATTTTTTGCATGAGAAAAATAACTATTAGTGTTTTAAAATTCTCTAGGTAGTCGGGTTCAACTCTGGTAAATTATCTCAGTACTTTTCAATAGTAAGTTGTCTCTTGTACTTTCATTTTCATATTTAATATAGGCTTGATTTTAAGCCCCAAAGGCCATACAAAAGAGTAATCTTGGCTGCCTACCAGAAGAAGCTCAAAAGAAAGAGATCTAGCCTGACTTTTGTTAGGTGGGAGTTCCACAATGGAGGTGTGCAGTGTACCCACCAACCTGGCCTCTCAGGTTGAGGTGACATGCAACAGGGTCTTCACTGGTCTCAAATTCTGGGCAGGCAAGTAGAAGTTTGTATGTTAAAACCCTTACCTTGAATTAAGCTCAGAAGCAAATTGAAGCCAGTGTGGTCGGCACAAGAGTGGTGAGATGTGGACTTACCTTCCCCGGCAATGATGGAGGAGTGAACAGATCTCCATTCACTTCCTGGATGAAAAGCAAAAACAACACAGAAAAAGTTCACAAAAGCACAGAAACACACTTTAAAAGTCCCAAGTAAACAGGGGAGGTTCATCAAAAGAGCGTCATCTACCTGGATGTTGCGATCTCACCCAAAAATGTTCTTGCCAGACTGGGCATTGATGCTGTATTGATGAGAAAAAAAGTGCGAGGTTTCAAATGCTGGCAAAAAAGTGCTACAACTGATCTAGTGATGGCTTGTCCTGTCAATAAAATAGAACTAGCTATATACCTGGTGTGGCATACATCATTTCCCCTGCTGCCCACCCCACTGCCTCCCTGAGCCCCCTCCTGCGCACGCACGCACGCACGCACACACACACACACACACACTGCTCCATCCCTCCCCACCCCCTGCCGCCTCCCTCCCCCCGCAGCCCTCTCCAACACCCCCATGTGCGTGCACACACACACACACCACTCCCTCCCCACCCACGCTGCCTCCCTCCCCCCACATGACACCTCATCCCCCCACCGTGGCCCTCGCTGCCTCCTGCCACACTCCCCAAGCTCCCCCCATGCACACACACCATCCCCCCCACACCCTTCTACTTTCTCATTGTGGCCATGTTTACACTGGAGGTAAAACTCCACATGTTCCCGCCTCCAGTGTGCTGATTGGCTGACCAATAGTTTCCTAAGCAGCCAATCAGCACACTGGAAACGGCAACATACCCAAGAGAATTATATATATAGAAGATGGCTTTTGGACAAGACATCATCTGGGATGTGTGACCTTTCACATTTTTGTGGTATTGTTATGATGCTGTATTTGATGTGCTTGATAAAGTCCTATATTTCAGAGGAAGGAACAGGCACACCACCTCTGAGTATTCTTGCCTAAGAAAACCCTATGAAGTTCATGGGGTCACCATAAGTCAAGAGGTGACTTAAAGGCACATGCACACATATGGGAATGGGTACTGAGGTGAGCACGTCTTCTGATGCTAACTTATTTACAGTGATTAAAACAAAAGTGGATTGAAAAAAGCTCCAAAACGATATCTCCAAACTAGGGAAGTAGGCATTGAAAGGCCAATGTAAGCAACTGAAAAAAACAATTGGAGAATAAATACTTTCGGAGAGAATTTGCATTTCCTGCTCACATTGCCAGAATCACTGACCTTGGAGTGATAGGCTGGATAACTTGGCTCCACTTTCGGAGGAGTTCTTGAATTGTTTGTCCCTGGGTCTTCTTGTAGTTAGGATTAGGAATCGTCTCTTGTGTAACAGGAGGCAAGTGTTGCAGCTGCTCCTGATTTGGAGAAAGAGGCCAGTGAAAGGGCACCAGTTGTGCCCTTGTGTTGTTGTTAATTGCCATCACATCGGCTTCAATGTACAGTGACCCTGTGAATGAGAGACCTCCAAGATATCCTGTTATTAGCGTGGTAAAAAAAAATTCTTACAATGTGTCTAATAAGCTGCTGTTTATTTGTTTTGGGTTTTTCCCCCCACCAAAAAGAAATGAAGGTAATCTTGTCTTGTCAGATAGAAATGAAATAAAAATAAAATCGCAACAGCAACAGGAATGCAACACCTTTATTAGAATCATAAGCAGGTCTCAAGGTATAGCAAGCCATGCTGGGTTGGAAGAGCAATGGCTACTTTCTCTTTAAAAACATAAAATGCTAGCTGTTATTTGGATTTATCTCCAGCATTAATTGGAACACATGGGTCCCTTTTAAGTAGTCATTGCTCTTCACACCAGCACATAATGCTGCAACTTGAGATCTTTTTTGCACCAAGCATAATCTAACCTAATTATGTCTACATAGCACCTCCTCCATTCCATTTTAATACTATTACAAGACTGCAGACTAAGGCATTTCATCACACCCACCAGTATTTTTCTTCTTCTTCTTCCTCTTCTTCTTCTTCTTCTTCCTCCTCCACCTCCTCTTTAACATCCAGGCTCCTGAAGTGCTCTAGTAAACTTGAAAGGTTGCTTGCTACTTTGTCAATACCTGGCTAGCCCTGTTTGAGATATTTTGCTAGTGGTAGCTGTTTGGATTTTTGTTGTGCTGAAAGCCATAAGATTGGTGAAATTAATTGTGGCATAATGGGGTAAGAGGAAAAGTCTCACACATTGAAAATGGGCTATATAATAGGAAACAGAGAGTAGGAGTAATAGATAATTTCTCATAATGGAGGGATGTGAGTCCCTCATGGAGGGATGAGGAATCTTTTACAGATTGGAACTAGTGCTTGTTGACCTATTTATACATGATCTAGATTTAGGGCTGAGTAGTGAAGTAGCCTGGATTACTGATGACTCTAAAATATTTAGAATTGTGTGTAGGGATGGAAATATATTTTGTATTACTTATTTCCCAGTTGAAAAATTGGTTTCCCAACTACTGGAAAAACCCACCAGAAAGAATAATAGAGCAGAAAGACTTTCAGTTTTCCCCAGGACATGAGTGTCCCAACGTGTTCCAGAGGACTCTTCTGCACAGAAAGACACATGGGGTTTTGTGAACAGGAAATCTGTTTTCTGCATAGAAAACAAAAATTTTGTACATACCCCTGACATCTTTCTGAGCATAAGAATCTTCTGGAAAACTTCAGGATGCTCAAATATGGGAAGAATACTATGCCAAAAATATTTCTATACTCCCACAATGGGGACAAAGTGACAATTCATCCTTGCATACAAGAACAAAATAGTCAAGGATTTATATTCTTGTTGGGGAGAACAAAAATGGATTGTGAAGAGTTCCCAAAGGATCTCTCCAGGTTGGGGAAATGGGCACCAAAATGGTAAATCCCACCTTCACACATCTACTGTTGGGATCTATGCTGGGAGCAACTGATTAAGAAAGAGATCTAGGGGTTGAACTACACAGCTCAAGGAAAATATTGACCCAGTGTGTGGCTGCTGTTAAAAGGTGACCTGTTAAAAGCGAAAACCCAGAATATTGTGTTCTCTTCTGATCACCACACCTAAAAAAAGTGTGTGTGGGGTCATAGTAGAGCTGGGAAAGATGCAGAAAAAGGCCACTAGAATGATCAAGGGACTGGAACAACTGCCCTATGAGGAAAGGCTACAACATTTGGGGACTGCGTAGCTTAAAAAAAAAGGCAAGTAGGCAAATAGATGACAGTAGTGTATAAAATTAGGTGGAGAAAGGAATAAGGAGAAGACTTTCTCCTTATCTCATAATGAGAGATAAGATCATCTGCTCAAGATAAATGGTGGGAGATCAGGGCAGATAAAAGGACATACTGTAGCAGTGAAAGCACATTGTAGGTTTGTGGCAAGATGTAGTTATGGCTACATACTTGGATGGCTTTAAAAGGGGATTGGATAAATTTATGGAAGATGGGGCCATCAAAGGCTACTATCAAGAATGGCTGTATATCACCTCTGAGAGGCTGTATATCATAATGTATCTCTGGATGTAAGTTACCACAATATTGAGGATTCAATTGCAGCCATGTCATGCTGGCAGCAGTGGTGGCACTAGAGGTGTGTGGAGAGGCTGAACTGCACTAGGTGACACCATCAGGAGGAGAGGTGACACCAGCCTCAGTGACGCCACAGGCTGGCAGGTGTATTACAGTCAAATGATTGACTGCTGTGCAAACAGAATACTGGATTAAATAGGCTTTGGTCTGATCCAAAACAGCCCTTTTTATGTTCTTACATTTTAGTAAGCTAGCTGACTGCTCAGGTTAGTTGGCTGTCCCATGTGGCCTTTGGTGAGGGATGAGCTGAACTACAGTGTAAGAATGCCTGGAAGGCCATGTGATCTCCATTCCTGAATGTGTTTGATAAACACATAAAGTTTATCTTAAGTGAAAAGTCTGATACATTTAAAGCAGAAAGGTATGTGTGATTTCGAAGGCTTTCACGGCCGGCACCCATAGGTTTTCTGTGTCCCCCCCACCCCCGGCTGTGAGGCCATGTTCTGGAAGAGTTTGTTCCTGACGTTTTGCCTGCATCTGTGGATGCAGGCAAAACGTCAGAAATAAACTCTTCCAAAACATGGCCTCACAGCCTGAAACCCCCCCACATAGAAAACATGTGTATGATTGCTTCTATTCTGTGGGATCCATACTACTATTACACAGCCATTGATATTTTGCCCCGATGCACACCCTAGATAAGGTAACCTTTTGAGTGCATTCATTCCAGCAGACCACTAATTACCATTAGCACACTGTTTAAAAAAATACATAATTTGTTAAGAACCATGGCCAAACAAGAAAAAAAGAAAATGTTGCACCACAAAACAGTTAAGCACACTCATTCATTGCCACTAATTTGTCTGTGTGTGTGTGTGTGTGTGTGTTTGTGTGTGTTGGGAGGTGGTTAGCCCAAATGATATGTCATATAGACTTACACACTCTTCAAAAAATCTGTTTATTGTAACTAACCAGAAGGTGGTGAAAGCAGAAAAGGAAGAACAAGGCTTCAAAACAAAAAGAGAATTTTATTTCCAGTTCTAGTAAAATCCCATTACTATTCAGAAAAAAAGCCTGTTTTCTACTCAGAAGTAGGGCCCACTGTATTGAATCGTCCTTACTCTTAGGTAAGTATGTACAGGATTGCAAACGTCGACTGCAAACTATATTGTCTCTGGGTTAATTTTTTTTTTAATGGAAAGCTACAAAGAAACAAGTGAACTTGAAATACAGGGGACTTAAAGCAATGGGGAAATGGCCAAGGTTGTCATAGCTAATTTTTGACCTTGCTTTGTAAGTCTTGCCATTCTTTACCCCCTCATCATTTTGTGAATCCCTGAGGCTGTACAAACTGGCCTAACATCACTCAGCTCCAGTTTTATATCCTCTTCTTAATATCGTTGAATTGATTCTGCCCAACTTTGATTCAGACAACCTGCTTGTCTTGGGAAAAAAGTGATCTATTTAATCAGTGGCTCTGTCTCCAGCATAGTTCCCACTGTGCTAGACTCAAGCCAAAGAGTAGTGTGCTGGCCTGTCACTTCTGTTTGAATAGGCAATGTGGAGCTGTTCGGCTGAAGAGACAGGAGCTGGAACTGCTTGTTAGGACACATGATCAAAAGCCACTCTCTGCTTTCTGCCAATCAAACCTCATGTCGCCTTGTGGGGCAGACATTAAATAGATTTTTTTCCCCCGTGCCGTACGCTGTGGGCACTTTGCCAGTTTGACATGTGAACTGTTACAAAAGGTATCAGAGTTTCCACTGCTTGCAGACTGCTTTTAAATATTACCAAGACGGCTCTGGTGCCCAAAGTAGAATATGTTTAAATAATACATTATGATAAATTTCCATTAGTATTATTCAGCTTCTTTCATGCTTTGAGGACTTCATAGATGTTTTTGGATGCCAAACCAGAATTTTATTTCCTGAAGGGGAAATTTTTAAAAAAGCCAAAACAAAACATGAAACAGTTGAGCAACTGTGTGACAAATAGATTTGAACAAGATGATTATTGTCTGAGTTATGGGTGAGTTGTCTGTTTTCAGTGATATATGTGTGTAGATATTTGCTCTTTTCTTATAAATGTACAACATTTTTATAGTTCTTTGGATATTTCTAGCAGTGTATTTTTAAAAAAATTATATTTGCATTCAGGGATGTTAAATAATTTTATAATTTTGCTAATTATTTTGACTGGGTGATAGTTTACACTAAAACCCTATTTTTAGATTTGCTAGTAGTTCTTTCCATGCATTCTTATTCCTATTCATGCTTTTTCTTCTTACTCCTTGTTTGCAAGTGTTACCCCTTTCCCTACAATCTTGCCCCTGTGCCTATGGCAACAAAATAAGCAGAGATATTTTAAAATTTATTTTTGAAGCTGCCAGGGGGCCTGAGCTTCTCAATTGTTAGACATCTCAACTCAAGTAATTACATTGAAGGGAAGATCCGTATCTTCTTGTCCTCTGAATTCTTTCCACTCCCTCTGTGGTTCCCCCTCCCATGATCTATCATTTTAAAATGCATGATTGTGTGTGTGTGTGTGTGAGCACGTGTGTGTATGTGCACCAAAAAATGTGCCATGGCAATCTAGACAAACTCATTTAAACAGTGAACTAACCGTAAACAGCTGTTCCCTCAATAAGCCATTCTTTATAATACCCTTATTACCTTCTAGTGTCTCAAATTCTGATTAGTCAACAGTGCTGATTACTGTATGGCATTCCATTGCCTGCCTGCCTTGGGCTCAGCTGCTCGATATGATTACAACACAACTTATGCATTGTTTCTCTCCCCACCAACCAAGTTTCTCTTCAGGCTATATGTCTTAAACAGCTCCAAGTAGACTGAGAAGTTTTCATTTCAGTTGAAGAAACAGATTGTTATGCCGCCTTCTGTATAAAGAGGTACAGACTGTTTGTGCTTCTGCAACTTTTTGGTAAGAGAGGAGACTTGTCTTCTGTCTGCAATAAGTCATGCCTGTACACATATTTCAGTGGAAGGAGGGGAAGCTACTCAAAGATTTGCAGGGAAATAGCAACCATTAGGGCAACAACTGCCATGTGAATCAGACAAAATGGTTTGAAAAAAGGCAGTCAGTGTTGATCAAACTTGACTTCCATGGTAGTCAGAAGCATTTTGCCAGTGGCTTCAATGAGAGTAGTGATAGGTTCACTTTAAAGTGTTTTGCTTTCAGTATGAAACAGCAGCAAAGAAAAATGTGTATGTCTGTAGTACTCATGAAATATTTGATGTAAAACAACAGTAAACTATATTGTATTGTAGGTCACCATACTGGCTTATGTGTTCTTTATGGACCATGTTATGACTATCTGTTTAGGATCAAACAACACACTACAACAATTGCATGGCTTGCAGCCAGGTCAGGAGATTTTTTTTTTTTTTTTAGAAAAATAATCGTAGGCATGCCTCCCTGGTTTTTGTTGAGGCCACAATACACAGAAGGGGGTGGGTGGGATTCAAGCTTTCCTTCCCTGTGCTTAATCCCAACTCAAATTGTCCCCTTCCCCATACCTTCTTCTACTGTTAACCACTAATCAGGGAGAATTTTTGCCAGGATTATGGGTACAGAAGGAAGTGTTAAAGCTCTGCTTCCTTTGTACCATAATCCCATTTAAAAGTTGGGCCTGCATGACGACTGTTATTAGATAGTGGTTAAGGTTTTTAGCATAGATGCATTATAGGTTGATGCCAATATATCATTCTCACACATGCTGGGGTACAGAGCAGAGCCGTCTATGGTTTATTATGGCTAAAGTCTTCCTGGTGATCACTGAGTAAGACTGTGGTGAGGCGAATATCTGGGTATTATTTCAAGGGTGTGTGACCCCACAGCACCCTATGGTGCAAACTCTTCCAGAATGTAGCCATAGTGAGCATGAAATGTTGATGCATTGGAATTGCAGCCTCATTAATGTTCTTAAAGCTGTGCTTTGGAGCATTTTCTGAAAATAGCAAATCTCTGGCTCGCTTTTGTAAATTAAAATTGGTGTGAATGGGAACAGATGTTGACATGCTTTACTTTATCTACAGGGATCTCTGTTAAGGGGGAGAAGGACAGCAAGGTTAGATAGCAGGAAATAAGGCAAATGGGCAGAGAATAAGATAGTGAGCTCTAGAAACTGTGCTGACTTTTGCAAAGAATTATAAAAATGCAATTGCCAAGTCAATTTATGATAGTTCTTTTTCCAAAGTCTTGTCATTCAGTTGATAACATATATTGGAAAGGTAATACACAATAATGAAATTCTTCTGAGAAGAGCATCCCATATGTTAAGACAGAGAGCTTCCCAGATGTTTATTCAAAAATATATTATATCATTCCCACTGAAGCTAAGAAGAAATATGAGAGAAGATCATACTCTAAAGAGATGCACAGTAATATCCCAAAGTGCAAGAACTGTAGAAATTTGAGCAGTGCATAGTATTGACATTCTTTGTTGTTATTTTGACATAATTTCCTTAGAGCTTGAGACAACACAAATCTTGGTACTCAGTTTAGTATTATAGTATGAATGTTTTAAAGAAAGGATGGAGAAAGTGTTTTACAGTCTAAATTGTACAATTTATGAAATAGTTTCCATGCCCAATTCAAATAAATCTTGATGATTTTTTCCTTGTGCTTTCAGAAACCCCCCTCCACAATTTATTTATAAGATTTTTAATAATTTTCCACCATTCCTTTTACATCTCAGTTACTTTATAATTTTCCTTAATCTGCATGAACAATAATGATCAATTTGGTTAGTATTATTCATACCTTTTATTAATTTAACATAGATGAATAAATGTGAATGTTGTGAAGAGTTGATTGGGAATAGATTTTAAATTTGACAGTTAGATTACAGGTTACCTAAGGAAAAATGGCTCTTTCTGAAGCTACCTAGTAATTTAATTCTTGTTTGAAATTATTATAATTTATTACAGTGTGAGGATTTTAATGAAAGTCTACTATTAAATGAAAAAGGAGAAATTGAAATTATGAAATCCTTTTAACTAATATCTTAAAGATCCTTTAAACAATTCAATGGCTGTTAATGTGATGTAGCTTTCTTTCTATTTCTTGCATTGACAAATAAAACCATCTATTATACTGATAACTCTGTATCCAATTCATGTTTAAATATTTTGTGTGGGGAGGAAAAAGAAAGAAAAGTAATTGTTAATAGAAAGAAACAATCCTTTCGGAGCACCTAGGACACATTTTAACATACCACAACAAATTCCACAACTGCATCATGGAATACGGAAATGTTATTAAAGGAAATAGTATATGTTTGTCTTATGATTCAAAGGAACAGAACAGTTTATGTTTTGGAAATGGGCAGGCTTATAATCCATGATACTTGTAGAGCCCCAGTTAACTCTAACCCAATATATACTGTACTTTCCAGTCTTAGAGTTGTATCTCATTGTGGTTTAGTGCTTGTAGAAAGCTCATCTACCAATTTGCAGCACTTAGTTTTCTCTGATTATCTGCTATCTCTATAGCCTTTCATGCCATATGTTATACTGTTCTAGGAGAGCCCCAAAACATCAGAAGTAGGGTTGTGGTCATACTGCAGCAGAATTTAAGTACATTACTTCGATTAAGGGGAAGTGCTTTCTGTTGGTGTGAAGCCACCACTGGGCACACATTATATTATTTATTTTTCTATTTACAAGTTTAGAAAATGGGGAGTTAATTTAAGCAAAGTGAAAATACATGCAAAAGACCATTGAATCTCCCGTTAAAACCAGTGGGACACAAAGATGCTTGCCTTTGTTTGCACTGTGCTGTAGAATAGAAGAAAATGTATCTTATGGGAATTCAGTATGAGAAAGAAATTATAGTGTATTTGGTGAACAGGATGAAGTGGTCTGGAATATTGAGCCTACATACTTTTCTTTCCCACTGTTTTACACGGACTTGTCTATATGGCGAAAATACTCCTCATAAAATTCAAGGAAAATACATTTTGTTCCAATGGGATCCCACATCATTTTGCTGTATTCAGAAGGTGGGGGAATGCCAAGTACTCTGTGGAAAAAGCTTTCACGGCTTTCCCCAACTTAAAAAAAAAAAAAACTCCAAAGAAAATGTGCATTCCCACTTGTTGGAACAACCGATTCACATTTGCCAATAACAGCGGAAGTGGAAAGCTGATTGGTCAGACATGCACAGGGGACAGAGCTTGCTGGCAAGGCAGTGCCCAAAACTGCCATGTTGGATTTTCACCATAGCGATCATGTGCTGAGGTGATGAAACAGCTTTCTCCCCCTTTTTCCTGTTTATTTAAGTAGATGTTCACACTTCTGCACCCTGGATTTGCTTTAAAAATACTGCTCGACAGCAGCAAGTGGTGAGAATAAAAATGCGAGTAATTCACTTGCACACCCCATCTTGATTCTCAGGCATGCCCATTTGAACAATAAATGTGTATGGCTTCACATACCTGCTATCTTGAAAATAAACTGTAGAGACAAATGGAAGCTGCTGTGAATTTGCATTAGTGTTCATCAATCCACATTTTATTGCCTCGTATAGACGAGCCCCACATTTTCTGTGGATCAGCCAAGGTAAAATTACAACCCTTCATCAGGTAAAGGGAGTATTTTCAATTGATAATGAATTGGAGTAATAAGTTAGCATAAGTTAAACAGGCATCACAAAATATATTCATAATGACCCAGGTAAGAGTTCTGAGTAAGAGCAGTCCTGCCAAAATCAAGAATCTGCTCTTAACTTTTGTGTTTCTGTTTCAGGTACTGCTGCAAAATACACTCCCATTCATAGATAAGCACTGATAATGTTGTGAACAATTATATTTAGTCCAGACTGATTTTAAAATATTTTGACATGTTTGGGTGATTTCTGCTATGTAATTCAAAAGAAAAATGGATTCTGTGGAGGACTAAATTAACAATGCCACTGTATTCTTCTCTTCTCAAAGACCCACTGAATTCAATGGATTTAGGAACTCAGTGTTATTGTTCAGAAATTCATCAAATCATGTATGGTGCTGTAGTTGCTGTCCTTGAGCAAGCAGGGATCACCAGCATTGAGGCCATGATATTGAGAACACAGCTGCGCTGGGCAGGGCACGTTTCTAGGATGGATGGCCATCGCCTCCCAAAAATAGTACTTTACGGTGAACTTGCCATGGGTCAGGGTAAGAGGGGAGCTCCAAAAAAGCGATACAAGGACTCCTTGAAACAACATCTCAGGCTCGGCCAAATTGATCACCAACAATGGTCCGCCCTGGCCTCACATTAGGAGGCATGGAAATGCACTATCCACAATGCTGCAGCCTTATTTGAGAACTCACACCGAACAAGTCTTGAAGAGAAATGACAATGCAGAAAGTATCACAACCCGGAAACATCACCCAAGGAGACCTTCTGCTGTGCTTTCTGCAACTGGACTTGTTTATCCTGGATTGGCCTTTTTAGTCATCAGTGTGCTTGCAGAAAGCACGGGATGAGTCCTACCTGAATCTTCGTTTGCGAAGAAAAGCCAGAGAGAGAGTGTGTGTAATAAAAGCAGTGCACAAACATAACTGAAGTTAAAAAAGATATGCCCAGATAAGAAACATACATCTTCCTGACAGCTTTTAGGTGAGACATTTTCCAGTACTGGAGATTTTAGCAGAAAAAGGTAAATTAGAGAACTGGAAGATGTGCCTGTCTTTACACTGAGAGGAATGCAAATTAATGGAAATATGTCGGCTGATTTTCACTTTCCCTACTTGCTTTTGTCTGTTGCTCCTTGTCACTTTGCTAAGTACTTTTCTCATATCAACAATAATATTCTCTTTAATGAAAAAAAAACCCAAGCCAGTTCAAATAAGGAGAACATGTCACTTCCGGATGCCTGTTGCTACTTTGAAGTGATGGTAACAGATGGATTCTCTGTCGGGTGTTAACCTGGAGATACCATTGCTTGCTTGCCTTCTTTCCAAGGTATATCTTTTCCACATGGTCACAATGTGTTGGGTCACACTTCACTGCAGGGTTCTTGAAGAGCTGCCAGAAAAAGTTCTGGACAGTGCTACCATGTTGACATCTATGGGCATTTTAAGTACCTTTGTAAGTTATCCAAATAAAAATTGTGTTACTTGTTTTATGGACTGAAGAGACTATCTCTTAAAAACACACACATTTTAATATATATTAGTGGTATATAATCTGAACTTGGCTCAGTGCTTTTGCCAGCCATTGCAGTGTGTAAAAAGCCATGGTTTCAAATAATGCTTTGAAATAGTAGTGCTGTGTACACATGTACCTGGAAGTAAATAGTATTTAACTAAATGGCACTCACTTCTGAGTAGAAATCTGTAGGACTGTGTTTTTAATGTCTTCTTCTTAAAAAGATCATAAAACCATTTCCCCCTTGATTTGGTGAAAGTTGAGAACAAGCCTTAAAAAAAAACCTCTTAATCCAATAAAAATAGATTGCCGCTATAGAAATCTTGCCCTTTTAAAATTTTAAAATACTTTCTGACCACGCAGGTGTTTTTGTTGGGCTGTGATGTTACTCATTGTGGCAACTGAATATGTTACGTATGTCTCTTGTTTATTGCTTAATCAAGTGGAGGAAATATTTTAAAACAGTATGTATTATATAAAAAAAGTTAAATGGTGGTAATGCCAGAAAATTACAGGATGTTGTGACTAGCATCATCATTGCTATCATTGAAAACTTTATGGTATTTGATTGTTATGTTTTGACTGCTAAGGAGCATAAGATAACTGGCCTTGTGTCAAAAGGTCCTATGTTACAATATGGCATGAGTGACAGGCTTAAACAATTGAAAATTTAATTTGCTTTAACGTAGTTTGATAGATTTACTATAATACTAATTTGTTTTTGTTAGATGGGGCATTATCCACATAGTATCTGCAGTGGGGGTAAACCTGGCTATAGTACTTGTAGGAACAGGGCTTACTTTTACTTCCTTAATCACTCACAGAGTTCTTCGGGAAAAGTTTAATTTGCTCTTTGGTTATTAGCTGTACTTAGAAATGACCTTGTGGGGTATGGAAGCATGGCACAGTGGCACTTTCCAGCTGTACACATGGTATCCGTCGGGGTACAATCATGCTCAGTCCCAGCACCGCAGGCTTGGACATATGTTGAGTTTTATTTCTTTCTTCTGACATTAATCCTATTCACCAGCTGTTCTGCAAGCTGCCATTCTTCAGCTTGGAGATTACATTTTTGGGGATACCAACAAAGGTCTTACTTGACCAGCGCTCTCACACTACTTTCTTGAGAAATATTTGGATTTTAGGATTAGTAAGTCTTTTTTCTGCCTATGTTCTTTGTCGTCTTTGAAGAGCTGAGGTTTTAACTTAATTTATTATCTCTTTTAAATCACTGCTGAAAAACCCTTAAGGGAACTTCTATTTTCACTGTACTTTTTCCATTAAAAAATCCAGCACTTAAATGTTAGCAAAATGATTATATACAGTACTATCTAGGGGTACACATTAATGAAATCTAAATAATAAAACCCGTGTGTGTGTGTGTGTGTGTGTGTGTGTGTAACTATCTTTTTTTCCTTCCCTCCTTTTTTCATATTACTGCAGTGTTTCATTGTCTAATCTATCACTAATCGAGTCTGAACTGACAATTAAGTATGTTATACTCATAAAGTAGACTAATAAGCAGTATGGATTTCTCACTTCATATTCCAGATGATCTGCCCATAAGCAGGATGTTAAACATCTGTAGTTTAAGCCTTTGGGGACCAACAGATGCATTAATGTTGGAAGGAAATGTGGCCTGAACAATAAGGTAACACACTATGCAGTATAGAAACAGCACCAACCTGATCACAATTGGGTCTATAGTGAAACAGATCTCAGTTCATGCACTGTTATGTAACAAGGAGGCATGTCACATGTGTTCTTTGTAACATACATGTATTATATTCATGGGTGTGAACTAAAGAATCATTTTCAATCCCGTGACTGCAATTCAGGCTGATAATTTACAGAAATGGATTGAGAGTTTGATCATTTATATGATCATAAGCATATGAACCCAAACTTTTCCTAAACCAACAGTTCTTGACCCAGATAGGAAGCATCTGTCATGCTGCCTTGCTTCCTTGTTATCCATTTAACAGAATGTGTAGTTAGCGTGAAATGAGCATTAACAGCCCCCACCCAAATCTCTGTTGTATTGAAATGCTAATCTGTGTATGTCCGGAGCTCGCTATATATTTTTATAATCCTCAAAGAAGAAAGTAAGTATTGAGAGGGGAAAACAAGGGGAGGGAAATGCAGGGCAGGATACCAGATTTGGGAGTAATATTTCTACAGACACACACCAGTAGTAAATCCTCCTGTACTATATATGGCCGTTCTATTTATAGCAATATTCCTATTTTCATTGGTGGCCAAAGCGCTGCTTATAGGAAAACCTACAGGTGACTAATAGGAGTTGCTCACTAAGTGGAATAATGAATAGTATTAGGTGTCAATTAAATCAAGCTTCCCCGAGGTGCAGGTGCTCCACAATGTACTGACACATTTCAAGTAGCACCACCACTTCACCCATGCATATGAACAAGCACATTTGCATATTAAAAAGCTGAAAATTATTTAACTGAAGCAAAAGTCTTTTAGAGATGATGGAGGTTATTAAAACTGTTGACAAGAAAGAAGGTAATTGCCTGAAAATGAGAGATGACATTCTGCTATACACAGGGAACGTTGTTTTTGTTGTATTGTGCAGCAGTGCCTGGGTGTATAACCTATTACGTTGAGATTGCTCCTATGCAATTAGACCCTTTTTGTCCTCACTTCAATAAGGCTATGATTATGAAGGATTGAAGAACACTTGGCATATTGAATGTCTGTTGTTTTTATAACTTCGTCAGAAATGACAAAACACGTTTTGTGTCCTGTTTTTTCTTTGTGGGCTTATTGATTCTGTGATTATAATATTCATAAAAGACAATGTGTTCATGGTTGAACACTCTGTCATTTATACAGGTTTTATTCTCCCCACCCCTCTCTTTTTTGCCACAGTACTTGTTTGAATGCCAAGGTGCTAGTCACAGAGAGAGGCAGATACATATTTATATGTGTGTGGAGTTGGGGAGAGGAAGAGGGAAAGGAGAGAGAAAGAGTATGTCTCTCTCTCTCTTTTTAAAAGCATTTAAAAAATGAACTGGTGAGAAGTTTGTCACTAACAATTCCAAACATTGTATCTAAAATGAGATACTCATCCACCACCAAAAAGAATCCAGTAAAAAGGTTCAGGATGATTCCCTGCTGTTGAATTAATTCTTACCTTTGAATCTTTGAACAGCAATTATAATGATGTGCATCTCCTTTGTCCTCTAGATATCTTCCTTAACAAAGTTCGGTTTAGGGTTTTGGCTTAGAATGATTCCCATATGTGTGTTTCTAGCAGGAATAAGAAATTATTTTGAAATTGCTTCTTGTTCCTCAAAGAAGAAGGCAATGCAATTCATTTTGTTATGGACTTGTAACAAAGGAGTAAAGTAGGCCCTCAGTATCTGCTGGAGTTTGGTTCCATCCGCCCCCCCTCTCCCCATGGATAACAAAATCTGTGAATACTCATTATATACAACGGTGTAGTAAAATGATGTCCCTTATATAAAAAGGTGAACTGTAAGGTTTCCTTTTTGCAATGTTCACCTTGAATATTTTCAAGCAGTGATGGGTTGAATCTGTGGATGCAGAATCCGTGGCTAAGGAGGGCTGACTGTACTCTAGATTACATTATAGTATATGGGCCTAGATTCAAAAGTTCACAGGGCAAAGTCATTTGGGATGTCTGAGAATTTTTTTCCCTCAGTTGCTGCACCCAGCAGATCACTTCGAAAGCCTGAAATACCTTGCAGACAATCTCTGGGATGGGACAAACAACTCCAGGCACAGGTAGAGGAGTTCAAGGAAGTCTTTGGAACTGGGTCTGTTTGTAATGATGCCTGAATGCCTACCAAGGTCTGAGAATAATTTGTGATATGGAAAAGAATAATACAGAAACCGATATAAGCTGTCAGTTCGTACATTTTTTAAATAAACAATCAGTATCAGAAATCTAATTAAATACTAAGTGAGTGGAAAATTGAATCCTAATATATCTTCTTACGATAGGCCTGTGAATAGAAAAGTCTCTGGATTAGAGCCATATTTTCTCTTCCTCCAATAAAACAGCTACTTCTGTTAGGGAAAGAGAACCTTTGCATCCAGCCCTCTGGCTGAAGTCCAGTAGGTGGTGTAGGTGGTGGTAGCAATGCAATGACAGTAGTAGAAGGGCTGTGAGTGCCACAGCAATGGTCTGGTGAAGGAAGATATATCCATCACCCTCAGAAGAGAAAGCTGTACTATTGGCTTTTGAACTGTTTGGGTTGGGCTAGCAGGGCTGCTTTTTCTCCTGAGGATGATGTTGTTCTCTCCTTCCCCTGTTGTTGTTGTTGCTGCTGCTGCACACCACACAAAATGTACACTATGGATTGTTACATGCATAAGAGGTTGTTGCTGCTGTTGTCGTTATGTGCCTTCAAGTTGTTTCTAACTTATGGCAACGCTAAGGCAACCCTATCACGGGGTTTTCTCGGCAAGATTTGTTCACAGAGGGTTTGCCTTTGCCTTCTTCTGAAGCTGAGAGAATGTGACTTGCCCAAGGTCACCCAATGGGTTTCCATGGCTGAACAAGGATTTCAACCCTGGTCTCCAGAGTGTTAGTCCAATGCTCAAAGCACTATACCATGCTGATTGTTATTGCCAATTTAAAGCACCAACAGGATTCTATGCTGTGTTTCTCTCTATGTGCCTTACACATTACAGTATCTCCTCCTCGTCCTCCTCTTCTATATCCTGCCTTTCCCCCCAATATTGGGAATCAAGGCAGACTACAGAATTCTAAAATTAGAACAAATTAAAAATGTACAAAAACACACACATATGTTATTTGAAAAATTATGCTAGTAGTCATTCTTGTTCTTTACTTGAAGGTGTAATCCATTTGAGTTTGTGATAAAATGCTGAGCACCCGTTTAAAAAACCCTCTCAGCATTGCTCTCTGTAGAATCACTCAGAATTGGTTCCTACAGAATGGAAGATTCCAGACACTCAGTATTTAAATAGATGAGTGCAGAACATGTGAAACAAGCCCCATTTTCTGGGCACTTTTTTTTTTAAATGGGCCTTTTTTCACACGATTGCACCTAATCTATTTCAGCACTGAGTGTCTGGAATCTTCTTCCATTCTGTAGAGACCAATTCTGAGAGATTCTGCATTTCCATCATGTTACCTCCTTTGTGTGATCTGAGGCTGCAGTATTCAGCCGAATTCTTCTCAATAAGGCTATGCTCTATGCTGACATACACCCTGGGTTCTCCCTGGCTGTACCTTATTGAAATCCAGATCATAGAATCAGAGAAATATAGAGTTGGAAAAGACCACAAGGGCCATCCAGTCCAACCCCCTGCCATGAAGGAGCACACAATCAAAGCACTCCTGCCAGATGGTCATCCAACCTCTGTTTAAAAACCTCCACAGAAGGAGACTCCACCACATCCCGAGGCAGTGCATTCCACTGCTGAATAGCATTTACCATCAGGAAGTTCTTCATAATGTTCAGGTGGAATCTCTTTTATAATAATAAATATAATTTGTTATAACCAGGAAAAAATTGTCTTGGTAGATTAAACTGGGTTACATATGTGATTATCAAAGTTATCCTGCAACAGAGGTGGGGAACATGTAGTCATCCAAATATTATTAGACTGCAGCTCCCACTAATTCTAGCCAGCAAAGTCAACGATAAGGGATTATCCACATTGCAGTGTAATAGTTGAGGGGTTGCATACTTCATACTCCTACTGGAAGAAAAATGGAATTTCACCATCAAGTTATTATGCACATTTTAATATGCTATCCCTAAATGTTCATAATAAGGCAATAGGGCAGGAATGCTGAAAACTATCTGAAATGCTACCCTGTAATATATTTTATTGTTATTTTACTGAACAGTAAACCCCACCAAACTCAGTGGTGGTTATTTCTGAATAGACATCTACATGGTTGCACTGTCAAAATCTCTCAAGGATGATTAAAAAAATACAAACAAACTGAAAACCTCTCTCTGGCATTGTAATGGTGTCTTTTAGACAGCTTATATACTCAGGATGAAATATTCCATAAACACCTAACATGATGGCCTTGAGTAGCATGCAGTGTATTTAACCTGCACTGGATTTTAGTGAAATACAAAATCTAACACTGGTTGCCATGCAAAGTGCTAAAATGCTAAATTGATTTCATGGAAGCTCTGTTATGGACTATTTATAGGCCCCACTGTAGTGCTCTGACAATGTTTAGGGTCATATTGCTAGTGTCTGTATGCTCTTGTAGGTAGTAATTTTTGCTAGTGATCACTGCCTATTAATTTTATGCCAGGCATAACCATGGCAAAATGTGGTTGCTGCTAGTTGCTTCTCTCTAATCACAAAGCAGTGATGACTAAATATTTTAGTTCATGTTTGGCTGTTACATTTCAAAGTTCTTTGTGTGCTTCAACAAGATTTCCACTGAGCCTTGTGTTCTACCAAGATAAATATGACCCAATAGCCACATTATGGCTTATCAGGTGTTTGATAATTCTTCTATTGGAAGGGAGGGAGAAAAAAAAAGGAAATGTTATTAGGCTGATTTTGGGTTGGTTGGTTCAAAATTGTGCCTGCTTGATGGAGGCTCTGAAGCTCTAGTAGAGCTGTCTTGTGGTGGTTATAAACATGGCTTTTATCATGACATCACCTTGAATCATCATGGCTTTTGCACAATATCATCCTTGCAATCCTCCCTTGTTTTCTCACTGTTGCATCTGCTGTTCCTCGCTTACTTTGGAATATGTGTTAAGGAGAAAAATCAGGATGATTGCCAAGTGCCTTCTATTATTTGACATGATAAAAGCCTCATCTGAAATTGTCCTCAGATTAGTGGAATTTCCTGGAAGTCATATGGGAATTAGCAGGAAGATTATGTTGCACTATTATATGTTAGTTGCCTTACCTATGCACTGATATTTGAGTTAAGAGAGCTATCATATATCAAAGCAGTCACAACCAGGCACCAGTGTCTTAGTGGTTCTGATTGTAGGTAAAATAAACATGTAAGAAGGGCCAGAAGGGGTGATGTTACCCTCAATGCCCAGAGGTCTTAAGGACCCTCAAAAAACTGATATTAATTTGGGGAATTAATATATGCAACTTGTCTATGTGATATGGGGCAACAGATAGCAGAATCCTTTGATGTATGTTTATCGGTACTATGGAGGAAACATTAAGCTAGATAGTACAATAAATTTGTCTTTATTGGAGAAAATGATAATAATGACATTCATGCACACATTCAGGCATCGAGCACTTTTGCAAGACTAGTGAATAAAGTAGGAAATATTGAGATAGAGGAATAGAGAAGGGAGTTGTTGTGGGAGATATGACACCAGTCCTGTAGAGATGAGGTTGTGGAAGAAACCAGCAGAGTGGGGGTCCCGGTCAGGAATGAGCTATACCGTCTGATGTGGTATCAAGAAGCAGGGGAGCTGTGCATGTTTGAGTGGAGTTTTGGAAGGGTTTTTATAGTCAATAGCTGCCTTCTGGGGATGGGACTTAGAGTGGAAGACAATGTTTCTCGAAGTTGCTCAAGGGGAGACAAAGGTGCTCCAGATATGTAATGGCATTTTAATGTGCAGATACTTTGCGATTGAATGGAGGAAGCACTTTCTTTTGTTTGTGGAAGGGTAAAGGTGTGGGGATAATCTACAGGTTTGATTATCCCAGCTTTTACTGATAGGATTTGCCAAGTGTTTGGACCTTTAGTTGCCTTGCAAATTAACATTTCTTTGGAATTTTGCAGTCCCTCCTTAGGTGCATACCTGCCTGAGCAGTGTTTGTTTTTGGAATTCCTAGTTGGAGAATTTCCAGGTTTTAATGGCCACACTACGAGGAAGGCCACATTTGATCTAATTATTAAATATTGCCAATTTATTATAGACGGATATGGTGCAGGGTGTGTCAGGGCAGATAACAGTGAGTGCACTGCTATCCCTGCCTGATCTTGTGCATTTCTGTTGCCCCCCTCATGTGGAGGACGACTTTCTGAAGGAGGGAAGACTCTTCTTGGCATTTGGAACGCTGATTTTCTGGATTCTCGCTCATAGGGATTCCCGCTCATAGGGAAAAGCCCTCATGAGCAGAAAAAGCTAACCTCTTAATATAGAAGTTGAGGGAGGGTGATGCAAGGGCTGGAGTTAGCAACCTGAATCCTGCTGGATGCACTTTGCATGGGGGCAATGCCGCAGTGGTGAGGGAAGGCAAAGAACATCTTGGAGCAGCCAATTTTTCCAATGCATTACTTCCTTCATGTCCTCTGTGCCCATGCTCTTTTTTCTCCTGCCACCACTGCCTATACCAGTGTAGTTATGCTGGCATAATGTACCAATAAAATACTGATCCACTGATTTACCCACAGTCTGAATGACTGAAAGGGCTTTAGTTTAAAGACCAAACTATATGTGTCATTAACTGGTACCAATGAAGACCTCGTTGTTGTTGTGTGTCTTCAAGTCATTTCCAACTTATGGTGACTCTGAGGCACACTTACCATGGGACTGAGAGTGTGTGACTCGCCCAAAGTCACCTAGTGGGTTTTCATGGCCAAGTGGGGATTCAAACCCTGGTCTCCAGAGTCATAGTCCAAAACTCAAACCACTATGCCACACTGGCTCCAAAGACATCATGCCCTCCAATATTTCACAGATGAAAACTGGGACAAATATGGACAAGCAACATCAGAAGATAGTCAAGATGACAAAAGTTATTACTGAGGAAGAATGCACAGACTAGGAGTGGCTGTAACAGTTTGGTTTTGCCTGAGGCTGCTGGGAAGCATGACTCTCCCTCCCCCACTGAGTTAGTTGAGTATAAACGTCTTTTGCACTCTGACCTCAGTGTGCAGCAAGTGATGTGAGCTGTGGAGAAAGGGAGAAAGTAGGCAGAAGACAGAGAGAGGAACATTTTAAGAGCAAATGAAAAAGTGAGATGACAGAGGATTAACTGGGAATGTCTCTGCCAAACTGGGACAGGTGGTGGGTATGAGAACTGGAATCACTACAGCAGTGTGCAGTTTCCACCCTGAGTAACAGACTTTATTTTTTTTTTTTTAAAAACACCTTTTCAATACAAATTCCTCCAATGTCCTATTTGGCAGCAGGGTACAAGGGTAGGTGATGTGAACAAGATTTGATAATGTTCTACAAAACATTTAATGCGATCAGGTCAGAAAGAGGAATGGTAACAGAAGCTAAAAATGTGCAGGGCATTAATATGGTAGACTTTCACCATTGCTTTCTTTTTGATCTGACACCTAAAACCTTAGGCAGGCTGAAGCTTGTGTGTTAGCACATGGTGTACAATTATTAATTAATGGACAAAATTGCTTTTGGAGAGTGTAGTAGTACTGTACAGATTAACTGTTTTTAAATCTCAAATTGCTAGAAAAACCAGAAGTATAGTTGTATCTGTCTGTTTTACATACACACAAACACATATGTAAGATGGTATTATTGGGAGAGCGACAGGCATAAACTAACATTGTAAATGTTTAATAAAGCAACTCCATATTGTTTGAATTTCATCATTAATATTTCTGTTAATCAGGTATACAAACAAAGCAGAGAGATGTATAAAGAGCTAAAGTTTTATGGTTAGATGTTCAGTTGTACTGGACACTTGTATTTGTAAATGTAAAAGTGGCAAAAAATATCTGTGCATTAAAGTTTTGGTGTGCACCTAAAATTATATATTCAAAGTTTTTACTGATGAAATCTACTTTATTCAAATGTTGAGAGTTTCAGCTTTCTCTGTGCCAATGAATCTTTGAATTACACCATGCCATAATAAACCTTTGTAAAAAGTTCTCAGGGATTCTTTTCAGTAGTTTCTGAGAACTTGAAATGAAGGACACATTTTTGGCTCTTGAGCCTCAAAATATGCCTATTAATATTCACAGTCTGAGAGCTAAAACAGTTTTAAAAATAAAATATCCTAGGATTTAAGACTACTATTGCATATAGATAGCTTGCCATGATAATGGGAGTTTTCCCAGACAGTTGGAAGCATCATTAAAATGAGACCTATGTATTTTGGAGATACTTTTATTTCATCCTAAACCTCTAACGACATTATAAAACAATGGAAAATATGCCAACTTATAGTAAACATTTGTTATCAAAGATGTTTATTATCTTTCCTGACAGGTCTTTTCATGACTTTGTACCTAGTTGTCTGTTCTTTAGTTGTGAATTGCACAAATGACAATGGTCATTTGTACCTCTGTGTCATTCACATCTAGGGGCTTATGTGTATGAGGTAAAATGCTGTGGATTGCTCTGCAGTAAAGGTAACTCTTCGCAGCTGCAATTTGTCTTAGGAGATTTTCACACGGGGCCAAAATGTCCCGTTACTGCCCCGCTACCTCCTCTCCCGTTCCTGCCACGGAATAACATAAATCTTTCGCACACTCACCTTAATTCCGCAGCAGGAACGGGCTCCCCCTCCCCTTGCTGGCTGGCCGTAAATGCAGCCGTCGTAAGGCTGCTTTTACGACCGGCCATCTGAAATATTATCACGTTATCACGTGATAACGCCGGACAGTAAATTTAAAAAATAAAACTCCCCCAAACATAAAATCAGTTCACCAAGCACAAAAGCACTCTTTAAATCACATAATCAAAACAGGGAGGGTAAAATAAAGGGTGCCACTTACCTCGATGTCCAGATCGTACCAGGAAGTGCTCGGAACGGACCTCCCCTCCACGGCTGTCATTTCGGAACAGGAACGGGGCTCCTGTTCGCACACCTGTGATTCCGTGATAGTGACGGAACGGGAGGTCTATTCACGATGAAAAATCGTGATTACATTGTTCTGGAACAGTCACGGGAGTAGGACAGATGAAGGACAGAACGGGGTCAACGTCGTCCGAAAGGGAAAACCTTTCCCGACCCTGTTCTGTTCCTGCCACGGGATATATAGCCCGTGTGAAAATCTCCCTAATGTTGTTTTATTTAGGTAGATCACAGGCACGCAAAGCTATCTGCATTTGCTGTGCAAACAGGCATGTCTGCGAACCAAGATGGCAGCCACGACTGAATTACTTGTGTTTTTATTTAACAGTTTGCTGCCATAGAACAGTATTTTTAAATAAACTATTCCCAAAGTGTGATAGAGTGATATTTTGCTTTAACAGGAATGCAGCCCCCCCCAAACCCTCATTTTATTGCATTAGCACTTGCTCACGAAGGGAAAAAAAAAAAGGCAGTTCCGGGTACTAACCTCATCCTGCCAATCAGCTTTCCACTTCGGCTTGTATGGGAAAGTGAATAAATTTGCATTGCTTGTTCCAATGAGCAGGAATGTGCATTCTCCCCGCTGCTTAAAAAAAAAAAAAAAAACTCAGAGAAAAGCCAAAGGCTTTTCCTGTGGGGTATATGCCATATTTAGCCCTCCTCCTTCTGAATACATTGATATGATGTGGAATTCCATTAAGACAGCTCATATTTTTCTCCCATTCTGCGAGGAGGATTTTTGCCATTTAGACAAATTGATGGAACTGTTTCTGGTTCCGTTAAACTACTTTGGATACCATTTAGGGAGAAAGGCAAAATATCAAATAAATAAATAAATGGGCTGAGATCCTATATTGAGGAGACAGAGTGTAACTTTGTGCTTACAGAATGAATTGCAACATTGTGCAACTAAATGTGCAACCATGTGCGTGTGTGCATCTGCATGTTCAAGGCACAGTGCAGATCCCTGTGTAATGGAACCATATGTGCAACTCTGGTTCTTCAACCTTAAATTGAAGATGGCTTTTTAAAAAACAGCAGGGGGATGCACATTCCTGCTTGTTGGGACAAGTGAGTGAGTGCTAATACAGTCAAATATTTGATTGTTTTTTGCTTTTCTTTTAAGGCGAAATATAACTTTATCACACCTTAGGAATAGTTTTGTTTTTTTTTTAAAAAAAATACTGTTCATCAGTGGCAAATTGGTAAGTAAAAATGGGAGTAATTCACTTGCGGCCACCATCTTAATTCGCAGGCATGCCCATTTGCACAGCAAATGCAGATAGCTTTGCATGCCTACGATCTACCTAAAACCCCCCAAATGCACTTTTACGACAAATCACAGCTACTACAAGTTGCCTGTACTGTGGAGCAATCTGCTTCTTTTTGCCTCATATAGGAGATTATCAGACAGGAACGAAAAAGGCATTCCTGTCCCACAATCTCCACTCCTGCCCCTGTCCCTTCCCAGTCCCACCACAATCACCCTCCCCACCACAGGTACCTTGTCTCATGTCGACAGGGCAGCCCAGGAGTGAAAGGAGCTCTAATGGAGCTCCGTTCATTTCCTGGATCGAAATCTCACAGATTCTTGCAAGAAGATGTGAGCATGGGAAATTCAAAAAGAAAAAGAACCAAAAAAAAAGTGACAGCAAGCACAAAAATACACTTTAAAATTAACAAGTAACCTGGGGAGGGTCATAAAAAGTGTGTCACTTACCTAGATGTCCCAATCTCACCCAGAAGTGTTCTGGCAGGGACCTCCCATTGATGCTGGGATCTCACCAGCATAACAGGGCACCTTGTCAGATGCTGTCAAATCTGTTAAGGAAACAGAATGTGGGGATCTATTGATGGCTTCTCCAGTCAATAAAAAGCAGCACTAGCAGAACAGGAGCAGAATGGGTGCATAACTAGGGGGGACGTCATCGTCGTCTGATAAGGGAGCCCTTTTGTGATCTCCTGGTGTTGCTGTAACACCACTTTTGATGCGTCTGATAATCTCCATAGACAACTTCTCTGTGTGAGAAAATAATATGTAATGGGGAGCAAACAAGAAATTTGTGATAATCATCTCTGCATGTGTAAGCCCTAGTGAATACAGTGTAATGTACATCTAAGCCAGGGGAGAGGAGAGGAGAGGACTTGGTGGAATCTTGCCCTTCCTGGTAGACACAGGTGTTGTCTAGACAAGCCAATATAATGTGGATTGCTGTGCATTAATGCAAATTCACAGCAGCATTTATTTGGCTCCATGGATTTTTTGGCAACATTGCTGGTATGTGAAGCTATCTGTGTTGAAGTTCACATGCAGAGGGCTAAATACACCATATATTCCACAGGACAAATGAGTGAGCGCTAATGCAATCAAATGTTTGTTTGTTTTTTGCTCTTCTGTCAAGGCAAAATATAGCTCTATCACACCTTGGGAATAGGGTTTATTTTTTTAAAAAAACTTTTAAAATAATGCATAAAAATGTGCATTACTACCCGTTTGAACATCCAATTCAAATTGTAGCACATTCTTATAGAGGAGCAGAATTGGGAATCTGATTGATCAGACATGCGCAGGAGGAGGGCTTGCCAGCCAGAAGTGCCATTTTGGAGTTTTGCGGTAGTGATTGTGCACTTTTTCACTGCGCTGAGGTGACCAAACCACTGTTTTTAAGTGGGAGGTCACACTTGCCCATCCTTGATTTACATTTTTTAAAAATACTGTGCAGCAGCGGCAACTTGCAGAGAAGAATAATGCAAGTAATTCACTCTTGGCCACCATCAAGTTTTTGTGTTTTTGTTCTCCCCCACCCGCTCCTTCCAAATAGTGCAAATCACTGTGGGATTTCGTTGGGACAAAAGCTATTCCCTGCAATTCTATGAGGAGCATTTTCACTATCTAGACAACCCCACAGGCAAAAGAAAAGTGCTGAATCCTCTCCTAGCTTGTGTGTTCTTCTTCATTAATAACTGTTGTCATCTTGATTTGGGATGTGTCTACACTGTAGAAATAATGCAGTTTGACACCACTTTAAGTGCTGTGGCTCCATCCTATGGAATCATGGGATTTATAGTTTTACAAGGTATTTAGCCTTCTCTGCCAGAGAGCGCTGGTGCCTCACAAAACTACAAGTCCCAGTATTCTGCAGGATGGAGCCATGGCAGTTAAAGTGGTGTCAAACTGCATTATGTCTATAGTGTAGATGCACCCTTAGGCACATGTCTATGAAATGTTGGAATGTATGCTCCCAGTGCATCAGATTTTAAAGATTAAAAAAACCCCAGCCTGATACAGGCAGAGGTTGAGGCAGCATTTCTATATGCTGTACAGTGTCTTCCTCCCCTCAATGGAGGAAGCAACCTGTACAACCTGTGATACAAGTTGATAATTGCCCAGATCCATAATTGCATGCTGGACATCTGAGTCTTTCTGCTTTTGCAGTCCAAGGCAAGCAGCAATACATGCTCAGCAAAATGTTTGTTGGACACCCTACCTAGACTAATTTAAACAAGATCTTTCCCAAATTATATAGATGAAGTTGTACGTGGCTTTTTAGTAAATTATTTGGACCTAATTGATTTTATTCAGTTTGCACATGTATTATGGTCAGCATTGTTTTAAGTGGTTTTAAATGGTCTGGGCTTGAATTTGCTATTAACCTTTCCTAGCATGATCGTGAATATAAAAGTAGTGATTGTGAATATGAAATAGTTATGAATGAGTAAATCTAGATAACTCTTCCATATTCACATTTGCTACTTAGGGCTTGTCTACACTGGCCAGAATATGCCACCTTCTGGCTGGCTAATTCTTACCCTGGAACTGGCCTGTTCCCCTGTTCCCAGGACAAAACTGGCAGATGTCCACACGCACAGGCTGGCTGCCATATGCACATGCCAGCTGGTATTGGCGGACGCCTCCCATGCTGTCAGGCATAACACTATGAAGCCAAAAAGGAGGACCTCAGCATGTGATCAAGGCTTTCACATATAGGGGGCTTTGATTACTTGCTCGGGACCTCCTTCCCTGCTGCAGAGTGACTCCAGAGGCAGCGGGGTCCAGCTATACAGGCCAGGATGCATGTACGGATTCTGTGTTCCCAGACCAGACACATTGGGGTTTCCCTGCATAATGAAGGTTTTCCTGGGTATTAATTTAAAATGTTTTAAATTTTACCCCAGCTTCCCCTCCAATTGGCTTTGACTCGGATGTTGTCAGGACTGTCTGGAGGCAAAATGGGGCAAGAGCCTTGGTGGCACAGTGGTTAAATGCTAGTAGTGCAGCCACAATGTTGTGAGTTCAATCCTACTGGGCTCCAAGGCTGACTCAGCCTTTCATTCTTCCGTAGGTCGGTAAAATGAGTACCTAGCTTGTTGGGGGCAATTAGCTAACACACATTGGAAACTGCTTAGAGAGTGTCTAGCACTGATAAGTGGTATAGAAATAGAAATGCTATTGCTATTGATATTGATTGGACTGCAGGGCTCCACAATGGAGGGAAGCTGGGGTATGTTGCCCATCTAGACAAGCCCTCTGTCACAATTTTGACACTATTGCCACAACTGTAATGCCCCCACCCCACAACCTACTTCACCAGGTATCAGTTGCATGGGGAGAAGGAGATGCTGGCGACTGAAGCATGGAGGCAAATGATAGAGGATAGAGAATGCAGGCCCTGGTTTTAAGTGATAAATGCTTTAATATATGTTTTAGTCTTTCAAAATTATTTCTTGTTCTAAGTTGATTTTACTGTACACCACCTGGAGATTCTTGGATATGGGTCAAAATATAAGAATTTTAATAAGTATATAAAATACAGAAATAGACCTGTTCAGATACTTGTTAAAGCTGAAGATTAAACCAGGATCTGTATATGAATATTTGTTTATTGAGGTTCCTTATAGATAGTCAGTTGTCTGAAATGTTTTGTCCTAGGCTGCCAAACTATGAAGACCATATGGCTGGTGAACTTGTAATGCATGGCATCCATTAATTACTTTTGTCCCACTTTGCAAATTGGCCTGACTGCTATTTTGCTGACTTGATTCCCCTGAATGGACAGAGATATCTTTGGCTTTGTAACACCTAGGGAATGAGAACCTTATAGTCCTTAATATTGTTTTCTCTCACCAACCTTTGGAATGGTACACATTTAAATTAAGTAGGAAAGGCAGATGAATAGTTTTGAAGTTTGGCATTTCAGTGGGGGAAAAAAAGCTTAATTGAATGCTGCTTATCAACCCTTGAAATATTTTTTTTTAAATAATTCAGGTATTCATGGGTGGTCTAGGAACAGAACCTAGAGTGTGCAAGAATAAGGATGGAGAAGAGGCCAGAACCTGGAAATTATTTTTGGACTACAAATCCCAGAATCCTGCAATTAGCATGGCCAACTGTCAGGAAGGGATGGTTTTGTTTGAAGTCCATAGTTGGAGTCAGTGGTTGTAACTGGAGATTTATCATTCATGGGGTTGCCATAAATTGAAGCAGAACTGATGGCAAACAACAATAGCACATTGTGCAAGCAGGCCTGTTTCAGCTCTCTTAGCTATGTAGCAGTCAAAGGCAGGGGTCCTGCAATGTTTATTCCATTTTTTTTTACAAACAATAAAAGAAAAGGAAGCTCAGGCAGTTGTACTAGCTTCTTATATGGTTTGCTTGGTTTATTGGTAACATACAGTTCACTCATATCATAGGAAAATCCAGTACCCTTGGAATTCCCTGTCACTCCAGGAAGCTGGTTTAGACTTTTGAAAAACAGAATCATACTGGAACAAGTTCAGTCATAATTTAATCTTGAGCCAGGAATAAGGCCCCAAATGTAAGAATTTGGTTCTCTCCAGCCCTGAGCAGATCACTAAGCTGGGTTCTTCAATTCTCTTATCTGGCATGTGTGTTCATGTACATATGCAATGCTTGTTGTGGATACTCAAAATTAGTTACTATGTACTTTTATTAGAATTACATAGCAGCTCTGTGATACCAGCCAATTGTACATGAACATGCCTGGAACTGCAGTGTTGTAGCTGGAAATCTGGCACTTACATGTAGCATTGTCTTTGTTCTCTCTTTCGCTTTTTCATTTTGAAGGTATCAAGATGTTAGTCCAGATCTTGCACCATTCAAAGACATATTTTGAGCAGACCTTTTAAGATGTCTGTGTAAAAGGCTTCCCAAAGTGTCACAGCTTCCCAATTAGACCTGATCCTAACCAATGGGGATGACCTGGTTAATGGTGTGGAAGTGGCGGGATCCGGGGGGGGGGCGTGACCATGTTCTCCTGGAGTTTGTTATACAGAGGAAAGGGGAAGCCAAGCATAGTCAGACATGCATTCTAGATTTTAAGAAAGCTGATTTCAGAAAACTTAGGGAATTATTGGGGGTGATCCCATGGTTAGAAATATTAAAAGATAAAGGAGTTCTTGAAGGATGGGAGTTTCTAAAAAGTGAGATAGTGAAGGCACAACTTCAGACAGTTCCAATGAGGAGGAAACATGGCAAGTGTCTAAAGACACCAGGATAGATGTCAAAAGAATTCTCAACTGAGCTAAAACTTAAAAAGGACATGTACAAGAAATGGAAAAAAGGGGGAAATCACCAAAGAAGAATTCAAACAAATAGCCAGGTCATGTAGGGGGAAAGTCAGAAAAGCCAAAGCTCAGCTAGAGCTCAGGTTTCCTAGAGAAGTTAAAAACAATAAAAAGGGCTTTTTTGGGTATGTCCGTAGCAAAAGGAAGAACAAGGAAATGGTAGGGCTGCTGAGTGAAGAAGATGGCGAAAGGCTAACAGGGGACAGAGAAAAGGCCGAACTGCTTAACACCTTCATTTCTTCAGTCTCCCAAAGGGGGAACAGTGCTCAACTTGGGGAAAATGGAGCAGATGATGCCGTAGGGGAAATACAGCACAGAATTGATAGAGGTAGTTCAGGAACACCTGGTCAGTATAAATGAATTCAAGTCTCCAGGGCCAGATGAACTTCATCCAAGGGTATTAAAAGAACTGGCAGGAGTAATCTCAGAACCACTGTCAATAATCTTTGAGAATTCCTGGAGAACAGGAGAGGTCCCAGCAGACTGGAAGAGGGCAAATGTTGTCCCCATCTTTAAAAAGAGGAAAAAAGAAGACCTAAATAATTACTGCCCAGTCAGCCTGATATCAATACTAGAAAGATTCTAGAGCAGATCATTAAACAGAGAGCCTGTAAGCGCTTAGAAAGGAATGCCATGATCACAAAAAAGTCAACATGGATTTCTCAAAAACAAGTCGTGCCAGACTAATTTCATCTCTTTTTTTGATAGTTACACACTTGGTAGATGAAGGGAATGCAGTGGATGTACAGTTGTCCCTCCACATTCGCAGGTTTCACATTCACGGTTCTGCATATTCGCGGATTCCTGCTTTGGGGAGGGGGGGAGCAAAGTGGTAACCGGGGATTTAGAAGCCCTGATCTCCACTTTAGGAAGGGGGGAGGAAAGTGGCGACTGGGGCTTTGGAAGCCCTAATCACCACATTAGGGAGGGGGGAGAGGGGAGGAAAGTGGTGACCAGGGCTTTAGACAGGGCCAGTTTAAGGAATTTTGGGGCCCCATGCAATGCTTTATTTTGGGGCCCCCATATGTTTATCTCAGGTCAATGTAACCCAACCTATTATCCGTACAGGATGTTCAGATTACACTAGGACCCCCGTATCCATGGATTCATTATCCATGGGACACCAAACAGACCTACCATAGAGTCTTCCTACAAAATGTGTCCTCCCTAGCAGTTTTCTAGGCCCTCCAAGGCAACTCTATGGTATTTTAAACCAGAAGTCCCATTATTTTCAATGGCGTTCACTATTATTCATGGTTTTCAGAATTCACGCCTCCCCCCAGAACCAGTCTCCAGTGGATAAGAGGGGCCTATTGTATTACATAATTTGCCACCAATAATTTAGTTGTATTACATAATTTGTATTACATAATTTGCCACCAATAATTTAGTTTAAAAACTATATTATAGGCACTAACATAATATTTTTTGTTTATTAGCAATTAACGTAATGGTGTAGATTTCCTCAAAGAAAAGAAGGAGTGGACTACAAGCTGAACATGAGATAGCAGTGTGATGCAGCAGCAAAAAATGCCAATGCAATTCTAGGCTGCATGAATAGGAGTAGTGTCTAGATCAAGGGAAGTAATAGTATCACTCCATTCTGCTTTGGTCAGACCTCACCTGGAATACTGTTTCCAGTTCTGGGCACAACAAATTCAAGAAAGATACTGAGAAGGATGGTGGGAGGTCTGGAAGCCATTACGCCCTATAAGGAATGGCTTACAGAGCTGGGTATGCTTAGCCTGGAGAAGAGAAGGTTGAGAGGTGATGTGATAGCCATGTTTAAATATTTGAAGAGATGTCATACTGAGGATGGGGCAAGCTTGTTTTCTGCTGCTCCAGAGACTAGGACACGGAGACGTGGGTTGAAACTACAGGAAAAGAGATTCCACCTGAATGTTAGGAAGAACCTCCTGACGATAAGAGCTGCTCGGAAGTGAAATACACTGCCTTGGAGTGTGGTGGAGTCTCCTTCTTTGGGTTTTTTTAAACATAGGTTTGATGGCCATCTGTCAGGAATGCTTGGATTGTGTGTTCCTGCAGGGCAGAAACCAATTGGATGGGATGGCTGTTGGGGTCCCTTCCAGCCCTATGATTCTATGATTCTAGGCTGCATTCAGAGCCTGGGAAAGTTACTCTTGGATTACACCTCCCATAATCCCTCTGCCAGCACCCTTCTCAAGGTCTGGTTGCATTTTTCCATTTCCAGCATTCTCTAGCCCAGTGGTTCTTAACTTGGGGTCCACAATGTCCTCACAGGGGGCTCACAAAGGCTTGAAGGCTGCTTGGCCCGCCTCCTCCCTGTAGTGGAGTAGCCACGTGACACGAACCAATGCAAAGGCTGGCTGGCTTGGCCTGAACATTGCCATTCAATCCACTCCAGCCACAAACTTGCAGGAAGAAGCAAGAGTGCCTCTGAGGGAAAGTTTAATGGATGGTGTAATTGTCTTGTTGTTGTTAGCTATTATTAGCTATTATTATTAGGGTTTTAAATCTTGAGTTAAGTCTTGGGGCAAAGAAAAGATATTTAAAGAGGGTCCCTGGTAAAGAAAAGGTTAAGAATCACTGCTCTAGGCCAATGCCTCTCACATAACACTAATGGGATACTGGTGTTTTGGTGACAACAATAAAACAATTGTTCCCAGTAATATTACTCCAAATTTTAATGTACTGTATATTCTTTATATTCTTCTGTTAAAAGAGCTAGAGTGTTGTAGAAATTTCAGCATTGCACTATGACTATGGAGACTAGGATTTGAATTCTTACTCAGCCATGAATACCCACTGGGTGACCTTGGGCAAGTCACACTCTCTCAGCCCCAAAGGAAGGCAAATGCACCCCCCCCCCTTTGAACAAACCTTGCCTAGAAAACCCCATGGTAGGTTCGGATTAGTCAGAAATGACATGAAGGTACATAGGCAAACACACACAAATTTACTTTTGCAGGCTGAACTCAGTTGGCAGCAAGGGGAGGAAGCCAAAGACCAGGGGGTGAAGGGAGGGAGGGCAGAGACCCCAGGAAACCATGTTAAGAGCAGCTGGAAATATGGGCTGGAGGGGATCTATGTGGAAGGACGGAAAGGGAAGGAAGGAAGAAAGAAAAAAGAAAGAAAGAAGCCCTTTCTGAGGGAAAGAGACAACCCTCAAATTCCCCCTCTCTCATACTCACATACACTCACCCCTCTCCGACGTGCCTGGCTGACTTGTATTTTGCAGCAGAAAACTCCCTCCAGTTTCTGCCATGGAGGGCGGCTGCTTCATTCGCTTTCTAGTTTGGGAGACACTGTTTTGGTTTTTTTTTAAAGCCAGCAGGAGATTTTTGGAGGAGGAGGGTAGGAGGGGGCTTCAAAGCAGCGCCTCCTCCCGGGTGTCTCTTTTGTCAGATAAAGAGGTCAGCAGGGGTCCCCCTTGACCTTGGGGCTCCCCCGCCAATGCTGATTTGGCAGACTGGTTAAACTGGCCCTGGCTTTAGAAGCCCCGATCACCACTTTGGGGAGGGTGGGAAGGGGGAGGAATGTGGTGACTGGGGCTTTAGAAGCCCTGATTGCCACTTTGGGGAGGGGGGGGAGGGGGGAGGAAAGTAGCGACTGGGGCTTTAGAAGCCCCGATTGCCACTTTGGGGAGGGGGAGGGGGGGAAAATTGGCGACCAAGGCCTTAGAAGCCCCGTTGCCACTTTAGGGATGGTGGTAGGGTTGCAGACAGGGGGAGAGGAGGCCTATTTTATTCATTTTTTTTCACATTCATGGGGGTCTTCGGCCCCTAACCCCTGCAAATGTGAAGGGACAACTGTAGTGTATCTTGATTTCAGTAAGGCTTTTGACACGGTCCCCCATGATATTATTGAAAAAAGGTACTAACCTGTGGGCTAGGCAATGCAACTATTAGGTGGATTTGTAGTTGGTTGACTGACCGAACCCAAAGTGTAGTCACCAATGGCTCCTCTTCATCCTGGAGAGAAGTGACCAGTGGGGAACCACAGGGTTCTGTCCGGGGCCCAGTGCTATTCAAAATCTTTATCAATGACTTGGATGAGGGAATAGAGGGTATGCTTATCAAGTTTGCAGATGACACCAAATTAGGAGGGGTAGCTAATAGCCCAGAGGATAGGATCAAAATCCAAAATGATCTCAACAGATTAGATGCTGGGCCAATACTAACAAAAATGAATTTCAACAGGAAGAAATGTAGGATATTACACTTGGTCAGTAAAAATGAAATGCACAGATATAGGATGGGTGATACCTGGCTTGATGGCAGTACATACAAAAAGGATCTAAGAGTCTTAGTGGACCACAAGCTGAACATGAGTCAGTAGTGTGATGCAGCAGCTAAAAAAGCCAATGTGATTCTAGGCTGCATTAATAGGAGTATTGTGTCTAGATCAAGGGAAGTAATAGTGCCACTGTATTCTTCTTTGGTCAGACCTCACCTGGAATACTGTGTCCAGTTCTGGGCACTACAATTCAGGAAGGATATTGAGAAGCTGGAACATATCCAGAGGAGGGTGACCAGGGTGGTGGGAGTTCTGGTAGCTATGCCTGATGAGGAGAAGCTTAGTAAACTGGGCATGTTTAGTTCGGAGAAGAGGAGGTTGAGAGGGGAAATGATAGCCATGTTTAAATATTTGAAGGGATGCCATACTGAGGATGGAGCAGGCTTGTTTTCTGCTGCTCCAGAGACTAGGACATGGAGCAATGGGTTCAAACTACAGGAAAAGAGATTCCACCTAAACTTTAGGAGGAACTTCCTGACAGTAACAGCTGTTCGGAAATGGAATACACCGCCTCGGAGTGGGGTTAAACAAAGGCTGGATGGCCATCTGTTGGGAGTGCTTTGATTGTGTATTCCTGCATGTCAGGGGGTTGGACTGGATGGCCCTTGAGGTCTCTTCCAATTCTATGATTCTGTGCTCAGGTAAATCAAAAGCTATCTTTAAATGTCCTTGGGGATTTCTTTTTGAAACAAGCATACTCCCTCAGCTTTGTGAAGTTTTGCCCTCTCCAAGCCATTGGCCAAATGGCACATTTGGACTGTCCTACTGGTGCATTGTCCCTCTGGTGTCATGCAGGGCTGTGCTAGGTTATTTAAGTCAGCACTGCCCTGACTCAGACCTCTGTGTCATTTCTGCTTCCCACCTGCCTTCCTCTGTATAACATGGGAACATAGAGGACATTTTCAGACAGCGCTAAATGGAGCTTAACGCGGGATGAGCTCCCGGGAGAGGAACGGCACTCTTGTGCAGCGGGGGGTCATTGTCGGATGACGCCGTCCCTCTTCTGAGATCATCAGTGTCACTTCCGTTAAGCTTTGGAAGCGGCCACGCCATATTTTAAGCATGGAAGTTGCCCGTGCTTAAAATATGGCATGGCTGCTTCCAAAGCTTAATGGAAGTGACACTGATGATCTTGGAAGAGGGACGGTGGCATCCAAAAATGACCCGCCGCCGCACAAGAGTGCTGTTCCTCTCCTGGGAGCTCATCCCGCGTTAAGCTCCATTTAGCGCTGTCTGAAAATGTCCCTAGTCTCCTTTTGGGGTCTGAGGAGGACTTTTTTTTTTTATCATGCCACTATTGGCCAGTGAAATGTTCCCCCACCCCCGGACCTACTTCATGCTAAATAATGTTTTAGCCTGTTGGCTACAGTTTTCTATTTGGCTAATTGTTTAAGTGTTGCTTTAATTTTCACAACTTCCTTGAGTAAAAAGTGGCACCTTTGCCTCAATTGAACATGGAAGCAACATGGATAATGATGGGAGGGGGACAGCGTAGTCCGAAACTGACCCCCTGCCGTGGGGTAGCCGTGTACCTCTCCTTTTTTTTAACTTATACTTTTTATTCCATTTTTCCACATTCATATTATACATACATTTCTTCAAACATTACAGATAACAATAAAATAAAACACATACATTCATACATCTCATTTCTATCATTTCTGTCTACATTATTATAAGTATACTTACAATATTTTACTTGTATCATATCTCTTTATGTTATTCAGTCCATTCTTTTCCCCTTTTGTACTCATTCTCATTTTCCATTACTTCCTTATTTCTTTCCTTGTCCATTTTGTTTTCTGTACCTAGCTTCCCCCTTCTTCCTTATCATTTATCCCTCATCTCTACTTTCTTTTAATTACATTCTATTGCTTAGCGACTTGTGTTTTACTTTAACTTATTTCTTAAATATATTTAAGCTTTAGTCTATTTTTATTCTGGCTTCTTTTCCCCATTTATTCTCCCATAGTGGATTCAAAATCTCCCATATTTCCAATTCTTTTAATGTTTTATTTTCTTCTATTATAACCATCAATCTTTCCATTTCATACATTTCCAAGAGTTTTAAAGTCCATTCTTCCAGTGATGGTTTTTCTGATTTTTCCCAATATTTAGCATAAGTGATTCTCGCCGTTGTTACCATGTATGATAAAACGTTCCAATATTTTCTTTGAATTTGTTCATCTATCTTGTTAAATATATTTAATAAATAAATCTCAGGGGCATATGGGAAATTTATATCAAACTCAGAATTATTTTGTGAATCCTCCATCAGAATTTTTCTGCTTTCTCACACTTCCACCATATGTGATAATAAGTGCCAGACGCTTTCTGGCATTTCCAGCATTGATTGGACATTTTTCCATAGATTTTCGCCAGTCTTACCGGTGTCAAGTGCCATCTGGTTATCATTTTATATACATTTTCTCTTATTATATAACTTCTGGTGAAGGACATTTTCCCCCCGATAACTTTTCCCACTGCTCTAGACGTATCTCATACCCAAAATTCTGTGCCCATGAGATCATATATGGTTTGATGATTTCTTGCTCCAAACTCATTCTTAAAAGTAATTTATATATTTTTGATATTATTTTTTCTTTGTTCCCTTGCATCAGTTTATCCAACTCCGTATTTTCCATCGCTATTCCTTCAAGTTTTTGATCCATTTTAAATTTTTCCATTAATTGTCGGTATAAAAGCCAATGACATTCTTTATTTTTTAACCTTAGCTCTTCCTGGGTCTTCATTCTGTATCTATCCCCTTCTTTCTCTAATAAATCCTTATATGTCAACCATTTTCCTTTGTGTATGTCTTCTTTCCTATAATACGCCTCATGATTAGATAACCACAATGGTATCTTGATATAAATTCTTTTCTTCCCTACCAACCATACCTTTAATAGGGTCCTTCTTAAAAAATGATGGGTAAATTCTTTGTGGATTGATGCTTTATTATGCCAGAGATAGGCATGCCAGCCAAATCTCGCGTTAAAACCCTCTAATGATAGTAATCTTGAATTTTTCAATGTTACCCATTCAGATATCCAGGAGATTGCACAAGCTTGGTAATAAGTGAGCAAATCTGGCAGTGTGAATCCTCCTCTCTCCTTTACATCTGTTAATATTTTATATTTAATCCTGGGTTTTTTACCTTGCCATATGAAATCTGTTAGATCTTTTTTCCATGATTTAAAGATTTTTTCATTAATTATGATTGGTATGTTTTGGAAAAGATATCAAATCCTTGGTAATATATTCATCTTAAATGAGGCTATTCTGCCCAACAATGATAAATTTAATCCTCTCCATTTCTTTAGGTCTTCTTTTATTCTATTCCATACTTTTATATAGTTATTTTCAAACAGTTCTGAGTTTTTACTTGATATGATGATGCCTAGATATTTTGTCTTTTTAACTATTTTATAACCTGTAATTTCGTCTAATGTTTGTTCTTCCTGTTTTGATACATTTTTTGTTAACATCATTGTTTTTTCCTTATTTATTTTTAAACCTGCCCATTTACCGAATTCCTTGATTTTTCCTATTAATTTCTCTATGCTCTCTTTTGGGTTTTCTAAAATAAAGACCATATCGTCTGCATAAGCCCTATATTTATATTCGTATCCTCTCCGCTTCCAGCCCTTTATCTGTTGGTCTTTTTTTTACCTTCCTGAGTAAAATCTCCATTACTGTGATGAAAAGCAGCGGGGATAATGGACAGCCTTGGCGGGTCCCCCTTTCAATTCTACATGAGCTAGTTTTTTCACCGTTAATTATGACTTGGGCTTCTTGCTTAGTATATATCTTACTTATCCAGTCCAGATACTTATCTCCAATGTTTATTCTTTTTAACACTTCTATCATGAAGTCCCATCTTATGCTGTCAAAAGCCTTTTCGGCATCCGCAAATATCAGTAACAGTTTTCTCTCATTATGTTTTTCATAGAACTCTAGAAGATCCACTATTACTCTCACATTATCTTTCATTTGTCTGTTAGGCGGAAAGCCCCTTTAATCTTCGTCAATCCAATTTCTTAATATCTTTTTCAATCTTTCTGCTAATATACTTGAAACATTTTTATAATCGATATTTTATAAAGAAATTGGTCTGTAATTTGATGGTGATGTTAAATCTTTTCCTTCTTTGGGTGTTAGAATTATATCAGCTTTCTTCCAAGATTCTGGACATTTTCCTCTATTTATATCGTTAAATAATATATATAAGGGTTCAATTATTTCTTCTTCGAAGGTTTTATAAAATAGGATGGAAAATCCATCCGGACCTGGCACTTTGCCTGTTTTCATCCTCCTTATCGCTTCTCTAATTTCTAATTTCGTTATTTCTTTCTCCAATTCCATTCTCTATTCCTCTGTTATTTGCTGTATTTCTTCTCTATCTAGATATTTTCTCATTTCAATGTCCATTTCTTTAGGTGTTTCCTGATTCCTGTATAATTTGGTATAGTATTCATGAAACACTTTGCTAATTTCATTTTGTTTTGTATATTTGTTTGGTCTATTTTTATTTCCGTTATTATTTTTTTCTCCTTTTCTTTTCTTAATCTGTAAGCTAACCACATACCTGGTTTATTCACGTTTTCAAAATGCTTATGTTTTACAAATTTCAATTTATTTGCTAATTCAATTGTCATTTTTGATTCTAGTTTTTTCTTCAAGACTGTCAGTTCTTTCTTAATTTCCTCATCATCTGATTTATCCTTCAAATTTTTTTCCTTACCTCTTATCTTTTCCATCAATTCCTTTTCTTCATTTTTCTTTTGTTTATTAAACTCAATCTCAAATTGGATAAGATGTCCCCTTATAACCACTTTTGTGGCATCCCAAACTATGTCGATATTAGTTCCTTTGTCTAAGTTTTTCTCTAAAAAATTGTTTTATTATCATTTTAACCTTTCCTATTGTTTTATCTTTCTTTATTAATGTATCTTTAAGTCTCCAAATATATGGGTTTTTTTCTAATTCCCAATTCTAAAATTACAGGGCTGTGATCTGATATTATTTTTTTGTCTAATTTCTATTTTTCTTGTATCTCTTACCAGATTTTTCAATATTAGATACATATCTATTCTTGACCATGACTTATAACGGTCCGAATAATATGTATCATCTTTTTCCTGGCCGTGCTTTAATCTCCAGATATCTGTTAAGGATAATTGGTTAAGGATAATTGGTCCATCATTTCCGTTATCTCTTTTGGTAATTTCCCCTGCCATTTCTTCTGATTCTTTGTAGGTGATCTGTCTAGATGGATATCCAGGACCCCATTCCAATCTCCAGCTATAATTAAATTTTCATACTCATATTTTAACAATTCTTGTGAGAACTTATAATAGAATTTTCCTTTATTTTCTTGAGGCCCATAAACGCCAACCATTAAAACTTTTTTATCCATTAAATGGATTTCTACTCCTATATAATACCCCTCTCAGTCATTAAATACTTCTTTGGCTTCGTATTTATTATTAACGTAAACCACTACGCCTCTCTTCTTTTTTTCATAGTTCGTGGCAAATACCTTCCCTAATCTATTATTTATAAGGAGTTTCTTATCCTGCTTTCTAACATGAGTTTCCTGTAAGCATATGATATCAAACTTTTGTTTTATTAAATAATGGAATATTAATTTTCTTTTTTGTGGACTATTTAATCCTCTTACATTCCAATTCAGTATTTTGTTCATCTATTTATCCAACTCGTACGTTCCTTATCTTTTGTGTTATTTTGTTCTAGTATTTTTGATTTTCCCTTATTTGTATCTGTCTTCCTCTTCTTTTATTCTAATTCTTCTCCTTCTATATCTTCTGATTCTATATTTTCCTCTTCTGAAGTTTCTTCAAACTCTTCTACTTCTCCCTCTGCTTCTAAAATCTCCTCTTCCTTTCCTTCTACTCCTCTTAATACCTCCTGCTCTGTTCGCAAACGAAGATTCTATTATCTTTGCGCTCAAGCTCTCTTCTTGTTCCTCCCTATTTCTTTCTCTCCCTTTTATGTCTTTTTTATCCTTTTGTTGTACTTCTAGAGTTTTTTCCACTCTTGTATTTATTTTTTCTGCTTTATTCTCTTTATCTTTTAACTCTACCTCTTTGTTTCTTGGGTAATCTTCTTGAATTTTTGTTAAGAAGCTTTTTGCCTTAGCAAGCGTATTAATCAAGTGTATTTTTGAATTGTATGTTACTGAAATTCCTTCTGTCTTATTCCATTTGTATCCTATTTTTCTTTCTCTCAGTATACGTGTTAGGAACCCGTATTCCTTCCTTTTTTTTCAAAACACTTGTAGGTATGTCCTTGTAAATTTTTACCTCCACTCCTTCTATAATCAGATTTTCCTTTAAGATCTGTTGGATTACTATGTCTTTGACCCTTTCTCTGATGAAATAAATCACTATATCTCATGGTAACTTGTTCTTCCTCGCTATCCATGAATCAATTCTGAATAGTTTATCTATCTCAACATCAAGATGTTCGTGTTCCCAATTTATAAAATCAGCAAGTGCTGGTATCACTCTTGTTACTATATTTTCATTTTGCATTTCTGGTAAACCTCTGCTTTTAACACATTTTGATCTTCTGTTTATTTCTTGCACTGTTCTTAGGTTATTATCTGCTTCTATTTTACATTCTAAGGCTTCGGTTCTTTTATCTAAACTTTCTGTTTTTGCTTGTAGTTCTTTAAGCTCGTTGCTAATTTTACTTATATCCTTAATGGCCGAGTCCAATTGGGATCCGAATTTTTCTAAGTGCTTCTGTAAATCCACTCTTATTTCTCCCTTCAGATTTATCAGTTCAGATTTTAGTTCTTTACTTAAGTTCTTAAATTCCTGTATCAACATATTATTTATTTCCTCTGTTTTGTTAGATAAATCAAATGAAGTTCTTCTAGCTTCTTGTGTTTGTGATCTAGTATGTACCAGAGTTTTTCTAGATGTTGACATATTTTCTTTTACTTGTCCCTCTTTCTAAATCCTACGATTGCTGTTTCTTTCAACTTCTTCCTTAATCTTGACCCTCTCAGAGCAATGACTGTTATATAAATCTACAGTTTATAGACACCCTTTCAATTACAATTATAATTACCAGCCGTATACAAGTTTCTCTTATTTAACCCCTATTTTCTGATTTGTCCTCTTGCCTAGTACTTATATTACCCCTTATGCCTTTTGTCTCTTTAGTTTATACAGACCAATTCATGAACACTTCTCTATAAATAAACAATTCCTTATTGATTATCTTAAGTTACAGTCAAACTGTTGTTCAAGCTATTACCGTGCCCTTCTTAATTGACAAAAAATAAAGTAAATTACAAATGAAAAAATTAATATATCATTAATACATACATTACCGTTCATAAGAATGTCACTTCAGATAGATTTCAAATCAAACAGGGTGTGTCTGTATTCTAGTTAATAGCTAAACTTAGATTAAACAGTATTCAACAGTATTTAACACAATTGTTATTATATCACCAATTAGATTAATATATAACCTGTAAATATTTCACCAAGGAATTGATATATCTCCAATGAATTTGCTTCTATTTACATAATCCATTAAATCAAAATGTACATGTCATTTAAGTCCGTTTATCTAACAAAAGTGTTTTTATTCTTATTTTATTTCTCTTCCTTTTCTATTCTTTTCTTCGTTTCTTCTGTTCTTTTCTTTGCTCTCTTTACTCCTTTCTTTGCTCCTTCTGACTCATTTACACCCTTTCTCTCCTCTGATTCCTCTTCTCTTCTTTCCTTCCCCCAGTTCTATGCTTAATCCAATAGGGTTCTTCTCATGTTCATTACGTTCGCGATCTGTGGTTCATGTTATGTTTAAACTGTATTTTCCCCCTGAGTCTCTTATATCTCTTAATATGTGTCTTTTAATAGTCCAAGCTTTTATCAATTTTTGCTAATTTGTTTTACTTTTCTGATACTTTGTTTCTTTTTAGTTTACTCCCAGTAATGTCTTTTTTTTTCTTACCGGAGTCAGATACGTTGTTTCTTTTAACTTTTAACTCCTTCGCTTTCTCTGTCCTTATTTTATATCATGTAGAATTTTTTTCGATACACTGTCCCTTATTTTAATCCACTTTAGTCCTCTGTATTTGTTTATCTCAGTTTCTTTTTCGCTCTCAGCTGTTTTAACTATTTCTCTTTTTCGGTTCTCTAGCCGTGTTTCCCGCTTTCCCTCTCCTGTAGTGAGGTTGTGGTCTTTTTAGTTCTTAAGGTCATATCTCCCCTTTCCCCCCCTTCTTCTGGATCAAGTTGCAGTCACTTGATTTATATCTTTTTTATTTTGTCCGAAATGTAGACTTAACTATTAAGGGGTTTTAAATGGAATATAGGAAAAGAAACTATGCTCTCTACATAATGAAACTCACGCTGCTCTGTTAAAAGTGGTGGCGCCGCTTAAGCCGTCAAATGGTAGCTTCGCTCAGGCGGAGAAATGGCGTTTTGGTCTTCGCGGGTCTATACAGGCTTCTGAAGTGTTATCCCCTTCTTTAGCCTGGACCCCACAACCTTTCGTCACCCCCTCCGTTTGTCCAATACCAAGGACAAAATTTACCACCTTCAGCTTTTGTTTTTTTGTGTGGTATTCCCGAGTTTTGCGGCAGGTTCTCTGGAGCTTCTGGGGAACCTGTCTGTCTCAACGCCGTCTCCACCTGAAGTCAGCCATGTACCTCTCCTGACCTCCCCTGATGGGTTTTAAGTTGTCTGAAAAAGTCCTAAATGCCCGCACATATCAGTTGTGACAATTAAAGCAACACTTAACCAATTAGCCCTTAACCACTTAACTCTCCCGTGTACCTCTCCCGACCTCCCCTGATGGGTTTTAAGGCATCTGAAAAAGTCCTTAGTGTCCATCAGCTCTCTTTGAAGGCTTTTGGTGGCACTGCAATGTAAAAGAATTCATCCATTTCCTTATTATTGCCCACTGGCTCGAAGGAAAATGTGTGATGGGTTCTTGTCCTAAGATGACTTCCTCATGAAAAGGGGCCGACCAGCTCCATCTGGGGAATCCCTTAGGACCCTCTGATCTGTTTATGGAATCAGGCTAGGATGAACCACAAGGTCTATATCCTGGGTTTGAGCCCAGAAGTTTCTGATAGGAGGTCTAGTTAAACAGGTTCCCACATACAATTCATATGCACACGTCCCATTTGCTGCTGTGTTGCAGATTCTTGTAGTTAATAAAATTGTGTCCTTATTCATACAAGTCTTATGTCTGGCATCATCCTGGGTGTGAGGGCAGTCATATTGTTGCCTTTTGAGCACAAAATTCTGCTTTAGCATGGTCCTTTACAGATATAATTTGAAGTATATTGATTGTTCTTCTGTTGTACCTTTATCCACATGTGTCATTCATTAATTACTTTTAAAAAACCCCACAACCTGGTTTTAAAAAAAATAGACTCATTTTCATCTTTCCTTTGTTAATAAGTACTGTACAGTCAAATTAGTAGTACTTCTGTGAACAGGCTTAGTCAGCTGTTGTTCAGAATAATAACAGAAATGAAATGCTGCTCTTTTCTCAAGAACAATTGATTAGCATTTGGGTCAAAATTGTCATTCCTAAGACTACAATCCAGTTTATGAAAATATAGTTTTGATCAGTGAAACTTAGTACTGATCTTCGCTAGTGGTTTGCCTTCCATGGTTTTAAAGCTCTGCCACGTTATCATCTCTTTATTGACTGTTCATAGATAATTGAAATTGCCTGTATCATGCATGCTCTCTATTGGAGTCATCTGTTACCTGAGATTTAGTTTGCCTACTTGCCATTCAGTAGATACTGTGTGTGTGGACCAGAAAGAACCTTTCATTTTTATTTCCTACTTGTAACCATATGTTGTGTTCATATATATACGATATTAGTTTAAACATGATGTCGATTAACACAGTTTATGTCGGATTACCACATGACACTTGTGAAACAAAATACATTTCATTCAGATTTAATAGATGCTGGACTACTTTGTGTTCATTCATTCCAAATGCTAAAGAACGGCTGTTATTCAGAAAAGCAAGTGGCTTTCTCCTCTTTATTCAGGCTGATTTTGAATATAGGGAAACAAAAATTTTCATTAATAAAAACAACAAAGAAACATTTGCAGTGTTATTAAGCTGACCCTGCAAGGCATGAGCAGACAACATCTTTGCAGATTTGTCCATTTGCTGTCACTTGCTTTTCCCTAAAGAAAATATATTACTGTTGCTGTTCTCTTATCAACATTTCATTTTTCTTGTACTGGAGCATGTGTATTGTGTAATTGTTGTTCTGTAAAATTAATAGTGTTAAATACCTGAAGAAGTTTGAATGGAAAGTATCAGTTTGTACTAATGGTCTAATTATTCACTTCAGATATCAAAATTAAAGATTTCATGGAAGATCTAATAACCTGCCCAAAGTATGTAGAAAGATGCACAGAAAAGGTTTCATTTCACCCATCCATTGGAAGTCATTTATATTGAGTCTTTGATTTGCCATTTCTGCTCATCTAGAACCAGAGACAAAAATCTGAGACCCTTTGGGCTAAACTCACCTTGCAAGCCATCATTGGGAACAGCACTGAGGCTAAATAAATTTGCTGTTCTGGTGTCAGCCTACTACATAAATACTGGGCTAGTCAGGCATCTGACACATGGCTAGTAGTGGCTACATTTGGGTTGGTGGGTTACAAGCACGATCTGTTAGTTTCACTATATCCCAAATCCAGTTTTTAAATAACGCCAAATTGGTTATATAACATCGGAAGGCATGGAGACGCACTATCCACAATGCTGCAGCCTTATTTGAGAACTCACGCCGAACAAGTCTTGAAGAGAAACGACAACACAGAAAGAATCACAACCTGGAAACATCACCCAAGGAGACCTTCTGCTGTGCTTTCTGCAACCGGACTTGTTTATCTCAGATTGGCCTTTTTAGTTATCAGTGTGCTTGCAGAAAGCGCAGGATGAGTCCTTCCTGAATCTTTGTTTGTGAAGGAAAGCCAGAGAGAGAGACTATCTCCTAGATCCAGTTTTTAAATAATGCCAAGTTGGTTTCATCAGATTAATGAAGAGGGTGGTGAATTTTTGGGAAGTTTTTACAAAACAAATCAGAAGCCCGTGAGCTGAATAAAATTCCCACTTACCCCATTTACAGGTTGTGTAGGCCTGTGTTGCATTAAGCTACTTTGAGGTAGTACTTGAAAACTTCACTAAAAACAAAAACAGATGAGGCAGACAATACTGCAGCATTCCAGCTCATTATTATTTTTTTGTTTATCAGTTTGGGAGGAGGATTGATGGATGAAACAGCACTGAAAAAGGTGTGTGTGTGGTGGGAAACCAGGACAAGGTATGCATCACATGGATTTCTAAGAGGCATTCTCAAATTCCTGCATATACCCAGCCCCTCCCCCCAGTGTGGCAAAACAACTAGTTGGGTAACTTCCAACAGTGTAGTCCTATGCATGTTTACTTAGAAATGTGTTTTAGTATGTGCAATGGGGCTTACTCCCTAGTAAGTAAGTAGGAATGCATCTTGAAAAACGATTCCTAAAACTGTAGTTCTGACCCCTAATTATATAAAAAAAGCACTCTGTGCACTTATCCTACTAAAAGCTAGGTCCCCTGCCCCTGCAGTCATTCACACTGAATAGTGGTGCCTATATGGACTACTATAGAGCAGTCTGTCCCATGCTGCAGATGTGTCTACATATAGTGGGCCATGGCAAGACAATCTGAAGTTCTCTGTTCCTCCTTGTGAGGCATTTAGCAGCTGCACACATTCTCACCCTTCCCACTATTTGAGCTACTCATAGTAGAAGCAGCAGTAAAGTCCCCACAGTTTATGTATGGGAACCTTTGGCAAATGTGGCCTTCTGGACATTAGTATTCTATATAATGATGGAAAAGTTACATGATGGGATTATAATTCCCACAGTCACCAGCCAGAATGAGCAGTGGCTGTATGAGCTGAAGGCTCTGGATCTGTAGAACCCTTAATACATTACTGGCAAAAATGCATACGACCTATAATGCTAGTAATGTAAGGGAAAACTCAGAAATATCTATCAATGAATTCTTCATTTAGGGTGGCTGTATAGCAGGGGTGGGCATCATGCAGTCCTCCAGATGTTATTGGACTGCAGTTCCCATCATCCATCACCATTGTTTATACTGACTAGGGCTACTGAGAGTTGCAGTTCAACAGCATCTGGAGGGCTGCACAGTTCCCACCCCCTGCTGGATAAGAATGGCTACAACTTCTGTTAGCCTGAATTACAGGCCTATTGATGGCTGAATTATGTGCCCTTGTCAGTAGAAGTTGTTTTTATTACCCAATGATGGCTTTTTCTTTGATAAACTTGCTGGTTACTATGCAATCATATGTATGTATTTAAGTGTCTTCGGTGAGTATGAATGTTGATGTCTGCTGTGATGTCAGTTTGACTAAAAATGCAGATAAAGCTTTTCTCAAGCCAAAATGAGTCAAGCTAATTTTTCCCACATAAGCTTAAGTGGGGCCTTTATTTATTAAAACTGGAGCGGGGGGGGGGGAGAAAGTTTGAAAGAAGAGAGGGCCTCCAAATCAGTTATCCCGCCAGAATGTGAAAGTAAGAATACTTTTCTTAAGGCTTATTTTATAGGAACCTTATGCATGACTTTCACTTTCTAGAAAGTGGTTTTCTCTTGAACACACATCAGAACCATTCATCATACCATAATTGCAAGTTGTCACTCAGAGCCCCACCCTTCATGCAGTGGCAGGCTGCCAACACATCTGTCAGAAGCACTCATAAGCTTCCGTGTGTTATTGTAATCCCCTACAAAAGGAACAAGTCTGCTCAGCCAGACCACGTTTTCCAAACTGAATAATGACTTATATAAGCACCCAGCCTGGCAAAGTGATTTCAACTTACCCTATAAACAATGAGCTTTGTACCAGAGGGAAAGAATCTGAAGGGCAACAAACAGTGGCAGATATATATATTTATGTATATCTTTGCACTCAGAGCTGTCTTTTTGTACACTTACATGATTGCGTTTATGGCTCTCCTTTTGATTATACACTGTTATCCTAACCACTGGTGTGGATATGTTCTTGTTCCTTTTTGGAACAGGCTACTAACATTTGGTCTTCTGGCTGTTTTTGGCAACCCCTCACTTTTCCTGTTTTAACATTTGTATCTTCTCTCTACTGAGGTGACTAACTTTCTCTTGGAATGGCTTTATAGAGCTATATCAGGAAGCCTATGTGTCTTGTAAAGTCATAGTCGGTTCTCCACTGGCTTTTCTCTCTGAAAATGTACAATGCAAATGTGTCCACATGTATGCTATTTGTCACTGTTCAGTAACAAGGGACCAAAGCATCTTGCTGAATTTACAGATGAGCCCTTTTGAAGAGGTTCATAGTGCAATCATAGACTCAGAAATAAGACTCATTGGGGATTCCGTTCAGATAAGTAGTGCTGGGATTTCATCCTTAATATATGAACAGTGAATATTATGGGGACAGGAGGGCAAGTGCCACAAATACATGACACACTTTTTGCAAAGGCTCTATCACATCTACTTTTTTCTCCCTTTGCTCCTTCATGTGTTTTGAAACCCTGTGTTTTTCAGACTCTGTGCATGCAGACTTGTGGGTACAGTATTCTGCTACCACAATCCTGCCCTCTCCCCTTGTGTCATGCATACCTACACATAATGTCTGCAAAGAGCTTTTGTGACAATCCAGGTTTGCCCTTTTTGTGCCTGAAAAATAAAATAGGGGGGCATGTTTAAAATACCATTTCTTCTTTTGCATACCAGTAATATTTAATTTGCTAATACACAAATAAGGTGATTGCTACTGTAGTGTGTATACATTTGTGTGTGTGTGCGCACGAGCATTACAGCTGTAGTTGGGAATGATTACATGAAGAAGTGAGCTAGTCTTTCATCAGAGTCTTTAACAAGCCTTATGTTTGGGGACTGAGGATTTCTAGCAACTGCTAGGGCTGTATATTTGTTTGTAGAATGAAAGCTTCATGCACTTATAAATATTTGTGAGGCAGATACAATGTGAGAGCATGTGGCTGCTGATCTCTGTTATGAAATTTAGCTTCGAGAACAAGTAACAGAAGCATAAACTCCCCAATGGCACAGCCATGAGTGAATTATCTGTTCTTTCCACCAAAAGAAGATAAATGTCATAACAGATCAACTACAATATACAATATATATGCAATATATTCCTTTTATGTATTTTTAGTCTTTATAGTATGTCAGTCAGCTGTCTAAGGGAAAGTGAATATACTTGCAATGTTACTCTGTATCCAATATTTAAATACTGTATGATGTAAGTGGACCTAGCTCTCTTTGAAATATTCCATCAAGGTGCTTTCTATTTTAGTCTACTTGCTTAGTTCACTCCCTATTCTTGTAAAATTTGTGATGGCATGGGTGCTACAGAGTGTGTACAACCTTATGGGGAGAAGAAATCAATAGTTTGATGTTATTGAAGAAAATAGAAAATAAGTTGTAAAACTCAATTGTTGGCATCTAGACGAAGGACAAGATAAGGGGTGGGCAAATTGCGGCCCACAGGCCACATACAGTCCTCCAAGGGAGTAACTTTTTTGAAACTTTTTTTTTTTTGCTCCAAAATGCCTCAAAATGGATCCCTATGTGGGCAATTCCACCCATTTGGAACCCCATGGAACCCCCTCCATGGTCAACATGAAATTTTTCAAAAGATTTTTTTTTTTGCCCCAAAATGCCTTCTAAGGGCCCAGGAAGCCCTAAAAACATGCTCCTATGTCCCAATGAGGCTTTGGAGGGCATTTGGGGCAAAAAATGATTTTTTTTTAAATTTTTTTTTGCAGGAGCTGGTGTGGTGGGGATGTAGCTCTGTTCACTTCCTCCTTTGAAATCCCGCAAGACTTCATTGTGTCGGAAATTTAAAAATAAAACATAAAATTAAACATAAAAAGTTACGCCAAGCACCTAAACACACTTTAAAAGTCCCAAGTAACTTGGGTAGGGTCATAAAAAGAGTGAAACTTACCTGGATGTGGTGATCTCACCTAGAGATGTTCATGCCAGACCAGTCATTGATGATGCATTCACGAGTTAAATGACCTGAGGTTTCACACTCTGGCAATGCTGGCACTAAAGCACCACGGGGGAGCTATTGACAGCTTCAGCCATCAATACAAAAAATATGGGATTTTGACGGAACATAAATGTGAAATGGCAACATTGTCTGATCTGTGTGACCTTTTGTGTTCATGTGGCATTGTTATGACACCGTATTTAGTGCACCTGATAGAGTCCTCTGTTGAAATAGCATCAGCATCTTGAGTTCTGGAGTCCATGGCTTTTCCAGTAGTCATGAATCTTCACTGGTTAAGCAGCCAAAATTCAGGGAATCAATTCAACCATTTGCAACAACAAAATCTGAATTTAACATCCAAACCAAAGAATCCTTTTCTGAATCCAAAATAGAAATGTTGTAACTTCTAAATCTAATAAGGTGCAAGTAGACTTCTCTTTGTGCAAGAAGGTCTTTCCTTCCTTTCCTCTCCATGTCAGCCCCTAGCACCTTCCTCAAATATTCTGGGTAGGTTCTCCTAAGCCTCTGGAGCATGTTTTTGGAGTACGTAAGATGCTGCAAGAGGAATACATTTCTCTAGCAGATGATGTTCTGCAGGCAGATGGAAACTATTGGATGCAATCCATTGTAAATCAAACTTTTTTTTAAAAAAGTGGGTACCATAGTTTCTAAACACTGGTCTCAAGTTCAGATTACTACTTTTGATGCATACATGGTTTCTGTTTTGACACATGCATGCAGTTCTCAGGAATCAGGCAAAAGCAAACTGCTTCTGCCTTTGCTACCCTGTATGTTCTTCCTCATTAGTAACTATTGCAACACTATGGTATGCTTCTGCCAGAAGCTGGCCATGGAATCGTGCTGGAGGACCTAGAATTTGCCTGGAGGGGTATTCTCTCTAGGCATCTTCTAGGTCCTCCAGTGTACCTCTGTGGTATGCTTATGCTGAAAGTCATTAATTTAATAGGGATCACAATTTTATCTGAGGTTTCTGGTATCCATGGTAAGTCAGGGAATGTATCCCTCATGGATACGCGGGTTGTACTGTAAATAGCTACTCCCAAATAAATATTCTTTGGGCACATCACAAGCAAATGCAACATGAAAATACAGAAGCGCTATTCTGGAGATATAGGCATGTGCAGATTGGGATAATGTGTGAAGAGAAGAAGTGTACTAGTCCTATCTTTTCCTTCTTCCCTTGCAATGTGGTTACCTTCTACATGGAGGACATTCTGAATACAAGAACCTACATTATCTGTGCATGTTTGCCATACATTTGGAAACTGAAAAATGAGTGTTTCTGATCAAGTGAAGAGAATCCATGGGTAACACTGGCTAAGAAACTTGCCATCTTCACATGGAGACTGAGTGGAGCTTCTGAGGGGAGGACATGGCTTTATATTTATTTATTTATTTATTTATACCCTGCTCTTCAGCTACAAGGCTATCAGAGAGGCTTACAAATTGTTTTAAGCAATAGCAAATTACACATCCACACTGCAAGAAGCAGCTTCCAATGTGTGGTAGCACTCTCTCTCTCCTCACATTTTTACCTCATACAGATGCCTAAATAGACCTAGGAAAAAAGCAAGAAATAAAATACCCTATTTAAAATACTTCGAAAGCACAGATTTGAATTTAAATTTAAGAGGGTCAGGCTTGAAGACACAAATTATTTCAAAAACTTGGATGAATAAAAGCATCTTCACCTAGTATGGAAAAGATTATGAAGATAATGTCAAGTGAGCTTCTCCAGGATCACTATAGCATAATTATGGCACAACCACTAAAAAGGAGTTTCACATCATTTGGCATGGGCCTTCAGAGCAGGACCTCCAAAGACCTTACAATTTGGGAAGGGATCCTTATAAGCAGTTGGTCTTTCAGGTAACTTAGCTTGAAACCAGTTAGGGCTTTAAAGGCCTGGAAATGCACTGGGAGTCAGTGCAGTGGAAAGCACACAGGTTTATGGTAAGCAAAATACCTACTCTCACTTAATACTTTTGTAGCCTAATTCTGGACCAACTCTTGTGGGTTTTTTTAAAAACCTATCTTTATATGACACATTTCAGTGTGTCTTTCAGTGTAAGAAGTCATCTGAAATGTGCCACATTCTGGAGTTTTAAAATGGGCATCATTCCACCTACCCTTAACACCTTTGGTTCTGTATGTTGTATCTCAAAGTCTATGGCTGTTACCTGAACAGCAAACAGGTTTTTCTGCAATGTTGTAGTAATGCCTTGCCACTTGAAAATGTGCCTACTGTTTGGAAGAGGTGGAGGGATAATTTTGTCCAGTTAAGAACTCTATTTGTGTGCTGGGTAGACCTTGGGAAAGCATAAACAAAGATGAGATTGCGCTATTGTTTTCATTCTTTTTTATCGTCATTTGAAGTAATTTCAAATCAAGAGCTTATTATGTTGTCCTTTGTGTATTTTAACATACAAAAGGAAACCCTTGGCAGGCTCTCCACTTTAGACATTCTTTTTCACAGTAAGAGTGTTTTTATACATTTAAGGTATTATTTGTGAGAGATGGGTGGTAGATTTCACACAAGACCTAATATAATGGTTATAGTTTTTGTTATCTGATTGTGAATTTTTAAATTTATCCAATGCATTTCCTGGCTTTTAACTTTCTTTTTGGCAGTATCCCCCAGGACAGCTCATTGTGGTGTCTTTGGCCAGAATCCTGACCTACTGCCGTAAATCTAATTTATTTATTTATTTCATTTATATGCCACCTTTTCCCCAAAGTGGGACCCAGGGTGGCTTCCAGAGTAGCTAAATAAAACAATTGCAGTTAAATTTCAAACAGTTAAAATCACAGATAAAATCATTTAAACAAAGTTTTAAAAGATAAATAAACATCCAATAAAAAGACCCCCAGTGTATACATTATATGTTAGAGGCCTTGTTAAACAGAAATGCCTTTGCCTGCCGGCAAGAGAAAAGCAGGAGGGATGGGAGAAAAGCAGGGATGGGGGCAGCCTAGACTCCCACGGAAGGACATTCCAGAGGGTGAGAGCAGCCACTGCAAAGGCTCTCTGGTGTCCTCACCAAGCGGGCCTGTGATGGTGGCAAGACCAAGAAAAAGCCTTTTCTTGTGGATCTCAGAACTCTGGTAGGTTCATATAAATACTGTTATACCAGTATTTCTAGATTGTTTCACAAGAATAGTGTCTTGTTCAGGATTGTGAAAGCAACAGCAGCATTGGTATAGCTATTGTACAACTACAGTATTACACTTTCTAGGAGGCTTCTTCATTCGTCCATTTCACTTTGTGCTTGGGGAATAATTAACTACACTGTAACTACACAACTACATGTGCTCTTGCACATATAATAGTGTGATTCAGTATAACCCTTGTTTTTTGCTTTTCTTGTGGGTCTTCAAGTCATTCAACTTAGTGTTGCCTTAGGGTCATCATATCATGGGGTTTTCTGAGGGCTGAGAGGTTGTGAGTTGCCCAAGGTCACCCAGTGGGTTTTCATGGTTAAGCAGGGGTTCAAAACCTGGGGCTCAGCTAGACGGAATAATTATAGTGAAAAATACTGCCTTACCTACCTATCAGTGCACTATCCTTTTGTGCCCACAGCTCATTTGCAAGCTTGCTGGAAGGGAATACTGTGCAGTTTACATGCACCACCACTCCCCAAAAATGGTGGCCATGACTGAGTTGTGTCCAGAAAATATCCCTCCTTTCCCCCTTTTTAAAATGACAGATGCGGATGAACTATTTTCCACTAAAAAAAACCTCTTCATACTTTTGCTCTGCCGCTCTGCTGCTTTAAACAATCGTGCGAGAACAGCAACAATGGCAGCTCCGGCATTGCAAGCCCTCCTTTGCCAGCCTGCCCCCTCTGAGGTCTGACAAATCAGCTTTCACCTCTGCTGTCGAATTGGTTGTACAGATGACCTATTATGCACATTTTCACACAATTTTTTAAAAGGATCGCAAGAAACAGCAAAAGCTGTTATTGCAGTCTATGTGGAGTTTTCAGCCCCCCTCCTTCTTAATATGGCAAATCCCGGCAGGAGCTCATCTAAACAAAAGGTATTCTGCCCACATTCTTGCCGGATTTTTGTTGTTGTTGTTGTTGTTGTTGTGTAGATGGGCCCCTGGTCTCAAAGCTGGAGTCCAATGCTCAAACCACTATGTCATGCTGGCTACTGTAGCATAATTCTGGCATATCTGTTCTGGCATAACTTTACATTGGGCAACCCTGAACAGGATTTTGGCCTATGTGTTATCACTGACTAGTCTTTCAGGTTTTGTTTTTCTGCAACATAAGGGTAAGATCACAAGTGATTTGTGTACTTGAATATAACACAATCAGAAGGCACACAGAGCACCCAGAGCACCCAGCAAATATTAGCATGGTTATTTTATTGTACTGTGTCATATTAATTATTTTTCTGCCCACCAAGGTCTCTGAATAAAATATAATAAAATAAATAAAAAAGATTATTTAAAAACAGATTAAAACAGATAAAAGCTAGATCTAAAACTAAAGTCCAGACAGAATAATACAGTTTTCAGTGCCCACTGAAGGTCAACAAGGATGGATCTAGCCTAACTTCCCTTGGGATTGAATTCCATAACAGTGGTGCTGCTGCCGAGAAACCCTGGCCTCTAGGAATGGTGAGATAACCTAGTAGGGCCACTGCTAATGATATCAAATTCTAGGCAAGCTCATACAGAAGGCAGTCTTTGTCCTAAATGATAATAGATCTGTGGACAAGTATTGAGCTCAAACATGAAAGAACCATGTTCATAAACTGTTGTTTCTTTTCCCCCTGCTGAGAAGAAACAACAGTGCATATTGTAAGATAGTAGAAATATTACATAAGGAACATTGCTCCCTCCACATCCTCATGCCAGTTTCTTGCTTTAGTTTTCAGTTTTGTTTTAGTTTGCAATTTTGTAAAAACAGGGACAAAAAACATTTGTTGATTTATCATACAGGTTGCCTCCACCCCCCGTATGCACAGAATTGGTGCCTGTGGTTTCAATTATCTGTTGTCTAAAATATGTCTCTCTATGAATTTCCTAAGTCCTCCAGTGCAACTCTTCCACCAGAAGTTGCCACAGAGTCACACTGGAGCTGCCTAGAGAGGCATCCTCTAGGCATTTCCTATGTCCTTCAATGTGACTTTATGGTGTCTTCTGTCAGAAGTTACTATAGAGTCATGCTGAAGATGCCTAGAGAGGCAGCCTATCTGAACATTTCCTAGGTATGAATCTATGGGGTTCACTGTTACCCATAGTCTCAAGTATTTGCAGTAAGTCTGGGAAAGTATCCTCTGCGGATATGATGGGTGACCTGTATTCAACATTGTTCCCCATAGTTTCTTAACAAAAACTGTACAATAAAAGTAGAAATAGAAATTTATTAATAATATTTATTTAATGGAGGGACAGATCATATGAAATAAAGGGAGATTTATATTTATTCAGATAATAAGATTGGTAGTGATCTTGTGGTATATTCATTTGTAACACCTTCTGTTTAGACAAAGATATATTATAAAAATATACTGTAACAATGATGGTGATTGGATGTTACTGAACCAACAGCTGTTATAATGTGTATGTATTATATGTTGGGTTTAATCATGTGGGTTTTCTTTCAGGTGGGCACTGAACTGTCCTCAGATTTTTATATCTTGTTAATATCTGAGGTATGGGTGATATGGCAATCTTCTCTAAGAATCTGGAAATGTAAATATATTAGGTTGGACTTATGCATGCCTGGACTAAACCTGCTGAAAACAATGGGACTTACATTATCCATGGCTAACTTGTCCTATAGTTTTCTGTGGGTTTTCTCTGAGCACAGTCTTAGCTCTGTTCAGGTGTTGGTGAGTCTAACTCGTATGAGTTGTGAGTCCAGATGCACTGGTCCTGCCTCAATGCTTTCGTGAGCACCAGCCCAGCCCTCTAATTCCCAAACCAACTAGACTGCATGGGGAAGTCTGCAGTGTAATTCTGCTTATGTCCTGTTGAACATTTGCCCAAAGAGGAACCCTGATAAAGCAGTGTTCCTGGCCAAACGGGGGCATCTACTTGCAATCAAGTGGAGGTGAGTAGAAGCCCCTGGAGACCTTCCTGTTCAACATGTTAAGACCAGGGATATTGTGATTGTCCAGCATGTCCCTCTTATGAATATTAGTGTACAGTGTTCAGGTGTAGTGCTTAAATAAACATTGTTTGACACTTATCTAGAGACAACAAAAAGAAGATATTTAGGCTAATATTTTTGGGTCCTATGGAGTGAGTTTTAGTACTATGGGAGAATCCAGCATTTTCTTGAGCTCCATTAAATTTACCATGTTAAGAAATACTACATTTTGCACAGTCTTTTTCACCTAATTTGTGTGATTTTTAAATTTGTGTGTACTATTGGTTCATGGAAAAGCAGAAAGCCCAGTGCAAAGCAAAAGGCAAGTTTCTAGTGTGGTTAATTTATATAACTCTGGCATGTAAAGGACATGACCCAGATTGCTTTTGCCCTTCATGGAGATAAAACATATTTGGATATTGTTATGGACATTAGCATCTACTATAAGGTGAACATATGGGGTTTTCCTTAACTTGTGAAAGCACTCTAGCATGTTTTTCCTCTTAAATGTGAGCTAGCATAATCCATTTGGTTGTGCTTTAAGTAATAAGAACTATGATAGGAGAGAGCAATTAGATGCATAGTACTCCTTGAAAGTGTCAATTCAAGTATTCATCTTCTTGAGAATTGCTAGTAAATTGTGTCTTTTTATCTAAGTATCAGTGATTGCTGTGTGTGGATTTTGATACCATCTTTCACCAGCATTTCACGTTACTCTGAGAATTAAGTAAGATGTGCATGCTCTTGGAAAGAAAATTATGGTTATGTGAAGTCTGCTGTGTATCATCAGTCTAACACAAATAGTTCAAGATAATGCATTTTAGTGAAGAAGGCAATCAAATATACAAATTCATTCCAAAATGGAAAGTAAAAGAGAAGAATGAAACATACATGTGTTTTTGAAGATATAGTTTTGCCTTGCGAATGTGCCGAGACATTGTATCTAAGCAGTTGTACTGACATTTTGGAAAGCTCCCTTTGACATACCAAACAGATTTTATCTGGAACAGTGCTTGTGGAATTAACATTTTCAGGGAGTAAACCATCCAGTTTAATGTCCAAATAGTTCTGTGGCAACACAACTGTATTTTCTCAGGAACTAAATATATTTCTCTACAGTGATCCTGCATGTTTTAGTTGAGCCGTCTTTAGCATGTTTATAATGGTTCTCATTTAAAATGACATTTTCTGAATTTTATCCTTCAGTCACTTACCAAGTGTTCATATTGAGTAAACAAAGGAAACAGATTGCATTTGATACTTAGTCATTTATCTGAAAGAAGAAGAGAGGGTTAATTGTCTGAAAGTTTTTTCTCTGTTTCTGGAAGTACGTCTCCTCTTTCTTTCTTTCTTTCTTTCTTTCTTTCTTTTCTCCCCACCACCACCATGCCTGTTCTGGAAGTGAAGAAGGGAGGGTGAAAAAAAACCTGGAGGAGTAGAGAAAATGAAAAATTAGGAGCAGGACAAGATTGACCACTCCCAGAGGGGAGTGTGGAGCAGAATTTGAGCTGGCACAAGATTATCTAAAACAGTTGGTGCATTCCTTAATGATCAAGTGCCTGAGAAGCCCAGCTCTCTCTCACAGAGCATCTGTGTTGATGTTTATATCTGTGCCTTGCTGTATGGGAAAAGCATGCTTTCTCTTCTTTCTTTGCTAAAAATAAAGAGGAATATAGCATTGTATGAACTATTTTAGAAGAACAAAAACATTTGAAAGGTGAAAGGTTTTGTTTCTTAATAAATAAATTAAAGAAATAAAGGTCAGGGTTGCATCTTGTGCTCTCCCTGTATGTGGAGATGGAAACAAAAATGGGGGAGGGCACATTAGTGTGTGGTATTTTATGTATGTGCATTGAAGTTTTCATGAGGGATTCAGATTTTTTTTTTTTTTGGAAGCAAAACCATTCTCTGCTGGCTTGGTTGAGATTGCAAGCTCTTTCCCCAGTCAAGCTCAGTTTAGATAACAAGCCTGGAAACAACCAGTATTTATATCCCAGTGTTTGGATTTGGAAAGCCCAGAGTTTCTAGTCACAGCTTTTGATAGTTTGGGAATAAGTGTGAAGTTCAGAGTGAAATGAACACAGTTTAAGTACCTTATTATTTTTGAGAGTTGTAAGTAAAAGTTTAGGAGAATTCTCAAGAGGTCTGAACTGTTCTAATTTTATCATCTTGTGGAGAAATGTTTTTTCTCTAAAGAGGGGAAATGAATGAATATATGTATATGTATATGTATGTGTATGTATCTATATGCCTTACATCTTTACTGGCCAGTTGTAGTGGGAAGGGAACCAGCAGATTTAGTGCCTGGTTCAGAACATGATTGTACCATGTAGACCTATACCCCAGGAAAACCTGTACTATGTAGACCTGAACCATGCTACTTGCTCAGTGAATGGCTACAAGGAGCTATCTCCATTACTGAGGCTGCTCTGCTACCCACAGTTGTTTGGAGGAGTTGTAAGTGCAGTGGTAACTGATGGCTTGTATGTCAGGGGGCAGTGAATTTGCTCTAGGTTTTAGTCCAGATTTCAAAGGAACTCTCCAAAATGCTGAGCCACACCCCAAACAGGCTTACATATGTTAGGATGATGATGTTGGGGAAGAGAGGTCTATTCTTGCCCTGAATGAATTCTATGAAGCTGTTACTGTATTGGCTACAATATATTTTTTAAACACTCTTGTATGAATAAGTTTAAAAACTGTACCGTGTTTTTTTTTAAAAAAAAAATATTTGGGAGCCACCTTGGATCCTGTGTAAGGAAAAAGATAGGATATACATTAAATAAATAAATAAACAAATAAATACTTCTTTCTTACTCCATAGCTTAGTATGTGGGGACAACGTGAATGTAAATGAGAAAAAATATTAACCGCTCCCCCCCCCCCAGTGTTCCTGCCGCAAGCTACTTTAGAGAAGATCCTGCCAGGAGATCCATGCTACCTAGTCCCAGTTAAATCTTCTGCTGGAGGCATTTCAATTGAATGTGGTTGAGAATGGAAAGAATTAGTTGATTATAAGAGGCTGTCCATAGTAAATGTATGTGGACCAGATTGTAATGCTGTCTTTTATTATTGGTAAATCATTCAGGTGACATCACTCTGTTCACCTTTGTTGGGATAAAGTTACAAGGAACTGATACTGTCTGTATGTACCTTCAAGTCGTCTGCCCACTTATGCTAACCCCATGAATTTCACAGAGCTTTCTTAGGCAAGGAATACTCAGGGTACATCTACACTGTAGAAATGATGCAGTTTGACACCATTTTAACTGCTGTAGCTCCACCTTATGGAGTCCTGGGTAGTTTTACAAGGTCTTTAACCTTCTCTGCCAAAAAGTGCTGGTGCCTCACAACACTACAAATCCCAGGAATCTGTAGGATGGAGCCATAGCAGTTAAAGTGGTGTCAAATTGCATTATTTCTACAGTGTACATGCACCCTCAGAGATGGCTTGCCATTGCTTTCCTCTGAAATATAGCCTGCAACATCTGGTATTCCTTGGTAGTCTCCCATCAATGAACTAACCAGGCCTGTCTCTGCTTAGCTTCTAAAATCAGACAGGATGTAGTGTGTTCAGGGTATTTACGCAACTGAAGTTTCATCACAAAAGGGAATTGATACTACCTTATTTTATCTGAATGACAGCTACCATCTCTGGTCACATGAGGTTGTGCTCACATAAAATATTTGCCACATGTAATTAGTGTGTGAAGTCATCCTTCAATGAGGGTCACCTAACAAGACTAGAAACTGCAATGATCTTTATGTGGGTGTGTTGTTTTCTTGTTTGTTTGTTTGTTTTTAAAATCTAATAATCACTCTGCATACATTCTGCTACATTATGATAGTTCTTTAAAATATAACTCTTAACTCTCTCTCTCTCTCTCTATATATGTATATGTATATATGTATATGTATACATATATACACACACACATATATACATATACATATATACATACACACACACACATATATATCATGGAGAGAGAGAGAGTTAAGAGTTATATTTTAAAGAACTATTATAATGCAGCAGAATGTGTGCAGTGATTATTAGATTTTTTTTTAAAAACAAGAAAAAAACACACCCACATAGAGATCATTGCAGTTTCTAGTCTTGTTAGGTGACCCTCATTGAAGGATCTATATCTATATCTATATCTATGAGCATGGCTTGTTCATTTTCATATGTAAAACTGTTGAGGATTATTTCATGTTTTGAAAAGGTGTATTTTGAAATAGTTGTTTGTGCTCATAATGTACCTACAATGCCACCTCTCTATTGCTTCTTCAAGACTGTATTCCTTATATTCTGATATAATTGTACAGTTGTCCCTCCATATCCATGGATTTAAGTATTCACAGTTTGAAAATATTCTTAAAAAAATAATAATCCAAAAAGCAAACCTTGATTTTGCCATCTTATATAAGGGACACCATTTTGTTATGCCATTGCATATAATGGGACTTGAGTATTCATGGATTTTGGTATCCACGGGGGGGGGGGTCCTGGACCCAAACCCCAGCGAATATGAAGGGACAACTGTATATGCACTAAAACAAAAATAAGGTCAGAAGAGGGAGTCAGATTTGGCTGAAACACCTAGCTGCATATATCTATTTATTGTTTATAGACCTGCCATACATTTGCAATCATTATTAATAAATCAGTGTGCTTTTGTCTTCTGTCACTGTGTAATACCTGGATATGGGAAGGATTGTATGCAAACAAGTTATGTTGTAGCACTCATATCAGCAGTAATTATCAGCTTATAGTATTGTTACAACATGTTTTGAAAGAAGCTTATTATAAAAAGAAGAGAGAGAGAGGTTCTCAGAGCAGCAACAATGAGACAGTTGATCACATTTACCATTGATATGTATGTTATAAATATGCCACTGTGCACTATAGTGTTTTATTGAGTCTCAAAAAGTCAGTGATGATTTGAAATAATAATGTCTGACAGTCAGGGCTTTGAAGTTTTGCTACAGCACGCACACATTTAGGCTTTCTTTTATGTCTGTCTTTTACCATAAAAAACAAAACACACACATACAGACACAGTGCATAAATGGATTCTTCCCATCTGTATGTCAAAGAAAGTAATGTGAGAGCTACTTCAGTAAATTAAAAATAACGGGTGGGGGTAGCAGTTGGAGGAAGGAAGCCTATGTAGATGGATGCAGGCCATGTGAAGGTCACATAGTATTCTGAAAAGGTAGAACTGGGCTCCTTCACTTGTTGAAGGTCATGAGATTGGGGATCCTCTTGGCTAAGAAAGAGAAGAGGGAGGGCGGGCCTACCCTTGATAGGATCAAGATGACTTTCATTTAGTCAAAAGAACTTAAGCTCTTGCCTGTGATAGTTAGCACACTTGTTCTTCATCAGTAGTCAAGGATTCTTTCCATACCAAAACTGATTGATTACTCAGTGGAGAAATGTTAATTGTTTTCATCACAGAGACATCCTTTTCATCTTGTGTGCCTGTGTGTTAAATCTGGAGTTCCCTTTATCTACTTTAAATCCATTGTGCTGTATTTGCAGGGCTCAGTTTCATTTCTTTCATCAGTTCTCCCTACCACCACTTTATGTCCTTCATAATGATCCTTCACTGTCCTCTTAGTACCTTAAAATCAGCAATTATACAATACTGGAAAGCTACACAGGAATTTTATCAGCAATAAACAAGTGATTTGGGCTGCAATCTATCCTCATTTTATTGGGAAGGGGGAGGCCTCCATGTGGTGTAGTGGTTTGAACATTCAATTACAACTCTGGAGACCAGGGTTCAAATTCCCACTTGACCATGGAAACCCTCTGGGTGACCTTGGGCAGGTCACACTCTCTCAGCCTCAGAGAAGGTAAAGGCAAACACCCTCTGAACAAATCTTGACATGAAAACCCCATGATAGATTTGCCTTAGAGTTGTCATAAGTTGGAAATGACTTCAAGGCATACAACAGCAGCAGCAGCAGCAACAACAAGTCTTACAAAAAGCAACGAGCCATAGTTTTGAATAGATGTGTATAGGATTGCAATAACAATGCAATAGTCATATTTACACATGGTATCAGTGTCCTCTTTTCATGTTACTGTATTTATTTCTTAAATTTCTATTCCATTTTCCAGCCAAAGTTCCTTTTCAGCTGCGGCTTTGTTATCATGTGTGCACCTAAGCTACAAATCAGTGTATAAGTTAAAATTTGACAAGCACTGATCTGATTTCCTGCTCCACGCACATTTTGGGTTGCTAGTGCTTATCTGAGCTACCATTAAAAGCCCTTCTGTGCGTAGGACTTGCCAACTGGTTAAATCACATGCCTTTTCACAAATTAGCTAGTAATCTCATGTTAGTACAATTGTTTCCATGAAAGTGATAGCCTTCAGATTAATTGAGCTTGTGAAGGAATAATGAAAAATGAATCTAGGCATAAGCACTGTGGGATTTCCTTCATCTTTGAGGGGGATATCAGAGGGTGTGACCTCATTAGTGCATGGCCTCCATTCTTCTTGTTGTTGTTAAAATCTACCTAGTGTATTGGCACTGACAGACTTCTTATGGTAAGTGCATGCAAATTCTGGTTCATAGGTCTATGGCACAGAATCAAACATATTTATAATCACTACCCATCCTATTGGATCCAATTATGGGGAAGCATGTTTTTGTTGCCATGTTGAAATGTAGCCATAATTGCAAATGAATCTATAGAATAAGCATGGGGTATATTAATAATCCAAATATAATTAACACAGAGATACCAAACCCCACAAGTTCTGTCTTTCACAAAAGACCCTGTGCCAGAGCCATTCCACAGTCACTACAGGATGTGTATGTGTATAGTATGCGTGTTTGTCAATTTCATTGTGATCAGTCAGATTTTGCTACTGAAGAAAAACATTAGGCCAGAGTGGTTGTATTAATCTAGTTATAAAGTATTTTGGGAAACACTTTTAGAATGCACTCACTTGCCATATATGCAATCATATTTAATGACACCAATCAGAGAGTAAATTAACTTTTAGATGACTATAGTTCCTGAGCATGAACATGAAAAACTTAAGTCCACCTAGGATATCAGATTCTTAATTGTGTATCACCCACTGACTCCATTGGACTATGCCATAACTTTCCCTGGATTTCTTCCTTGGCAAACTGGATTTCTTAATGCCTTCACTCAGTGGACATTATGTGTATACTAACATACATATAATGGCAGGAGATGGACATACAAATTATAATTTAATTTGTGATCAATGTGGGAGAAAAAGTTGGGCTTATATGATCTTCTCTTCCTACATGACTGGAAGGATTGAGTAGTAGCCCACTTAAGTAGATTACATGGAAAGCAGAATTGTGATTTCAATAAACTTTAGTTTTGTAAGCAAGCAAAACAACCTGAGATTTATTATTGTCTTGTTTAGTAATTGCCTAGAGTTATTTTAAATCTGTTCTGTGTATCAAGAAGCCAGAAATCAGTTTTATATTAAACTGAATTCCAGCTTATTCTTTCTTAGAAATGGAATGAATATTTGAAAATATTCAAAACTTGGTTGACAAACATGTTTTTTGAATGTTAAGAAAACTTCAACAAGAAGAATCATGAAGTGAAAAGAATTTTTGTAGTTTTTGGCTTATTCTGTGCAAAATTTGTGCATGGTAATTTGCATAGAAAACCACATTTTTGTGTGAAAGAAACAGCTTTTTCTGTGAAGAAAATAACGTTTCTGTAGAGGAGTATTATTTTATGCACAGAAAATGCTCTTTCTTGTATAGGAAAGTCTGTTTTCTGTGCAAAACCACCATGTGGAAATTTTGCGCAGAATAAGTCCCAAATTAACAATAGATTTTGAAAACTGCATGCATTTTGAAGACTTTCTTGCAGCAGGAAGAAAACTGGTAAAATTACTTGTTGCTTCCTTCTAGAAGAAACGTAGTGAAGAATTATATTCCCTTTCCTTCTCTTGTCACATGGGAAGAGAGGGGGCATACACAAACCCCAAAACATTGTGGTGGGTCTGTTCTACTAATGTAACATAGCTCCAGAAAACAAATTAGTCTTACATGCAGATGTCTCTATTCTAGATTTCCAAATGTTTGTCAATAGATAAACCACAAGTTAGGTAACCATATGGTTTTTAGGTTCTGTCTTTTCAGAGCCTGATAATCATTTGTGCCAAAGGAGGTGTGATGGTGCAAACCTGCATGGCAGAACTTGCTTCTCTTTCACTCCCTCTCTAGATCTTGGAGCTGGCCAGAAACTAGGTCCAGAGAACTTCCAAACCCTCTGGAGGTTTTTTTTGGGATGCTAGGAGACTGGGATGGGAAGGGGAGACAACTTAGCTCCTGTTTCCACTGGTTTCTGCAGTCCCACCAGTGAGCATACAGCATTGGATCATGCCCCATATTCTTACTGATGTCACCTTAAGCAGATGCTGTGGTGTTGTAACATTATTTCTATTTTCTAAAGTTTGGGATCTTGCCTGACAACAGAGCTGTAAACTCTGCTTTAACTTGCTACAACTTATATGGAACTGTATCACAATAAAGCTATCAGAATTTTTTCATATATTTTGTGTTTCTTTTTTTTTTTAAAAGGAAAATAATAAAACCCACAATATTATCAATTGAAAACTGGCAGGGTAAATTCCCTCTCTCTGTCTCTCTCTTACTTTATCTGCATTGTCAATCCATTGAATTAAGGAATGATTCCCTTTTCATGCAGATCTTTTAAAAGTTGATAACATAAAAAGTATTTGAGTGTCAGCAATCATCTTTACCTTTTGTTATATTTTCATGCCCTTTGGTCATAAATTGAGAGAAAGTATCCTACTTAAAATATTTTTTTGTTGTAATTTTCAGCAAATATCAATATTAAGCCACCATTCTTAATTTTTTTAGAGATAAGCGGCAATTTTTTTTGTAGGGAAATTTTGGCAGGGCACTAGAGAGACATCTTTTTAAACTGATGACATCAGAGAAAGTGGGAAATTATAACATTCTATTGATAATTGGTGGTTATTTTTTGATTCCTCTGTTATCTAGCCAAAAACTCATAAAATTGATAAAGGCTTATAATTGTTAAAATTAAAGTATTTGCTTTATTGTGTAACACGTATTTTAATGATGTCTGTTGCAACTTAGAGCTCCTTAATTTCTCTCTCTCTCTCTCTCTCTCTCTGAATGGATGTAATTAGTAAATTGGCTTTCCTACTAAAATATTGTTTGGAGGGTGGTAGTGTTGGGACTACAGGCTATGTTCTCTTCCCAGAGATGCCCATAAGGTGTAGTAAGAACAACTTTCTTAAAGGTTTTTCTTCTGTTAAAACGGCAACATGTTAAATCCATAAAGAATTACAGCTGGAAATTTTTACTACATTGGCTTCCTGTATTTGGGTGTAACGCTACATGACAGTTTAGCATTGTAAGGACTTTTTCGGATGAGTCTTTTACAGCGCAATCAGCCTTGTCGCGTTGCGAGGCTGCTGCGCTGCAGAGCGTCCCTTTCGGATGACACTCTCCCCTGCTGGTACTGTTGCGTTACCGCGGGGACACTGCAGTGTTATATTTGGCAGTTTTTTAATCACGAAAGTTGATCGTGATTAGAAAACCGCCGAATATAAAGCTGCAGTGTTCCTGCTGTAATGCAACAGTACCAGCAGGGGAGAGCATCATCCGAAAGGGACGCTCTGCAGCGCAGCAGCCTCGCAATGCGACAAGGCTGCTTGCGCTGTAAAAGACTCATCCGAAAAAGTCCTAAGAGTGAGCTGCAGTTAAATTCACAGTGAAATCTAAAGATTTTGTTTCTGTTTTATTCTAACTATAGTTAACCATGACATCTGAACCATAAAGTACATTTAAACCTAACAATGGTTACTTGAAACAATAATTTGAACGTGGTTTGTTTCAACAAATAATCATTAAAATTAAACATAGGGTGTTGGTGAGGGGATGGTTTTCACAACAAGCTGTGATTAATTAAAATGGAAATATAAGGTTTCAAACTCCTTTTCATGGCTGCCCCAGAGAAATAATAAGGACGTGTTCTTGTGGCTCATTCCAGTAATGGTAATTCTATTGCAAATGTGGGCAAAGATGTTGTTGGACTACAGTTTGTAGCACCCCTCATCATTGGCTCTTCTGGCTAGGGCTGCTGGGAGTTGCAGTCCAATAACATCTGGAGGGCTGCACTTGACTCACTCCTGGTTTAGAGCTACATCCAAACAAAGCATTTGTTAGGCAAGTAGTATTCCTATGCTCTGTTCAGCATTTTTGTATCTTTAACTGAAAAGGACCGTACAGGCTATGGGAAATGAAATGGTTCTCTCCTCCTTCCTCCCCTTGCTCAAACTTGAAGTGAGCTGGCTTAAGAGAAAATTGTTTATAAAGCAGTGGACCACTGTGAGATAAGTCAGGAAAAGGGCAGATTCTGTTTGTATTCCTTATTTTGGAAGATACGGGATGCTATGCTTGCCTCCAACACATATGTTGTAGGGATGCAGACACTTGCACCCACCACCATCACCAACTTTAAAGTAAGATGAGATGTGTTTCAGGCATTGGATTTTTTTTTTTTAATGTAGACTGTCTTCTTTTAAGGAGAAGAACCAGGTCTTTGCATTAACAATGGTGGTGGAGGGGTGCACTTCCTCACTCCCCTAGAATGCAAAGAAGGTTATGGAATAAACATGCCCTATGTGAGTCTATGATGGCATACAGAATTGACTGGAGTGATAGAGCTGCAAGTATCATAGTGCATTTGGAAGCTGAGCAAGGATTATGCCTGTCAGTTATAATCCCATTATAAAACTTTATTACCGATGCTAAATTGTAGGATTTATTAACAATAGGTTCAATATCCAAAGTCTTTTACATTTAACTTGTTCTCACAACTTTTGAAGTGAGTTGGATTTGTGTGCAGCACACACATGTGATCAAAGAGGAGGATCTGGATTTATTCAAAACTGCATGGCTGAATGGGAATGTATACCATGGGCTCTAGTACTTGGACATGACACTTCATCTGATATAGAACATTGACTATGTTAGTTGCCACTGAGGCAGCAGAAGAACCCAAACTGGCACTTGGCAGCCTTCTCTCCCAAACCCAAACCCAGATGTGCTGCTGCTAAGTCACATCTAGTAATGGTAATTGTTGCCTACTCAATGAGAGTGCAAAATTAGAGCACCATGCTTATGCCATATTGAATTCTATTCATAACGTAAACAAAGCTGCTATAAGCACTGGCCTCAGTACAACTCTCAGTCTCAGCTAGAGTAGATCTGCTGAACTAATTGCTGAATGGTGAGTCAAGACCATTGCTTCAGTGAATCTACTCTAGTTGGAACTAGAAAATAGATTTAAGCCATTGTAACACTGAAATAGTGCAAGAGTAATAGCAGAACATCAGATCTTCTGTCTGTTATTTTCATAACTTATAGGTCTCTTTATTAATGTTTTTGTCTTCTTTTTTTTAAAAAAAACATAGATTCATCTTGCATGGAAAAGTTACTTTCTAAAGACTGGAAGGAGAAAATGGAAAGATTAAACACAAGCGAACTCCTTGGAGAAATTAAAGGTACAGTAACACTAGATATTAATATGAAATTTAGGCTTTTAATTTTTTAAAAAATAGCCCCAAAGCTTCTAATGTACAGAGATAATTTTCAAGGAGACTAATGTGATTTGTATCTTTGGGAATAAATTTTTGAGTGAGAAGCTGGATTTTATTTTGTGGATTCAATCCGTTTTTGACACAACTGAGTTCTGCAAGGTGGGGTTATGTGGTTAAAGTCTTAATTGGGCTCCTGGTTTGACCATTATGCACAGGAACAGTTTGCCTTGTCTGATTTGCCTGACTGTCTCCCATAGAGAGCTTGAAAATAAAGGGAAGAGATATCTCTACATTTCCATAGGATACCTCCAACTTTCTAGTTTTATGTGGCATCAGTGACCAATTAGTAACCCAGGAACACACTACCTGTATGCTTTTGAACTGGAATCTTTTTTTTAAAAATATCAATCCTTAGGGACTTGTTGGGTTTGCTTCTTTTCCAGTTAGTTTTGTGTGATCATCCTGCTCCCTCCCACCCCCAACGCTCCACAGGGCTAGACATTGTTCAGAACGAGAGCAAGGTTGTGAAATAATGCACTAAAAAGAAAACAAGTTAGGTGGTTGGAGAGAAGAATCCCATTTGTAAGACACAAAGGTGTGGTTCTGTGCTCTTTGCACTAACTGTTACTGAGGAGTTGTTTACATAATGAGAAGGAAGGCGTTGTTCTTGAGGATAGCTGAGACACATACTCTCCGTTTGAAAAGTGCCCTTCCCCTTCAAGACTGACATGTCAGTAATGGTGAAAGGTGCTGGGGAGGGAGGGAAGTGGAAACAGAAAGGAAAAAAAAAACCATTATGCTTTTTTGGTGACCGTATCAAATATCTTTGTGATTCCAGCCTTGTTTGCCAAAAAAAATAGGAATGAGAAATTATTAGTGATGATACAACTTACATGAGGCAATGTGCATTTTTTTTTTGCTTTAATGTAGATCTCTGCTAAAATGGACACAAGTGCTACTATAGTTAGATTCCATATCTATTTATCATAGTCTTGATAAGAGAAATAGTAACAATTAAAATTGCTTCACCCACCCCCACAGGCAATATCTTTGTTCATGATTAATTCTATGTCACTCAAAGAACTGTTTACCAGAAATACCTCCTTTGCAGTGAAAAGAATGGCAATGATGTGCTAGCTTATTCCTTTGAATGTCTGTATGGTTACCTTCTTTTAGGCAGGATATGTTCCTAAAAGGCTGTACCCATGAACTGCTAAATTCTGGTGAGGTTTCGCTTTGAAGGAGGTCTACATGTATGTAAGCCAGTAATGCCAGGTTTTGTGGCACCAGCTGAAGTCTCTGGGAATTGGTATATTTGCAGTACTAGATGATGAAGCATTTAGTGTCTGTCTATAAGGTGACATTAAGCATCGACACCCATATCCTGCTATTCCCAGTTAGTATTAAGTCTCTTCGGCTTTGCAGAAAGGAGGTTGTATGTGAATTGAAATGTCACTGCATCAAAAAGTCAGGAGCAAGAGGAAGGACAGGAGCAAGAGAGGATGGATGCTGTCGCAAAGTTGTATAAGACGTAGGATCTACTATGAATGGAGGGGCAGTTACTGCTGCTCCTGAGCCCATTTTGCAGTCTGCGCAGGCACCAAAAATGTTCTTTTTTTCCATAGTTCTGGGTTGCCATATTAGTTGGCTATTTGTTTTTAGTCAAATTCTGGACCCATTTGGCCAGAATGACAGTTTCCACAATTACCCACTTGACCCACTTCTCATCTCTTGCACCTAAATCTGTGACATCACAAGGACCAACCACATGACATCATAAGGGTCTTCACCTCCTGGTCTCTGGTTTTGCTCCCAACATCTCAAGGATGGGATGCTGCTGACCTGGCAGCCCTAATGTAAGCAAAGGCAAAACTCCAAGAATCACACAGTGAAGCAGACACTAGCTTGTGGACTGTGCGTGGTCAACCTGTCTGTATGTGAGCTTTTGTTTGTTTTGGTCTAAGAGGGAGGATCTGCTGAGAGGAAGAGACTCACTCATTTGGTTGGGGATGGAGATAGCAAACATAGTACATAGAGTACATAGGTACTCTCATAGTCTCTGCAAGCTCTGGAACAGGTGCATGGGGACAGGAAAAGTAAACAGGCATCTTTTGTGTGGACATTTGGCAAAGGAGTGTGAATGAGTAGCCAAGAGAGCTGTCACTGCATACACAAGATAAAGAGACATGGATGGTGATGGAGCTGCTGCACTGGCCTGCGAAATCTGTGCTATGTTTGTTTTCCTCTGGTTATGTAGAAGGCTATACCTACAGCATGTGCAAACTGGTCTCTGCTGGAAGTAAAGGAACAACAGCTTGATGCACACATGCTACTCTTTGACGAATCAGGAAAGATGTTGAATAGTGCAGAACAGAATCTTTTGGAAGAGTGACAGAGACGGCATGTTTCTAGGGGTGAGAAAGACTACAAAACCCAGGAGGAAAACATTTGGAAGAATATGGCACATAGAACTATCAGAAACCATGCTATGTCTTTGAAGCTATACAGTCGGTTCCTTCCTTTGAACAGACATTTTGGGCCACATGAACAGAGACAGCTATCACAGGCCTTAGACAGCACAGAAGTGACCTTGGAGGTTTTGGTGGATAGAAACCAAAACCTCCTACCACTTCCCAGAGAAGAAAGAGAAGAGTGGTAGCTTTAGGTATCTCCTTACTGAGGAGGTCAGAGGCAGAGGTGTGTATACCTGACAGGGTGTTTGAGAGTTATGCTGTCTTCCTGATGGAAAGATCTAAAATGAGTTATTCCTTCTGATCCATACGGGAACAGATGACACTTTCAGATACAGCCTTCAATATATCTCAAGTCACTATGAGGCTCTAGGTAGGAAGTTGAAGGATTTGGAGCACAGGTTATTATCTCATCAGTCCATCCTGTAGAAGGATCATGGCACAAAAGAACAAGAGTGAACTTCTGCAAGTGAAGAACTGGCTCTGCAGATGGTGCCATTGGGAAAGATTTTGCTTTTGGGACCACAGCCTGCAATTCCATCAAGAAGGACTTCTGGCAAGAGATAGTTTATACTAATGGCAGCTGGTAAGAATGTGTTTGATAGGAGTCTCCTAAGCATCATTAGGAGAACCTTATGTTGAACCCTGTAGTGGAGAAATACAATATTTCAGAGTACAATGGGATCTTGTAGCTCCTTTGAAGAGTAAGCTTTTGTAGATTTAAGCATAGTTGATCAGATGCATGGAGTGACTTCCACTTCACTCCATGCCTCTGATGAAGTAGACTTAAGTCTACGAAGCTTATGCTACCAACTTCTTTCTCTCTGTTAGTTTCAAAGCTGCTACAAGTTCCCTTTCTACTCTGAAATATTGTTGAAATATTGTCCATGTATCTGATGAAATATGCTTAAGTCTGTGAAAGCTTATTGCTGCCAACTTCTTTCTCTCAGTCTCAAAGGTGCTAGAAGATCCCTTTGCATACTTATCCAGACTAACACAGCTATGTCTTAGAATATTTCAGTGTGTTAATGAAGCAGGGGAAACTGGGCAGAGGGATGCTGCCATGAACCATTAAGCAAGGGAAAAAATAAATGTCTCTCCTCTCTACATTCATACACAGAACGTGGGAAACAAACAAGTTGAACTTGAATTCTTAACGCAGGAAGGCAACTTTTGTTTAATAGGCATCACTGGTGGGATGAGACTCATGACTGTAATGTAGTAAGTAGTTAAGCAGTATGACCTATTCAAAAGTAGGAAGTAGAAGTGGCATCATATGTAAAGTATATGCAGATCTGTTAGGAGATCAATGATATGGAGCTTTGAAGGCAGGTTGAGAGTGTTTGTATAAAATGTATGTGAGAAGGAAACAACAGTGAGTTGTCTTCTATAGAACGATATGCCAAACTGAAGACTTTGACAACACTTTCCCAGAACTGATTACCCAACATTAAAAAATGGAGCTATAGTCATAACGAGAGACTTCAACCACCCTGATATTTGTTGGAAGTTAAACTGGCAAGAAATGCAAAGTCTGATAAATTACTCACTTGCCTTGCTAGACAAATTCATTTTCCAGAAAGTGGAAGAAGCAACAGAGGGTTCAACTATATTGGAAGTAGTGAGATTTAGTGAGTAGTGAGGGAAGTAGTAAGATTTAGAACTAGTGGGAACTTGGGGTGGAAGTGACCACATCCTCCTAGGATTCATTATACAGAGGAAAAGGAAAGCTGGTTATAATAGGCTGCATATAATGGATTTTTTTAAAAAGCCAATTTGAATAATCTTAAGGAAGTACTGTGTAAGATCCCATGGTCAGAAATGCCCAAAGAGAAGGGAATTCATGATGAACAGAGGTTTTTTTAAAAGTCATATATCGAAGGCAGAGTCGACAAACAAGAGATGTGGGATGTGCCTAAAGAAACCAGGAGACATGGAGAAGAAACTTTTGAATGATTTAAAAAGATCATTTATAAGAAATGGAAGAAGGCAAATAATCAGGGAAGAGTACAGACAAATAGGGAGAAAAAGAGAAGGGCTGAAGCTCAGAATTAGTTCCAGTTTGCTAGAGATTTTAAAAACAATAAAAAGTTTTTTTCTCCCAGCTATGTTTTAAGCAAGAGAAAGAACAAGGAAGTGGTAGGTCAAAAAGATAGCTAATGGATGACAATGAGGAAGTGGAAGTGCTCAGCACATGTTTTGCCTTGATCTTCCTTTCTAAAACCTGGTAAAAATAGAAGAAATTATGCAGTAAGGGGGTTGTAGCATTAAATAGTTGCAGCATTGGTGCAGGAATAACTGGATAGTGTAAATGAATTCAGCTCTCCAAAACCAGAAGAACTGGATCCAAAGGTAACAAAGGAGTCTGTAGATGTAATCTCAGAGCTTCTCGCTATAATCTTTGAAAGTTCTTGGAGAACAGATGACATCCCTTCACAATGGAGGAAGGCAAATGCTGCCTCCTTCTTTTTTTAAAAAAGGGGGTATGGGTGGAAGAACTTGATATTGATACCAGGGAGATTATCAGATGAGGATCAAAAAAGTGTCCCTGTCTCACTATACTATATTCCACCCCCCACCCGTCCCCATCCTGGCACAATAATTCCCCATTTCATACTTACCTTGTCCATGTGACCACCCCTCCCCTCAGCAGCCAGGTGTGAATGGAGCTCGAGCAGAGCTCCATTCACTTCCTGCTTTGAGTTCCTGGCCAATTTCATGAGAGAATGAGCATGCAGGAAATTCAAAAATAAAAAGGAAAATAAAGATAAAAAAGTGATACCAAGCACAAAAAAAGTTAAAAAATATAAGTAACCTGGGGGGGGGGAAGGGTATCACTTACCTGGATGTCCCAATTGCACCTGGAAGTGTTCAGCATGGACCTCCCAATGTGGCTTGCATCGCATCAGCATAACGGGGCTCCTTTTCGCTCACTCGTCATTTCGTGACAGGAACAGAATGGATGATCTGTTCACGGCTTAAGCCATGAATAAAATAGAATGAGGGCGAAATGGAAGGGGCATGGGATGAGGACAACATTGTCTGAAAAGTTAGCCCTTTGGCGATCTCCTAGCATTCCTGGAATGCTATACCAAGAGCGTCTGATAAGCTCCCAGTTTAATTTCTAGAACACATCATTAAACTGTTGGTCTGTTAAGACTTTGAAAAGAATGTGGTGATTATTAAAAGCCAGCATAGTTTCTCAAAGGTAAATCATGCCAGATTGACTTACTTACTTACTTAATTAGATAGCTCTATATGTTTTGCAGATCAGGAAAATGTTGTGGATGCAATGAACCTTGATTTTATTAAGGTTTTTGATGGGGGATGTATATCTTGATTAATTTTATTTCCACAGGCAATAACATGATACTTTTTACACAGAAAACAATACTCTGGTTTCTCTTCAGATCGTATAACTCTTTCACCGAAAACAGGTTTCCTGTGCAGAAGTGTTATTTTCTGCACAGAAAATGCTGTTTTCTGTGCAAACACCCACATAATTACTTTTCACACAAAACAAATCCTGAACTGTTGCGATTCTTGTCCTTCTAGGGAGATTATCAGCTGACATAAAAAATCCAGGACAGGAATGACAGGAGATTGCCAAAGGGCTACTTATTAGACATCATCTGTCTCACTCTGCTCCTGTGCCCCCTCTATTCTATCTGCATTCCTTTTTATTGGAGGCTTAAGCCATCAATAGATCACCCATTCCATTTTTGTTACGGAATCACGGGTGTCTGAACCTGTGCCCCGTTATGCTGGTGTGATGCCAACCGCAGTGGGAGGTCCCTGCTGAACACTTCTGGTTGAGATCGGGACATCAAGGTAAGTGACACCCTTCCCCCCCCCTCCACAGGTTATTCTGGGTATTTTAAGTGTCTTTGGGGGCTTGGTTTTTTGTTTTGGACATTTCTTTTTCTTTTTAAATTTCCCTCATGTTCGTTCACTCGTTAGAACTGCCAGGATTTTGTTTCCAGGAAGGGAATGGGGCTTGGTGAGAGCTCCATTTACTCCTGGGATGCTGGAGGGGAGGGGAGCAGTTTCTGTTGCGCAGCAGGGTAGGTGTCTGATAAGTTATAGGGACAGGAGTGGGCGGGAGGGGATGTAGCGAGACAGGGATGGATTTTTTGGTCTCCATCTGATAATCTCCTAGGATTCCCCTTATCAAGGTTTTCCAACACTTTAGGAAACTTTTTTTAAAATTTCTAAATATTTTTGAGTATTCTTTCCATCCCTTCTACTGACAAGGTGCTGCAGGATATTCTTGAAGACAATCTGATAAAATGTGGGCCAGATACTGCTAGCTGGATTTGTAGCTGTTTGACAGACTGAACCCAAAGAGGGCTCATCAGTGAATTCTTTTGATCCTGGAGAGAAGTGAAAAGCATGATGCTGCCAGTTTCTGTCATAGGCCCAGTGTTGTTCAACATCTTTTAGAAATTTTACTTGAATGGAGGAGTTACTCAAATGAACTTTCCTTGAATGAAGGAGTAGAGAGAATGCTCATCAGACCTGAAGATGGCACCCAACTGAGAGGTGTGGTTATACTACAGAAAACAGAATCAAGTGACAGATTGAAGTGGGTCAAAACTGACAGAGTGCATTTAAAAAGGGATAAATTTATTTATTAAATTAAATTAATTTAGGTAGGAAAAATCAGTTGCATAAATGTAGAATGTGTGATACCTGGCTTAACAGTAGCACATGTGAAAAGGAAGTAGTGGTCTTGGTAAATAAGAGTTGACAGTATGATGCAGCCTCAAAATAGACAATGCAGTCCCAGACTGAACCAAGAGCAGCTTAAGTGTCCAGATCACAGAAATTACCTTCTTTGCTCAAATTTCACCTTATCTTTGGGCACCACAGTTTGAGGAGAATATTGACAAGTTGGAACATGTCCAGAGGAAGGCAAAAAAGATGACAAGAGTCAGGAAGCTGGATGCTGTGAGGAATAGCTAAGGGAGCTGGGTGTGTTCAGCCTGGAAAAGAGAAGATGGAGAAGTGATAGGACAGCTATTTTTAAATAGATGAAACGTTGTGTGGACAATGGATTGAGCTTTTTTTCTGCTGCTCCAGATGATAGGACCCAGTTGAATCAATTCAAATTAGAAGAAAATTAATTCTGACAAAAAGCAGGAAGGCCTTCCTGATGGTCAAGGAAATTGATAGTGGAATAAACTATCTTGGGCACTTCTTGGGGATGCTTTAGCAGTGGATTCCTGCATTGGCAACAGGTTGAACTAGATGGTGCTCAGTATACCAACCAATTCCATGATTCTGTGGATTCTGTGAGCTGAAAGGGCTGTAGGTTTGTTTTCCTTGGCCATCAGTTGCTGTGCCACAGAGTAAATCAAATAAGAAACTCAGAAAATTTTCCAAAATACTTTACTGTATAGTATGGTGGCCAGTTCTTCAAAAAGAAAAAGTTCAAAAATTTGTGCAGGTAAGCCCCTTGTATGAATTTTAGGAGATTATCACGCAAGACTAGAAAAGTGGGATTAAAGCAAGATAGTAGTATCCATGGCCAAACTTTAACACACAACATTGTGACTGTCCTGTAGCTGGCATGTATTCAAATTGTTACTATGGCATCCCTTTTAATTGATGGGAAAATAGCACTAAATGTTGCTATTGTTCTGCTGCTGGCCCAGGTGTGATGGGTCCCTTTGCTTCAGTTCTGGCATTACAGCAGTCAATGACATGAGGGGGCTGATTCTTATCCTTCCTCCCCCTCCCACTCACCATTCCAAAACAGGCTAACTCCGTGCCCTGTCAGGTTTTTTTTAAAAAAATCTTTGCTGTATTTTTGTACTTAGAACAAAATGATAAAACAAAAATAATGTTTAATTATAGCTATTCCTTCATATTTGCTGGGGTTTGGTTCCAGGACACCCCATGGATACCAAAATCCGTGAATACTCAAGTCCCATTATATGCAATGGCATAGCAAAATGGTGTCCCTTATATGGGATGGCAAAATCAAGGTTTGCTTTTTGGATTATTATTTTTTAAAGGATATTTTCAAACCGTAAATACTTAAATCCGTGGATTCCAAATCTGTGGATATGGAGGGACAACTGTATTTTTGCTGTGATTATGAAAACACAGCAAAGATAAAAATAAAAAAAAAACCTGAGAGGCACGGAGTTAACCTGCTTTGGAATAGTGAGTGGGAGGGAGAGAGGAAAAGAATCAGGCCCGCTCATGGCACTGAGTGCTGTAATGCCAGAACTGCAGTGAAGAGACATACCAACACTGGGGACAGGGGGTGTTTCAAAGCAATGCAATTGCACGAAAGAAGAGAGGTGTGATAAGAAATGTTTTGAAAGCAGTATGTTCCTGTTTCCTTTCTTTACGTGATTGCCCCTTGACGCTAGCCTCATATGATAATCTCCTTAATCAACTCTTTGGATCCCAGCCAATATTAAGTATAGAAGATAGCTTATTTTGAAGTTTGTCTATTAACTACTTAGCTCTATTCCCTCCACCATTGTACAGATACAGATATTTCAAAGGCTTAGATATCCTGCAATAAGTGATTTGGAGCAAGCCATTCCCCTCATTTTTCACTATCTATATTGTCTTTCCCAATCACATGTCAGAAAGAATGGTGTCATTTCTCATCATGAATAGCTTGTTTTTATTTTTCTGTTTCACATGGTGGCATAAATCTCTTGCTTAGTAGAGCACTATAAGCTTCGTGTTGTTGTTTCCCTGAAGTAGCCTGCAGTGGTTTCTCTCAGCATTTGGGGCCTTTGAAGATCAAATGAAGACCAGTACATATCTAATGTGAGCAGTTTTGTTATCTGCAAGAATCATGATTATTCCACAGTCTTTTAGAATCCACAGTGTCGATGGATAGCTTCTGGATCACTATCCAGCGGGTGAAGTGTTCTGGCTTCCATTTCTGGACAAGCTTTCTACTGGGACATAATCTATATTTATAGGCATTGTGGCTTAAATGTCACATGCTGACTTTCTTTGTATAGTATGCTCTATTTTGGGAGAGACAGTGACTGAAGTGCATAGCTTGCCCACTGAAGAAATGCATTTGCATTGTATAGCACCGTGACTTGCCCACAAGTTTTTTTCGTTCCCCCTATGCTTTGAGCGATTTAACATTAATAGATATCCTTTTAAAATGAAACAAATCCTAGGCTTTTATTCTGTGTCTGCTTGTAATTCCAGTGATATAAAAATAGCAAATAGACGTGTGCTGGTTTTGTAGGCTTTTAAAGCTTGACAGAGAAGACTGCTCCATAAGAGATTCCCACAATAAAAAAACACACCAAAAAAAAAAGCTCCAAGCATATTCCTTGATTTGTATCAAATTTCATGCTGATGGCATGTGATAGAAATAGAAGTTTCTCTTTTCAGTAGCTGAGGAACAGAATCATGAGGAACCGTGGTACACATATTGTAATTATGATACTTTTCTGGAATACGGTTGGTGAACATTCAGTGAATGTTGTTCTACTATGTTGCGGCTACAACCACTGTCTGCTCCTGTTTTCTGAGGAAGGCAAATAGTCATATAATTGCTATTATGGTTGTATTAAGAATTGAGAAAGTGAAATAAATGTAGGTTAGCTGTCAGAAGTACAGCATCCCTGATAGCGGAATACTGAGGAGTATTGTGAGGAAAAAGCTGAAGAGATCATCATATTACTTTTCTTTGCAGTTCGTCTGCAATGGGCTGAGATTTTTTTCTCCAACAGTGCTAAAATCCTCTTTAGCACCCCCCCCACACATATATAGGGGCACCCATAGGTTTTTAATTATGCCACTTTGTATGGTTGTAGACATTTCAAAGTTCCCCTTTGTGCTCCCTGTTATAAATGTCTTTTACTTCTTTTGAAGTCTACATGATATACATATGAGCAATTAAAAACACAGCTCAAGGTTGGAGACAGAAGGTCTTCTTAATTAAAACTCAAACAAAAGCTACAAGCAAAAAAACCCTCACTCTATGATTAAGGTCTAAAGTGTTAGGATATATTAGAATCATTGTTAACTGCTAGGGTTTAGAAAATCAATATACAGGGAAAAAGATCAGTTGGTTCCAATTAGAGAAATCAATGTAAATACTGAATAGAGGTGGGGGAAACCCTTAAACTTACTAGCAGGTCCTGATTAGTAATATGCCACAGGGCATAAAATTATTTTCAGTGATGAATTTATTAAAGTGACCACAAGGAATGAAATATTTAATTTTCCATAGTACTAATCTACAGTATAACTGTATTTTATATCTGTATGTTTTAAGTCTCTACTTAGACTGAAGGTAGAAATATTTGGGTTAAAAAAAAATTATAAAACTGCAAAGAAAGGCTAGAACCATCCAAAATTAAGTGAAGTCCTATTGATTTCAGTGAAAAAAACTCTCTTCCATTGAAATCAGTGGAAAGGAAAATCCTTAATTTTGTTTTAATCATGCCCTAAACATTAATGAAGATAGGTCTTTACTTGTGCCTAGCAATTAAATAATTTCTCCAGCTATAATGATTGCCATAAATGCAAGATGTCAGGGCCTCTGTGCCTCCATATAATTTTAAATGTTATGATTATCCCACTATTCATCAATGTTTTGGATAGTTTGAGATGCATTATCTGTGTTCTTAATACTTCCCTGAAATTTGTTACTTTCTATGAATGGATGCATGGATGGACAAAACGGATCTCTTCCAGCAGGCCTTCCTTGAATAGAACAGACCATTTTTAATGGATGCTTCTCCCTCTTTTTATGTTTGTATGTTTATGTTCTTATGTTTTTATGTTTTGATATCATAGTTCTAAAGTCTTAGGGTAGTTATTTTATGTCACTGGTGAATTTGCCAGTTATTTTAAATATATGTACTATTATATGTAATTTTAAGGCTGGGTAATTTTTAAAAGTTATTATTATTGTTATGGATTTGTTTGTTTTATAACCAATTGTTGTGAGCTGCCTTGATTGCCTAATAGGCAAAAGGCAGGGTACAAAAATAATGTTTATTATTTATTATTATTATGGATGGATGTACAAATGTGCAGTATATTTTGTGCAGTATGTTCTGCACTGCAATTTACCTTACAAAGTGAAACACATAAATCCACTAAGGAGATTATCTGATGCTATAAATATGGTGTGATAATGACGCCAGGAGATCGCTAAAAGGCTTGCATTTCAGATGACGTTATTCCTGTGTTGTCATGCCCCTGTTCAGCTGTCATTACACTGGCACTTCTTTTTATTGATGGGATAAGCTATCAATGGAGCCCCCATTCCGTTTCTGTAATGGAATGTCCTGTGACTGAAAAGGTGCCCCATTATGCTGGCACGATGCCACCATCTATGGGAGGTCCATGCCAGAACACTTCCGGGTGAGATCAGGACATCGAGGTAAGTTATACACTTTTTGTACTCTCCCCGGGCTACTTGTAATGATTTAAATGTGTTTTTGTGCTTGGTGTTACTTTTACTGTAATGTTTTTGTTTTTATTTTTGAATTTCCTGTGCTCTCGTCTTCTCATGAGAATGGCTGGGATTTCAAACTAGGACATGACTGGAGCTCTGTTCGAGCTCCATTCACTCCTGGGATGCCCTTTGAAGTGGCAAAAGGTGTGGAAGTTTTCATTTTTGTGGTGTGACAGGGGTGGGAGAGGAGATTGCGAGATGGGAACACTTTTTTTGTTCCTGTCTGATAATCTCCTAAAACAATTTTACACAGTATTAAAGAAAGAGATTAAGAAGCCATTAAAACTTCAATATCATAATTAAGCATAATTGGAAGCCAGAAGAATTAAAAATGTGTTAGCCCCTTTCCCTAAACCCATCAAGATTTTTTTTTAAAAAAACAATGAATTCTGTAACCTGGGCACTGCCATAGAAGAAGACCCATCTCATACTCCCAGCTACTGAAATCTTTATATGTTAGAACCCAAAGAAAAATAATTGAACTCATGCTATCAAGAATCTCTTTTCCATGCTAATATATTGTTCCAATATAATGAATTGGCCTCATCAAAAAAGGGGCTTTTAACAACTCCACACAGCCACATCAGCCATAACACAGAATCATAGGACTCGTCTATATGAGGGGAAGAATATGGATGGATGCATACTCATGCAAATTTGAAGGAGGATCCACTTGTCTTAACAATGTTTGGCAAAATCGCAGGCATATGAAGCTATCTGCTTTTGCTGTCCCAATGAGCATAACTGTGATTCAAGATGGTGCCTAAATAAACATTTAAAAAAGAAAAGAAAAAGGCTGTTTTGTTGCCTCAGCACATGGTTGCTAAGGTGAAAAATCAGGATTGCAAGGCCTTCTTAGCAAGCCCCGTCCCCTGTGACCAATCAGCTTTCTACTCCTCTTTTCTGGGGTCATGCAAAAAAATTCTATCACCTGTCCTAATGATCAATCATGCACATTCCACACAGTTTTTAAAAAACTTCAGAAAAGCCCCAAAGGCTGTTCCCTCAGGGTTTATGGTGGAATTGGTTCCTGTCCTTCTGAATATGGCAGAATTATGCAGGATCCCATTAAGACAAGTAGGATTCTAAGCCAATTCTAGACAACCGTCAACACAACCCCATAGAATTAGAAGGAAACCCAAGGGCCATCTGATCCAAACTCCTGCCAATGTAGGAATCCTCTAAACCCTCTAAAATATCCCTTACAGGTGGCTGTCAAATCTCTGTTTAAAGATCAATGACCTAACTTCCAAAATTTCACAGATGAAAATCTGGGACATCTGTGGTGAAGCAACATCAGAGCGTGGTCAAGATGGTAGAAGTTATTAATATGAAGGAGACACAAGCTAGGAGAGGCTGCAGCAGTTTGCTTTTGCTTGAGTCTACCAAAAAGGTCAAAATTTTGCTTTCTCCTCTTCCCCCAAGCAGAATTAATTCAGTCCAAACTACTTTTGCACATTAAATGCAGTTTGCAGCAATTAATGTAAGCAGAGGAGAAAGGGGAGAAGTGGGAGGAAGAAGGAGAAGTTGGCAGAGGTTAAAGGCAGCTGAAAAAAGTGGGACAGCAAAGGATTAATCTGGACTGTCTCTCCCAGATCAGGACAGCTGGCGGATAGACAGTGGAGGAGAGCTTCCCACCTCCTGAGGCACTCCTCTATAACTTTATGATTGTTGTAGGCCTGTTAAAACCACTTCTAAACTTTAATTTTCAGTTGTAAAAAACTAAGCTTTAGACTGTGAGTTGCTTGGATGCTGCCCCACCGAGTCCTCTAAGGCAGCTTCCATGTCAACCTGATTAGCCCTGATTTCCATGCCAAAAATGTCAATCTGATAGGTTCTGCTTTTTATCGCCAGCTGTTTGTGTGAAGTTTCTCCAATGAAGACAATGTATGTGATATTCATGCCACATCACACTACACCAATTCTCTGAAAAAGGGGTAGGAAAAGTTGGGTTCCATTAAAGATAATTTTATTGCATCCAGGTTGCTTGTACACCTAAACCATGGCTTAACCAGCAAGCTAGTTTACAGTCAGACATACCACATACCCACAAAGAGAGAACTCTGTGTTGCAATTGCAGACTTGATTCTCTTCAATGTATATAGCTTTTACATTATCATCGATAACTGATCCTTGATTCTAGCTTATTATAGATTAATATTAAAGAAATAATTTGGTCCAACAAAGCAAACCAGAGCCTTGCAGAACAACTGTCAGTATCTTGCATGGTGGCTTTACATTTCCCAACATAGCACAGCAGTCATAACAGTGACAGTATTGGACAAACAAGTCCATAAAATCACCTAACGGAAACTGACTGTGGACAAAATCATCCTCAGAAGAAGCATTCATCTTAATTTTGACAGAACGTTCTCTGATCCCTCCAGCTCTTGTCCTAAACTTGAACAATATGGAGAAAAACAGGCCCAGAATTTTCACAGTCCTATTAGAATAGAATGGCTTTTAAAATGATCGAAATAATTTTGCTCCAGAATTTTGTGGAAACATATTTTTAAACGCTGATCCAAACTGCCAAAAGTGCTAATAACTTTATCTCACCGTGACAATACTAAAGGCTTGTATACCCTTCAGGAAAAAAAATCAGCTTCAATTCAAAGTTTCTTGGCCCCGCAGTGACCCCATTCACCCCTCACACTTCAATGTGAAAATGAAGTGAGATTGGCATGACCAGCCACACATTTTCCCCTGGCAAACTCAATTCAGTGTTAAAGTGTTAAACCTTACATTATTTCTGGTCACACAGCTGTGGCTTCACTGTTTTTCCCCCCTTCTCCTCATGCATGTGAGTATACGTTGTCCCAGGGTAGTGTATTACTGGATAGGTGGAGATATGCTTAAAATAAATGCCCATTCAAAATATAATAGTGGCTGCACACTGGCAGAAAGTAAATACAACAGAGTACCACCCACCTGAAACCCCACTTCCCAGCTCCACACCGAAGCAAAACTCTGAGTTGGCCACGTTTACAATAAGCTATTTTTTTACAGTAAAGTATATGGTAAGAGGTAGAGGTTTACTCTGGCTTTTTTCTCTCTCTCTCTCTCTCTCTGGCTTTTCTTCGCAAACGAAGATTCAGGAAGGAGTCATCCCACGCTTTCTGCAAGCACGCTGATGACTAAAAAGGCCAATCTGAGATAAACAAGTCCGGTTGCAGAAAGCACAGCAGAAGGTCTCCTTGGGTGATGTTTCTGGGTTGTGATTCTTTCTGCGTTGTCGTTTCTCTTCAAGACTTGTTTGGCGTGAGTTCTCAAATAAGGCTGCAGCATTGTGGATAGCGCGTCTCCATGCCTCCCAATGTGAGGCCAGGGCGGACCACTGTTGGTGATCAATTTGGCCGAGCCTGAGATGTTGTTTCAGGGAGTCTTTGTATCACTTTTTTGGAGTGCCCCTCTTACGCTGACCCATGGCGAGTTCACCATAGAGTAGTATTTTTTGGGAGGCGATGGTCCTCCATCCTAGAAACGTGCCCTGCCCAGCGCAGCTGTGTTCTCAATATCATAGCCTCAATGCTGGTGATCCCTGCTTGCTCAAGGACAGCAACATAGTCAGTCCAGTGTATATTAACAAACCAATTAAAGCCCTTAGGCCTCAAATTGTTAAGAATGTTGTGGGTCCTGCTCACAGGGGCTATAAGGTGAGTATGATGTTTTTCCTGCTGTGTAGATAAGCCTTAAGAGTCATGCCCCATCATTACTTTTCCATTAGGTGTTTTTATGTTTGCTTCAACCATGTGCAGTCACTGTCAAGAGTTCATATTATATTCTATTGCAAACAGGCTTTGCTTTAATAGTTTGCATATTCCAACATGGTTTAGTTTGCCTACAACACTTCACCCTGTCTTATTGTGATCTTGGAATAGTCACCTGAGTCTAGTGCTATCCATTCAAAATGTACATATTGCAAGACTTCTGATAATCTTTTTTCCCTAAAGAAGAGCTCTCAAAATACTTCAGTTTAGCTAGTTATCCAAACCTAATTGGACATAAATCTTGTGCCCCCCTGTTTTGTTTCCCATGTTCTTTTTGATGAGCACAGTAGCTGAATGATTTTTCAATCCTCCTCCTCCTCCTCCTCCTCCTCCTCCTCCTCTTCAAGGAAATGTCATCAACACAAATATTAAAAAAACCACAACTATGGATAGTAAATTTTGTCTTTGGACTTTATCAGACCACCCTCCTGGAAAGTTCTTTTGCGGGCATAAATTGTGGTGTTTTTATGCCAGCAAAAGAACTCCTCCCACCAGACTTACCTTGGTCGCATAACAGAAACTTCCCAGGCACTAACGGGTAGTGAACAGAGCTCCGTTCACTTCCTGGTTTAAGATCTCACCTAATCTCGCGAGAAGACGCTTGTGCAGGAAATTAAAAAAACAAAACAAAATAAACACACAAAAAGTTAACACAAGCACATACACATACGAAAAAGTCCCAAGTACCCAGGGGGGTGGGTCATAAAAAGAGCATACACTACCTGGCTGTTGCAGTCTCAACTGGAAGTGTTTGCTGGTTCATTCACATGAGTACAATGGTGTGCAGATTCAAATGCCGGCAATGCCGGCAGAAAATCAATACGGGGGATCAATTGACGGCTTGAGCCATCAATAAAAAGGAATGGGATTTAGACTGGACATGATTGAGAAAGGGTGACGTTGTCTGGTCCGTGCACCCTTTTGCAATCATGAGGCATTCTTATGATGCCATATTTGGATGGTCTGATAAAGTCCTACGTAAAAAACAAAAACAAAAATGAAAATGTTATCAGTTCAAGCAGCAAGATAGTGCATGTTGACTATTAAAACAAAACAAAACAAAAACAAAAACAGACACCATGAGAAAGTGCCTGCAATGATACAACAGACTCTGTGAAGAAAATATGATTTACCATCCATAAAGAACTGTTGGGAACATAAGCCTGAAAAAGTTATAAAAATGGTGACATAAAAATCCTGTGGAACTTTAAGGTTCAGACTGGCAAACAGAACATAATATACCAGATACAGTGATTGGGTGATAGATGTGGCAATCTGGGTTGGAGGAGCAGAATGGAAGACAGAATGGAAAAAGATTATGAAATATTGAGAACTACAGAAAAGAAAAGAACTGTGGTTTTGGTAGCGATAGCTCCTCTGGGAACAATTCCAAATGAACTGGCAAAATATCTGAATGAAATTTCCATAGGTAGGAGTTTTGGACCATTCAATGATTCATATTCACTATTTTAAAACAGTTTGGAATGCTTCAAATGTGCCATGTTATCTGACGATACCTCACTGATTCCTAGATTCTTGGATATTATATGAATAATTGATAATAATAATGAGGAGGGAGAGGAGCAGCGGCAGCAAAATTTTCAGAAGATCATGATGACAAGTTGCAGAATTAGTTCATTCACCAATTCAGGTATGAAATAGATAGCAAAATAAGAAGCAGAGACTTACATTAATTCACAGGCTTTTGTTATGAAAAAATTTCAGATTCATAATTCTTTGTAAATGGAAAGCCAACTGAACAGACAGAAACCATGACCTTGTGATAATTATACAATTAATTGTTTGAAATGATTTATAAGTTGTCTGAGCACTTTAATATATTTTGTATTAGCAGAAAAGAAGTCTTACAGAAATATTTATCATGACCTATTATACATTCAACAGTAGGACCAGAGGCGTTTGTCCAAAAGAATTATACTGTAGAGTCCTTGCTTAACCCACTCATACTATACATTTCCCTTCCTATAAAATGCAAACACACATATAGGCATATGTGGGGAGAGAATTCAGTCAGCAATATATAATGTTTGTTAAGGTTTATTCAGGGGGTTAAGTTGCAGTTGAATACAAAGCACTCATTGCTCTTGGTGCTTCTAGAAGGAGGACTCCTACTGTGACTAGTCAAAATATACTGCAGCTATTCTATCTTCTCAAAAGGTGGGTGGTTGGGTGAAAGGAAAACGCTGGAAGAAATGGTGGAAAAACAGAGGGGCATTATGCCACACATAAAGTTCTGTGAATGAGACAGAGTGAGGACCATTACAAAAGCCTACCGTAATCTGGAAATGCCTTGTTTTTCTAGTATGACTTTATAACCCTGTTTTGCTAGCATGGGTTTGGAGGGCATGAGTCTAGTTTCAGTTTACATATTAAATTACATACATGAACTTATAGAAGCAAGCTATCAGTTCAAGAAACAATGATTAGCAAATATATTCAGTGTTGACTAAATGATTGCACAAGTCAAAAACTGAAAAGCTTCTTTTCTAATAATCCCAATTAATTCTATCAAGTAGCAGGCTTTCAGTGTTTTCCCAGGAAAGGCTTAATTTCTGAAGAAATAATTGCAACCACCTATAGCCAGGACAGTTGTGTTAAGTCTCTTAACAACCCAAGCAAATTTGCATCCCAACCTTGAGAGAAAGACAAGATGCAAATAATATTAATACAAATAAATTACAACAAAAAAATAGACCTTGTATGTATTGAACAGATATATCCAGCATCTTGTAAGCATTTCAGCAGCCGAGAGTAGACATGCTAAGCTTGAAGTCAGATTGGATAGCCAAGTTCCAGATATCTCAGGCCTCTACAAACAAACATAATATGAATATGTGTTACAGGGATATAAATCCAGATCCACAATTAACCATATCAGGATAAATGCTGAGCCAGAATATGGTAACTGTTCCGTTTACTCAAGCCATAGTGAAAAGGGGTACAAATGGTGTGTGGGGTTGTGTCCATTAATTTAGCGGTGATCTCTCTCTTTTGGAATGCGTTCAAAGGAAAACTTTCTGAAAGGTGCCCTATTCCCATCTGATGGCAAAATTTATATTATCCTTTGATTACTTAGCAGGTATAACATTGGAATTATGGCATAAAACCTATTTCTAGTTCCAGCTAAAATGAACCCACTGAATCAGTGCAATTTATATAAGTGTGGAGGTGGAAGGAGTATTGGTTGTTGTTCATTTAGGGGCTAAAAAATGGGCTTCCATAAACTTAGGAAAGAAGGTCAGGAAGAGTAACACATAGACAAGAATTTTGTGCAGTTTTCACCTGGTGTTTGCATATCCCAAAGTGTTTCATGGAATTATTCTGCACAGAAATACATGTACAGTGAGCCCTTGTTATATGCTGGGGTTTGGTTCCAGGAACCCCTCCCCCCCGCCATGGATACCAAAATCTGTGGATGCTCAAGTCCAGTTATATACAGTGGTGTAGTAAAATGGCTTCCCTTCTATAAATGGCAAAATCAAGGTTTGCTTTTTGGAAATTTTTCCCTTGGAATATTTTCAAGCTGTGGATGGTTGAATCCATGGATACAAAATCCATGGATATGGAGGGCCGACTAGTTATTTTTGCTCAAAAATCATGGTTTATTTCTGCAAAAACATTGTTTGTGCTAACAAAAAGCCCACTGTTTGCAGATACCCACATGTAAAGGTTTTTTTTTTTTTTTTTTGCACAAAACCCAGCATTTTTACACATAAACATATGTATCTGGAAACAGGTTTTTTTGGGGGGGGGGCATGAAAGTTGTGGGTTTTGTGCAAACCCCCAGTTTTTCAAATTATAAAACCTTTCCAAGAAGCCATAATATTTTTATGCTAAACTAGTGTTTTTAGATCAGAAAACATGTTTTTTGGTGTGTGTGGTGTTTGCGTGAACGAGCTGTGTGGACTTCTGGAAACAGGGGTTGCGGTGTTATTTTGCCAAAAATGTGTTTTTTTACCCATTAAAAATATGGCATGAAAGATGTTAGGAATAGCCTCTGTTATGACAGCATGGCTGATTGGATGAGTCTGCTGCATGATGAGGGAGTTTGTATGCTGGTGTGAAATGGGAAATCTCATAATTCATGAAAGAATCGGTGAAAGTGAGTGCTACATTTTCAGGGCTGCTGTACTATTATTCAGTCTCCTTTGAATGCAGCTTGCCAGATTTACTTTTTCATTATGAAATAAACAATACTAAGAATAATTATCTTGGTATTCTAGCATAATGATTTTTTTCTGTGGGTTTTGAACCGGTTTTGTGTGTGTCAAGTGAAGATGATGGTGGAAAGCCCTGGTGGATACAGACAAGATAACCTTCTAATTTGATTTAGCTTTTGACATCCGCAGTTTTTAATTTGTCATAATATAATGTGTGTAACATTTCTTGCTAAGATATAGAGAAAAATAATTTTGTCATCTGTAATGAAAATCTTGCCTTATAGAGTGAACTAGGTGATCAGCTAGCTTTCTTATGCTTAGAACAAATTGTAATGGTGTTAAGATTTGTTTAAATAAGTTTCTATCACAACAGGTGCACAATTATTTTATGAGTAAAATATTATAAGCTTTCTAAATTAGCCAGGGCAAAATGCAAGTTGCCTGATTAAATAATCAAATTGGATGCTTAAAATGCACCTGATTTCCACAGGAATTTTTAAAGATGTGAAGTTCCAATCTATCTATTAAGGTTTTTCCTCCACTCTGTAGAAACTGATTGTTTGTTGCAAGCAAGAGACAGCTCACAGAATAACTGGTTTGGTGTGTTTTACATAATTTATCCTACATTATACAAGGGTGGGGGGGAACCCATTAAAAAGCTGCTAATAATAGGCTGTACCAGGGGAGGCTTTATAGTCTACATTAAAAATATGGATGCATCATGCAAAATGATTTGATAGTGTGCATTCAGCTAGGAGAGAAGTCAGTAGGAAGTTTAAGTTATTCAGAATTGGCAATGCAGCTATATGCCTTTGCATATTGGGGCAGGTGAACAAATCTGCAACCTATACTCCCCATCCACTGACTGAAGAGCCGACTTAGTGTCTAGGCACATGATCTATAGTTTTTAGCCCACTGTTTTGATCCACACACACATTTTTTTTTTTTGCGATAGATGGATTATGTGGATGGGATGTACAGTTGCCCCTCGACATTCGCGGCTTTCACATTTGCGGGTTTGATTATTCGCGGTTTAGCCCCAGCCCCTTAGAGAAGGCTGCCGAGAGGTGGGGCAACCTCCTGCCTGCACCTTCTCCGGCCTTCCAGAGGCAGCTCCGGGGCTTCAAAGCCCCGGAGTTTGCTCAGGAAGGCTGGGGGGTGGGGCGGGCAGCCTCCCTCCCTCCGACTTTCCCGGCCTTCCTAAAGGGACTCCGAGGCTTCTAAGACCCGGAGTCCCCTCGGGAAGTCCGGGGAGAGGCCGGGCAGCTTCCCTCCCGCCCACCTGCTGCCTTCCCTGGCCTTCCTAAGCGGGCTCCGGGGCTCCAAACCCCGGAGTCTGCTCAGAATGCCTCCTCCCCACCTGTCTGCTGCCTTCCTTGGCTTTCCTGAGGGGACTCCAAGGCTTCTAAGCCCCGGAGTCCACTCAGAAGGCCGGGGAGAGGAAGGCAGACACCCGCCCACTGCCTTCCCCAGCCTTTTTAAGCGGGCTCCGGGGCTCCAAAGCCCTGGTGTCCGCTTCGGAAGGCCGGAGAGAGGCAGCGCAGCCTCCTGCCCACCCACACGCTGCCTTCCCCGGCCTTTCTCAGCGGGGTCCGGGGCTTTGGAGCCCTGGAGCCCACTGAGAAAGGCTGGGGGTGGCAGTGCAGCCTCCTCCCCACCCGCCCAGCCACCCACACGCCCGCCCACCCGCTGCTCTCCCCGGCCTTCCAAAGTGGGTGCCGGGGCTCCAAAGCCCCAGCGCTCACTTAGGATGGCCGGGGGGAGGCAGCGCAGCCTCTTCCTTGCATTTCTATACCCAGAAACTAACCATTCAGTTACACAAATTTACATATCCTCCCCAAGAGGGGTTAACAGCATATAAACTCCACACACACTCCTACCCAACCATTCTCTAAAGATGCCAGCCACAGATGCAGGCGAAACATCAGAAAGAAACTATTCCAGAACATGGCCTCCCAGCCTGGGGGGGGGGGGAAAGGAAAATCTAAGGAGGAAATACTTATACAATATTCAGTCATTCAGAAAAGAGAGAGGTTTGTTTCAAAGCTAGTCACACAAAAGTGATTGTTCCCCCAAGTAATTACAGAGTTGACCAAACAATGGGCCTCAATAAAAAATGGATGATTTCATAATAGGTTAAGTCCAATGATTCATTAGCCTTACTGATGTAGCCTTACTTATGATGATACAAAATGCTATGATGATGTTGGCAAAAAGCTACAGAGGAATGTTTAATAGCACTGGTATTTGATAAAAGGCATTTTGGATTTATGGAGGAAACCTTGCATTTCATTCAGAAGAGCTTAAAACCTGAAGGATTGGGTAGTAACACCACTTGCAGATAAGGGATAGTCCAGCGCATCCTTCAAGAAATATCTGCGGTCAGGGTACATTATTTGTGTGGACAGTGCACTTACTGCAGATATAACAAATATGCAGATCTTTCCCACATGATCAGGACAACAGAATGTACAGTGTTAACCATTTTTCAACATGCGCTTAGTGGTCCAAGGCAAATGAGATATGTTGGTCAGAACACTGAAGAAAGATTTATGCTGGGAATTGTTCTAGATTTTGAAATTTGAAAGTTTTGTCTCAAAAAAGGTTAAACAAGGATCTTAAATATGTGCCAGTGAAGATCCGAGGGGATTACAGTACATAAGACTAAATGAAGTAGCAAACATCATGAGGAATGGCAGTTCTTTCAAGAACCTGTTACAACTTCCTACACCTGTAGCTTTTACCTAAGACCACGACAGATTTGTTCTCTGCTGTGGTCTGTTTCAGTAAATATAGAAGAAGAAAAGTAAACAAAAAACCTAAATAATTTTTTATTTTCTCCTTAGAAATGTATGTTTATAGTTTCATTATTTTTGTATTGTATGTCAGCTGCTTCAGTTGCCAGAGGAGTGAACATTAGCTAGTTTTACCTTGGATGATAAATGTGAATAGGTTTGTAAATTTGTACTTAATGAATCTGAATAAAAGGGGTACCCACTTTTAAAGAAGCAGTTGGGTGAAGCAATAAAAAATGATGATGATGATGATAAAAATTTGTGGTGCAACCTTGAATAGTCAACTTACGATATAATTTATTGTACTTTTAAAAGGCCCTAAGAAAGGACCTGGTATTACAAAATGTGTAGGGCATTAATATACGTATTTAGTAGTTACATTTCTATTTATAGCTCTACATGCCTTTCTTCCAGTCAGCTCAATGTGCCATAGATGGCTCTCCTTCATCTAGGGTTACTAGGTCAGCAGTATTCCATTTCCTGAGTTCTCAGACTCAGAAGCTGTGACCAGGGTCCTTGGGATGTCACAAAGGTGAGCCCTTTGGACATTAATGGAGTGGGCCCTTATGGTGTCAAAGATATGGAACCGTGTTGGAAAGCACTGAAGCTGCTTCTGGATCAGCTGATTGTACAAATGAGCTTAAAGGCAACCTTGGTTAGTGGGCCTAGAAGGCCACATAATCAGGCAATATGGCAGCCCAATGAAACAGACACCCACACCTTTCTACTGAGTCAGAAGGCACTGGTGCCACCTCACATACAAGCCATCATTATTTTCCCCTTGCATGCTGCATGTCTCCTTGCCTGGAGATCCAGAAGAAAGCACAAAAATTCAAGGAAGGTTCAGCAGCCCTAGAAGGGAGATGGTTAGTGCTTTCTTCCTGGATCATGATTCAAACCCTGCCAAACTCCCCATATCCAGTGCCTTCCTGTGGATGGGAAGTGGCTTATTGTTGCCAAATAGCAACTTTTCTCCTGCGCTAAAAAGCAGGTTGTGGGGTGAGGGTATTTTGAGATCAGAGTATCTGGGGAAAAAGTTAAATCCTCCTTCCACTTACACTTGATCAAAGCCCCCTTGAATGCTGTACATTCTATATTTTTTTTAGCATATTCTCTCCAAAAATTACAAGGCATGTTAAAAAGAGCATGCTTATAATGCAGAAGGTAATCCGGCTCTCCACCATGCAGCAGAGCTGCTAGGGCGAGGAGCCACCCCTTGCCGCCGTGCTTGCGGCAGTGGGACCACCCCATTGGTCGCAGGCAGCATCGCTTGCGATGGGGGTTGAGGGGTGGGGCCAGAGGCAATAAAAGCCCTGCAGCCCCTCACCTCCTCCTCTTCAGCTTAAGGCAATCTTTGACCCACCCTCCGACCGCTTGAATAGTATGATAATTGGTTGCTTTGGAGTCGGGTAGGAATTCCCCCCCCCTTTTCTCTGTTTTTTTTTTTTTGCCTACCCCATACTAGGATGGCAGCATTTGAGAAATTGGATAGGGTGGTGTCTAAATAGGTTAATTCCCTTTTACTATGGCGGGAGAGGTGTAGCTTCGGTGGGCACCTTGGCACCAATTTTTGGTGAAGGTAGGGTCTCTGGAAGGGCCACTTCAGGTCATGAGGCCTAAGGGGACAAAAGGAGACCTGCATTGGGGTTGACCTAAAGGATAATCCTTCACCCCAATCCGTGGGGCTTGGGTGAGGGACTTTTGCGTTCACCTTCCAGATGTGGGCTGGCTGGTGAGCAACCCCAGGCAACTGGGGTTCCTCTCCAGGACCCAGGTGTTCGCTGAGGGATGTGGTCCAGTATAGACCTACTGCTTCAGCTGGTCCCTCACCAGGTTGCCTTCCCCTGCTGAAGATCTTAGAAGGGATTTAAATAGGTTGATTAAATAAAAAATACTTTATTTTACTCCATTTCATGTGTGTGATCTCTTTATTCTGCAATCGGCCGGCAATTGAGCCCTTGGGCAGCAGTGATCTTAGACATATTTCACTGCTTCTCATGCCCAACACAGTTTAAAAAGAAATGCAAGATTCACATAAGATCCATGCTTGATCAGACCAAAGACCTATCTAATCCTATGTTTCATCTTCACAATGGCTATAGGGATATGTGTGTGTGTGTGTGTGTGGTCTGCTACAGTCACCATACATACAGACCTAGGCTGCTACCTCTAATGGTTAGTTGCAACTGGAATAAACTCATTAAATCAATGGAGCTTACATAGGTGTTGATTTACCAGGTTTCTATTTATTCTGTGAGTCTATTTTAGTCAGAAATAACCGTTGGATTTAGGCCTCTGTCTCTGAAGAATTCTTGCCAAAAAAAAAACACCTGTGATAGGTTTGCCTTAGTGTTGCGATAAGTTGGAAATGACTTGAAGGCACACAACAACAACAAAAACACAACTTAATACTAATAATATAATCTTGATGTATTATAATGAAGTAGAATCATTCAACTTCTCTGGGCAGATTACATGTAGGTAACTGTTTTCAAATCTCTACCTGTTTGTCAATCAGGGACTTCAAGTGAAAAAAGAGAAGGGATCTCATACAGAGTTAGAGTCAGAATCTGGAAGAATTCCAAGCCACAAAAATTAGGGATGGAGCAGAGAGTGAACTAAAAAATTGTAACTGCTTGGTTCTGCTGCTGCATATGTTGAATTTAAATAATTGTGTTGATGCATCAGTAATAGTAATTACTCATAAAAATTAGGGTCCTTATTTTGGGCAGCAATATATTTAAGTAGAGGTGAAATTAGATGCAATTTGTATTAATTAGGGATAATATGAACATTATGTGAGTAGTTGACATTTCCATTATTTTGAAAGCATGCCACAGTATCTGAAGATGCTCCTTTAACACGACTTTGAAAAGCTGTAGATTGACATATGCCCCTGGAGTCTTCAACACCACAATAAAAGATCACACAGTTCTAACCTCTGTGGTTTGAAAGCCATTTATGTGTTGCTCCCAAACTGTGGAGTGCACTCTCTTCGGAGTTATGATCAGCCCCCACTCTCAGTGCTTTTAGGAAATGTGTCAAGACACATCTGTTCAACTGAGCTTCTTAAATGGTAGAAATCATTGTATTGTTTTAAATTGTTTTCATATCTGGTGTCTGTGGTCAGCCGCCTTAAGAGCAATTAGAGAGGTGGATTATAAGTATAAAGTGTATGTGTGGATATGTAGATATAGATATGAAATCAACTTATACTTTATGTTTCTAAGGGTTATTTTACTTGAACATTTTACTTGAAAACTTACCTTTTACTTGAACATTTATGTGAACATTCTTGCATAACCCCCCCCCCCCAGCAAAGTAACAAGACCAGCTTTCTCTGTTCTAGAAAAGAAAGGAAGAGGAAAGGAACTCTCATTGAAGTTGTGAAATGTCAAAACTAAAGTCAGATCAGTCATTTTTGGTGCTTCACATTTAGCTTGAGAATATTAAAGGAAGCACTGGATGTGGGGTAATTAGGCTAATTTCCTCCTGTGTGGCAAATATAAAGCAGGAATTTATGAGTAGGTTCAGTTTTTCAATTTGGTTATAACCCTTAGGCATCCTTTTGGATGAATGAAGAATTCCTTATAATATAGGGCTTATACTTATTCCTGTAGGGACATATAGGTATAGTTCAGGGATGGGAAAATTTGGACTATTGGCCACATGTAGCTGTTTTTTGCAAACCTGAAGCCCCCAGAATGCCCCTGTACACACACACACACACACACACACACACACCTACACACCCCAACATGCTTTTCCCAGAGAGGCCAAGCTGCTACAACATTGTTTTAAAATAGTGAATGACTTGGTTTTTGGCTGCTGTAGCCTCCAAACCTACAAAGGCATGGGAAGGTGTGACCCTGAGGGAAACAGCATGTTTTTGACTGAAAATGAAACCATAAGTGACATAATGTCACCTCCAAGTTACTGGAGATACATTGTGTATACATCTGGAGAATGAAGAGGTGAAAGTTGGTCCTTGACCCCTCCCCCATGTGGTCACCCACCACTGGTATAGGACCATTGCTAGAAATGTGTCTGAGTCACCAATATAAAATCACGAGGCCTGTATGGAAAATACAAAGGGTTGCCTATATGGAACTTCTGTTTGTGGGCTTTGAAGGGTAGGAATTGTCCTCGTGCCACAGTAGATCACTTGACAGCTGCTACTTTGTTTCTTTGGCCTGGCAGTGGCCCACTGTTCAGTGTTAGATCATGAAACATGGGATTAAATCTGTATTGGTTGAATACCAGATTGAAAAAACTGAGGCAAAGCTCAGATGAAATAATAGCACTTTTGATATTTGGAGGGAGATATGGAGGCCCAAGGGGAATGCTCCACATGCAGAGTGGAACTCCTTCATTTGGGCTTGACAGAGGAATATCTAAAACAGCAAGCTGTACTGATGAAGAAAATAGAGAACATTTTGTTCCATGTTTATCCCCCCTGAATCTCTGACACTGTGGGTTAATTCTGTTGAACACACACACTTGTGTGTGTGCGTGTGTGTATGTGTGTACACACGAGTGTGAATCATGTTCAGGGAGGAGATGCAATTAGATCCCAATTCTCTTAGGGAGGGAAGTTTTCCATTGTGTCTAAAAGAAGTAGTGATACGACCACTTCTAAAAACACCCTCCCTGGACCCCCTGGACCTAAACAACTACAGACCAGTATCAAATCTCCCTTTTCTTGGCAAAGTGATTGAAAGTTCAGTTGCCTCTCAGCTCCAGGCATTCTGAGGACACCCAAATATATTTCTCCATGCCTTCAAAAACAGTCTCAGCAAAGGACAGTGTATCTCCTCTGAATGAATGCCTTGAGGAGATAATGGGCAGGGTGAGGGGGAAAATAAACCTGAAGCTGAATTCAGACAAGATGGAGGTGCTTACTGTCAAGGGGTTGGAGGTGTGTCAACCAGCCCTGGATGGTGTTACACTCCCCCTGAAAGACTGTGTTCACAGCCTGGGAGTGCTTCTGGTTCCATTGCCTCAAATGACAGCTCAAATAAATGTGATGTCCAAGAGTGCTTACTACCAGCTTTGGCTGTTATGCTAGCTGTGGCCCTTCCTAGAGTTGGAGGACCTAAAGATGGTAGTCTTTAGGTAATCTCATGGCTCAACCTTTGCAATGTACTGTACATTGGGCTACCTGTGTATCAAGTTCAGAAACTTCAATTGGTTCAAAACACGGTAGCCAGATTAGTCACTGGTACATCCTGGAGTGATGATATCACACCAATATTAAAATCACTCCACTGGCTACTAATTAGTTTCTGGGCAAGGTACAAAGTGTTGGTCATTACCTTTAAAGCCCTACATGGTTTGGATTCAGGTTACCTATGAGATCACTTTCTCCCATATAATGCTCCCTGTACACTTAGGTCCTCTGGGGGACATTTGCTCTAGCCAGCTAGAGCAACGCTACTTTAAGGCTGGCAACTGTCACCCAGATGACTTTTTCTTCAGCTGCCCCTAGATTCTGGAATGGCCTACCAGAAGAGATACGACATCTGAATACACTGTCAGAATTTGAAGCAGCATTAAAAACCAGTCTCTTCTGGCAGGCCTACCCAGATGATTTTAAATTGTGAATTTTAAACTGAATATTGACTGTTTTAAAATGTCTTGGTTTTACCTGTTCTTTTCAATTGATATATGTTTTTAACTGATATGTGTTTTTTAAACTAACGTTATATCCATATGTTAATTTGTTGTTCCCTGCCTTGATCCATAGGGAGATGCAGGTAAGAAATAATAATAGTAATAGTAATAGTAATAGTAATAATGATAATAATAATACTGTTTCTTATAATTGCATTAAGATGAATTTGAGCATCAAGTGGCCTCTTGTCATTAGGGCATTTGCCATAGATATTTCTTGGGGAGTGGGTTGGAAACCTTATCTTTGTTAGATTTGGCTTTTCATTAAAAAAATGATTTTGAAAGAACCTGAGGTTTTTTTTTTTTAAAAAGATGCAGTAGTGAAACACTCAAATAGTGCAATTCTACCATGGAATCCGCTATGGCCGAAACAGCCATTACACAGTTTCATAAATTAGAAAATATGGCCAGAAATAAAACAAGGTAGTCTTTTATAATTTAAGCAGTTCACTTTTCCTGTGGAAAAATAGTAAAACAGTCCACTGTAATCTAGTCACATGCTACCCTGCCAAACATCAAAACAGGAACCATTCTGGTTTTGCACTCCTATGTGTCTAAAGAAGTCTAAATGTACTTCTAAAAGAGTATCATCCTCTCCATTAGACCTTGATGTTGATGTTTTATTCTGGAAATGCAACACTTGGTGCAATGTCAGCTGGGGTCTGTCTTTTGAGGGAGCAGCGGTGCAGTTGTGGCCTGAGTTTGGGGCTGATGCCCAGGGCACCTTAGTTTATTCACACCTGGGACCACCAGGATAGCAAAAAGCGAGGAGAGCAGTGCTATGGTTACAATGGGGCCCACCTGTTCTGCCACTGTTCAACACCCTTATCATTCTTTTATTTATTTATTTATTTAGTTAGTTAGTTATACCCCGCTCTTCAGCCACAAGGCTATCAGAGCAGCTTACAAATTGTTTTAAGCAATAGCTATTTACACATCTACACTGCATTAAATAGTTTCCAATGTGTGTTAGCTAATTGCCCCACAAAAATATTTTATAGTCATGGAGCAGTTAGCTGGGCATGTACAGAGTTACAAATTTTCCTTTTATTATTATTTTTAAGGAAACATATCCTGTTCTGCAACAAAGTGGTCCTTATTCTGAAATAAATGTATTTGGCATCTGGGCAGCAAAAGCAAACTCCTTTTTATTCCTGTAATAATTATGATGTCCTTAAGTGACTTTTTAATGCAAAACTGCATATGCTCAAAGTATTTCTTTCTTCTCATCAGGAGTGGCAAAAATTGTGATGTTATTGCGCAGAATGGCAAAGAAATGAAATGTTGTAGCCTTCATGTGTATTTGTGTGCCTTGTGGACCAATCAAGCACTTTACAAGTAATACACATGGCCGTTTAACAGGGAGGAGGGGGTTTAAAATCACCTAGCTGCCATTCTAGGAGGGGATGTATTTATGTTACAATTTCTCAATGACAAACTGTGCTATTTTTCAAGGCTGTTATCTTTTTGGAAGTCTCGTGTTTCACGAACACAAACTTTTCAATCAAAACATCCTATATGAATTGTACAACAAGGGAATCTATGGGGGAGCATTAAGTTTTCAAAAGCTATCGGAGAAAGATTTCACAGGGGTTTAGTACATTATAGGTTCATGACACCACTAGTAATTTTCCATAGAGATCTCTTTTACTTTAGGAGTGGGGGTAGGGCAGGGGAGGAATAACATGATAATAAAAGTGAAGGAAAAGAGACTGAGTGAATGACTGAGGAACATCATTTCCTCACTACTTTCCTAAACAAGAGAAAGAGAAATTGTAAAATGTGACAGAAATAACATTGTTCAATTTCCTACCATTATAACTTTATAAAATCAAGTATTTGCTCTGTACCATAATGGCTGTTACAATGTAATATTAAGTAAAGCATTATAATTCAAGAAGGTGGATATGTGACAGGATATTACCATGTTTCCACATAAAATATCTGGTCTGTTTAATATAAGTAACTCAAGTAAGAGTACACTTTGTTTGATGTTGATTGACAGATAAACTACTGTTTTATTACTGTTTCCTCTGACTTTCCTTGAAAGTAGATTTGAAAGTAGATAAGAAGCTGCATTGTGTTACTATTTATTTATATTTATTTTATTTATTGCATTTGTATGCTCCCTTTCTCTCAGAATGAGTGTCTCCCAGAGATAATCAGTCCAATATAACTAAAAACAGTACTACTCTGTTGATCTAAGTTCTGTCCTCTCTGATTTCAAAAGCACTCCCGGTTAGGGATCATAGAATCATAGAATTGTAGAGTTGGAAGAGACCACGAGGGCCATCCTGTCCAACCCCCTGCCACGCAGGAAATCTTGATCAAAGCATCCCAGACAGATGGCAATCCAGCCTCTGTTTAAAGACCTCCAAGGAAGGAGACCCCACCACGCTCCGAGGGAGTGTGTTCCACTGCCGAACAGCTCTTACTGTCAAAAAGTTCCTCCTAATGTTGAGGTGGAATCTCTGTTCCTGGAGCTTGCATCCATTGCTCCGTGTTCCAGTCTCTGGAGCAGCAGAAAACAAGCCTGCTCCATCCTCAGTGTGACATCCATTCAAATACTTAAACAGGGCTATCATATCGCCTCTTAACCGTCTCTTAACGTGTTCGCTATAGGAGTAAAGTCAGAAAAGCTAAAGCACAGAATGAGCTCAGGCTTGCTAGGGAGGTTAAGAACAATAAAAAGGGTTTTTTTGGGGGTATGTCCGCAGCAAAAGGAGGGAGAAGGAAATGATAGGGCCACTACATGGAGGAGATGGCAAAATGCTAACAGGGGACATCCTCAAACAGGGGATATTTGAGGATTTTGCTTAGTTTGTATTTTAAAGCAAATATCCCTGATTCACATTATCTGGGCTAGAGATAGTTGCTATTGAGAACAGGTATTTCTATGAATTTTGTAATGCACCTCATGTCAGGGGATGATATGACACTCAGTCCCCAGCAAAGGCCAAAAAAAGTATCTCAGCAGACTTAGTAGTAACCCGCTCCCAAGAGTACTCACACACAAAGTGTTTGACATCCAAACAGGAGGCACTTTTATCTTCAAAGTCAAACAGTTGAAATATGTAGAAATATTTACAATTGAAGGACAAACTGCTTTGCCAGACATCAGCATTCACGAGAAGAGAATGAGCTCTGGACTGATCTGTCTTATATACACAGTTAAAGGGCACTGGCTTACTCAACCACATGGGTGCATTACATCAAATCTTGCACTCCAGAAGCTATGCCCTCTAGTAACCCTCTTTCTGCAGCTGTGGGCCCAAGGCTAGCATGACTTGGCAGTTCCTTGGCTTCAGCCATCATGACTCAGCATGACTCTGCAGTTGTTTTGGCCATTTTCTCTGGAATTCACGTTCAAACTCCTGACACCTCAATTGCATTACAAAATTTTCAAAACTCTTTCTCAAGTCCAAACATTCATATAAAAATGCATATGTTAGGATAAATTGTCTACAAAAACACGCAAAACTGTATTTTAATACAAAATGTGTACAAAAAGTTCCCAAATTATATTTCTGTGTGGGTTTTGAATTAAAAAAAAATAGGCTGACGATGGAACAATAGGCCAGAATGGGTTTATGAATTAACACATTAAAAACTGACACATATGGGAATTAGTGATTCATCTGTCCCAACTTCTGGGAAATTGTGAGAGTTCTAGTAAAAAAAAAAGCAATTTTCCCAGATTTTGCCTGAGATCCTTTTAATAAACTGGAAATGTATTGTGGGATCTTCTGCATGCACAAAGCATTTGCTACATCACTAAACTAAGGAACCTCTCCCCCTACCCCGAACTATTGTGGTGACAGAAATGTTTGAGTCTGCTTATATAAACTTCACACTTAAAACTGTCTTGGCCTCCTACTTTTCTGTGTGGTCCCTGTTTGGTTTCTGGAGATGCTTTGCAAAAGGCCAGATTAGTTGCAGAAGAACCCAAAATGCCTATTTTAGGCAGAGCCAAACTAACGCATGTTCATGCTATTTAGTGATTCCTACTTACATTTTGCAGTTGAGGGTTTCATTTTAGTTGGATGTATCTATAAAGAAAGATGTAGTAAGTAAGACACCATCCTAAGATATTGTGGTTGGAGACCATGATCTGTTTTATTGTGAATCCATTTAAGTGGCTTGATTTCTGATCAGAGAAAGAAAGACGTTAAAAAAAAGGGTCTTAAACTTCACTGGTTAGCAGCTTCTTAGAAACATCTGGATAAACATATTCATGCCTGTGGTTGAAAATATAATTAGAGGAGAACATTGTAAGAACATTGGTGGAACTATGGCCTGGAAAATGTAGGCCACATCTTTTATGTGCCAGCTTATCTTGATTTTGGGATCATGCTACATGGTTAAGAAGCATGGTCTTTTCTCTTGCAACATGACCTTGGAAGAACAAAGAGATTGTGGTTAGATTGGGGTGCATTTCTTCATGACAGCCAGACACTTCACATTTCTAGAATTTTTTTTAACAATTTCTATCTTTCCAGATTTTGACATGCCATAGCACTTGTTAGAAACATTTGGCAACATTTTAAATGTGATGATGACTGTGGCGTAGGCTGCTTCATGTGTGACAGCCCCTCCTTCTCCTCCTGGTCTGTCATTATTAAATATAAAATTCATGCAGGATTGGATAATAAACTAAAGTGATCATGTGAATGATCTAATGATTATTACTCCAAATTAGAAAGCAATACAGCAGTTTTTAAAACACCAAGGCTTAAACTCTGAGGAGATTATCAAATGCAAAACAAAGAACAAAAAACAAAACAAAACAAAAACAAAAACAAAACAACCCCCACAAAAAACCCAGGGAGGTTGGGAGAAAGATGCCACTGTACCGCTACAGGCTGGCAATACTGCACAATGCCATCCTCCTCTCGTCCTTCATTCATTCTCCCTCCATGCTGGAGGGACAAAAAAAAAATGCCGCTTTTTATTGAAAGAAATTTCTGTCAATGAAAAGTGGTGCCTTTTTCATCCCTCCAGCACAGAGGAAGCACAGAGGAAGGGCGGGAGGAGGGCAGGGCGTGTGGTATCACCTGCCGGAAGCAGGACAGTAGTGTCTTCCTCCTGACCTCCCTGGTTGTTTTTTTTTTTTTAAGAGTGTCTGATAAAGTCCTATGTCTTAGCTCCATGAATGGAAAGTGTGTTGTACTTGCAGAAAGCATCCTTCTGTGAGGATTAACATATGGAGCAACAATTGAATTAAACCCAATATAAGAATGGTTTTTAAACTCTGGGAAACTTTTTTTTTAAAATCCCATGATGCTGAAAAGATAAGGAAGTAGGTGCTATGCAAACTTCCCTTGGGAGAGCATAGCACAAGGAGACACTTGTAGCCACTGACCTCACCTCAGATGGCTGGGGTTTGTGTAAGGAATTCTGTACAGAAAATAGTAAACTATTGGTCTATAACTACAGAGATTGGTAGCCTTGAAGCACCCTGGCCCTAAGTTAGGAAAGGCTTTAAAGTCCAAACTCAACACTTCAAACTGGGTCTTGGAGCCAGCACAGTCTTGAAGCCAGCATAGAGGCATATTATGAGAATGAACTCCCATCTTAGTTAACCATCTAGTAGCTACATTATCTACTACCAGCAGTTTCATAACTATCTTTAAAGATGATCCATCACATGGCATGTTGCAGTAAAATAACCATTACAACTTTTTAACATTCTTTCATTCTGTATGAAGAGTAAATAGTGAGGATGGCCCGACATAGATTTGTTATGCCTTCACTATCAAGAAATCATGAGTATGCTCTTTTGGTTTATAAGTCTAAAACAAGTTGAGGGATCACAGGGATTCTTGTAAGTGAAAAAGGGGCAGATGGTGCATGTGTGTTATTCCTCGCATATTAAGAGAGGCTATTTTGGGTAATATCATATATTAATATTAAGAATCCATGGTTAACCACACACATGACTCTTCTGCAACCTCCACTTCCAGTACAAAAAAAGTTAGCACACATTGAAAATAAGCCAAGAAATAGCCATGTGAATGGACATTTACCCTGTGGCCCTTTTGAGAATCAAGGATCAGAGGAAGATGTGTAGAGCTGCTATTGCTTTTCTTATTGAAAATTAAACCAATGTCATTTTCCATAGCCTGTGTGGTGAGTCATGCAATATATACACTTAATGTTTCATATTAAATGTTGTTTTCTTCTCACCCAGATGAAAGGATCTTGACTAAATTGTGTCCTCCAATAAATCATAGAAGGTTTCCTCCCTAGCATTTTGATGATAGACATGGTATGCAAATCTCTTTCCTTTGCAGTGAAAACTTTCCCCCTTCATTACTTGTAACCAGAGGCAATTAAAAAAATTCTTCAGAGGCAAATATAAGTTTTTCATTGATATACGTGTTTGTATTTGTAAGACATGAAAGATGGTCATGTAATTAGCATCAAAATTAAAATGTATATTTAAAGTATATAAATTTTGCAGTACCAGCATATGGTATCTCCATTTATAATTCAGACATTTCTGGGGAAGTTAGGCTAATAACTGGGTAAACCTGGAAATACATTGCATAGCAAGGAGCTTTAAAACAGCAAAAGAGAAGGAAAAGTGGAGTGTTCCTTGAAATGAATGGCTCAGGGAAGAAGTGAGGTAGGGGAAACTAGGGCCATGGTGCCTGGAAATTACTTTACTCCACAGAAGGTAGCACAGCAGTAGGATGGCTCCTGATGCTAGTTCTGACAACTCTTTAAAAAAATCTAGCCCCATGAATATACCACATAGCACATCCAGATAATCCAGCCTCTATTGCAGCTAAAACACAGAGACTCTGAACAAATAGAACTTGTGACTGGCATTATTTTCCTTTTGTCTTTCAAAAAGATGCATTAAACAAGCCACTGTCAAAAGAAAAACAATTCTGATTCTTCCAGCAGTGATTCACTGTCAAAGTAGTACTAGTTGAGTGCAAACTGTACAGCGGAAGGTGCACTTCCAGCAGTCAACCAGTGGCAGACTGCCTGTGCAAATGTACACTTTATTAGGCAGCCATTCGCCTAAATAGAGCAGCTGCTGTGTTCTTAACATGAGCACATAATGGCTAAGAAAGAAAATGAGAAGGACAAATTACACCAGATACAGTATACATTATAAAAAGATTTACTTTGAAGAGGATGTCTGGAACCAGAAATGTTAAAAGTCAAAATGGAATACAAAAACTGCATTAAAAAAAATCCAGCTGTACTCAGCTGTGAAAGAACAATCAGGGAAATGGAGCAATTTCAGAATCTATCCTGAAATCTTCATGCTCATAAATAAGATCCAAGTCAAAGCAGGCTGTGGATGTCATAGTCATGCAAAAGAATAGACATTAGAGCTCCATTGTCAGATGACAACAAGCTAGCTGGAGGTCAGCTCTCCTGGTTGCATTAAGGTCAGTGGGAAGTCTCCATAGACATCATGGAGATATGGATTGTATCTTTGCATTCTAGAATTTTGTCCCAATTTTTGTCTAAACCAATATCTTGGTTTAGACAATGTACAGCTTATTATTAATAACACATCTTCCCTGCTGTGCCTGGTGAAGGTAAGAGCACTTGCCATAAATTCATGTAAGTGGCTGTCATGCCCTGCTTCCAGAACAGAAATAGACTCTGAAACTGAAGCAGTGGACATGCCAGGATCTGCAGAACCAGAGCAGGAGGATGTTCCAGAGCCACAGGCCTCAGACACAGACAATAGTGCAGTACCAGCTCTGGCAGAGGGCCCTGTCCCTTCAGATGCAGTGGACAACTTACCTATACCTACCTTCACAACACAAAGACAACAAAAGGAGGGCTTGAGGTGGTCTCAGGGTATTTATAGGAAGCAGCAGTTAGATAAGCAGCAGCCATGTCCTCTAAGGGATGTTGGAGATTATCTGATGTACCCGGTGACTTGTGTTCTTGCTTGCTGTATTTGACCCAGACTATGTTTATTACTCTGAACTCTGTTTGCCTGACTTGGATTCTGCTGGACTACTCTGAACTCTGTTTGACAGATGTACACCTTGTTATTTGGATTTTGTCTATGAATTCATATTTGCTTGCTAGTAAAGCAAGTGTCGGACTCCATGCTGCCTTGATTCCTTTGATTCCTGAACCATCTAGGTTCTTTCTCTGACTTGTATTTGCAATATTATCATGTAGCCCAAACTGACTAGATTGCGTTCACAGGGTTTTAAGGAAACTTTTTCAGAATGTTGGAAAAATTTCTGCTTTTACTCTGATTTGGCTTCCAGATTTTATCAGTTTTGATTGGCATTCTGGTGCTTTGACATCATCATACTGCATACATGATTTCTGACTGCCTACAAAACCCATGGAGAAAGTTTCTGTAGGTATCCTGATGTTATAGCACTGCCCTCTTCCCTAAACTGTGCAAACTTTCTCTACTAGCCTTCTGTCGCTCAGTTTCTCCCAGTGTCCATGTTCTTAATATCTAGCATAAGGTTGTGTAGTGATTAGAGTGCCCTATTCCATGAAGCAACAGCTCTGGAAGCTTGAAGCTAGCAGTGAGTGAGGACTTTCTGTGGTGACTGGAAAATTCTCAATTCTCAGCTGCATTGTAAGTCCCACTGGAAGCAGTGATGGCACTAGGGGTGTGGTGGAGAGGCTGAACCACACCAGGTGACAGGTTAGCCGAATTGCCATGTTGGGCATTTATAACTATCTCTATTGTGATGAGAGAGCTGGTATAGTATAGTGGCTGAGAGACAAAGCTACAAATCAGGAAATCCCAGTTGGTGTTATTTTAATTCTTGCTCTGGGTTTTAGTATTATATTTTGTTCTTGCTTTGTAAGCCTCCTGAATAACATAAATAGATGGGTATCCATATAAAATATGACAAATTAATCAGTAAATCTCACCTTTGTTGAATCTTTGTTTGCAAAGAAAAGCCAGAGAGAATAATAATAATGATAATAATAATAATAATAATAATAATAACAACTTTATTTTTGTACCCTGCCTTTTGCCTGTTAGGCAGTCAAGGCGGCTCACAACACTTGGATATAAAACAAACAGATCCATAACAACAGTAATAACGTAAAACAATTTACCCCCCCTTAAAATTACATATAACAGTACATATATTTAAAATAACTGGCAAATTCACCAGTGACATAAAATAACTACCCTAAGACTTTAAAACTGAATATCGAAACATAAAGACATAAAACATAGACATAAAAACATAAAAAGAAGGAGAAGCATCCATTAAAAAAATGGTCTATTCTATTCAGGGAAGGCCTGCCAGAAGAAATCCATTTTGATGGCTTTTTTGAAGTTCTCCAAGCTAGTTGCTTGACGGATCTCCTCCGGCAGGGCATTCCATAGTCTGGGAGCAGCGATAGAAAAAGCTGTCTGGGAGGTTGTTGTTAATCTAGATCTCATTGGTTGCAGTGAACCGCTCCCAGAAGATCTAAGGGCACGGTGCGACTTATATGGGAGGAGGCGATCCCTTATGTAGGTTGGACCTAGGCCATGTAGGGCTTTATAGGTCATTACCAACACCTTATAGTGTGCTCGGAAACTGATAGGCAGCCAGTGAAGGGATTTTAAGATTGGAGTGATATGCTCCCTTCTCGATTTCCTGGTGACTAACTTGGCTGCCATATTTTGCAACAGTTGTAGTTTCCGAACTAGGTATAAGGGTAGCCCCATGTAGAGAGCATTGCAGAAATTGCGTCATGAGCTTACCAGTGCATGCACTACAGTTTCTAGGTGCTTTGTCTTGAGGTAAGGGCATAGTCGGCATATCTGCTGAAGCTGATAACAGGTGCTCTTGACTGTCGCATTCACCTGAGAAGTCGTGAAGTGACGAGTCTAGGAGCACCCCCAAACTGAGAACACAGTCCTTAGCAGAGAGTGTGACCCTGCCCAGGACTGGCATTTACAACCCAATACCAGGTTTAACCCCCCCCCTACTGTAAGCATCTCCATTTTCTCTGGATTCAGTTTGAGTCGATTTTTCCTCATCCAGTCCATTATCGCTACAAGACAGTGACTGAGGGGAGAAATACCATCCGCCATCATGGCTGATGACCGAGACATGGAGAAATATATTTGGGTGTCATCAGCATACTGATAACACCCAGCCCCATGTCTCCGGATGATTTCCCCCAGCGGCTTCATATAGATATTAAAAAGCATTGGGGACAGGATGGCACCCTGAGGGACGCCACAATTAAGCTGTATTTTTGATGAGCAACTGTCCCCGAGCATCACCCTCTGGAATCTACCTGAGAGGAAGGAATGGAACCACTGAAGTGCGTGAAGTTATGAACTCTGCTCATGGCAAACTACTCTTTCTCAACCCAGTTCTCCCTATCTGTGGTGTGGAAGGTTAGACTTATCTTGTGTCAGGTGTGTGGAATGAATAGCCACCCAGATGCTGGACTTCATCTCCCATCATCCCTGCTAGTGGGACCATTTAAAGTGGTGGGAGCTGGAATTAATTAACATCTGGAGGGCCACAAGATTCTTACAGCTGCCTAACATGGTTGCTATGGGAATTCCAACTAAATGCTCATGACGCATTTTGAACACTTGAAAGCTCTGTACAAATGTGAAGTATTAAGTATCATTATCCTTCTGCCAAATGTCAAGACTAGTCTTTAATTCAGAAACTCTGGTCGGTCTAGTTATAGGCACATGAGTTATTAAAGTCACCCTACCAAATCTGTACTCATAACAGATTGTGGTGCTCACACACACACACGTCTTCCCCAAAGGAAATATCACCACTTCATGATGTGTACTGAGAATGATTATGTGTATTAGATACATAGCAGATTCTCTAAAACATCTCCTGGGATTTCCCTTAAATATGTCATTTTATTTCAGTATCTGTATTAATTGAATCAATGTTCATTTTGTACCTCACTTTTCATCCCTTTAGCAAACCCCAAAAGGCTGACAACATCTTAAAAGCAACATCTGGAATCCTGGTGGACAACTCAAATATGTAACCCACAATTACACATTCACAACTGTTATGTATTCACCATCCCTATGCAACTGCAGAGGTCATAAAAGTCCCCCAAACTCCACTTACTGGTAAGCAGATGCTGGGATCGGTGGGAACCTGTTCCCCTGTCAATCAAGAAGGAACTGCCTGAGGGTCCCACTCCTCCTTGAGTGAGTAATCTCCAGCACAAAGGGGATTTGCAACAGGGGCCTTTTTTCTGCTGGTCATGACAGAGATCATTTATGGGAGGGGTGGAAACATCAGATACCTACTTCTTACTTGACAGGGGATCAATCCCAGCAGCTGCTTATCAGTAAATGGGGCTCTGTGTGTGGGGGGGTCCACTACATAGCAACATTATTATGGTGCTGTATATTATACAATGGTTGTATAGGATTCCAGTGATTTATAATAATACATATGGCAATGGAACAATTTGAAAAATCATCTAACAATAACAATATTATAATAACTATATATTAATAAATATATTATAATAACTATAATAGCCTATTAATAAAAAATTCAGTTCAATAACCTAAGTAACAGTTCAGTTAATGGACATAATACAAAATTCATAGGTGCTGAATGCAGGAAGCTGTTTCAATCAGAAATTTATTTGTTCAGTCTGTCACAGGAGTACCTACTCTGAATGAAAGGCAGCTCTTTGGGGTTTTGGAAGGAGTCTTTCCCAAGACCATTTTAGGCATTCCTCCCTCACCTAATTATAACAACGTGCCTCCATGTTGTTGTGGATGGGAAGATCTAGAGTGGGAAGCTACTATATGTGTGTAGGCTTCCCATGTAATTTAGGATGCACCAGAAGATGGGGAAATGTGTATTTTGCTGAGACAGTGTGGTTATGCTGGTTTTCTTCAGTGAAAGAGTAAGACTTGTGTGTGCTGGATCTTGACCAGGCTATAGCTACTTAGATCTAGTATGACAGTTATAGGCTAATACAAGGTTTTCTGTGAAGTTTCTTCCATCCAAACGAAACATTCCCATTACGTACATTCATGTGAAAAAGAAAGTACACCCTCTTTGATTTATATGATTTTACATATCAGGATATAATAATCTGTTCCTTAGCAGGTCTTAAAATTAGGTAAATACAACCTCAGGCAATACAACCTTCCTCAAAATTTGAGGGAGCCCTAGTGGCATGGTGGTTAAATGGCACTATTGCAAGCCACAACGTTGCAAGTTTGACCCCAAGGGCTCCAGGGTTCACTCTGCCTTCCATCCTTTCATAGGTTGGTAAAATGAGTACCCAGCTTGTGGGGCAATTAGCTAACACACATTGGAAACTGCTTGGAGAGTGCCTAGTGCACTATAAAAGTGGAGTAGATGTGTAGGTGCTATTGCTTAATAATTTGTAAGCTGCTCTGAGAGCCTTTGTGGCTGAAGAGCAGGGTATAAATACCTTAAAAGAAAAAAATATATATGAACATGGTTTCTCCATTTTGGCTTTATTTTTGTTGAATAAATCATGACATGGTGTAATATGTCATGTGTTGTTGTTCATCTGAGGTTATATTTACCTAATTTTAAGACCTGCTAAGGAATAGATGATTGTTAGTATGACCTGATATGTAAAACCATAAACTTCAAAAAGGGTGTACTTTTTGTCCACACAACTGTATGTTACTCTGCTTTCACAAACCTGCTTAGATCAACATGGTGCCACAGTCAAGGAGGAGTTAATATTTGAGTATGTGAATTAAATTAAACATGGGGGCCAAAACTAATGGAAAAGTAGGCAAGCAGTCAGGTTTATTCTGCAATAATAGTTTAAGAGCTGAAGCCTGAAAATTCTGAAGCAGCTATTACTGAACTTGTATGTCATGCTAAATTTATGGAGATCATCATTCTGTGAAAAGGAAATGAAAACCCTACCCCAGTCTGTTCACATTCATAAAATGTGTTTAGGGAGAATTTCAAGTATATTATAAACAAATCATCACCACCACCACCATCATCATGCATAGACAGAGATGGAGCCTTTCACTGCCTTCCCTCCATGTGTGCCCATCTTACCAGAATAAATGTCTAAAGATGGCTATTTTCTATTCTTTAACCCAAAGCTATTTTTAGGTTGTTAATTCTGGGAAAAGTGATGTTGAAAATATACAGGTTGAGTATCCCTTATCTGGAATTCTGAAATACTCTAAAATTTGTCCTCATGGGTGGCTGAGATAGTGACACCTTTGCTTTCTGATGGTTTAATGTACACAAACTTGGTTTCATGCACAAAATTATTAAAAAATATTGTGTATAAAATTACCTTCAGGCTATGTGTATAAGGTATACATGAAATGTAAATGAATTTAGTATTTAGACTTGGGTCCCATCTTCAAGATGTCTCATTATGTATATGCAAGTATTCCAAAATCTGACCCCACCCTGAAATATGGAACACTTCAGATTCCAAGCATTTCAGATAAGGGATACTCAATCTGTATAGCAAATCTCTGTAGATCACTTCTCAGCATGGACAAAATCTTGCTTATAGCACTTTGAAGTTACACACAGACACACCCCATACAAAGCAAAACATTTTTGGAATTAAGTTAGAAGATTTCTTCCATTTTGATGGTGGTGTTACATTCACTAAATGAGCCTCTCTACATGTTGCCCATGCTTGCAGTGGATGCTACAAGACACTATTACATCACTTAGGGGCCAGTTACACGACAGAATAAAGTGTGCGAAATTCTGGATTTCTGTCCTTTCGCACCAGCGGTGGATAGTTCATATGATTTTTTTCTAAATTGGAAAATCCAGTGAGTTTCGCCTTCCTACATTCACACAGACAAAGGTGGGGGGGCATGGCCTCCAGATCACTATCATTAAAGCCAGGCAGGAAGTGGTGAGGAAGCAAGGAGGGGGGCAGTGCGAGGGGGAAAGAGACCGTAAATAACAAAGGAGGGAAGGAAAGCAGCCAAGATCCCTGCCAGTATGCACGCGTGCATGTGCGTGTGCGCACGCGCGTGCACACACACACACACACACACACAAATTAGGAGGAGTAGCTAATACCCTAGAGGACAGGATCAAAATTCAGAATGACCTGGATAGACTGGAGAGCTGGGCCAAAGCTAACAAAATGAAATTCAATATGGAGAAATGTAAAGTACTACACTTAGAGCAGAAAAATGAAATGCATAGATATAGGATGGGAGAGACCTGGCTGAACGAGACTATGTGCGAAAGGGATCTAGGAGTCCTAGTAGACCACAAGTTGAACATGAGTCAATAGTGTGATGCGGCAGCTAAAAAGGCCAATGCAGTTTTGGGCTGTATCAATAGAAGTATAGTGTCCACATCAAGGGAAGTAATAGTGCCGCTCTATTCTGCCTTGGTCAGACCTCACCTAGAATACTGTGTCCAGTTCTGGGCACCACAATTCAAAAAAGATAGTGACAAATTGGAGCACGTTCAGAGAAGGGCAACTAAAATGGTGAAAGGTCTGGAAACCCTGCCTTATGAGGAGAGGCTTAGGGAGCTGGGTATGTTTAGCCTGGAAAAAAGACGGTTAAGGGGCGATATGATAGCCCTGTTTAAGTATTTGAAGAGGTGTCACGTTGAGGATGGAGCAGGCTTGTTTTCTGCTGCTCCAGAGACTGGAACATGGAGCAATGGATGCAAGCCCCAGGAACAGAGATTCCACCTCAACATTAGGAGGAACTTTTTGACAGTAAGAGCTGTTCGGCAGTGGAACACACCCCCTCGGAGCGTGGTGGAGTCTCCTTCTTTGGAGGTCTTTAAACAGAGGCTGGATTGCCATCTGTCGGGGATGCTTTGATCAAGATTTCCTGAATGGTAGGGGGTTGGACTGGATGGCCCTCGTGGTCTCTTCCAACTCTACAATTCTATGATTCTATGATTCTATGAAAAGAATGATTGAAGCAGCTGAGATTCCTTTTCTCTGCAATCCAGCTGAGCAGACTCCTTCAAAGAGACCATAAATAATGAAAAAGGAGGGAAGGAAAGCAGCTGCGATCGAAGCAGCTGAGATTCCTTTTCTCTGCAATCCAGCTGAGCAGACTCCTCTCTCTCTCTCTCTCAGTGCGGACGTGCACACACACATACACACACACGAACAATGGAGTGATCAGCCAGTTGGAGCAGATCACTCTTTCTCTCTCTCATACACACACACACGAACAGTAAAGCAAGCCAGCTGGCTTGATCTTTTTATTTCACCCCCTCCATCCTTCATGAATTCAACCAATCAGGACTAAGCTCTGCTGTGGCAATTTTGAAAAGACTGCTGACTGTTTCCACTCCCGTAAGTGAAATGGTCATTCACACAGTCGATAGTGCGCTAACTTGCACTACTTTTCAAAAAAGACGGGGAAAATAGCGAAAGTTGATACTGTGTGACTTATGGGTTCTCCCCCCTCCTTCTGAATATGGCAACTTTGATCCAAAAGTTGTGGAAACTATTAAGACTCTTTGCGAATTCTTAGAGGATTGATTTTGCCGTGTAAACAACCCTTTAGAAAACTTTATTGACTAAGGACCAGACAGTAGCATATGGAACCATCAACAATTGCTAACTGATCATAAAATAAAGGGATTCCAGTATCCTCCTTTCCCCCCTTTCTCTCTTTTAAAATGAAAAACAGAAAAAGCCATTCAGAACTTAGTCACATTGTTTCAGCTGTTGTAAATAAAGACTGATAAGATAATAGAATTCTTTGTGGTGGTTCTGCAATGAAATCCTTTATCTTTATGATGCACTTGGGGGTTCTTCAGAGCAGAAAGCTTTTTAAACTGCTGTTAAGAGTTAAAAACTCAAATTAGATGCTTGTGTATAGGAGAGGGAGACTCTACAGACAGACAAACAGCACAAAGTGACTTTTATCTCAGAAGCCCTTCCACTCGATTGTTACTTTCTTCTGCTTTTTTTTTATCCCTCACTGTTTATTTTTTGTTGCCTTTGTTGCTCTGTTTTGTGGCATTTAAAAAGTGACCTAATCAAACAAGGTAAATGCTAAATGGATGGCCACAGCCTGTGAAGTAGAAACATCACAGTGTATCTGATGTTTGCTGCAGCCCATGGTATTAGACAGAATGGTTTAACCAAGTTATATCTTTCTGCCACTAAGATCAAATAACCCTCCTTTTATGTTTGGCATTGTGTTTCACTTTCCATACGTAAATATATACAGTAGCTAAGCTTCATGCAAATGATTTCATGTTATTTAAATAGTGCAACATTTGCCCTAATTTTCAAAATGTGTTTGCTTTCTTGGTTCTTTTGCTTCAGTAAATGATTCCCCACAACTGTGGTTATCTGCTTTTAACTCTTTTATTGTGTCAGTCACCAAATCTGTTCAATCCATTTTTTACATAATTATTTTTCCCTTTAATGCATTAAGAATCAAAATTCTGATTAATTTGTATAGGTTTGGAGAAGAATCAAATGGTCAGCTTTCATATTCTGTTGAAAGAATCAGGCGACAATCTCACCTTGTATATGACAATGTATTGAAAAAGGAAGATTTTTTTAAGTTGTGGAAATAAAGGGAAGTGATAATGTTTGTAATAATGATATCAAATTGTATTCATTGAAGTAATAATCCCTGTAGCAATTAATTCATTAATCAACTGTACTGTGGTAGCTTTGGTATTGTTTCACTCATTTTATAAAGCTTGAATAAAAAAGGACAGAGAACCAATTAATCTTACATGTCACCTGTTCTTGTCCTCAGTAGGGCCATTACCACTTGAGTACTTAGTTATCTTATTTTTCATTCTTGGAACTGGTCCAGTTCAGAGAACCATATTACTATCTGCTTCCTCGCATTACTTCATCATTGTGTTTGAATCATTCCTCTGTATCACTTCAGCAATGTATGTTTGCATGAAGGAATTCTCCCCATAGCGATTGTTAGATTCAATGTGGTATATTGGTTAGAATGTTGGAGTAGGACGGAGAAATCCATTTTCAAAACTCCAGTCAGCCGCTAAACTCTTTAGATGACTTCTCTCATTCAAATCTTTGTTACAGTTTTAATGAGATAAAGTGGGGAAAGACAGATGCCATTACCACTTTTGTTTAGCTCAGCCAAAACCAGGGAAAATGCAAATCATTTGGGATATCCTTAAGATTTCTTGAAACATGGAGCAAACTCCTGCACCTTCTGTTTCTGGGAGTTCAAATTCAAAACATGATTCAGAATTTAGTGGCAATAACCACTGTGTCAGGTGCTCGATTCAGTGAATCCACAAACACTAAATTAAGACTTTCCATGTGCTGACCTCCATCTACAGCATACAGTAACCCTCTATAGATTGGTTGCCATCGTCCCTATTATTGTTGGATCACAAGAAGATATCAGAAGCAAAGCATGCCTAACAGTGGCATCCTAAACTGTGGTTCCAAAGAACAATGTGTGCACTGAAAACATAACATTTAGCTATTGTGTCTTTTTAAAATAGACTTGTAACTTAGTATAACTCAACGTGCTCAGTGCAGAAAGGTCTTGCTGGTATATTTTTCATCCTATGTGCCTATCCTTTTTCATGCTTAAACTCTTTACATTTTGAGAATGTAGATTTTAAAATATATGTACATAGGCAGCTGGTCATATTTGAACAGCCCTTAGATTATTTTTTAAAAATCATTTTAAGATACCAACATATCATTTTAAGATACCAACATTGTATCTAACCTTCAGGCCAAACAGTATATTGTAGGAGTCTTGATTCAATTAAATTGTGAGCCATATCCTGGCAAACTTGCTGGGCTTGAAAAGCCCGGATTCATATTCCCACCAGGCCAACACAGGAAAACTATTGAAAGTCATGACAGTTAAAAGATGTTTCTAGCATGGATTCTTTGGGTACAAGATGATGTAAGATGGAAAACATATTTGTTATCATGTTTATTATTTTCCATGGACCTAAATCACTGGAGAGTGCTTGCTAATGAATTTTGTGCTATGTGGCTTGCCTTTATTTGGTTTTAATAAATAAACATGGATATTTCGTTGTTCATAATGAACTTTTGTAATCCATATTGAAATTCTTCTTAAAGAATGTGTGTACCTGGTTTTGTTTTATTGTGGCCTTTGTGTCCTGATATAGTTTTTTCTCTCTTTATACAAGCCCAAATTTACCCATGAAAGTTCCAGTGTGACTGACAAGCTGGTGTTTGGGCTATTGCCCATATTATATAGCATGAACCTGATGTTTTCTAATGAATGCATATGTGGCAAGGAACTGCAGATAATCCTCACAAGTATGCTTGTATGATACATACATGCCTTTGTGAAGTATGCCTTTTCAAATACCTGTTTTTAGTATCCTTTATGATATAATCCTATATTTCTGCTCAGAATTCCCAATGTGTTACATGGGTTTACACCTAGGTAAGTGAATATATGATAGTAATCTTAGGGATACAATTGAGAAAAAAGGGGGTAAAATCTAGTGGTGTCCACTCACTGATGGCACATCATCTGCTATTGCAGCTAATTACCCTCTCTCTGTGTAGCCCCCTCCATGTTGTTCTCAATCCGTTCTGAAGGGCTACAAGATCCTTTGAAGTAGATTTGGGCATACAGGGAGTTTGTACAAAGGAGAGCACATGAAAGCTCTATCACTTGAGTGGAACTCCCTGAGTACCATATTGAGGAATACTGTACAACATAAGCATAGCTTGCTGGCTGTTGTAATAGTAATAGTAGTTGTAGCTGTTTTCCACTGCAAAAGAGGTAAGCTGCCCTGTAATTCTAGAAAGGGTCTTGTCTTCTTGTCAGCAGTGCTGCTGCAAAAATGTTAAGCTTTTCATATTTACATGAAAAGGTCTTCAGAACCTTTTATTTTAATCTCAGTTTATCTCAGTCATGCCACATATGCCTACAATTTATTTACCGTTCTGTAAGCAATAAAAATGGTTGCCATAAACCGAAGAGCTGGCATGGGAGTGATTCTTCAATTTATGAAGATTCACATTATGATATCTCTTTGCTTTCTAACTCTTTTAAAGGAAACTTTAATTCTCTATCTGTCTCTCTCTCTCTTTTAAAGGGTTTCTTTGCATCATATTGATTTCCTTTCTGAGACTTAAAAATTTGAATATAACTGGTAAAGGAGTCAATGGATCAAATCCAGTAAATCTGAAGTCACTGGAATAAAGGTCTTTTAGGAAAAAATGTCAAATTTAAAGGTCCTTCCTAACTGAAGACCGTTTTGTGATAGAGCCAAAGGTTAATAAAATCAGTAGTGAATGTGGCAATTTTACAGATAAGCTATTCACAACAAGTGTAGTTACTTGAATAAAAAGCTAATTCAGTTCTAAAATGCCACATGCAGGAACCATGAATAGCTGCTTTTAGGTGCTTTCTGGTTGAGGATAAAATACAGAATCACAGCACTCTTCTCTCCCGGCATCCCTGGCTGCCTGTAAATTGCTCTGAATGGGACTGTGGGTTGACAGGCTCTATTAAGACAAACTGCCTTTCTCATCGGAGAGATAAAATAAATCAGGTGTTTAGTCAAATTAAAATACTTCAGCTGGAGGATGCCTTAGGGAGCACTGATCCACCTGACAAATCTGAGAGAAACTCAAGACAGATGTGATTTGGGGATAAGGAAGACCCCATTGGAAAGCTGGGGGGGGGGCATTGTAGTCTTGTCTTTTGAGTTAAAGGATAGAGACAGTTTAAAAGCAGACAGAAAGATCCATGTGTAATGTTTAATGAAAGTGGACATTTTTATTAGGGTACAGTATTTTTTTCAATGAAAGTTTCACTGACTTTACAGCAAGTACATTTTGGAGATACTCTAGCATTTGAAGAAAAAAAATACGTGCCATTTTACTGGTACAGTAAAAGCACTTTTTACTAGTAATTTCTTAAAGGTATTGTAGGACACTGTGATGCATAGATAAAAAGCAGATGATGACAGCACACCGTTAAATGACGAGACCTCTGTTGGCCCAGCCAGATCAGTTCAATCTGCTCTGCAGCCTTAGCAAGCTGCCTTTTATTTGTATTTAAACTGTAGCAAAATGACAAATGGGGGTGGGAGGACGGGATTTTTTCCCCATTGGGAATAGAGAGAAGACTTCTTTCTTTTGTAATGTTCTTCTTTTTTTCTTCCAAACTTTATATCTCTCATCTTCATCTCCTATTTCAATTTTCAATAGGAGAGTGTACAAGAGAATCAAAGAACACATGGATGTATGATGCCCACTCCTTATTTTGGTTGTATAAGACCTCATTTACTCAAATGGCTTGGGCACTGTCCATAACTTTAAAATAATCTTTAAGTGTTGTCATGTGCATAAGAGTATTTTTTAAAACCCAGGGATAGAAGTGGTATTGAATTCCATGGATTAGGTGCTAAATTTGGATGCAGAATTGTAGACAATTTTGGGATGGCACATTTAACAAAATGAATATTTAAATACCATAATTTCTATAGTATATATATTTTTTTCTACAGGTTCTTGAATGGAAGGTTTCTGGCTTCCACACTGCTTGCAATTCAAATAAGGAGAAGCAGTTCTGTCAGATGTTCATAATGTATCACACCTTAAAGAAAGCAGTTTGAGCTAATTATAGCAGAATAATCCAACATCCTTTTGTTTGTATAGATGGAATGCACTAGTTTATGTGCCGATATTACAGAGAAAATACAACCTTTGTAGAATAATATGCTAACAAAGGAGAACAGCAAATCCTTTGAAGAACTTAAGCCACATATTTCCCTACATTAGAAACCATTTTCCAAGGAATAACTGTATTAGTCTTATGTAGAGAGGTGGAGAATGTAGAGATTGTTTGCTTCCAGTTTGTGTTTATATGCATAATTCTGTTCCATTTGGTTCTTCATTAGTCCACGATATATTCCAAACTCTTTTCAAAGCACATATTCAAATATATATTTTCTTTCACTGCACATACTTTATTTTGAGGTGTTTAAAATGTTGTGAACAGTATTGTAGCCTTGGGCGAAGTGTGGAATCTGATAAATAACAAATCCAATTGCTACATCACTTTGACAGATCAAGAAATTGTGTCTAATAATTTAGAAATATCCGATTCTTCAGGAAGTTCAAATATTACACAGTTAATTGTGGTTTCAGCCAATTCACCACCTTCCACCAGCAGTGGTCTCTACATTCTCCATCATATTACAATATTGGTTGCTATTTGGTGAATATGCCTTTTTTTTTTCTAGTGGCTCTGGACAGCTGATGAGCAAGAGGATCCAGGTGTACCTGGGCCCAAGGAACCTGTAATATAGTAGTAGATATGTGAAGCCAATGGGCAAAAGGACCCAACTACACAGTGTTGGCAGATTGTTAAGTTGACCAATGTAATCATTTCCTATCTTTAACCAATGGCAGTCCACCATGAAACATACATCCTAGAGTAAGATTTGGGCTTTTGTCTATGGAGATTATCAGACACCCTTAATATGGTGTTACATGAGTGCCAGGAGATTGCCAAGGGGCTTCCCTTTCCGACGATGTTTTCCCCACCCTGCTTTGTTCCCATGCTGGTCCCATTTTGCCCTCATTACTTTTTATTCATGGCTTAAGCCATGAATAGATCACCCATTCTGTTCCAATAATAATAATAATAATAATAATAATAATACCCCACCCCTCTGTTAAAACAATTGGGGCAGCTTACGAAAATTAAAATACAAATACAGATTAAAACCCCTAAACACCACCAACCCCCACCCTCCCCCATAAAAATATATTAAACCAATATAAATTAAAAACAACTAATCTAAAATCACATTAACAAAAATAATAAATAACCATAAGAAAGGAGAGAGAAAGATTGCTGTTTTATCTCCTTACTGATCTCTCGCTTAGCCAATATTCCAACTTGATGGCAGCAGGCACTTTCCCTGTTTGCTAGCCCCACCCCCATGTTCGTCCAGCCAATCAGATTATGCTACCTTGTTGCAATAATGTGAATGTAACTGTCCTAATAATCGTACATTCCCATGCCCTACAGAGCTTTTTAAAAACTCCAAGTAAAGCTCCAAAGGCTTCCCTTCAGAGCTTTATGGTGGATTTAGCTACCCCCTGAATGAGATGTATTGATGCAAATGTCTGTTTAGACAGATTGCCTTCCATGTGATTGCCATTTGGATTATTTTCACCATGTGGGTGGGACCTTTTATGTTTGTTTGTTTGTTTTGTTTTTTTATTCAGAATTACATACAAACATTCATCTTATACATCCCATACATACATCATACATCATTATACATTTTCCCAATATATCCATATACCCTCTTCCAAACAATCAATTATATAAACAAATCAATTATACAACCCAAACGAACCCAAATATAAATCAATTATACAAACCCAAACAGTCTACCTTACCTTCACATCCTTTATCATCTACTATCCACATTTACACTCTCACTTTCTTTCCGTTGACTTCCACTGCTGCATTTGCTCAGTTCGGTTATACAAACTCTCTCTACCTTATCCTTCTAATCCGACCAACCTTGTTCTCAGCACTTCGATCATTTTATGTTATACGATTATAAAACAAACTACCACATTTCATTTTCAACATTTCCTTAATCTTTCCCTTAAATCCGTATTTACCAGTTTCTACTACCGTGAAGTTTTTATCCAATTCCCTCCATATTCTATTCCTCCAATTTTTAAATTGAAGTCTCCTAAACAAATTCCTTTGATCTATGAACCTTCACTTTAAGTTGCTAGGGTTATTTGTGTATTCCATCTTAAATTCAAATATTCAGTAATCGGTGCCCAGTCTGCGTCAATTCTCACAATATCACCCTTATTAGCTATTCTAGTTAGTTTATCATTATTCTTCATCTCCAGCAATTTAAACAGCCAGCTTTCTGTATCTGGAACCTCTTTATTTTTCCAGTTAGCTGCTACTATTAATCTTGCTGCGGTGACACAATATAGAAGAATTTTCCAGTGACGTTTCTCTACCTGTTCCTCCAACACTGAAGTTATATTTAGAAGATACAATTTGGGGTCAAATAAGTATGATGTTTTCAATATCTTCTGAATTGCTCTGTGAATTTTCACCCAGAATTTCTTAACCTCCTTACACTGCCACCACATATGGTAGAGAGAACCTGGCTCCTTATCACATCTCCAACAGTTTTTATTTACTGTTTTATAGATATTGCTTATTCTTATAGGAGTAAGGTACCATCTACTGGCAATTTTTAAAAGTTTTCTTTCAAGTCTTGGCTGGCTGTAAAAGAGTTTGTTCTCCTCCAAGCTTTTCCCCACTGTTCCATGGGTATTGGTTCCCCAATATCCCTTGCCCATTTTATCATAGAATCTGTAACTACCTCCGATTCCATCTCTCTATCTAATAGTAACTTATAAATTTTGGAGATTTTTTTCCTATTAGTGCCCCAAATAATTTTATCCAACTCACTTTCTTGTTTATCAAAAATATACTCTCGTTTATCTTCTTTAAATTTGGCACTAATTTGATGATACGAGAACCACTGCACTTCATTACCTTGATTTCTCAATTCCTCCCTTGGCTTCAAAGTAGGGATTTCCCCCTGCCAAATTATTAAATCTCTGTATGTAATCCATAGATCTTGACTCGTCCATCTTCGCTGTCCTGCTTCTACCGGGGATATCCACCAAGGCATTTTTATATAAAATTTTTGTTTGATTATTTTCCATATTCTCATTAGAGGCTTCCTGATGGTGTGGTTTTCAAATTCCCTATCAATTGAAGACTTCCCGTACCACAAATACCCATGTATGCCATGTCTTATATCATCTAACTCTATGTCAGTGAATTTATGTTTCCGTTATTTAATCCAGTCTTCTAGCCAAATCAATCCTCCAGCCATATAGTATAGTTTAAGATTCGGGAGATTTGCACCTCCTCTTTCTTTAATATCTAATAACGTGGACCATTTTATTCTGGGCTTATGCCCATTCCAGATAAAATTCTTAAGATCTCGGGTCCATTCCAAAAATGGTTTTTCGTTTACTATAATCGGAAGGTTCTGGAATAGAAATAGCATACGTGGAAGTATGTTCATTTTAATAACAGCAATTTTACCTAAAAGTGAGAGATTCACTTTTTGCCATTTCTTAAGATCTATTTTAACTTGCTTCCATACCCGATTATAATTCACTTCATATAAATTCCTGTTTCTTTTAGTTATCCATATTCCCAAATATTTTATCTTTCCCTCTATTCTGCCTCCACTCCTCCTTTTAAATGATACATTAGTTTAGGCTGAACTGGTTAACAGTAGAGCCAAAATACCATGTGATGTATGAACCATCTATAGATAACACCTTTTAAAAACAAAACAAAATGGCAATGCAGAATTGACTGTTAGTTAGCTAAAAAGATGTAAACCAGGTGCTAGTCCCTGCAACCAGTCTGGATACCAACTCTTGTCCCTGTTGGCATACAAACACAGAAGATCAACCATGCTATTACAACTCTGTCCTACAAGATGATATATGCCATAACCTTCCAGCAAATGAATGCTGTTCTGTTTCTATGCTGGATAATAAGCGCGTAGCTATACATTGTGTTAAATGAGTGGGTTAGGCTTGTTGTTGTTGGACCAAGGAAAGATCAATCAAATTTTTGATCATGCAGTGGGCTTTCCTGATTCCTCCTCCACTACTGCATTCAACCAAACTCTTTGAAAGGACATGGAAAGGGACATGAAAGGGGTGAAGCAGAACAAGAGAAATCGGAATAATTTAGAAGAACTGCCATGCACAAGAGGTTGCTTTTCCACTCATGCAAGTTATCTCAGGATCCTATATCCCAGCCTTGTTTTTTTTAAAAAGCTAAAGAGGTGTCAAAACTGGGACAATGAGGCAAGTGGAGTGGAGGTTGGCATCAAGGTCCTGACAAAATTGCCCCAAGCTGCTATTTGCATTGGAGAAGGAAGTTGCCATTGATGTCCACACAAATTGTGGTTGCAGGGCAATGTGTGTGTATCATTAAGGTGGAAAACCAAAGCTTCTACTTCACAATGATCCCTATTCTGAGCAGCCACAAACACTCACTGAAAACAATGAAACTCTGTCTGGAGGGTCACACAATTCTCAGAACTTTGAACTGGCACCATGAGGGAAGTGGGGTTGAAGCACAGGTTTAACATGGCATGGAGCTGGTCTGCAAATGAACACAAACCTGCAACCAAATGGCAGGGAGCTCCAGACATGCTGAAAAACCTTGTTGAACCTATTATCAACTGCCATGAAATATTTTCTGCCTGCATGGGTCTTTTTCATCACCATCAGCAATACCAAATAAACAAACAAGTAAATAAACAAATAAATGTGCACAAAAGCTTTTGGTGTATGTGCAAAAGTGTTGGGTTTTGTATTTTTAAAAAAATTCTCAGAATTTATTTCGTATAAACGTGGGATTTTGAGCAAAACATTTGCTCAAAATGTCCTGAAATGTATAAAAAAAGGAAAAAATCCATAAAAATGGTCAAAAGCTCCCCAAATCTGAAGCAGTGGGAAGAAGTTTTAAAATTGTTAATTTTTGCTTGCGAGAATGACACAAGTGAAGATTTTCATCCTTACCAAGTAACAGCGTTTAGAAACTGGTGAAAGAGCATTTCAGATTTGCAGAACATTTTGCTGCTTACCATATTACCCAAATAGAGAATCCAGGATGAAACTGTTGAATTGAGAGGAATTTTATCAACATTTTTTAATTCAGATCAATTTGGACTTCATTGGAATATCAAACATTTCCTGTTAACAATTTTTCTAGGATATGTGAAAGGAGACAACCATTTGTGGTCAATGTGTAAGCCAGAATAAAAAACTCATTTATGATCTACTCAGATGTCATATAGGGCTTGTCTACACAGGTAAATAATAATAATAATAATAATAATAATAATTTATTTCTATCCCGCCCCTCTGCAATGCAATCGGGGTGGCTTACAATATAAAAACTCCATAATCACAATACCCTAGCCCACCCACCCCTTAAAATAATATTAAATTGTGAAGGATTAAAAACATACAATAATTAAAAATATATAAATTAGAAGAAAAAATTAAAACATACAATCACAGCCCAGAAAGGACAGCCGAGTCTTGGGCCGGGATAATTATTCAGGAATGGCCTGCCGGATGAGATCCGTCTTATTACCACCTTAGACAGCTTTAAAAAAGCTGTCAAGATGGATCTTTTCTGGCAGGCCTTTCCTGAATAATTATCCCGGCCCAAGACTCGGCTGTCCTTTCTGGGATAAAGTTCACCCTCACCCTATATTTGTGGCACAGTTCACATAAAATGTTTTCAATGATGCACACTTTTACCGGGATTTCTGCAGGAAACCATGGATCTGTACGATTTGTGGTTTGCTGCACATTTGAGGGGGAAGCATGGATTTTTGGCTGTGTGGTGGGCAAGGACTGGTTTCAGAACAAAACCAGGGCATGACTTCTGGTGGACAGGATTCTGTTCTGGTGCTTTTAAAATAAATGTTACAAAATTGATTGTGCGCATATCTGGATGAGTGTAACTCTGCTTATCCAGTAATACAGTACTCTGGGGCCACGTATACTCACTCTTTCGCACGCAGAATGAACAGAAACACACACACCCAGAGTAGTCCTGGGTGTGTCCTATATGCAACATGTCCTATATGCAACATATAGGACATGTGCTCAGCATAGGGTCACCCTTTTACTCTGACTCAGTTGGACAAGCCCTGGTGCATGTGGCATTTACAGGGCTGCTTTGGATCAAAGAAATCCACCAAAGCTTTGGGATTGGTGTGGGGTTTCCTGCCAGTGTAGATAAGCCCATAGAAGCTCTACATGCAACCTGGAATCCTGGCCGATCAGCCTTGACATCCAGAAGCGTACATTGGTTTGTCAAGGCACTACTCACCAGCAACTTCTGAATTAGGCCAGTAGCTGATAGATAGGGTATATAAAGGAGAGATTGCAAATGTTGGTGCGAAAGCTAATGTGTTGACATTAAGGTTATTTTAGTGCATATTCTAAAAATAATTCATTGTGTTATTACTTTATGATACATTAGGCACATCTTTGGGAGCTGCCTTGGGTCCCACTCTGGAATAAAGGCAGCATACAAATGAAATAGGTAGCTAGACAGATAGATGGAATTACATTTACATTTTTTAAAAATAATAAGAATTACTAAAAATGGCCACCCCAATCAAAATTATTTCCCAAAGTAATGAATCAGTATAATGTTAAATGTTATTCAGTTGGTTACTGTTTTTGATATTATAGTCATTAAAATAATACCATTTAAAATCACTGTTTAAAACTATAAGTTACAGTTAACAAATTATTTTTTAAACAAATTAATTCTAAATTCTGATATATATAGCCAGGACATGAAAGCATTGTCATTCCTGACAGTGATTGCATGCCAGGCCAAATTGGTGTTCCCCTATAACTCAACCATGTAGAGACTATGGCTCCAATTGCTGAAGGGGAAGAAAAGGAGGATTGTCGTAATCGGTTAATCCCTGTGATCTTCTTCAAGCAACCCTGTATCTGTTTCCAATTACTTAACATTTATATTACTTGGCAGCATAGTTTTCTTGGCAGTATGGTTTACATCATTCTTATCTGTACTATATTTCTGTGAAGCAAGATAGGTAAAGGCTTTCCCAAAGCTACCTGGTAAACTCTCTGCTTAAGCAGAGCTCCCTGCTGTTCTGAGATCTTATTATCTAGAATGACAAAATAATATTTAATTAAATAAGCAAGGAAGTTGGGAGATGGTAATATGTAACTGTGTCTTTAGCCTTAAAGAATAAACCACCGTTATTATTGCACATGTATTGTTTCTTCCATAGTTTTCAAGATTTTTGTGCATGTACATTTTATTTTAGACAATATTGCAGCTTGCCATATTCCTGCTTTGCTCCTTCCTTTGAATGAGAAATGGAAAAAAAATGTAGGAAGCCATGACTCATCACAGTTATCAATGTGTTTGAATCAGGAACTGTGGTTAATAAGTTCCATAAAGGGGCAGGATTTTGGAAGGAAACTTCAATGTTTATAAATCATTAACCATAGCTCCCCAGTTTGGACATAATGGGAAGGTGTCTTAACTGGGGCTTCCTTGGTTTTTTACCCTACTCATATGTGTGGACAAGGGGGCTGTGACATATCCCGATTGATATTTTTTCATCTTCAGTGGATAACTGGGTATGTGGTGTTCCCATAGCCATTCAAAACCAATTAAGGATTTACTGCTGATTTCTGTATGATGGGTTTTACACTCATTGTCAACCTCAGACACACTTTCTTCTTGTCCTTGTTGCTTCAGAGATCCAAGAAACCCACCCATAGGTCTGGGGTACAACTGTCTTTATCACCTGGAAGTGAGGAGTACTTCTGATCAATTCTGTTTTGAAATCACACTTGCACAGCTAGCTAATTTCTTGCTGTGATAAAACTTAGCAAGGAAGCTATGTAAAAACATCCATCACAAGATTAAGCAGGGCTCTTCATTCAAATACTTATTTTTCTCCTGTTTTCAGATCTGTTTAAATGAATTTTAATTTGTTCAGGAAACTTTCCATTTCTTGCTCTGGGTTCTCTTTCAATAGCAAAAGAAGATTTTGTTTGCATTTACAAATTTCTAATCAAGGCTCATCTTAGTCATGGTTTCTTAGTAACAAAAAATAGATATATTTTGTAATGTTCTGTGGCATCCTCAGTTGATATGAAAACTAGAGATATTTGAGAAATTAGCACCAATAATTAAGTTGTTTTCCTTATTAAGCATGGTTCTCTTTTTGGTTGTCTTATATTTTGTTTGTTTGAAAGTGTATAATGGAGGGGAAATTATGTTAATCTATTTGTGAATTTGGTAATCCATTAAGGAGTCATTATACTGGGATGGAAGGGAAAGAGGGATTTGATCTTGCAGAGTACATAATTAATTACTCTTGTCAGAAGGGGGAAATTGGCTGTTTTCTGTTTTACAGAAATTTGCAGTGGCATTCCTTCCATTTCAGAACACAGCAAAGACAGTAGCAGAGTCTATTGGTAGATATTTCAATAAAATAAATATTCAACCTGTGATTTGTAAAATACAAAACTGCCAGTTATAACTTTTTTTGCTTTATGGTTATGGTCCACCTTTTATTTACTCTGCATCTTCCTCTGTCCTTTTGTAGGTACACCAGAAAGCCTAGCAGAAAAAGAGCGACAGCTCTCTACGATGATCACCCAGCTCATCAGTTTACGAGAGCAGCTTCTGGCTGCTCATGATGAGCAGAAAAAGCTGGCAGCATCACAAATTGAAAAACAACGGCAGCAAATGGACCTTGCTCGCCAACAGCAAGAACAGGTGAGCAAAAAAAGTCATCATGTGGAAATAAGTATTTCACACCCAGCATCTGGTAGATTCCAAATAAGGTCTAATTCTCCCCATCTACCCAATACCCCCACCTGAAAGTTCTGATATTTGTTATCTGTAAACAAGAGAGAGATGCTGTACATTCCAAAATCACTGAAGTCTGTTACTTACACATAGCATTAAATTGCTAATACATAATGCATACAGAGAGTGCTACATTGTCAAATTTATATCTTCAAATTGTTTGAGAAGAATGAATTGGCTGAAGCAATATTTGAAAAAGACTCCCCACCACTGAATTTTTATTTGTATTTTTTCCCAAAATGTTCACTGCTGCAGAGAGGTGAATCAAGGAGTTGGTGGGGGGGGGACAGGTAGGGCCCTGACACCCTTCTCCTCCCTGAGGCAGGACTGGGAGAACTCTTTTGTTGCAGGTCCAGTCAGCCTTCCCACCCAAAGTCTATTAACACTGTACTTTTTTTGTTTGAGGTGGAAAGGAGAAAGGGCACAGTGACTCCCCCCCATCATCCATTCTGATTAACGAAAGCACCCTGCACAGCCTTTTCAGTGTCACTGTCTTTTCCTTGAGGGCTCATTGCTGTTGTTTTTTTAAACTGACAACACTTGCCTTGTTTAAATCACTGTAAATACATGGGGAGGAAGATAGAGTTAGCAAAGCAGTGCAGAAAAGCAAGTGTGGGAGCATGGATCACCAAAGCAGCATAATAGCACGATTGCAGAAAAGTGAGATAGTGATCGTTTTCAAACTGGTATGTTCCCATTTGTTTCAACAACGTGATTGTTGTGAGACAACAGGTTGGTGTGAGAAGATCCAAAGATACTTTATGATTCAAGGTGCTGATTTAGTTAGTATTCAGTTCTCTCCTTTCCTAAGAACTCAGTGAAATCAGGCTATGGTCCTACAAACTCTAATATATTTCAACTCAGTTTCTGGCAGAACCACATCTGGTGGATTTGTGCCCATTGATTCCAACTTCCATGGGCAATGGTTAGTTGTTTGTGAAGCTTGCTTTCTTGCTAGTTCATAGGAGAAGATTAACAACTTCTTAGTAAAATTTGTGAAAGTGATTTGTTAATTCTATCAATTTCTCCATTAGACGTTCAATGCAAACTAAATCAGAATGAGCACCAGTACATACAGTAGGGACTAGAAAATAAACAATACTCTTAAGTTGCCCTAGCATAAAGCCTTAAACAAGAAATGATTTCATTAGTTTCTTAGGCATTAGTTTCAAATTAATGTGCAGTTTTTAGGAATCTGACATTAAACTAGAATTATCTTTTCAGTTAAGTGTGTTTTATAGGATATATACAGCAATGTATGCTCTGTTGATTTTAATGAGTTGTGACGTCTGGTATTTTATGTGCTTGAATATTTGCCCACATGTAAGGAATATGGACTTGTCCCTAATGGAAAATAACATAAAGGAATACTGTAAAAAATCATAAGTCAGAATGTCATTTAGCCATCCAGAGATGACACAGTAATTAACTATTGACACTTGTGAATAAGCTAGCACAAATTAATCTTGACACATTTGCAGACGAGTGATATCTTACAGTGAACACTTTGTAATTATATTTCAAAATGAAAATTAAATGACACTTAAAACTAGGCTGTCATGCTCAATGAAGCGAGCATGTAGCTCAACCAATTGGCAAATAAAATTCAGAATTTGAGCCACATGGTGCTTCTGTACCAGCTTTTGCTGTGCCGAGTCGTATACATTGAGACTGTATCATAGTAATTGCACTGTAGTGTTTTGGATTCCTTTCTTGATCACAACACCATCAATATTAGATGTCATGGTAGTACTTCACTGGTTTCCATAAGGAAATGAATATTCATTTGCTACTATATATTACTTAGAACTGCAGTGAGCTGTGCACTAGCAAATTGAACTTCTACAAAATCAGTCCCAAAGTTATCCAAAGCCTTCACCATTTACACAAGGCTTGGATCCAAGTCTTTTCAGTAGCACTTGCTTCTGCATGAGTATCCTCTTTTCTGTATGGGCTTACTGCCTGCACTGAATGAATTTTATGTTGCTATTTAAATTTAACAACTCCCCCCCCCCAACAACAACCTTCACATCACTGGACGAAAGGCTTATAATGCTAACATTTCACAATAAATATACAAATCTTGAAATCTTCAAGCAAGACAGTTTTGAAAATGCAATAAAAACAGTAAACTAAACAGTAGCAGAAAGCCTTGCAAGTAAGTAACCTTCTCAAAAACTCAAAGTCTACTAATGTGCAACTCTTTCAGAAGGAGTGCCGTAGTTGCAGGGCAGCTGGAGAACATGGTCATGTAGTGTCCTCACAGAGGGTGCTAGGAAGTGACAGACTGATTCATTTCCTCTGCTATATATGAAATAATACACCACACCTGGAAAAGTAGCAAATGGTTATAGGAAATATTTGTAGCCTAGCCTATATTTGTTTCTCCTGGGCTAGTATTCTCTGTGTGAGAATTCATTGCAGACATAGGATAATTCCAGTAGGCAACCCCACCTTGAACTCTGCAATCTGTATTTTTTGAATGTTTAAATCTTCTCTAACTCACTTTCCCCTGAGTCTTTTGTAGTGGGATTTTTTTCCTTTGGCAGTAGCACAGAAACAGATACTTGAGAAGGATGGAAAACCTAGAGCACTAGATTCCATGTGCATTGTTCATGCACAGCACAGAACCCTGGAGGAGCTGTGCTGTGTGCTCCTACTGTATAGATAGTTGATGCTAATATATTCCTCTTACATAATTAAAGCTGGGTTTTGTTGATGATGATTTTCTTGTAACTTCAGCACTTCCTTTTCTCCCCTCTGGCCATAGCATTAACTGAAATGTTGTGAAATAATTACTATTAGGAGCGATGATGATGAAACTAACATTGTTTGGCTTTCATTTAGCAAGGAATCTTGTAGCACCTTTCAGACTATGGAGATTTTCACATGGGGAAAGTAACCCCCGGGGAGATCGGGAGAGAAACGAGGCTGTTCCGGTTATAGCGCTCCATTTCGCATGCCTCCTTCCTTCTCCTGATCTCCCACCGTCCTCCCTCCGTGCTGCTTCCATTTCCTTCCCACTATTTTTTACTAACAAAAGTTCTTCGTTAGTAAAAATTTGAGGAACATAGCGGGAGGGAAATGGAAGCAGGATGGAGGGAGGATGACGGGAGATTGGGAGAAGGAAGGGGGCATGTGAAATGGAGCGCTGGAACCAGAACAGCCTCGTTTCTCCCCTGATCGCCCCAGGGGTTACTTTCCCCATGTGAAAATCTCCTAACTGAGAGAAAGAAGTTGTAGCATAAGCTTTTGTAGACTTGGTATACTCGCTCAGATGCTTTCATTTGTGAGGCTGAAGATGTCAGACATATTCTGACATTATGATGAAACAGGGAAGAGTAACTTATATATGAGGGATAGGACTCCAACCACACCAGCCCCATTGTCTTCAATTGTTCCCTCCTTGTATCCTCAGCTCCTGAATCCCCCATCCATGTTGAACAGGGAGATCTGGAACATGCTTCTGCTTATATCCACTCGAGTGCGAATGGAGTGTGTACTGTGATCTGGAACCCACATATAGCAAGATTTCTGGTCATAGGGAGGCTTCTGCTTGTATTCAAGCCCTCTGAAACTTTCCTGCTGGACACAGGAAGGTAACTGAGTTGGCAAAGCTGGCATTCATGACTCCTTCATTGTTCTCATGTCAGTCTGCCTTCTTCAAGCATAACACCTTGATAATGCTATACTGAAGGTCCTTTCCAGATAATAGTAACTATTGCTGTGAATTTTCCTTAGGTTTTTTTCTGGGCTGTGAGGCCGTGCTCTGGAATAGTTTCTTTCTGACGTTTTGCCTGCATCTGTGGCTGGCATCCTCAGAGAATGATTGTGTAGGTGTGTGTTTGGAGTTTATATGCTGTGAACCCCTGTTGGAGAGGATATTTAAATTTGTCTAACTGGTTAGTTTCAGGGTATAGAAATGCAAGGCTGATTAGTGTCTGTTTGGCTAATGGTTGGTTGATGGGCCATTATCTACTGGGAATGCCCCAGTCCCTGGGTGGAATTCCTTTGTAAGTGTTGAGTTTTGATTCTATTGCTCTTCAAAACTGGGAGTCAGATTTTGTTTACTTTTAAGGTTTCTTCTTTCTTGTTAAAGTTGTCCAGGTGTTTGTGGATTTCAGTAGCTTCTCTGTGCATTGCTATGAAAGTCATTGGACAGAATGCTTTTCTGTTCAAAGGACAGCACCCAACAGGGTAATTTCCTAGGAGGATCTGCTTTCATCAGTGGAAGTGGGAGGGACCAATCTTCCTTCTGCCGTGCAGATCCATTGGGTGCCAACACCTGCTCCAGAGTATTGGGAAATCCTCCAAAAATAGTTTTCTGGTGTTGCAGAAGACTGCATAGAGAAGGGAAGGGAAACAAAATACCACCATGAAAGTAGTTGGGTGTTTGTGCAGTGCTGGCTCTAGGTTAAAATATATGAAGCACTAAATAAGAATAGTAAATAAAAGCAATTCAAAAGAACCAACACAATCACCAAGTAGTGGAAGTCATCCCAAACTATATTACTCTCAGGAAAAGCTTTTTCATACAATTAGATGGCAAGAAAGAACACACAGGTTGTATAAGGTGAGCTTTTGGGGGAAGAAGATTCAAAGAATTGACACAATTATTGAGATACACTTGCTCAGAATTCCCATAAAGCTCACTTCTGAAAAGGACAACCCCTAGTGCAGAAATGAACTTACTGACTTGGAAAACTGGGAGGAATATGTGGAAGAAGGCCCACTATCAGGTATGCAAGCCCCAAATTTAGCTTTCATGCTTGGAATGAAGTAGGTGAAGACTACCACCTGTACCAGTGCTGGATCTTAATTGTGTCCTTAGGCCTAAATCCAGTTGCTACTCTCAAACAGAGTAGACCTTTTGAATCTGTGGGATTTAACTTACAATTCATCAATGGATTCAGTGGGTCTACTGTAGTTGCAACTACCGGTGGGATTTAGTCCACAATCTTAAAAAAAACAAGTGAGGTTCAATGAAACCAAGAAAAATCTTTGGAATTATCATGTGGAATAAATATGGGCTTGTTTTCACTCAATAATATTGAAGTTTTAACATTACTGTTTTAATTTAATGTAAAATTTATTTCTAATAGATTGCAAGACAACAGCAGCAACTTTTGCAACAGCAGCACAAAATCAATCTACTGCAGCAGCAAATTCAGGTCAGTGTGCTTTATTGCTCTCTTCTGATTATGCTTAAATTCCATTTAGGGAAAGGGGGATCTTTAAAATAAAATTGCTTTTACTCTCCTATAAACCTGTAAAAATTCCATTCAAGGAAAACGGTCTGCTTAAATAATTAAAAGAAAAGCATAAAAACATTTTTGTGGCAGGTGCTTTGTAAATAAACAGATTTTGTTTGAAAGACATGCATCAATTTAATTCTTCCCATTCACCTGTAAGATAAACAGATATTTTAACCTACATATAACCACCAAACCTTTTGCAGACGGGAATATAGTACCCTTTAATAGTGTTTGCTGTGGCTCTTTGCTTTGTATTTTTAATAGCTATAGCAAAGTTATTATCACAAGTCAAACAGTCATTCTTTTTAAAAAAAAATGGAAAGAGAACTGTACCTTTTCATACATACCTAGCTTAGGTTTATTTAGCTGTTTACACAAACAGCCTGAGTGTATAAAACCAGTATGATGGTGAGAGACAGAGTGTCTCATGGGAAAGAATTTTCATCTGATCTGAAATTGAGGGTGAGGAGTGTGATAGAAATCTGTGAACAGTGGCTCCTCCATGCAAGAGTGAGGGATGCTTCTGAAATTCAAGCTGTAGCCCTGAGTAAACTTTTAAATAAGTATATTCCATTGATTCAGTGTAGGACTCATTGAGATACAAATGTGGTTCAAGTTAGTGTGTCAAATCTCACCACAGAATTCCAGTACAGTGCTGGAATTCTTTTTTCCTTTAAGCATACAAACAGACAACAGAAGTTGCCTAGTAATGCCATGCTGGTACAAATTGTGATGCATGATTAATGGACAACTGACTATACTGGCTGGGATTTGATGGGAATTGTAATCTAACATATCTGGAGGACATCAGCTTGGGAAAGTTATGGGCTCTTGAGCCAGATGATCCATCCTCTCTAATGTCAACTCCCTCGTTAAGCATCACATCAGCACAACAATGGTGGATTTTCATTGTATGTGTTTGTGTGTTTGTGCGTGCGTGCACTTTCAGTTCACCTGTTGACTTATGGTGACCCCATGAATTTCATAGGGTTTTCTTAGGCTAGTTCCTTCATCTGACTTATTTATTTTTCTTCAATTTTGGGGGGGTTGTGTGTGTGTTTTTGTTGTTGTTGTTGTTGTTGTTGTTGGGCACCACTGTGACAGCAGCGGAGATAATCTTAAAACTCATCTCTGGTTTGCTGTCACTACATCTGATATTCACCTTCTTGAGTGGTGCTTTGGTGTTATGCTGAGCATCTTCTGGGTTGAAAAAATGGTTTGCTCCAGTTGTTTCATAACATCCTTTCAGGACCTTACTGTGTCTTGCTTGAAGCACGATGAGGGAAGGAAGTGGTGCAAAAGCATCTTCCAGTATTACATGTTGCAGCAACAATTCACAGATTCCACTTGGAATTGAGGGAATCCACCCATTTTTAGATCAAATGATTTTTTTTAAAAAAAAGCCATGGTCCCAACGTTTAGCTGTTGCTGCCCCTTCTCCATGTTTATAAACATAAGCCTGCAACTTCTCCCCTCCTTAATCTTGGCCCTCTTTTTGCTCCCCTTCCCCAAAGATTATAACATGGAAACTTGCAAAGTCATACTCCATGTTCAGCACTGGTGCCTACAGTTTTGGAGATATTATGTGGCATCATAATTCTGGAGCTTTCTTACAACCAATTGGGCAATATGAATGTATGGATACAAACCTAGGAAGTTGATCAGTGATGCATCTAGCCTGGTACAGTCAACTCTGACTTGCAACAACTGTCCAGGGTTTCAGGCAGGTTCCCCCCCCCCCGCCCCAGTTGTACCTGGAACTTCCTGGTGTTCTTTGCTGGTCTTGAATCCAAACACAAATCTGCTTGATTTCTGAAATTAGGTGAGATGAAATGTGTTCAGGCTGGTATGATGGCAATGCTTATAAAAAAGCAGAATGCACATTCATAACTAAAGTAAGTTAGGAAAGGGAGCCTAAATTACTTTTATAGGCTGCTTTTAAATTTGTGGTCCACTTCTATCATTAGATGATCCCAAACAATACTCTGAAGTGACAGAGTCCAGCAAAGATGGTGGTGGTGGTGTGCTTTCTACTTGTTGTTGTGGGGCACCACTGCATGTGACAGCAGCAGAGATAATCTGACTTATGATGACCCTAAGGCAAAGCTATCATGGGGTTTTCTTGACAAAATTTGCTCAGAGGGGGTTTGCTTTTGCCTTCCTCTGAGGCTGAGAGAATGTGACTTGCCCAAGGTCACCCAGTGGGTTTCCATGACTGAGCTGGGATTTGAACTCTAGTGTCCAGATTCAGTCTAACACTCAAACCAGTACACCACACTGACTCTGGTACTCCATCATATTTCTCAATTTCAGTTCTAAAGCCTCATTTGTCACAGAAAGATAAATATCTTTCTTTGCAGGGAGATTTTTGACAGTCATAAAAAGGTGATGGAGTGGAAGTAGAGACCTGTCAACCATTTGCATGCTTGCTATTGACAGTGTCATATAGCTTCTGCTTCTCAGTAAGGTCTAAGGTCAAGAATAGTTTACTCCCACTGTCCCAGATTAGCAAAATATCATATTAAATATGGTCTTTAGTTTTCTTCTCTCTGCTCCTCTTTCATTAAAAAAAAATAAACTAGTTGCTCCCTTGCCTTCTGTTTCAAGCATAGGTTAACATGCATGTCACTGACATCAAGAGGCAGTTCTTATTCCTAAAAACGTCTAAATAGCCTCAAATCCATCTTGTTGGGTCTGTGTGTGTGTGTGTGTGTGTGTGTGTGTGTGGTTTTTGTTTTTGTTTTGTTTTGTTTTGTTGCTAAATTCTGGAGATCTGCCACTGCTGAATATTTTGTCATTTTGTGCCAATCCAGTTGTTAAGGGCCTATTTAGTGTGAGACACTTCTGTGGATTGCTTCTGTCTCTTGTGTGTATTGGGGAAATTCATTAAAGCATTTCAGGCAGGTTAAGCATGTCTCTTCCATAGCATGTTTGCCAGGATTCTGGTGGGCTTTTCATCTTCTCCTGGAGCGTCTTGCAAGGAATTGCCTTGGCTGCTCTTCGAGCTGCTGAGCCAGTGCCATATCAAGCATGCAAACAAGTCTCAGAGAAAGGCCACACTGTTGTAAAGCAAAGGGGTTAGGATTATTTTAGAAACTGCCATCTTTAGTCTCTCTCTGTGTGTATGGTGTGTTTGTGTATGATGTGTGCGTGTATAAAATTACCTGCCCTATCCAAGAGATTAGTTGAGTAATGTTTAAGCAGCTTGTTGCAACAATGAAATATGGGTGGTCTTTTTCTTGCTTGTTTGTTTTGAGGAGGAGGAATAAAATCAAAGTATTTTCCATACTAGGAGGGGTTTTTGCCCAGCAAAGACCCTGTTTTTCTTCTAATATGAGAGCAGACTGTTCTCATTGCACTATCCCAATGCAAACAGCTACCAGGGCAACATTTCATTATGGGATTGTCCCAGGGCCGGTTTAAGGCACCAGTGGTGTCAGCATCTACAGGGGGCCCCATCATTGTGGGGGCCCCGTAGTAACCCTCCTCCTGAAAAAACATTATTAGTAGTAATCTGAATATCCTGTACTGTGAGTAGCTTAGGTTGAGTTAGGTTACATTGGCCTGAGATAAACATATGGGCCCCCCAAAATTAAGCATTGCAGCCCCCCCCCCCAAATTCCTTAAACCAGTCCTGGGTTGTCCAAACGGTGAAAATAATCCACTCGGAATGCGTGTAGAATCCTACTTGTCCTAATGGCATTCTGTCTGTTTTTGCCACATTGTGAAGGGAGGGGGGACAAAAACCTTGCCAGAAAAGCCTTTGTGGCTTTTCCCATCATTAAAAACAACAACAACAACAATGAGGGGTGTGTGCATTTCTGCTCATTAGGACAAGCAAGTCAATTTGATTCGCTTGCACAAACGAGAGGAAGCACAAATCTGATTGGTTGGACAAACACAGGGGGTGGGGCTTCCTAGGAAGGCAAGCACCCACTGCTGCCATGTTGGATTTTTGCCTTAGTGGACGAGTACTAAGATGAGAAAATGGGGTGTTGGGGGTTTGCTTTTGAGTTCAAGTGAAAAATCACTCACCTTGGACATAGTTTTTTTAAAAAATAAGGTTGTTGGTGGCAAATTGAGGTAAGTGCAAATGCAAGTAAATTACTTGTGGCCACCATGTTTACTAGCAGGCATGTGAAGTTTATGGGAGCAAAAAACCCCATTAGGACAGGTTGCAGGTGATGTAAAATGTCATTACTATGAGGGGTTCCATTTTTTATGGGCTCGTATAGACAAGCCTTATGATTTAAACAGAGGTAAATTCTTTTGCCAGGAGGTATGTTTATAGGTGGTAGTGGCAAAGATTATATTTGCTTTCAAGCATATTCAGATGTTTGCCAAACCAAGGATGCATCCCTAACCACAAAGCATAGAGGATTTTATCCAAATGCTAGTAGTGATTTTTATGTAGAGACATAGGACTTTTTCGGACAAATAAAAAGCAACACTAGCAGCCCCGCCACATTGCGAGGTGGCATCCGTTTCGCATGACGCCCGTCCCTAGCGGTACTGTTGCAGTACCGCTGGGACATTTGAGCGTTATATTTTGGTGATTTTTACTCACGATCAACGTTGCTTATATTTAAAAACTGGAAAGGAGCTCAATGATGGGTGTAGTTTAGTCTTATTCATACTTGTCCCACTCCCCATCTCCAAAAAGCCTTTCTAGAGAGTCAGGCAATTCACCTGAATAGTGCAGGTTTGATTGTGGTGTGGTGAAAAGATAGAAGCATCTTCCATGCATCAAAAGAGCTGCAGTTACTAGATTTCCACCTTTTCCTAGTTACAGTTGTCACTCCGTATCCATGGGTTCTGCATCCACAGATTCAACCAACCATGGCTTGAAAATACTTGGGGTGGGGGAATCCCTAAAGCAAACTTTGCTGTTTGTCATTTTATATAGGGGACACCACTTTATTACACCATTGTATATAATGGGACTTTAGCATCCACAGATTTTGGTATCCATAAGGAGTCTGGAACCAAACCCCAGAGGATACCAAGGGCCCAGTGTACATTTATTCTATACAGTATACAGAACTGAATGCCTAGCCACTTAATGGTGAGATTGTAGGTGTTGTTTAGTTTACATTTTGCTTTTAAAATGAATATGCACACATAGTTGCATGCATACACAAATGTCATGAATCCTTCTAAAACAGATTAAGTACTCTCAAATGGATTTGGTCCTTTAATTTGCCTAAATAACCTTGATCTGCTCCATTTTCAATGCCACTGAAATTTTTGCTGAGTTTGGTTTGTGGTAAGACTGACTTCTCTATTCTCTGAAGAACTTACAGTGGTCTTTATCTCTCTCTGGCTTTTCTTCACAAATGAAGATTCAGGAAGGATGTATCCTGCACTTTCTGCAAGTGCGCTGATGACTATAAAGGCCAATCTGGGATAAACAAGCCCGGTTGCAGAAAGCACAGCAGAAGGTCTCCTAGGGTGATGTTTTCGGGTTGTGATTCTTTCTGCGTTGTCGTTTCTCTTCAAGACTTCTTTGGCATGAGTTCTCAAATAAGGCTGCAGCATTGTGGATAGTATGTCTCCATGCCTCCCAATGTGAGGCCAGGGCAGACTATTGTTGGTAATCAATTTGGCCAAGCCTGAGAGGTTGTTTCAGGGAGTCCTTGTATTGCTTTTTTGGAGCACCCCTCTTACGCTGACCTGTGGCAAGTTCACCGTAGAGTACTATTTTTGGGAGGCGATGGACATATTTTAAAGCCTGAAGGAATTTTTAACAGAGCATGAAGATCAGGTGTCCCTTCTAAGAAATGGCAGCCAGGATCCCAAAAAAAAAAAAAAAAATATGGTCACACACTCAATGGGAGTTCTGATCCCCCCCCCCTTTTGAACAGCAGATACATACATCATCCCATATCGTGTATTGTTCTTGGATTTTTTCCCTTCTCATTATAAAATTGTTTGTCATATAGCATGCAGAGGCAGTGGCTGCTGTTCTATGAGTAGGAATGGAAAGAATATTCAAAAATATTTTTTTAAATGTTGAAAAGAAAGCCTGTTGGGAAGGATCCTGGACTGATAAGAATCTTCTCAATTCAGGACTTATTCTGCACAAAATTTGCAAGTGGTTCTTTTGTGCTACAAGCAGTATTTTCTACACAGAAATGTTATTTTCTTTGCAGAAAATTATGTTTCTTGTACAGAAAATGAGGTTTCTGTATAAAACAACCACATGCAAAATTTGTGCAGAATAAGTCCCAAATTGTGAATGGGCTTTGAAATCTGTTGTTTTTGAGGACTTTTTCACAGAGGGAAGAAAACTGTTAAGATTATGCATGGCTTTCTTTGAGAAGAAACTTAGTGAAGAATTACATCCCTGTCTTTGAGAAAAACAAATTCAAATCTCCAAATGCTCTTTTTGTATCCAGGTCGGTAGTGTGTAACTAGTTGTGTTTCACATCTTCCTAGACTATAACCTGGTGCTGCTCTCTGCATAGAATTTCACTATTTCCCCCACCTAGGCACTGCAGATCATAGATGAAGAATTACTGCCAAAACTTAAGGGGGAAAAAAGATAAAGTCTTGACACAACAGACTCTTATTTGTCAGATTGCAAAATGTATATGTCATTGCAAAGCAACAGGAACAAGTGAATCAGATACTGTTTCTTTAGCCCTTCAAACAGTTCTAGGATATGAAATGGAGAATAAGTAGATTATCAGACAGGAACACACAGACATTCCTGTCCCACTCCAAAAAAGTCTGTCCCTGTCCCAGCGCAATAGCCAAAATTATCAGACCAACCTTGAGTAGCATCAACAGGCAGCCCAGGTATGAACAGAGCTCTAATGGAGCTCCATTTGTGTTCTGGTTTGAAATCTTGCCGATTCTCATGAGAAGACGTGAGCACGGCAAATTAAAACCCCCCAACAAAAATAAAAACAAAAAAGTACTCAGAAGCACAGAAACACGCTTTACACAGAAAATGTAACCTGTGGAGGTTTATAAAAAGAGTGTAGCCTACCTGGTTTTCATGATCTCACCCGGAAGTGTTCTGGCAGGACCTCCCATTTATGCTGTATTCATGGGGGACAACAGTGCGAGGTTTCAGATGCCAGTAATGTCTGCACCAAAATGGAATGGGGGAATCTATTGACGGCTCAATGAAAAGAAACGCCATAATGATGCCAGTGGAACACAAAAGGAGGAAGGCGTCTGATATTGTCGGCCTTTTGTGTTCCTTTGGCGTCGTTATTGCACCACATTTGCTGCATCTGATAATCTCCTAAGTGAAGAGCCAAATGATACATCTGCATTTTCCTGTTTTAATTATTTCAAACATTTTAAAGAAGTTCATATATACTTTTAATACAGAGGTCCAAACCTAAAGACTCAGTTGAGTCTGTGATTTTTGCTGGTTGAAATTTGAATTTCCTTTCCCCTTTAATTTGATTCTAGCATTTATTTTCACAATATGTCTTGTTCTCGTTCTAGGAAGTGGCTTTCATGCTGTGTAGTTTAATATCAACAGACTTACTTGGTTTCATTTTAGTGAATGAGAGAGTGTGACAGTAAACAAAGGGGCAGCAATATGAAAAATGACAACTGTTTAACTGTCCTTGAGTGTGAATAATTTGCCCTGTACTTAAAACTTAAGAGGTTGAACTAACACATCCCTTTTCCTTATCAGTGATTAACTACTGACAATTGAGGTACCTGGTGAGCTGAATAAGGACTATCTCTTTATGTGGAGTGCATGTCTAAAGATCAGGAATAATTACATTCTACATTAGCCTTCATGGCCCCCACAACCTGGTTAATTAATTTTTTTTTTGCTAGGATAATAATGGTAGGAATATATTTAAAAGATATGGGTTATTATTAAGTATCTAATTGACCTCCTATTTAAGAGCCAGACCCTTCATTTATTGCCTTCTGGAAACAGGTTGAAGAGATGTGGTAGAAGTTTGCTGAAGAGGCAATGTCTGGAATTTAGCTCACACCAGGCTGCAACTGTTCCTACTGAGGTCCTCTCTCTTTGTTTTTAACTTGCATTTAGCACTGACAAGCAAAAAGCAATTACAGCACTACTGTTCCAGCACAGGGGAATACTCCCCCTGCCACTTTTTGTTGTTATCGATCATGAAACTGATCCCTTCCAACAAGCTCTGAACAGAGCCAAATAAAGTTGTTGAAAGCAATTTGATACATCTATTGGCAGGGTGTATGGATCAGAGTATCTCTTGAAAGTACAAAGGCAAGGCTTATAAGCAAAGCTCAAAAGTCTAAGAATAGCCCTCAACTTTTGTAAGCCTTCAAAATATTTTCTAATTGTATCTTCAATCATGAATTAGCTAGGGAAACCAAAAAACAAAAACTGAATCCCATCTTTTCCTTTTATATTTCCACCACTGTGTGCTGTTTTTAATTGCCCATGGGCATGCTGCTGTGATCTTCTTTGGAACTTAAGGGGGGGGGAAAGATAAAATGCAAATCTAATTATTTCTTTTATCTAATTTAATTAGCTTTTAAAAGTTATGATAAATATACTTAATGCTTGCTTTGAATGTTTTCTGGATAAAAAAGAGTAGGTAAACCTACAGTGGTCTCCACAGAACACAGCTGAATGTATACAAACTTTATTCTAGCTCAGTAAATTCAACAGTGGTTTGTTAATTGATTACCTGCTATTAAGCAACCAGACCCAAAGAGTCATAGCAGGGGTTAGTCAGTGCCCTTATAGAGATGCTGATTGTGCAACACATCCCAGGATCCCACTTATTGCTGGACTTGAGCTCCCAGAAGCCCCAGTCAGTATGGTGAATGATACAGTTTGAGTCTCCCTTATCCAAATTGCTTGGAACTAGAAGTATTTTGGATTTTGAAATATTTCAGATTTTGGAATACTTGCATATATATATAAAATGAGATCTCTTGGACCCAAGCCTAAACCTGAAATTCATTTATGTTTCATATACACCTGATACAGAGAGCCTGGAGGTAATTTTATACACCATATTTTAAATAATTTTGTGCATGAAACAAAGTTTCTGTACATTGAGCCATCAGAAAACACATAAAACATAAAATGTCCTGTCCTGTTGGTGTTCAAAAAAGTGACAGATTTGGGAATATTTTGGAATTCTGGATAAGAGAGACTCAACCTTTATGCCACTTGGGGAGTTACAGACCAGCAACAGCTAGGGAACCAAGCTTGGAAACCACTCACTCAGAAGATACATGTTCACCTAGGCATCTGAATGTTTAGAAATTGGAAGCGTGTGAGCAACCGGATTTTAGTAAACTTAATAAATTTGGAAAAGGGTCACTGTGTAGAAGATAAAATAAGAGCTTTTATATGAAAGAGTAGAAATTATTCTCATGGCCTATTGTATTTTGGACTAAATAGAGTTTAACTTACTGTAATAAATGGCTTTCTTTCCCATTCCAATATATAAAAGTGTATTGAAGAAAGAAAGAAAGAAAGAAAGAAAGAAAGAAAGAAAGAAAGAAAGAAAGAAAGAAAGGCCTTTAGTATCTCTTTGAGTTCTCTAATTATAGAGCAGTAAATGATAAGTGAGCATATGTTAGCAACATGAGCAGCAATCTATGAAATGAGCTACAAGTTAATAAAATCATCTCATGGTAATGTTGGCCAAATGTTAGCACACATGTTTTGGAAAATGATATTTCAACAGGCTTGAAGGATAGGACTCTGGCACATTGAACCTGAATATGATCTGATGTGTGGAAAAACACCTAAATCTACAACAAATTCATTTGGAGTTGGGTGAGAAGTAGGGAATGAAGGGGAGGATCATGCCTGTTTGCCCCCTTTTCATTCTTCTCTTTTATGCTGCAAGTGATGATGTCATTAACTATGTTGCTCCATCCAAGCTCTGCTGGATGCCATGCACACGCACCCCGTACTCTATTGAATAATCAGTACTCCTTCCTCTTTTTGTCATGCTGTCAAACTATTACTTGAGAGAAGAGTAAACCAGATTAATCAAGGACATTTGGTGAGGAGGCCCTGCGTTTGCTGCTGAGAAACCAGCCAAGATGCATTTGTACGATCTACTCAATAGTTAGTCACATTAGTTTGCAGCAAAACATAGCATGAATCCCAACAACTGTTTAATTGGTGGTGATCGTTTATAAACTCACTGTAAAGTGATAGAAATGCCATTAAAAATTGTTTATGGAATTGGGCAGATAGTGAAACAAACATTGGCCTAATCCCAGTGTTGTGCTAGTGGATGTTTCCCTGAAAACCTGATCTGGAGGTTTTGCAGCCTTCTGGAACAGGCTTTGAGGTCACTAGGGACCAAGTTCTGGTGATGCAAACAGTTCCATCAGCAGAATGACCTCTTGGGGTCCTACCCATCATCATCTTGCCAATTGATAGAAATATGGACTAGCAATGGTATGGTCACATTTTCCATACGGCCAGATCCTGCACCTAGTGGCTTCTCAGAGTTGCACCTTTTACATTTACAAGTAGCTGCCATATGGCAAATTGTCATCTCTGTATACTCAGACTGTATCTATGCTGCAAAGTTATGGTAGTATATTACCATGTTCACTGTCATGGTTCTATCATGTGGGAATCCTGGTATTTGTTGTTAGGTAAGGAGCTTAGCATTTCCCTAGGGGAGTGAACTAAAGCTCTCTAGTAGATAATTCTAAGAATCTTATCAAACTACAAATCTTGTATTCTATGGGGGGAACTATGGCAGTTAAAGTGGGAGCAGCCTGCTATAACTTCGTTGTGCAGTTATACTCTTAGAACAGCAGCCTTGCCTCCTTTCCTCAGACACAGCTTGGTGAATGGATTGCTAATCACCTCCCTTAGCAGTAGATATGCAGCATATGCCTATATTGTGTATGCCTTCTGTGGGCATGGTTGCAGTATCCCTTGCAAGGCTATGGTATGACAAGATCTCTCTCTCTCTCTCTTTCTCACACTACTAAAGTCAGCCCCTTAAGGATTTTCTGCACATCAGCAGGGTAAAAAAACAGGACCCTTTTGATAATGTGCATTACTAAGGCTGGAGTCCCTCCCTCTCTCCCCCCCAACGATGTTACCTGGTGCAGTTTGGCCACTCCACGCACCCCTAGTGATGCCACTGGTTCTCATGAAGGTATGGGGCTAGGGTGATATGCACAAGTTTAAGGCCAATGGCTGGAATTAAAAGGGTAGATAATGGTGTTAGCTTGGAACCTAGTGATATCTCCAGAGTACACATTTTTACTTCCAACTGTTAGTCAGTGGCCACAATTCACAATGATTCTTAAGGTTTTTTTAAAAAATAAAAATATAAATCCCTGATACTCCAGCCATCATGGACATTGGTCATACTGCCTGGTGGGTTCTGGAGTTTGTTGTTTTAAAAAATAACTTTAGTAAGCTCTAGTCACTACCTGTTTTGTGGAAAGTAGAGCATTGTACTTACCCTCCCCCAGATCCCTACAGTGTTGAAATCACTATAAAAATCTTTATGTGTCACCATGAGTTGTGTTTTCCTAGTTCATCAGTGAGTCTGAAAGGCTATGAGTTCATTTGAGAACATTTATGCTCCCAGAGAAGTCTTTTAGGACTTTATCAGACAATCCCATGTTACTGTTCTTTTGCTGGCATAAATTGTGACATTTTTATGCCAGTAAAAGAACCCCCCCCCCACCTTGAGCAGCATAAAAGAGGCTTTCCTGGCAGTAACAGAGCACAAACTGAGCTCTATTTACTTCTGGGGTTGAGATCTCGCTGATTCTTGCGAGAAGATACTAGCACAGGAAATTTAAAAATTAAAGCAAACACACACACACACAGAGTACAGCAAAGCACAAAAACACACTTGTAAAGTCTCAAGTACATGGGGAGTCATAAAAAGAGCGTACCCTACCTGGCTGTCTCAATCTCACCTGGAAGTGTTCTGTCATTCATGCTGCATTCACATGAGTACAATGGTGCAAAGTTTCAAATGCTGGCAATGCCAGCAACAAAGCGCTGTGGCCTATCTATTGATGGCTTGGGCTGTCAATTAAAAAGTACTGCTTATTGGCAAGATATGATAAAAAAAGGACGGTGTTGTCTGGTATGCACACCCTTTCATGATCATTAGGTGTCCTTATGACACCATATTTGCTGCATCTGATAAAGTCCTTAATGTGTAGTTACCCATCTCATTCATAGACATCGGACTTTATCAGACCATCCAAATACAGCATCATAAGGACACCTAATGATCCCCAAAGGGTGCATGTACCAGACAATATCGCCCTTTCGTGATCATGTCCAGTCTAAATCCTGTTTCTTTTATGTTTAATCTGGAAAAAGACGGTTAAGGGGTGATATGATGGCCCTGTTTAAGTATTTGAAGGGTGTCACATTGAGGATGGAGCAAGCTTGTTTTCTGCTGCTCCAGAGACTAGAACACAAAATAATGGATGCAAGCTCCACGAACAGAGATTCCACCTTAACATTAGGAGGAACTTTTTGACAGTAAGAGCTGTTTGGCAATGGAATACACTCCCTCAGATCTCTTTCCTTGGAGGTCTTTAAACAGAGGCTGGATGACCTTCTGTCAGGGATGCTGTGATTGTGTATTCCTGCATGGCAGGGGGTTGGACTGGATAGCCCTTGTGGTCTCTTCCAACTTTACAATTCTATGATTCTATGATGGCTCAAGCTGTCAATTGATCTCTGTGGCAATTTTGTGCTGGCATTGCTGGCATTTGAATCTGTGTGCCATTGTACTCACGTGAATGCAGCATCAATTGGCAAACATTTCCGCTTGAGATCGCAACAGCCAGGTAGGGTACGCTCTTTTTATGACCCACCCCCAGGTACTTGGGACTTTTTAAGTATGTTTATGTGCTTGTATTAACTTTTTGTGTATTTTTTTTTTTAATTTCCCGCACGAGCATCTTCTCATGAGATTAAGTGATATCTTAAACCAAGAAGTGAACAGAGCTCCGTTCACTCCCCTTTAGTGCCTGGGATGTCTCTGTTGCAGGAGCAAGCTTTGTTCTGGTGAGGGGAGTTCTTTTGCCAGCATAAAAACGCCACAATTTATGCCCGCAAAAGAACATTTCATGAGGGTAGTCTGATAAAGTCCATTTAATGGGGGTGCAGTTATTGTTGCTTTCTACTTGGAAAGATCCCATACTTTCCCATCACATTTATCTTTCTAATTTCTTTAAAAACTGAGATGGAAGAGGTGGCATATTTGCACAATGTCTTTTAATAAGTAATAGTAGGGGCTAGTGAAATGGAAATGCTCTTTATATCCTGTGTAGGGAATTTAGTTTGGCTTGCATCTTGAAAAGCTAACAAACTTGCACAACACAAAATCAGTGTGTAAACTGGAATGTAATTGTCCTTTGGCATTCACATTACATTACTCAGCATTTTGTGATGCAGTTTTGTAAACAACACAAAACGCATACACAATGCATTATTGTTATTGATGGAAAAGAGAATAGTATTAGATTAATGACAACTGCTTGCAAAAGCTTGCATATCAAATATAATTTTGTACAAAAATGTGTGCAGCAGAAAAATCACAACAAATCGTTTGCAATTTTGCCAAGTGCTGAGGACATGGAATGGAGCAAAATTAAATTTGGGGAAAAAAATGAGAATCTAAATTTCTATCCCCAATTTTTTTGCTGTACCAAAAGAGGCTACAGTCCTAAATTCCAGCCAATTGACTTTCTACTAGTATACCAAGCCCTGTAACTCACATTTATAAGCAATCCACACTTTATCACACAACAGCTAGTTGATGTAATGTATAAATTTTTATTTTCAGAATTGATGTCATAACATACCTGACTGAATGGCATGTTGTCATGCTGGGGCTCATTGTGTTTATAATTATGGTTGACTAGCTAGTTGTGGTGGTGGTGTGGTTTTGTTTTTTTAAAAAAAACAGAAATAAAATATTCCAAGAAAATATGGAGGAAGTGGAAGTTGGAGTGATATCTTGAGGTTTTGCCTCTGGCAATAGACTGTCATGGATAGTCTTTCAGGATTAGATTAAGACCCATCCTTTAATAAGGTGTAGAAACAATGTCAGTTCTTGGCTTTTTGCTTCCCGTTAAGTTTTATGTGCTGGAATATTTCTTTGATCATTAATTGTGCACTATATGAGTCTGAGTAATATTTTTCTCTTCTTCAGTGTTCTTTCCAGGATATAGTGAATAAAGGGAATAGTTAATAAAATGTTAGTACAGTGTTTAGACAACCTGATTTATGATAATTGCCATGTATACAAGCAACACAGGAATGTGATGATATCAAAGGTCAAAGTTTCCTTTTGGAGATTCAGGTATTTAGACAAAAATGATAAAATGCAGCCACATCATTTAAAAGAATGTCAGCTCAATGTTCAGAGTATAAATTGTGGTGTACTTTTTGAATCCTAGCAATAAGGCACCTGGTTAGCTAAACAGGGTCAACTTTGACAGGATAGGGGAGTCAAAGTAATTTTTAGTTCTATAAAAAACATTTTGCTTTACAAGACAAATGTAGAGAAGGCTACATGTTCTTATTAAACAAGATTGTAGAACAGTGAGGACATTTATAGAGTATAAATGAATACAGAGAAGTTCAGAGGAAGTACTGTAATTCCAGGAGAAAGTGGGGAAAGTATAGGAAAATTTAATTTTTAACTATACTGGATAATTAGTAACCTGAGACTGCACTGTGGGGTTAATGTGCACACACACAAGCACACATACACACAGCTAATTGTTGTTGGGCGATTTTGCTTTTTAAAAAAATGCCAAAACCTATTTAAAATTGATTTCTTTGCCACCCCTGTTCCCAACTGTATGTATCTCACTCAGTGTTCCATGTGTGGAGGAGCCACTACAGAGACATTGTTATTGATAGAAGCCCCTCCCCCAAATTACCTCAGACATAGTCTAGTTTAGATATAACTTTATACCACTGTTTAGTCCTACAGGAATAGCATACCCTCTTCCTGAGCTCATACACTTCCCACTCAAAACTCCTCTGGTGCTCAGAAGTTTTTAATTTCATTAACCACAGGTTATGGTGTCACTTAGACCTAGAAAACTGTGTTTGATGTTAACTGTGGTTAGTGGAAACAAGTCAACTTCAAACCTCAGTTCATAAAAGTAGATTCTTTTCACTAACCATAATTAAGATTAACTAGAGTTAGGGTTGGCACACCAGTCTTCTGGAACCTGATGCCCTCTGGATGACATGATCTGCAAATGCCATCAATCCACTCAGCATGACCAATAGTTACGGTGATGGAAGATGTAAGCAGAAGTATCTGAAGGGAACCAATTCAAGGAAGGCGGCATCTAGGCTGTTGCTAATCTAAAACAGAAGATTGTGATCGCCTTGTGGCTATATTAAAGAGAAGAAGAAAGAGAGTATGTGAGCATGGAGGGAGGCTAGATCCATTCTTTCAATGGTAAACTGTGGTTCAGTGTTATGTTTGAATGTACTTGCAAAGGATCTAGCTGTCATCAAAGCTCTGGTGTTCATCTGAGTGCAAATTAAGCTTGCAGGAGGTGGCATTATCTCTTTAAGGACTGGCAAAAAGTGTCCCAGATGCTTAGAGCCTATGTGCACACACTCAAATGTGCATAACATCTCATACATTCAGGCCATAGCTGAATGCAGACACTAGTCACACACAGCCAATTAATATATTAATTTTGGAAATAGACACAATGGTTATCAGCCTACTCTTCTACCATGTGTAAATTTCTACCCAAATGAATTAGTAGAAAAATGTACTTGGGATCTGAGACTTGTTATGGCTTATGTCAGGCAAAATGACAAGCTATGTGGCTCATAATTACAAAGATAAGCAGGTATGAGCCCCAATGCAAAAGGGAAAGATTCAGAGCTTCTAATTCTTAGCTGCAAAGGGCAGTTTGTCATTGCAGTGTGGCAAACTATGGTTGGTTTAAACCAGATTTCACACTAATGCCAGAATTCAACTCAGCATCAAATTGTGGTTTAGAATATTTGTTTGTGGACAATGTATGCTTTGAGCAAACAATTTGATACATTTGGATGCAATTGCAAATTATAGTTTGACCTGACTAGAAGCTGAAGGTTCTAACCACACATATAGGGAAAAAGAAAGAGAAAAAGAAGCCTCAAGGTTCATTATCAACACATGATTTACCCTCCTTAATACTTTCTATAAAAATCAAAAGAATATTGAGTACTGATTAAAAATAAATAAGCAGGGAACTATGTTATTAAATTTAGATCAGTATTCCTTCCCATGTTTTGATTTTATGAAAGTGAAGACTTTCTGAGACTTTTTTTTACACTGAATTGTGTTTTTGCTCCTGCCTCATAACTAGTCTACTCTTGGGCATTGTTTTGGACACAGTATCCATTAACCTCAGTTTTGGACAATCCGTTGTTAAGAAGTGAGGCTGTTGTTGTTATTTTGTCTCTGTCTTAAACATTAAAATACTACTTCAGTGTTGTTCATACTAAGCAGTTACCATCCTAAAGAGGTTTAGGACACAATATTTTCCATTTCATTAGCAACAATGAAATTCTGTGGTGGAGTTGGTGTATTCGGCTGTTACTTTTAAGAGACCAACTTGTTTAAAAGAACAAAGTCTTTGTTGTAAATCTTGTATAGAACATCTGTAAATCAAGCATTTGCCCAGCTTGTGTAAATTATGTCTACATTGAGATTTTAAGAAGTTAAACAGTGTGCATACCACAGTTGAGGGATGGGGAATAAAAAGTGATATACTGTGCGACACATGACATAACACAGTAGAACATCTTTTTCATTCCAGGGGATGCATTGACATCACTACACTAAAATTCCTATACTTTCATAAAATGCTAAACTGAGGGTCTGTAGTCATGTAATGGAAGAAAATAAATTATGAGCCCAGAACACAATGGTTTAGTATGCAAAGAAAGCATGTGCCATCATAACACTGAATGATAACATAAAGGAACACTTCGACTTGTAAGAGTATGAATTCTGTCCTAATAGACAATGGTAGCTCCTAACAGTTATTTTCCCAGAAGCTGAATATATATTAAATGTTGAATAAAATTATGTGCACAGCATGAATGCATATGTCTACATTTAAATATATAGAAAGGTGAATAAAAATGTAGTATGTATCAGAGCATAATTCTCAAAGATGTATTGAAAGGGTGACAATTCCTGAGTTTATACTCTGCTTAAAGCAAGAAGGAAGGACAGAAAAGGAAGAAAATGTACATAATCCAGCCAAAGTACAGCATATGTGTAATTTCTCTCCCACTTGCATAAATGAAACTTAAAGGCTCTTAATAGTGGGTGTGTTGACCCTTGAAATTATAGTCTTTCTCAAAGAAACACTAAAGATGATCTCATAACACATATGCAAAAAGAGGAAGTTACCAAATGGCGACTTTCTCTGTTATCAGCCCAGCGAAGCTTTCTTGTGAATTTTCATCTGTATCATTAGACTTATAATTAGCCTCCTTTGGAAGAAGCTTAATTTTTAAAATCTGTCCCAGGGAGATTATCAGATGGGCCCTTTAATAGCGGCCCTGTCTCGTTACCCCACCCACCCCACTCCACTCCCACCCCACTCCTGTCACTGTAACACTTTAAAAAAAGTTTTCAAACACCTACCTTATCCCATTATAGAAAGTGCTCCCCCTCCGCTCGACTGGCTGGGAGTGAATGCAGCTGTCGCAAAGCTGCATTCACGACCTGTAAAGCAAATCCTGGCCGTTTTCACAAGAGAACGGCAGTGCGGGAAATTTAAAAAGAAAAAGAAAAATACAGTTGTCCCTTCATATTTGCTGGGGTTTGGTTCCAGGACACCCCCGTAGATACCAAAATCCGTGAAAACTCAAGTCCCATTATATGCAATGGCATAGCAAAATCGTGTCCCTTATATAAGATGGCAAAATCAAGGTTTGCTTTTTGGATTATTATTTTTTAAAGAACATTTTCAAGCCATGAATACTTAAATCCATGGATACCAAATCCGTGAATCTGAAGGACAACTGTACACTTAAAAAAAAACCCCAAGCCCCAGAACACACTTTAAACTTTACAAGTAACCCAGGGAGGGGGGGGGAAGGGTGTCACTCCTTGTCCCGACCTCAACTGGAATTGTTCGGTAGGGAATTCCCACCGCAGCTGGCATCATGTCAGCATAACGGGGCTCCATTTCAGACACCTGTGATTCCATCACAGAGACAGGACAGGAGATCTATTAACAATTTAAATAATAAATAAGAGGGGACAGGAGGAATGGGAGCAGAATGGGAGAATGATAGTTTAGCATGGTGACTTCTTAGAGGCTTACCACATACCAAAATAAAGCAGCAGTGCAGCTGGAAGGTTCCATCTTCTGTGCTGCCTTACTGCACAATGTCATTGTACCTCTGTTCCAGTCCTGTAGGAGACTGAGGTAAAACCACATCTTTTTGCTAACCATAAAAATCTGTTAGCAAAAAAAATGTGGTTTTACCTCGGTCTCCAACGGGACCGGCAGAACACTGGAAGAACAATGACATCCTGTGGTAAGGCAGCATGGAAAGCAGAACTTTCCAGCTGCCCTGCCACTTTACTTTGGCATGTGGTAAGCTTCTTAGTCCTGTCTACAAGGGATGGGCAACTGTGGTAGGTCTGGAGGCCAGTTTTCTCCTACAGGGACCCTACAAGGGGCTGAAGGGATTGTGCCCCCCCATAAAACTGAAACCCCTGGAAAAGAGCAGAAGCCCACTTCTTCTTTTTTGTAGTACAGAGGATTTTTTAAAGTTAAAAATTGTAGGGGAGTCCTGCAGCCTATAAATGTATTAGGGTCACACTTTGCACATCTACTGACATAAACTATAGCATACAGTCGGACCCCCATATGTGCGGAACCAATATCCATGGTTCAGTTATCCACATGACACAAAAAGAGGAACACATACCATAGAGTCTTCATAGAAAATGTCTAGAGAGGCGTCCTCTCTAGACTTTTTCTAGACGCTCCAAGGCAACTCTGTGGTATTTTAAACTGGAAATCCTATTATTTTCAAGGGCATTCACTGTTATCCATGTTTCCAGTATCCACTGTAAGTCCAGGAACTGAATCCCCACGGAGGTCTGACTGTACATTCTCCTTTGGGGAGGCGATTGTTTGAAAATTTCACTATGTTACTGGAAGACTGTGAATCTGTTCAGGTGGTACTTCGTCCCAGACTTAAATCCAGGGAGATACTGAGTGTGGCCCTCAGGCATTTTCTCCCAGTTTCCTTCTGTTAGCCCTATTTGTTTATTTATTCAAATTTATGTCCTGTTTTTGTCCTGGTATGGGACCCGCTGCATCTTAACAACATATGTTGCAATAAGAGGGCTATTACCTTCTGAGCAGGAGAGCAAAGGGGACCATTTTACATCCTGCAAACAGCCATTCAGAAGGCCTTCTCATGTATCCTCACTACCGTATTCATTCTGTATTTGTTCCCACCTAGATGAGCCTATGATAATGGTACAATGAGAGAAAACACTTCACTTAGGATGTTCAGACACAGGCAGGTTCACATATGGAGATATGGTCTTTATGTGAAAACAACATCTCCCATTTCACTTATTTACTTCTACCATTTAGAGGTGGGAACTAATACATAATGAATACAGTAGGGCTGCTCATATTGTCCACCCATGTAATGTTCTGGGTCAATGTACTGCCACAATGACCATAATATGACATTGTATTTTTAACTACTTTTAACTACTACTATTATTTTTTGTTAGAAAAAATCCTTTCACTGTTTCTGTAATGGGAAAGCTTTAGAAGTATGAGGATCCAAGAGCAAATAATCACAAAATGTTGTTCCTGTGAATCTCTCCATTACTGAATTCAATATGTATATATAGAGGGTGCTCAAGTTGCCATACTGTAAATATTTTGTAACTTAAAAAAATGTTTAATGTAATTAAAATGTCTGGTTTAAAGCTGGGATCAAGGAAGTTGGCATCTGGCTTTTCTTTTGGTTCAATTTTTTTTTTTATTACCAAGTTATATAAAACCATGGAAAAAGGTACAAATAATGGAAAGGTTGACACAACATTAATTTTAGCATTGCAAGTATGTTAGAATTCTGTGGGGGGGAAAGTTCTTTATAGCTCTGCTAAAATATTAATTGCAGGAAATTACAACATATCCTGTTAAATAATTATGTCAGGGACACATGGACCACGTGACACCTTTACATATTCTCTCTTGTTTGCATGGCAAACATATTATTGCATTTTCTTCTTGAAAAGGACAAAAAAGGGTGAAGTAACAGATTTTTTTATTATCAGTGGGCAGGCTACATTAGGCTTAGAACAAAACTTCATTATCATGGTTCCTTTGAAAGCACAATTTCTCATTGTCTTTTAAATGCTATAGGCCACCTTGAGTCCTGCGTATGGAGAAGGTGGGATATAAATGAAATGAAATCTAATCAAATAAATGAGTAAAATGATGAGAATGTAGTCCTGTAATGTCTGGAGAGCCACACATTCCCAATCCGTGGCTGAGTTGTTAGCTGCAAGGTGGAATACAAGTTCAATAAATACATAAGATACTCCCCCCCCCAAGGAGAACTTAATTTGAATGAATTGCCTTTACTGGCTATTATAAATGTTTCTAGAGTATATACAATGTGTCCCTTGTTTTCTTACCTACATGGGTTTAATTAAGGTCTTATCTACACTAGCGAAAAACTCCTAAGCCCCCTCCCAACCTGACCCAATAAAGCTACACGATGTGTGGCCTTATCCCCAAATATGGTGTGATAATGCCACACAACATATGGCCCTATCTGCACCAGATTCAAGGTATACCACCTAAATGCAGGTTTTAGAAAACTCTTAAGTTTTCTCTGGAGTTTGCTGGAAATTCTGGAGAAAACTGTAGTGTGAACAAAGGATCTGCACTGGATTTGGGGGGTGGGGAAGCAGGACAATCACTGCCAAGGAGGCAGAACAATTGCTGCTTGACAAGCACTGCCATTTCCAGTCCTCCTCGGTGCTGCTACTATTGGCTGTGACTTCCCAGTGTGCGGCCATTCATTCTAACCTCAGAACACTGGGAAAGCAGACCCCTGCATAGGGCTGCTAATTCTGAGGGCAGAGCAAGCAAGTGTGCTGGCTGAGCACTGCACTGGGGTTAAAAAATCTGGATTAATCAGATTTGGGCTTTGGCCAAGGTATGTCCAGGCCAGGCCAGAGTAGTCCAGATTTCATCCAGCACAGCTCCAGTGCTGCTCCAGGCCAAAGCTGTCACAATGTCAATCGGATTTTAGCCCCCAGTATAGACAAGTCTCCAAACCGAATTTCTTCTATGCTTGACACACAGTGACACTGAGTAATATTTTAGTTAAAAGAAGTGGTACAGGAGTTAAAAATGGATATAAATGGAATGTTTTAGGGGGCTACCTAATACAGGGGCTCCAGTTGCAACCTCTTTTTCATTTATGTCATTTAAATCTGTGTTACTCAAAGTGGTGGTCCTTCAACCATTGGCAAATTTTGAAGAAAGAAAGGAACAATTTTAGCAAATGGCCACAAATATGGTACTGGTCCCTAGCACACTGGGAGGGGGGAATGCCAGTCCCCCACTTCAGGCAGTTTAAGATGCACTGATTTAAACTTTATGTTGCATTAACTGTTGTCAGGAAATATTTGCCCTGTGGTCCACTGTTGAGCAGTACAGGGCATTTTCTTCAGGATGGCAATAATCGCATATATGAGTACCTTTACTTTTGAAATGTTAAAGTACAAGCTTCTTGGGTTGTCAGTGCTCTCTATTTTAAGGCTTTGGGATATACCATTTAGTTTATTTAGGATTCTATATAAAGATGTTGCTCCACTGAAAGAAGACTTACAGATCCTGCCAAGGCTTCCATGAGCAGAAGGGGAGAACTGCTTGTCAGTTCTCACCGCCTTCTGTGCTGCCTCCTGTGCTACTCCAGCCTCTGGTTTAGGGTGAAGAATGAAGGTGGAATCAACAAAAATTGAGTCTTCAAAAGCCATCCTTCAATGGAGAGACACAACTGGATACAACCCATACTACAGATCTGTTTTTAATTTGCCTCCTCTTCTTGAGACACTTCATATTTTATGATTGTCCTCCCCTTATTTGGAGGATTCTTTAAAAAAAGAAAGAAAAAAGAACATAGGACTATCAGAAATACCAAATCTCGCTTGGCTCTAAGTACCAAAGTAAAGTTGTTATTTTTACTTTGGGAAAATGTACCAATTTCAGATCTGTCAAGCTTTTCCATTTTAGTATACTTAGTATTAAAGAATTTTGGTTAGGGTTACACCTCATATTTCTCAGAAAGGAAGGCATGTGATCTACTCTTCACATCCTTGCCAATGATGTGACTCTAAATGGAATCCATTTTTTACAGACTCACACTGATGGGATTCAGATATTCTTCAGCAGGGACATTTTAAAGAAAAGCCAAAGCACAGCAAAACAAAACAAAACAAAAACTAAAATGATGTAAGAAATTTAGGGTAGTGTGTCTGTGTGTATTGCATAAAAACTTAAACTTGTTGGGAGAGTTTGGCCACCAGTAGCTTTATTCAGATCTCATTGATTTCAGCAGAAAGCTTAATGTCTGGTTCCATCAATGAGATATAAATGTATCTACTTCTGCTATAACCTTTCCTAACTATAGTGTAGATGACAGCAGTAAAAACATGCTGCACAGGCAGCTGTAGTCTCCCACATATTACTGGACTGTCACTCATATCATCCCTCATCGTCATCTATACTGGGTAGGTTTATGTGTGTTTCAAGACTAACAACATTTTTAGGGTTGGTTATCCAACTGTGCCCTAGATGGAGATTCCTTCTTAAATTTCTCTTTTATACTTGATTGAGGCATGCTCATTTAAAAAAAAAAATCAGGATGCTCAGGTAGTTATATTTCTTATATGAAGAATTAAAAACCAGTGCCATTTTGCTATATTTAAGATGAGAACTATAGTATGTTTGATGCTTGGAAAAATGTGGCCAGCTGTGTGTTTGCCTGTTCCTTGTGTATTACCTCTGGCAGAAGGGGATTGACTGGATGTGACTTGGGGCCAGCTCACAGGATTCATAGGCAACTGGCTAGCCAATGTTGGACATGTTGCCAGCATGACTGTTCTTTTTGTTCTTAAGTTAAGCCTTAGATTTCTGCTAAAATATGTTGGGTGAGAAAGGCAGACAGTATGGCTAGGATTGCCACTGTTTGAGGGATGAATTACACTGTATTTTAAATTCATGATTTGATTTAACAGTGCTTTGTCTTTTTGTGGAAGAGATGCTAAAATATAACATATTCCACATCCAGGAGGGGGTCCATGGGGAGGGAGGATTTAACTCTTTCCTCTAATACTATAGTCCAAAATAGCCTTACTTCACCACCTGCCCTTTGGTATGGGAGGAAAGCTCCTATTTAGCACCCATAGGCATCTTTCCACCTACAACAAAGAGAAGCTGAGTGGGAGAAACCATGCTCCCGAAATTAACCCTCTTCCTGCTGAGATTTCCAAGTCTCAGGTATGAACAATTGGGATATCAAAAATACCTTGATTTTGGTGAATCCACTCTGGGTTTTATTCTGAATTTTAGAGGAATGTCTGTGGTCCTGAACCATATCCTCTGATACCCACTTTTAAATTCAGACTAAAACTCAGAGTGGATTTACTGCCCAACTGACTTGGAAGCCATCAGATACCACTATTGGTTGCTAATCTGGACTCATTTAAATAATTTCAATCCAGTTTTACACCTAGTTTTGGTGTAAAATCTGATTTGTCCATCCTAGTGGATGAACGGCACCGATGGAGAAATGTGAGCTACCTCAATCTCCTAGATCTCTCAGCAGCTTTTGATACCAATGACCATATATGATACCACTTTCCATGGTATCCCTTCTAGGTAGTGTTGAGGACATAGTGTTTCAATGGTTTTGTTCCTATCTGGACAACTGATTCAGAAGGATGATGATATTTCTGGATTGTCTTCAAAGGCAATTCCACTTTGCAGTATCTAGATGTTACCAGAGTATGGGTAATTCTGACCAGGCTTTCTCTTTCAAGAAGGGGATTACAGCTGGTAAACTAACCTGAACTGGGGAAGAAAGGTACATCATGTCACTGAGGCAACTTGGGTCTCTAATGTCAGAGCTGGATCAATAAGCATCCCCCGATGGGGAAACTGATTCTTTAGCATGACAGTTACCTCACTGGGCAGCTGAGGTATGCTCCAAAAGCATCTGCATCCTGTCAGCACTCTGTTGTGGTTGTTTCATAGCAACTGGTATTCAAATGCTGCCCTAAAGTAAGACTTATTTCTGGGTAGAGAACCATAAGATAGTGGTATAAAACATACATTTCCCACAACTTTGTTCATTCTGGAACAAAGGAAATTTGATTTCCAGCCAACTTCAAAACCTTTTTTATCCCCACCTCCTGAATATCATGCATTTTTAAAAATTTCTGAGTAATAAATCTGTTTTTCTGTTTTACTACATTCCCATGCCAGTGTTTTTAAACTTGTGTCACCCACAAAGTTTTTTACTGACAAAAGTATCCAGCGGGGTTTAAAACCACTGCTAAGGTCCTTCCAGATGCCTAAAGAAGAGGTAGAAAACAATAAAAAAAATAAAAAATATGAGTTTGAACCATTGGAGCCAATCTTGATTATTTACAGCATGAGGATTTGTTTCCTTTTAAAACTGAAACTGGCTGAGGGTGCAAGTTTAAGTAGTTAGCAACAACAGTAACTATCAGCAGTAGGAATAACAATAATAATATTATCCTGCCCCCTGTTTTGCACATACTGTCCAGATAATAAAATTAGTCTTTTGCACGAATAGTCTTTAGTAAATGTGGGGAAAACCTTAACTTGCTTCTTACAAAGGAGGCAGCATGTGTTGGAGTGAGAAGGGGAAAAATATGTTGAAGAAAAGCCTGGCTTTGTGTATATATTAACCAGAGCAGATGAAATGATTTATTGGATTTTATACACAGTCTGTAAAGGGTAAGCATTGCTAACAGAATGAATGGCAGCCTTGGGGAGCTGAATAGCCCTGAAGGAGCAGCCTTTGTTACTCTGGACTTGACAGGCATGTGTCTCTGTTAAATGAGGGCTTAATTTCTCTCATATGTGCACTGTTCCTGAGCTCAACAAAGGCAGTCAGAAATTGAGCCACTGGCCCAGGAGGGCTCATTCCTGCAGAAAGGGAGATGCTAAAGGCTAATTACTCTCACCCACCCACTCATAAGAGGCTATTAACATGGAAGTGCCACTTTTGTTTAACACAGACATGTTTTAAACATGTTTTAACTGAGAGAGAAAGTGGGGAGGGAACCAATATTTTACTTCAAATGGAAGCATTGAGGAGGTTCCACAGATTCATTTCTTTCTAGATCTGGAGCTACACATATAACCATTTTCTAGCTGGCAGTGAAAGTGAAAGTCTGCGGCAAAACGTTTGCACTCATAGGTGTGGGATTTTTTAAAAACCTATTTGTCTTGTTTATTTAATTAGCAGAAATATCGAACGGTTGCATAAGTACTTGAAACTGCCCCAGTTGATATGGTAGGGAATATTTGGGGTGTGGGGTAGAAGATATGTCTGTGGGTGGGTGGGTTGGTGCATGTGTATATGTGCTATAAGAGTAAGTATTTGGGGGATGCAAGAGAGCTAACTGAGAAGGTAACAGTTGTATGATGATTTCATTTGAAATGTGATCTTGATTTTATTTTATTTAAATGTATAGGATGAAGTGCAACATGTGTGTGCGCACATAAGCATGTGCGCGCACACATACACACACACATGTACTTCATCCTATACATTTAATACACATTATACACACAAACACAAAACTCAGGAAGAAAAATTGTTCTCTTATTGGCACATCCTTATCTTCTCTTTTGTGCCTTGCTTCCCTAGAGAGAGCACAGGTGGTAAGGAATGAACCAAGTCACACCAACAAAGGTGGAAGTTTTTTCTAGCCTGCCTCCACTGCAGTCCTCTTGCCAAGTCTGCTTATAAAAGTGGGTGATTGTACTTTGAAGTCTTTGATAGGGAAAAGTCAATTAGCCAAATTTTAAATCCACTTATACTCTTAATTTAGATACAGGTGCCATGATCACAGATTCTGAAATGCCTTCCTGTCTACAGAAAGTTCGTCCACAAAGGTACTTCTTGGAACATTTCCAAACGTACCCATGTTCAATCCTTGGGACATTCCAAGAATGTTAGTTGGAGGCAGCTGATGTGAAGTTTTCTCTGCGTGCCCTTGCTGTAATTCTGCATTGCATAGACAACATTATTAAGATAATCCCTATGCTGATATGTTACAGACATCACATCAGAGCATAACTGAAGCTTGAAGCAAGCATTCAGCTTGCTCACAAGAAGCCTAATTGTGGAAAGGGAAAAAGTAGAGAGGTGCACACTCAAACCCTGACATCATTTCTCCTTCGTTCTCCAGCCTTTCCATACTGATGTCTGACATTGGCTTCCATTATGTTTGCTTACACATGAGTAGAAGCCTCTGTGCAATCAGGGGCTATGCTTTGTCTTTTTGTGTTCAAGTAAATGCAAGTTGAAGTTTACAACTTTTAATCTCCATCCTCAGTGGAAGAGGGGCATAGATTGGCGGAATAGTGATGGTCCTCTTATAAGGAAGATGAAGTCCTGCATAGGGTACAAGCAGCAACATATTAGCTATATGGGCTTTGCATTCCTTTTAAAATCCATTGGTTTGTCCAGCTGTAGAGGTTGTGGTGTCCTTGGAAAGCAAAAGAGAGTAGTAAAGGCTATGTTTTTGAAGGAATACTTGATGTGTCGTTTACTTGGACTTTTGAGTATTAACTATCTGTTGCAGAAATCTTTTAATTGGGGTGTGTTGCAGTGTATTTGCATAATCATTATTATATTTTAACTGCTTTTTAAAACCTATTTTAAATCAATGTTTAATGTGATTTTTAATTTTTCAACAACTTTTGTAAAATTCATGGTTTTAATTATATTTTGTTTTAACTCAAATTGTGAGCTGACTGGGATCCCAGATTGGGAGAAAGATGAGATATAAACAAAATAAAATAATATTAAATACGCAGCCTCGTACTCTCCAGATATTTTCAACTACCGTACTCATAAACCAGAATAAGCAAGGAATCTGGCAGATGTAGCCCAAACATCTGCAGATAACTTGCCCCTGTTTTATGCAACATGTTTGTGCTTCTGTTCATCTGAGAATATTGTGGTGGACTACTGCTGCCTATATGCCATCTTAGCTTTTTTTTGTGTGTGTATGTGGGGGTTCATGGTGGCACATTTTGATAAAGATTAAACTTGCATGGTGAAATATGTTTTTGCTGTGTGCCTTTAAGTTTCTGATTTATGGAGATCCAAGGTGAACGTATGATGGTGGTTCTTGTCAAGATTTATTCAGAGCGGATTTGCCATTGCCTTCCTCTGAGGCTGTGACTAGCCCAAGGTCACCCAGTGGGTTTCCATGGCTGAATGAGGATTCAAACGCTAGTCTTCAGAAACATAGTCCAACACTCAAACCACTAAACCATGCTGGCTCTTGCTGAAATGTTGCCTCCTTTAGAATATTCCCTGTGTGTGTGTGTGTTTTGACAAGGAAATTTTTATTCTGCATTGACTTCACCATATTAACAAATAATGTGAAATTATGACTGCAAGTTGTACAAAAGAAAAGCATTAAGGAATAGCAATTATTCCCCTCACGGCCACCAGAAGGGCTTTGTAGGGATTATTTGTTGACGAGTATGCTATTTTTATAAGAAATAAATTTCATGAGTTTCAGCAAGTTTAATACAATTAAAATAGCCAAGAAGTGTTATCTCAAGATAGTATCCATGGAATGTTGTTTGTTTGTTTGTTGTGGAGTTTGTTTGTTTGTTGCGGAGCCCATGGCACCAAATTTCCAGATGCAGCTACTGTACTTATTTTTGTGAGGTGTCTTTCCCTCAAGGTGTGTAAAATGGCAGAAAGACCTATCTGGGAACAAATTGGAACCAGTTTTATACAATTGTATTATCAACAGTTTGATACCAATAGGGAACAATTGGGTGTCCTTTATACAGATGCTTCCTGTTTGTCATGGGAAGGTCAGCAGTTCCAGGGAAAAACATCAATTATGGAAAAATTGATGAGACTTCCTTTCCAAAAAAAATCAGCACAACATAACATCCCAAGATCATCAGCCAGCTCCTGACAATTGTATTCTTAGTATGGTAGTGGGACAGCTGAAGGTGGATGATGCTCCAGTGATGGGATTTCACCAGTTCTTTGTCCTCAAGAACATTAATGACAAATGGATTTGTTCCAATTACATATTTCGGCTGGCTCTATACAACTTTGCTTGAAATGTATGTTCTCAAGTGCACCTTTCCTGTTCTTCGATTTCTGACTAAACAAAACTTGCTTTGAAATTATCTTTATTGTGAGGCTTCATATTTGAAAGAATTTGCATATTCTATTATGTTAAATGAAGTAATTAGTATGCTTACTTTATTAGACATACTATATTCCTCATCTGTACATCTGTCACAGAACATTGCCTGTTTTGAAGCTCAGTTTCCACTATATTATCAAACTTCCAGAAAAACCCAGAATCTCATTTTAAGAAACTTTCGTGAAGTCATCAGGCCACCCCACTAGCACAAGTGGAGGCATTTATGTCTCCAGAAAGTGTGTTTTACATGTAGCAAAACAAACATGTATGAATGTCTAGAGTCTGAAGTATATGGCACACATTTAGCCGAGGAAAGGAAAAAGGTCACTTTTGTTTGGGAAACAGAAAGAGCTCAAAACTTGTTTTGTATAATATACATCAATTTGCCTTTGTTGTGAAGAAATTCAGTTGGAACAAGTGAAAGCTGGCTGGAATGCTTTCTTTAATATTAGCTACAGCATGGTGATAAAGAATCTCTTGATGGCAATGAAGCTTGCATCCCAATTACAGACATATTCATTTGCAAATAAATTTGTGGGACTAAAATCAATGGGACTTTAATTGACATACATAAATTCAGGATCAAGATGTTGCATATAGATATTCCCCTCCCAAACAACCAGAAACTTAAAGATGTACACCTACCTATATCTGATAAAGTATTCCAGTGAAAGAGTCAAAATTCTCAGACTCTCACAGTGATCCTCGGACATTCTGTGTATGACAAAGGCCATAATGTTTGATGAAGTGCAGGTTCCAGCAACATTCAGATAAAGTCACAAAGGGGGAGATACTGCAGGATGAAATCTTGTTTCAATTTAAAGGCAGCTTTGGATAAGGTTAAGGTGTCTGATGCCCTGCCTGCAAGGGCACTTGATTTGTAAATGAGACCCAGGAAAAAGGGTTTAACTTGGATTTTTTTTTTTTAAAGACTCTGATTAAGCCTTCCTTGGAAAATATGTTTCCATTCACTGGAAGAAAACAAGCTTCTTCTTGGGAGACAGCTCTGCATCTTGTAATGGAAGGTCCCACGCAGGGTTATCTCCTTACTGGTACTTAAAGCAAGAACAGATTTTACCCAGGCCTATTGCAAGAACTGCAAAGAATGTCCCCAGCACTACTTGAATAAATTATGTGGTTTACTGCAATTAAACGTAAAAGAAATAAAATAAAAATAAGTCCCATAATTCTAGTCAAAACAAACAGCCTCTACAATCTTGATTTTTAGTTGATATAAAACCTTGATTGGCAGTATACCACATTAAATGTGTTCCTGTGCACACGCGCACGTGTGTGCCTTCAAGTCACCTGATGACCTATGGCAACCGCATGAATTTCATAGGATTTTCTTAGGCAAGGAATACTCAGAGGTGGTTTTGTCACTTCCTTCCTCTGAAATATAGCCTACTGCACCTAGTATTCATTGATGATCTTCCATCCAAGTACTAACCAGAATTGACCCTGCTAGCTTCCAAGCTCAGGTGGGATCTGGTGCCTTTAGGGTATTTAGGCTGCTACCACATTAGAAACTGTCTTTTAAAAGTGTGTTTCTCCTTTTAAATAAATAAATAAATAAATAAATATGACAGACTTAGGGGAAATGATTTCTTTGGACTTCACAGTCTGATGAGTGTTCTGGACAAAATTTGATGTTAATTCTGCCTAGAAGAGAGCCATTTAAATCAATGACACTTTCATTAGTTGTTGTTAACAAGCCTGCTCCCATTCGTCTCACTGAGAGTGACTCACATGTTCATTTGTATAGGATTACAGCCTTTATTTATTTATCGGTAGGTATGGAAAGGAGGTTTGAAAATATTTTTTAAATGGTAGAAAAATGTGTTTCTTGGCTGCCAGGAAACCCTGAAAGAAAAATCCTGTACTGATGAGAATGTTTGCAGTTTGTGATTTATTCACTAGTTTTGTAGTGAATCCCAGCATTTTCTGTACACAAACAACAATTTTTGTGAAGAAAATAATATTTCTGTGCAGAAAATTTTGTTTCCTGTACAGAAAATACTGCTTTCTGTGCAGAAATGCTGTTAATGTTGCAAGGAATAAGTTGTGGACTTTGTATAGTCTTCAAAAACTGAGCAGTTTTTTTTTTTAAAAAAGACCTCTTTTAGTGAGAAGGCTGGAGATTTGAAACAAATTGACAATGGAGAGGAGATTTTGGAGAGTAAAACTGAGGTCATAGTTAAAGAGAAGGAAAAAGATCAAAATATCAAGACAATTTGCCATTGCTGGAACTGAGAGGGGGAGAGTTTTGTCTGGGATTTGGAGTGATTTTGGAAGACCCTTGTGGTTCTCTTGAATGTCTCAGCAGCTTTCATTACCATCATCCATGTCATTTATTTGTACTGTCATGCTGAGTTCACCCTGAGACTGTGGTATTACTGGGGCCTCATTTTTCCCCTGAATGGTCAATCTCAGTAGGTAGTGTCAAGGGTCTTTTGTTCAAAATCATAACTTTTAGCTCATTGAATATTAAAAGTTTACATCTTGTTTCCCTATCTAACATCTACAGCAGCCACTGAGTTAATTTGTCCAGATATTTAGAGGATTATCAGACACTTCAAAAACTATCCCAGGAGCACACAAGGATGATGGTACTGTTGCATGAATGGGTCCTGGTTTCAGACAATCTCCCTGTCAATAAAAAAGTGATGCCTTACTTGGGGCTGCAGCACAGGAGGAGCACTCAAGGATGACAAAGACATCTGAAACCAGGACCCATTTATGTGATAGTAACGTCACCCTCAAGTACTCCTGTGGTGGTTTTTGCAGATGTCTGATAATCTCCATAGACTATTGTATCATCAGTACACAGATGTCTTCCATCTTTCTTTTCCATCTACAAATCTAAGGAAGAACATGGAACTACTGAATAAGCATTTTGACATGATTTTGTGAGAGATGAGAGTGAATGAATTGAAATGTAATCTGCAGGAAACACAGGTGGCAACAATGGCTAGGTGTGCCTTTTAGTAGTTTAGACAATCTTGTTCAGAGAAATTGGATCTTACCATGCTTAACAATGCATGAATTATGTGGAGAACAGATTAATGCAATGTGCTTTATACGATGGTGTTTCTGAAAATCATCTGGAAAATTTCAACTGGTGCAGACTATGTTGCCTAGTTGCTGGTGGGATCCAGGTAGCCAGAGCATGTGATGGCCATACTATACCAGTTAAACTGTTTGCAGTGTTATTTCAGGCCAGTTTCAAAGATGCTTTCAGACCACGTTATTTGAAGGACCTCCTATAATCATACAAACCTGTCTGAGCTTTAAGATGTATTTAAAGTTTATTTACATGGGCCAGAATATGCTGGCTCACTGCCGGCGTATCCTGCCCATGGATCTGGCCCATTCCTTCCCTGTTACCTCCACAAAATGGGAGGAAGTTCAGATGGGCACGTTGCCATGTCACTGAAACCACTGCCACAGTCTCCTTTACTCTCCTGGACACTATGTAGCTGGCATGCAACATGTGACCAAGGCTCCCTGGATGTGACCAGCCTTGGTCACATGCTGTAGGACTCCTTCCTGCTGTGGAAGAGCAATGGCAGACTGGCAGCTGCAGCAATGTGCCAGTGTGACAGAATGGGCTTCTGTTTCATGCTCAGCCTGATTCCCCCCCCCAGCAAGAATGGATTAAAGCAGGTATTTTAATATAACAGTTTATCAGGCCCTACCCCATGTTCCCTCTATCTTTGTCCTGGGGGTCATAAGGACTGCCTGGATGCAGAATGTGGCAAAAGACCTGCATCCTCAAGGCTGCAGGGTTCTAAGACAGGGACAAGATGGGTATATCGCCCCTGGGATTTGTAGTTTGTTGTGGCACCAGAGCTCTCTGACAGAGAAGGATAAATATCTCACAAAACTATAAACCCTAGAATTCCATAGCATTGAGCCAAGGCAGTTAAAGTGGTGTCAAACTGGATTATTTCTGTAGTGCAGATGCAGCCTATATTTAGACAGACATTAGAAAGTAGCTTTTCAGAGGACTGAATATTATGACATACCAAAGCTGCCTGTATGTGAATTTTGGTAGGATAGGTTCTGGTACTTGGTGTGTATTTCTACCACTGCTCATTTCAGAATGCCATTGCATTAATTGTTCAAAGTAACTTTCAAAACTGATTCTACAGTGAATTCAAATTAGTTTGTTAGCACTAGTTATTTAAAGAATACTCTTTTCTTATCCTTAATGAGTAAAGGGGAAAAGATAATGAGAAAATGATCAACTCAAATGAGGGCTTTTTTTTTAATTTGTGGAATTTTTTGCCAAAAATTTGTCAAGCTAACAAAAAACAATACTGTATTTGTGCAAAAACATGTATTTTTTTTAAAAAAAACCAAAACCTTTGCAGAAATATTTTTTTAAAAAAATCCTAAAGTGTGAAAAACCATTAAAATGCACAAAAAGCATAATTTTTCCCAATAGGGAGAAAATGTTTGAAATTATTTGTTCTTGCATGCAACAGTGAAGTAAGCAAAGATTGGTATTGATAGTTTGCACTGGCTTTATTGATTATCATCTGACTTGGTGGACTAGTAATTGGAAAGGAAGGGTTTCTAGCATCTTCGGCCACCCATTTTATCATTATCTAAATCTGATCGTTATTTGTCATTTTAACATGAATTTAACACCTTTACTGGAATTTATACACTTTTAATTAATTAAAGATTTTTCCAACTACTAGATGAAATGCTGCGCAATTTGGAGAATGCACCCCTGTGAATCATTGCATTGCCTTTATAAGCTTTTTAGGCTCATGAGTCAAACTAATAATTAGAAAGCTTAATTATATGCAGTGACAACTTTGTGCTCCTAAAATTTTATTTGGGCAGTAATACTTGTTTAGCAATAGCATTTATATTATGCCTATATTGTACTTTGTGGTTTGCAATAGGAAAAACAAGATCTCTGGAAATCATTGTCCATGTTTGTTTGAAAGATACTTAAGTCCTAGATTACTGTACTCAGATTTCACTACTCTTGGAATAGGGATACAGGTTATGTGTTTGAACAAAGCTGTTTTTCATAGCTGAAAGCTGAGTCTTGTTTTGTGAAAGTAATTTGAATGAGCTAACACTTAAAAGTAGACTTCATCCTACTAAAGGAAGAACTGATGAAGTAAAAGGGGAAAGTAGAGAGGTTGTATACAAAAAATAGCTGTTTGATGTTACAATTTGTCTTGATACTTGATAATGTTTCAATATTTACATAAGAGTAATCCCAACTCCCTGACATATCACATATCCTAAGTGTATTTGGTGTTTAAATATTAAGAGGTATAGTTTTTTAAAAAGGGAACATTAAATTGGAGAACACAACTGCCATAATTATTGGGTATATTCAATCCATTCTGCATGAGGAAGACACCCATCAGTGAAATGGGAAGTGGCCATTGTACAGAAATTCCTCCTCCTTCTTTTAGCCTCCCCCACTTTCCATAAACAAGAGGTTTGGAAGACCAGTGGAACAGATTGGAGGTTGGGAAGAACATTCTGGGTTGCAGGGGGATATCCCCATCCATTCTGCTGGGGATATCATCTGTCCATGTAATGGCTATGATTGGATCCAACCCAACATGTATATATTTAGGTTTGGGTTTTGTGAAATAAAACATGTATAAACCATCTTTTATCAATAATTCCAAGGAAGTTATTTTTATAAATTGAAAACAACAGGTAACAATTCAGAAAGACAAAACAAGCAGCATATGAAATCAGAGATTTCAAGCTATTTAAGATAGGAAGAGGATAATCACCTTTTCCTTCAACTCCTCTAAGATAAAGAAACTGCAAACCTATGTGCAGGGCATTTATCTATTTTGGTATTTAGCACAGCAGCTAGATTTTGTAGATGCTCTAGAATTAAATAAATAGATAAACCTGTAGCACCTTTATGCCAGGCACATGTACTGAATTGCTTGTGGTTTCCGAAGTGCTTGAATATAATACATTTTGGGTTTAGTGCTGATCATCACTATGAGATTCCAAATGCTGGCAATAAATAGAAACCTTCCCAGTGTATAACGACATATCTCTGATTCTCCTCTGTGTGTGTGTGTGTGTGTGTGTATACACATGTACATGTGTGTGTTCTGAAAATTGATATTATGACTATTTAATCCCCAATCAATGTGGTTTTTTTGGAGGGGGAAATTAAATGGATACAAGAATGTGCCTCCCAATTTATCCTTCTCAGTTGTGTTTTTTGGTAGTCTGTTGTGCAGAAGAATAGGGGGGAAAGCCATCATATTTCCTCAATAAAAATGGGAAAGTATGAAGATGCTTGAATGTTTATTCCATTTCACAAATCAACATGAAAAGTTCCCAAAAGAGCAAAATTTCCTCCCTCTGCTATGCATCTCTGTCTTTTTCCACAAACTGGAAGAAGTTCAAACAAACAAGAAACCTTGGTTTACTGTTGCTATTAAGGTGTTCTAGCCTCCACAGTGCCTTAAAAACCTTCTAATTAACAACACCCCAATAGTATCTTGGTATTACATGTTACATGTATGCCATAGTGGTGCATGAATAAATGCAAGGCACAGAATTATAACTAAAAAGTAAAATTAAATTTATTGTAAAATAAATCAGAGTTTAAATGAAATGTAAACATAAAAGAGAGAAAACCTTTGTAAAAGTACTGAAAAGCATACATGTAGCAATGTAGAAGATTCTTAAGCAAATGCCTTTCTCTGTAGACAGGCTCTGGGAACTGTGCCAGTAGGATCCCCTCAACCGTGCTTCCAGAAAGCCTCTGTTTCAAGCCATTTCAGAATAAAGGCAGCCAAGTGTTACCTGGTCTCTGACCAGCTCCAGGCATTTTTGTACAGCTTCTGGCAGAGGGAAAAACAATAGAGGAAAGGGGTGGGTGGGGGCTCTTGGAGCTTTGAAGAAACGGCTTTTGAATCTCAGGGGTCCTTCCCCTAGTTTTGAAAGCTTATCCTGTAAAGTTTGGCAGAAGGGGTTCCTTGGCTCATGGAATGAGAGAGGTCCAAGAGCTGAAAAGGAGATGCTGTATTCTGAGGAATTTTGAAGGTGCAGATATTCTGCTCCCCCTGCCAATAGCATCTTGTCTGCCAGTGGATGTGTATGTTGTGCATGGAAACTCACCAGTATTATTCGTGAGAACATTTAACCAAGACTAAGAAAGGAGGAAATATGACATTCTTTCCATAGACTACTGAATAGTGTGTCCTGTGGTTTACATATGGCTCAAGTAGGAAGACTGCTGGTCTTTCTTCTGTAAGTACTGTATGAATGTAGGCCTTGTTTAATTGCCAATTGTTTTTCGTACATGTTATTTTGGAATAATCTTGGTGGAATTAAAAAGTCCAAGAATTCATCTGTGCACTAGGAGGAACTCTTGAATAAGTTACAGGATATGGAAACTTACCTACTACTGAGCATTCACCATTGAGATGGGGGCTGAGACAGAGTTGTGGCTTTGTAAAGGGCAGGGGATATGGCCACTTGCAATTTGGTTGGTTAACTGAAGACAGGTCCAAGAAAGATCACTTCTTCTGCACCACATAAAGATGTTTGGTCAAAGAATCCTCAGCTGTGACTAATACAGACAGTGGTCTGAATTATTAGGTGATGATTTTTTTTTAAAAAAAGCATCAAGATGTAAATAGCAGAAGCATCCAAAATATTACTCAGCAGCTGCAAGAACTGTAGGAAAAGCTGACATGACAAATTGAGTTATTTCTTAATCGCTTTCATTAGGCGGCATTGTTGGTTTCAAGAGGGATTTTTTCTTGATTTATACCCATAATGGAAACGGAAGTAAACTCCAAAAGACCTCAAAGCCATTTACTTACAAAACACCTTTTAGATTAGTGTAGGTATTCCCCTGACCTAGCAGGAGTGTTCTTGTGATACGAGAGCAGGAGACCTATACCCTTCGATAGTTAGTATCAACAGAATAGTCCCCTTCTCCACTCAATATAAGCTTGGGATTCATATAGCTTCTTAAACAAATTTAAAATGTATTATTTACTGCTCGGTCCAAGTTTATTAATTAGATGCCTTTTGGGCTGAGATAAAATTGATTGTTAAAGCAGAAAATAGAAGATGATATGAATCCCATTCTTCTATTGCCTTCAGATAAGAGAAGCAGTGACCCAACTCATTAGCCCTTTGATTTAATATATTGACACTTGGGTACGAATAATTCCGTTTAGTGGCTTTTGCTTCCCAGGGATCAATTTAATTAGTTATAAAATGTGACTTCTTGTCAGGAGCCAGAAGAAATGCTGACGTTAAATAAAGTCATATGCAATTTAAACAATAAAGCTATCGATGCCTGGTTAAAAGTTAATGATGCACAAAAAATGGCTTAATAGAGACAACCTCAGCAATGAAAGTGATGGTAGGAAAATTAAGCTAAGTGGATGAATGAGAAATGGTGATGTTGTTGGATTGTTAAAACAAATTCATACCTAATCGAATGGCTCAGTGCTGCTTGGATCTGAAGACAGCCCTGAATTTCCTAACTGGTTGTATGAGCATGTAGGTAAATCTTGAAAATGGCTTTTTCTTATAGAGAGAGGCAGTTATCTCCAAAATCATGATCCGCAAACTGGTATGCTTGCACTTAGCCTGGAGTGGAATGAAGTAAACAGATGAGTGATGGCTTCAGTGGTTCACTTTCCTTGTAGTTTTCTGTGACTCGGCCAAGTTACACAATGGAGAATGTGTGCAAACACTATGAACATAAGCTCTGTTTAGACACACCAAAAAACCAGCCTTAAGGATACCCAAACAGATCTAATATGTGATCTGCAGGGCATAAAACATAATTGTTTGTTTCTTAAATGAATTTTTCTCTCTCAGTTGTATTACAGAGTATGCAGTGATAAGACTAAAACAGGATAGATCATAGCCCACTGTAAAACAATAGCCTGTAAATGTTCTAAAATGTTACATATATAGCTGTCAAAAGAAATGATTTGATAAGTTGATGTTTGCACTGATGCTGGTTTGGTTCACCTATAGAATGCAGTTTCAGTGGCAGAACTCACAACAGGCATCTTGTGACCTGCATGTGGTTCATATGATCCTGGTGTAGTTGAATTGACTATGGACTTTATCAGATGAGCCCCTTATAAGGGTTCTTTTGCTGGCATAAAAAATGCATTTTTATGCCAGCAAAAGAATGCTCTTCACCACACTTACCTCTAATCCTGGCAAAGTCTTCCCCAGCAATGAAAGAGGAAGTGAGTGAAAGAGGAAGTCATGTCCTCCTTTGAAATCCTGCGGATTATTGCGAGACTTCATCACCTGGGAAATTAAAAAAAGAAACAAAAATAAGACAGAAGAACTATTAAAAACACAAACACACACTTTAAAGGTCTCAAGTAACCCAGGGAGCATCATAAAAAGTGTGTCACTTACTTGGCTGTTGCAATCTCACTTGGTAGTGTTCACGCCGGACCGGCCATTGATGCTGCATTGATGTGAGTACAATGGCATGAGGTTTCACATGCTGGCAATTTTGGCACAAAAGCGCCACATGGGATCTATTGATGGCTTCAGCTGTCAATAAAAAACTATGAGTTTTGGTGGGCAATGTCATCTGATATGTGTGCCCTTTTGCGGTTATGTGGTATTGTTATGATGACATATTTTATGCATCTGATAAAGTCCTATATTTCTTGGCAAGGTTCCTTAACCAGTTTCTAATACATTTAAGCTTGAATTGTGTGAACCAAACAGTTTAGAAAAATAGATTTATCAGATGAAGCTCAGTTGTGCTGGACATGATGCTTGTCTTTATGAAGCAAACTGAACCTCCCAACCAGCACAGTTCTTTTACTGATGGCCCTAGTTTCCAAGTGTGGCAGATAGATGAGCACTGCATGCATATAGGTGGAGTCACCATAAATTAAAATCATCATTGTCCAGGATTAAAAGAATAAAGGCTGCCACTGCTTAAAGCTACTTTTAAAAGGTAGGTACGTATCCATTCTATGTCTATGATCATTTCCTTTTTTTGACAATGATTTACTGTATACAAACTTAACTCCATACACAAAAAATACATGTGTGAATTAAAACAATAGCAGTCCTGCCCCTTTTAAGTATTCTCCTGGTACACAGATGTTTCTGTGCTTATGTAATGCTCCTGATCTGTCTCCCTGCAGCTCAGTGAGCCTGGGCATCCTTAGTCTCTGCAGGGGTGATCTTCTTTCTCTTACCTTTCTCTTTTTGCTGTGAGCTGAAACCTGAATCTGTTTCGAAGTATAGGTTTAGATTGGAAGACTCATGCAGCAACATGCAGTCTTGGTGAATTATAGTGACCCATAAGATATGTTTAAAGAGTGCTTGGTATGTCAATGGTATTTTTCTTTTTAAAAAACTGTTGTGCCCCCAACGATTTTAATACAGAGTTCATCCTACTCAAACATCTCTTAGATCATATTTGAATCTAGTATATTAGCCTTGCATTTGAGCTGAGGAAGTGCTGTTGATGTACTTGAGTATTTGGTTAACTGTTTTGTTTCTCAGTGAATTATTATCTAGTTACTAGGGGTCTGAATCAGATTTTAAACATTTAGTAAAATCTTAGAGATAAGGAGAGGAGCCCTTCTGGAAAACTGTCATTTCAGAGTCCGATTGTCAAGCCAGATATTCCGTTAGCATGTTATGGCTGCCATTCCCCAAGCACACATGGAATTTGGTGGTGGTGGGGTGTTTGGGTTGAGAAGAAAATAAAAGTAAGACCAAGCAGGCCAGATGATGAGCATTTTGTGCACATGTGACCTTGGGTACAGGGGAAACCTGGGGAGATCTTCTTGCGCCTGACAGAAAAGGTGTTCCATGGTACTTTACAAGCTTTGAGATCTCAAAATGAGAGAGTAATGAATTGGGCTTTTCTATGAAGCAGATAATGACTTTTAACAACTGCATGCATTCCTACTCTTCAGGCACTTCTTATATACAGTATCCTTGAGAATCTCAAGTAGCAGCAGGCAGCTATTATTACCTGTTAAAAGCATTAACAGTAGCTATTGTAAAATGCAGGAGGAAAGAGATCTATCTGCCTTAGAATAAAACTTCTGTCTTAGAGTTTAAGACTGTTCTGGAATGGTGGGTTGTGCCTTTTTATATAAAAAAAGGAGGGGGAGAATGTTAGACAAACTGTTGTGTCTTTACATTGACTTTACATTGGCTGCAGCCTGCATGGAGGGGAACTGCTGGAAAAAGGAGGGTGTTAATACATTTTACTGTGTGCAAGGCAGCCAGTATTTAGCAAGGGGGGGGGCATGTTTTCTTAGGGCTCAGATGGAAAAGCTAAGCATTCAGCCTACAGCAGAAAAAAAGTGCCTTTTTTGTTTTCTGGCTGGAGAGTTCCACTATTCCCAAAGGGATACAATGAATGGCCCATTTTGTCTGACATGGTTTCATAGACATAGAATTCTTGTTTTTTCATAATTATTCTTGCCCGTCACTGGGTGTGCACATAATATTTGAGTGTGTTTTAAAGTCTTAACACACTCATGTGCCTGCAATAAAGTTACTCATAACAATTCTGGCTTTCTGCAGACAACAGAGCTGGGTCTGTTGTTTTTGCAAGTCACAGCAGCTGGGAGGCAATTGTTAAGACAACAGCTTAATCTAGCTGGAAAACACAGAAAGACATGAATATATACTAAATTTCCTTCCAGATTATGGCAACAATGTGGGATTTTTTTTAAAAAAAGTTTCTTTTGGTTTGGGTGGTCTGACTGAAAGAACTTGATTGCCATAAAACACACCACCAAATTTGTTTTAAAGAGTCAACATGTTGAACAGTTTTCTTTATCAGGACATTCCAGAGCAGTTGGTATAGATTTGATACTATTAGAATTATGTACTTCTATTTAATACATCTATAGAACTAGATATTTCTGTATACATATACATATCTCCTTAGCTCTGGCAAATACAGTTTCTCTTCAGCTTCTGTTCTCTCTCTCCTGAAAATAATAACAATAATAATAATAATAATAATAATTGTTTGTTTGTTTGTTTGTTTGTTTGTTTCTTACCCACCTTGCCCCAAGGTTCAGACAGGCTACAATATAAATTAAAATACAATATATAACATAAAATCATTAAAACTCATAGGATTAAAACAAACATTACATTACATAACCAGCAAGTACAGCAACCAACAACTTAACCAGCAAGTACAGCCCCTTCCTTAGGTGTTCCCACCCACTGGGCCAAACCAATATACTCATAGGGTTACACTGGGACTTCTAGGAGGTAATTTTCATTCTGTCACCCCCAACTCATGTAGGTAGGCCACATGAGCATCTCTGTTTTTGTCTTATCAGTGTCCCAAATGTGCATGTTGCAAAAGAGCTAATGCAAGTATGCACTCCAGACTACCTGGGAATGGGGAGGTGGCTGAAAAAAGATGTGCTTCATTGATGGCTTATTTCATCCTGACTGTTGACCAATGATGCAAGTTCCTGATGACTTGCAGAAAGTGCGGGATGAGTCCTTCCTGAATCTTTGTTTGCGAAGAAAAGCCAGAGAGAGATTTCATTCCACCTCTTTATTGGAAATGATTTATTAGGACTTTATCAGACCACCCCACTTTAATGTTCTTTTGCCGGCATAAATTGTGGTGTTTTGATGCTGGCAAAAGCACCCCCTACCACACTTACTTTGAGCAGCATCTATGAGGCTTCTCCGGCAGTAACGGAGCACAGATGGAGCTCCATTTACTTCTGGGGTTGAAATCTCCTGGATTCTCATGAGAAGATGCTTGCGTGGGAAATTAAAAACAACAACACCAAGTTAAGACAGAAAAAAGTTAACAAGCACAAAAACACACTTTTAAAGTCCCAAGTAAACAGGGGGGTGTCATAAAAAGAGTATCCCCTACCTGGCTGTTGTGATCTCACCCAGAAGTGTTTACCTATTCATGCTGCATTCACATGAGTGCAATGGCATGTGGATTCAAACACTGGCAATGCTGGCAACAAATCGCCATGGGGGATGAATTGATGGCTTGGAACGTCAGTAAAATAGGATGGCTTTTTGATCGTGAAAGGGTGACATCGTCTGATATGTGCACCCTTTCGTGATCATTAGGCATCTTTATGACACTGTATTTGCATGGTCTGAAAAAGTCGTTAGAAATCACCTCTTTATTAGAAATACATAAAGATATAAGCTTGGATCATAAGCAGTGGGGAGTGTTGAAAAGTGGATAAAGGAAACTTTCCTCTTTGAACTTCTTTCAATTCACTTTTCTTAGGCTCCAAATCCTAAGACAGAGATAAATATTACAAAGGTATACTTAGCATGAAATTCAAGAGAAAAGACAAAGAAGAATGTGATTGAGAACAATGTTCAGACATTTAATATGATGGTGTAGTGATCCAGCGATGTACATATATCTCTGAAAATACATTGGATTTTGATCAGTACTTCCCCCCCTCATTCTCTTCAGTTTCTTGCTATAACACTTTTATATGGTTAGAAATAACATAATCTAGGCATTCAAACTTGTTAGTACAATAGGCAAACACCCCCTGGAACAGTTTGGAAGGTGACACTGGAGGTTGAAAGAACAAGGAGGACTTTGTGAAAAGTGTCACCCTGCTCCCTTCCTCCGGTAGGCTTTCAGTTCATGGAGGGGCAGGTATGTATCCTACCCACTTTTTTGTATCGCCACAGCAGAAAATAATGCTCCCAAGAAGTGCAATATTACAATGTGCCTATCACCTGCTTTTTGTTGCATTATTTCTGCACATTCACTTAGGTGTTCACCACACAAGGCTTTTATCCATCGTGAAAGCGCTTCAGTGTTGGGTTGAATTTTTGTGGCCCACACAACGCCGTATGTATTCAGTGTTCCCTCTGTCTCTGTTCAATTTCTGGTGCGCTACAACCCATTGATGATCCCCCCCCCCCGTCAATAGCTCTTAGTCGCGCAAAACTCCCACAATAAAACCACATGTGGTACGAAATTGTGTGCTTGTTCCAGCTTCTCTTCATCATATGATCACGTGAGGGCGTGATTATGCTGCTCACTATTCACTCCACCCCTGCAGTCTTCCCAGTTCAACTTCCAGTGGCCATTTCATTGAGACCTGATTCATCCAACGCAGACGTCCTGGCGCTGCTTTTAATTTTCAGATTTTAGTGCAATGCCTTGGGATAATGCAAACAAAGTTGATCAATGAAAGCAACTGACAGGCATATTTAATGTGGAAATAGCGTGCCCTGAAAGTGCTTTGGTCATATCACAGCGACATCCATGGTACTAAGTACTCATGTGCTACTTGCGGAAAATCCCGGGCAGAGGCCAAAGTATTGCGAGATAGCGCAAAGTCAAAACACAAACACAGATAGATCAACAAGATTATGCATGCGTACAATCATGCAAGGAAGTGACGTGAGAAGGAGGAGACTGATACAGAAATGGAAAAATGACGAAAAGGAGGGGCAGAGAATGCCAATGTGGTGCGCAAAAAGCGCTAAACTTGCTTGTTCTTCTGCCTCTGTTCCGGGATGGGCTGATACATGTGGGGCAAAGTGGACATGAATCCGTCATTTACATGATGAAATCATTGCACCTTCGGACCTCTGTGTGGTAAACGCCTAAGTGTGTTCCCAAGCGAGTGAGTGAGCGGGAGAGATGATTTTGTATATGCACAGCAAGCAGCACTTTTCAAATTGGCAAAGCAAATTTTAATATTAATTTACTTGGCTGTTGAAACATCCTTTTCTTTCCCTGCTATTTGGCCATTAGGGTTGGGCTCACTATGTGCTTTGTGAGAATTTGTCTTGATGAAGTTGTTCTTTCCAGAATATGGATATATGCTGATAAGGATTTGATTGTCCTAAGCAACAATTCAAGCAATGACTTCAGTGGAATGCAAGGAAGCCATGCAGTTGGATGCATCACACAGCTTTGATGGAGCCCAGTTGAGCCTAGAAGCAGTGCTTTAATAGGTTCTATACAGTAGGTTTGCATCAAATAGTAGGGCTCGGATAGGAGTAAGGCAGAAGGATGTAAGTGAGATGGCTTCCCAGCCCAGTCTTGGTCAAAGGTGCTTTTGAATTTTGAAGATGGAACAGGGTTGAGTTTCAAAAACAGAGGAGTCGTTTACATGGCAAAATAAATAAATAAATAAATAAATAAAAAATCCTCAAGTGATTTGCCAAGAATCCTAACAGTTCAGACAAATTTCGGGCCAATGTCACCATATTCAGAAGGAGGGGGGCCCAAACACCCACAAGATGCATGATATAAGCTTTCACTATTTTTTCTGACTGTTTTGAAAAGTTCCATAAAGTTGCGCACTATGGGCTGTGTGAATTACCAGCAACAATTGCAAAGCAGGGGCTCACAACAGAGCTGATATGCGATTGGTCAGATGTCAGAGGAGGTGGGCTTGCAAGGGATGGCTTGTAATACTGGAGCCACCATTTTTTTTTAGAACAAACCAGGCAACCCCATCACCCTCCTCTTCCCCATTCACTGGCTGCAGGGGCATATAGATAGGCCTACAGGACAGTCCCATAGGCCTGTCTGTCCTCCGCTGCTGCCTGTTCCTCGCTGCACCCCCTTCCCTGTTTGCCGGCTGCTGGGATGAATGGGGAAGGGGGTTCCCCAGGGAGGAAGAGGCTTCAGCGGTGGACAGAGGGGCCTACAGGACTGTCTCATAGGCCTGTCTGTACACCACTGAAGTGTCTTCCTCCCTGCACCCTCCTCTTCCTGATTTGCTGGCTGCTGGGGCAAATGGGGAAGGGGGCGCAGGGAAGAAGAGGCTTCAGCAGCAGACAGATGTGCCTACAGGACTGACAGTCCCGTAGGCCCATCTGTCCACTGCTGAAGCCTCTTCCTCCCTGCACCCCCCTTCCCTGTTCACCCCAGCAGCTGGCGAAAGGAGAAGGGATACAGGGAGGAAGAGGCTTCAGTGGCGTACAGACAGGCCTACAGGACAGTCCAGTAGGCCTGTCTGTCCGCCACTGAAGCCTCTTCCTTCCTGTGCTCCCTTTCCCTGTTCGCCAGCTGTGGGGATTGGACAGATGGGACAGTAGCCCATCTGTCCACCATTGCAGCCTGTTCCTTCCTGTGCCCCCCCTTTCCCATTTGCTGGCTAAAGGGGCTCCCAGACTTCTCTGCCCCCACTGCCCTTTCCGCCCTGTGAGAGAGATAGGCCTCTGTGACTGTCAGTCATGGAGGCCATGCCCCCCCCCATGTGAACTGTAAAACCACTAATTTATCAGGATTTATCGGAATGGCCAAAATTGTGTAAACTGCTCGGCTCTGAATTGAAAGGGAGGTAAGCTGGCATTTTCTGCATTAAAAATGGTTGTGTAACTGACTCCAGAGAGAAATGGAGGAAGGAACATCACGATAGTAGTTTTTACTCTGGAGGGAAGAAAGATGGGATTCCTTCCCTTCTCCTTTTCATAGACAATTTGCTTCTAAACATTTCCAGAACATCTGGCAGGAACAATGAGGAAAAACATTAAAATGTGATGGATCTTTGGGTGATTTAGCATGCTAGTATTATTAATTCATTCATTAATTTTTATACCACTTTTCAGAGCAAGAAAGTCCTTGCAAACTACTTCACATATAAAAGTACTTCACATAAACCAATAAAAATATAAAACATAAATAACTAAAATGGCAACATAAAAGCATGTCAATATATGCACAATATAGAGCAATAGCATTGACAGTTGAAGCTACAGGAAATTTATTCTATTAATTAGTTTTTTTTACTATATTTATTTATCATTTTCTTTAGTTTTAATTGAACAATTAATTAGTTAAAGATAGAAAGAATTAATAAACATCAGATTATTTAATGAAAAACAGATTGTAGAATCTAGGTATGTAACATCTATTTTTACAACAGTCAGAAAGAAAGCCAAATAAGGTTGGTTTTAGCAACATATAGGAGCTATAAGAGAACCAAAGAAAGTTTTCAAGCTCTGCTTTGAACAGAAATTTTTGTGTGGGTCAACTCTGTTTTTAACATATTTTCAAGCACTATTTTTAACAATACGTGAGAGTTGTAATCCCACCAAGGAAACTTTCACAAGGAAAAAGAGAAAAATTTCTAAACTCTGGTTTTAATGGATTGATCCCCTTAACTAGTGCTTATCACTGTCCAGTCTTTCTTTCCGTCTTTCTTTCTTCTCTTTCTGTAATGCTCTTTTACTTCCAACTATGCTAGTAGTTATCACTAGATATTTTTGGGAAGGAGGAGTATGAGATGATGAGATTATGATAGTGATGAGCAGAGCTCTGTTCATGGCACTGGATTCACAGCACTGAAGGTGATGTTATTGTAGTGTTTTCAGTGAAAGAACAGAGATAGGCACTCCTCCATGTCCCCTCCACCCACTGGTGAGGCAATAGCCATTTTGGGATACAACAGCTGTAGCTAAAAGTTGAGGTTTGGAAGGAGAGAGAACAAGTGCTTTCATTCCATTTGCTGGAGCTTTACAATACCTCATCCTGCTCCAGCATCTGTTTAGAAGTAACATTGCAGGAGCCCTGTCCTGTATGGGCAACCCTATCTGACCCTTAGTTTGCTTTCCTCAACCTGAGGTCTGGGAGAGAGGGACCAGGCCCTGAGATTTGGGAACTATAGTAGAGATGGGAAAAGAACCAGTGTGGTATAGTAGTTTGAGCATTGGACTATGAATCTGGAGACCAGGGTTAGGATCTCTGCTCAGCCATGAAAACCCACTGAGCTACGATCGGCAAGTCACACTCCCTCAGCCTCAGAGAAGGGCAAAGGCAAACCCCTTCAGGAACAAATCTTGCCAAGAAAACCCCATGCTAGGTTTGCCAAAAGTTGGAAATGACTTGAAGGCATACAACAACAAGTAGAGATGGGAATCATCACTTAAAAAAAAAAAAGCCATACCTTTTTTAAAACAAACAAAAAAAACAAACTGATGGGTCTTATTGGGCTGGTCTTAAGCCATGTTCATATAGGCATGGGTGGTCCTTCACTTCTTGTAGGTGCTTTACAACTGGTCTCTTTCCTTCTTGTAGCCTCTATACCTTCCTCAAATGGACCCTTAGATCAGATTTTGGGCCAGAAATGAGGGAACTATGGTTTGCAGCAGAGAAAAAAGTGTCTGTGATAGTAAAAACAAAACAAAACCCTCTGATTATACAAGTTTAGGTATCACTCTGTATTCTTGGAAACACCCTCCCCTCCCCCGTCCTGCATCCAACCAAATTATTTGTTCATCTCTATTTTCTGTCATGTGTTGTGGTTTCCTTACTCTTCAGGCTGCCAGAGCAAGCCTTTGGATCATAGCACGTGGTTCATCTTCTGGATTTTTAGTTTTCATTATAAGGTGAGTTTTTTTAAAAAAAAATGGCAGAAGGGAATGTTGAAGAGAATTTGCTTTGAATTCTTGCACCCTTATTGATTGTTAGGGTGAATGTTCCTGGTTTAGGGAGCAAGATAAGGCTTATTATATACAATCAGCCCTCACCATTTATGGGGGTTAGGGGCAGAGGATCCCCACAAAAATGGGAAAATGCAAATATAGGCGTGCTATTTGCATTTTACCTGAGAGAATACTTTTCTAGGCATTTGTAGGTCCTCCAATGTGATTCTGTGGTATGCTTCTGTCAGAGGTTGACCACAGAGTTATGCTGGAGGACCTACAAATGCCTAGAAAAGTGTTCTCTCTAGAAATCTCTAGGTCTTCCAGCATGACTCTGTGGTCAATTTCCAGCAGATGCATACCATAGAATCACGCTGGAGGACCTAGAAAATGCCTAGAGAGAACGTATTTAGTAATCCATGAATAATCAAATCAGTGAGTGCTTAACCCACAAATGTGGAGGGAGGATTATATGTTTATTTGTTCTCTCCCCCTTCCCTGCATCCTCAGGGTGTCTTAGAATCAAATTAAAAGCAATATAAAATAACGAAAGAAACAAAATATCAGTAATACCACAAGCTAGTTCTCAAAATGCTTGTCAGCTGACAGAGAAGGTTGGTGTTCTGTAAATTTAAATGAGCCTGCTACTCTAAATATGACCAAGTTTGGGTGGATCCAATATAGTGTTTTTACACAGGCCAGACTGAAATGAATGAGGGCTGTGCCAGAGTGCCAGAGCATGATAGTGCTGAATTCCTGAGGGATTGTGCCTCATGTTAATTAGTGGGAGGGGTGCTATTTGGAGTTTCTCCCTGTATCCAAAGAACTGCTTGTGGAGGATGCACTTTCAGGAATGCAAATGATTAAAGGTGTTTATAACTCTAAGGAATGCTTGTATTTCTTTTTTGAATGTGTTACCAAAACATTCAGAATAGGCACTTCGGGATATGAAGGCATCTGGCGTTACACAGTTGAGCTTGTTGGCTCAGCATTGCCTTCCACTGTGGGTAGACATCATATCAATTTTGTTCCATCCCTTTTTAACCTATGGAATCCAGGACCAGAACTGTGATTTGAAATCTGACAGCAGACTCCTCTGCTAGTACCTCTAAACTAGCCCTCTTCATTCATTTAATTACTTTCCTTCTCTCCCCCACACACACTTTCTAATAATATTTTTATACACATATAGGTAACATCAACTAGTACTAGCTGGTTCCTGCTTAGGAGGGAGCACTTCATGTGCCTTTCCCTCAGCCTTCTAAGCAGTGATTAATATTTGGGCTTATGTACTGTAGATTTTTTAAAACAAAATCTGGAGAAGGAATAAAATGGAAAAAGGAAATGCACAGGCTAATACTGTACCTTGAGGTGAATAAAATGGATTTTTAACAAGCATAGCATAGCAGTGAAATCTATTCTATGGTGAAATTAATAATTACCAAAAAGATTTGCTAGTGGTATTATTGCCTCCTCTTAGAAGATGTATTATGCTTAAAAAACATGGGAAGGTATATGTCAAAGTCCTTAGACAAAAACTGTTCTCTGATTGCTAATGTGAAATCTTCTCATATGCCCCTTGTCTATAGAAGTGGAGTATGACTTAGAGATGACAGCAGCTCTAAAACTTGAAATATGAAAACTGGGCATAGGGTGGGGGGAGATTATATTCATTTCCCGCTGAGGCTGGATGTCTACTTTTTACATATAGTCCTGCTGTAATGAAGTGTTTGGAGTGAAATGTGCATTGCCTCACCACAAAGTTTTAAGTGACTAGGGCATAATGTTTAGTTCAAGTCACAAACATATGCCCCTCCCCAACAAAGGCAACATTTGTGTGTTATCTGAACCCCACACTGTGATTGAATCAATGTAATAGACACCGAGTTTGAAACTGAAAATTCAAAATGTGCCGATATAGCTTACATAATGATGCTGGCCACAGACATCATTCTGGGTTTGTTTATGTCTGTTATGGATTCCCCTCATTATCCATTCTGTTTGAGGGATTCCCTGTGGATTCAGCCCATTTATTACATACTTTAAAAAAATGTTTATGCTACATGCCGCATTGTGAATGGTGGCTCCTGTGCTTCTCAAATCCGATGGTGAATGTTAAGGTTAGAGTTTAAAAATGATTTTTTTAAAAAAATTGATAGATGGAAAATGGGTGAGACCCAGCTAGGGCTACAGGATAAGGATGAAACATTCACATTGAGTGTATATGCCCCACGTGCTTTTTTTCAGTTTGTATTTCTGTCAGTTATGCACTGCTGTTTTAGTGGCAATTCTGGTTGCTAAATTGTTCTTTTTCAGTCTCTGTGTGCAAATACAAGAAAAATGCACACATGTATATGTATGTATATATAATTGTAATGTTTGGAAAAATAATCAAAGTCAATGCATTCCCTGTAAACACTTGTATGCATGTATATACCATATTAATGACATTGTTTTGGGATGGAATGTGTATATCACACATCCAAAACTTGGAATAGAGAGAGAAATCAAAGGTTGCTAGGGGATAAAGCTTTGAAAAATACATTTGACAAGTGAGCCGATGACCTTTAGTCTAATCCTGACCTGTTTGCCTGATCACTTTGCCTGAAGCTGACCTAGTCTTTGATACATAAACAGAACTCCATGAAAGCACAAAACTCTTTGCAAGATGGTTCCCGTCGCCATTTCACAGTTATCGATAATTCTTGCACACAGTGAAAATGCATGTGGAGAGCTGTCATGACAGTAACATTAATGGGAAGCCCTTGCTTTTATGAAAGCTCCAAATGCATGCCAGAGGTTCTGCATATAGACTAGAGCCTTTAAATCCATTCATGAAGGCAAGACTCAATCTATGGCCATTTATGCCCATCCTGCTCTTTTTTTGGTCCCTCTATGTTGTCCTGAGGTCAGAAGTAGGACCACTGCTGAAAAGCAATGGTACTTCTGGTGCTGCTGCCACCAAAATGGGTATTACTGACATAGCCTATTGATTTTTAGCAGCTACACACTTTTAGGTCCTGTTGTGGGAGTGGTGCTTTTCCTGCCTGCCTTGCCTTGTACCTTGGGGAATATGGATATTTGCTTGGGTAGTGCTAGTAACATAGCAGTTCACTTGGCAGATAGTGCAGGGAGCAGGAGCAGGATCCCAGTCAGCTCCTATAGAAACCGCTTGTTGAAGAGTATCTATCTGGAATTGCCTCTTTTGGTCACAGAACACAAGGTGCAGGTAAAGAGATTACCCTTGGTCCTAGCCTGAGGTTCAGCCTCACTTTAAATTGTGGGACTTGGGAGAAGGGGTTCCTCGGGTTGGCCTTCCTCAACTACAGCAGGCTGGGAAGCAATCCAGTATCATGCCGTGCTCCTGAGGCTCAGGTCTTCACCCAAGGGTGGTTGAGGAGGAGGAGATTTGGAGCTGATTCCTTGCCTCAGTGAATCCCACACAAGAGACTCCCTTTTTTTTTCTTTTGCAATTTGGGGTTAAAGTTATAGAGTAAAATAGGTTAAAAAAAAGTGGCCATGCTCATTCCATAAGTTGCATTTGGGAGATTTTCAGACCTGCAAAATGCCGGTTTGCTGCGCGAGCAGCCTCCCGAAACTGCTGCGCGGCAAGGGTCTACTTCGGACGACGCTGTGCCTCTCGCGAAACCGTCCGTGTCACTTCCGTGAAGCTTGGGTTGCCCGTGATTGAAATATGGCGCTGAGCAAACCGGCATTTTGCAGGTCTGAAAATCTCCTTGGTCACTTTATTTTTGAGTAGGTCAGCTATAAGGTATCCCCATTATATTTAATTTTTGGTTATTAATTTTATCTGTTAATGTATTCCAGATAGTTCCAATTAGGATAGATGCATTGAATCAATGGGATCCTGGTACAACAATGCATAAGTTCAATTGGTTAAATGGGTCTACTCTACTTGTTACATATCTATACCCAAATAGCAATTGTATGCATCTACATAAAAAATGGTTAACGGTTGGATGTAGTCAGGTTTTTTTGTTTGGGGGTATGTTACTGGTGATAGCTTTAAACTCAGGATATAGCGTGTGGTTTATTCTAAAGGCTTTGTTGCAATTTACCTCCATGCTATGCTAGAGGTAAATTTATGTTGTTACTTAGAGATAAATGTATAGGTAGTTAGAAGGCAACAGTTTACCATTAAGAGTGAACAGTTTACCATTAAGAGTCAACTGTAACAAAAATGCTATTGTTACAATGTAGTAATACATGAGTGGAAATGGATTTGGGTCACACACACAGATATAGCTATAGGGGCTATGAGAAAGGGCAAAATGAGGACATCACCCTCCATAAGAATTCTGCCCCCCAGAAATTTTCTTCAGTCTCCAGATTTATCTCTCTCTCTCTGGCTTTTCTTCGCAAACGAAGATTCAGGAAGGACTCATCCCACGTTTTCTGCAAGCGCGCTGATGACTAAAAAGGCCAATCCGAGATAGACAAGTCCAGTTGCAGAAAGCACAGCAGAAGGTCTCTTTGGGTGATGTTTCCGGGTTGTGATTCTTTCTGCGTTGTCGTGTCTCTTCAACACTTGTTCAGCGTGAGTTCTCAAATAAGGCTGCAGCATTGTGGATAGTGTGTCTCCATGCCTCCCAATGTGAGTCCAGGGCGGACCATTGTTGGTAATCAATTTGGCTGAGCCTGAGATGCTGTTTCAGGGAGTCCTTGTATCGCTTTTTTGGAGTGCCCCTCTTACGCTGACCCATGGCGAGTTCACTGTAGAGTAGTATTTTTGGGAGGCGATGGTCCTCCATCCTAGAAACATGCCCTGCCCAGCGCAGCTCCATCCTAGAAACATGCCCAGCCCCAGATTTATAGCATTGAGCAACTTAAGTTGAGCATTTCAAAATTGGCATCCAAAGAAAAGAAGCAGGGATATTTACCAAGGGAATGCAAATGAATGCCTGTCCAGCAAATAGAAGAGTGCTAGGTGTGAATGATTTCCACCGTCTCACTCTTTGCAATGCTAGAAATTTGGGAGTGAAGGGACATTTCATTGGGGGGGGGAGATGAGAATTCTTATTTGGGGGGAGGCAATGCCTTCATTTCAGCCCCCCCTAGTTCACCCCTCCATCACACATTATGCAGCACCCACCAAGGATGCCATTCTGTACAGTTGTTTTTGTGGCAGAGGGTGTGGAACCCTTTTCTCCTACCATCCTAGTTCCCTGGATCAGGATGCAAAGGCACAATGCATCTATTAGCAGGAGGAGGGAGAAAATTCCCTGTTTTGGATGTAACTATTTTTCCCCCTGCTGAATTAAACAAAACAAATATATATCACAGCTTTGTAACATAGGTACGATTGAACCTTGTGCATCAAGCAAAATAAAATGAAAACCAAAACAAAACCCAAAGAGCCCAGCCAACCTCTAAATACATGATTTCCAGAAGGGAGCTTGCTTTGTTGTATAAGGGAGCTAGTGTAACAAGAAGTCATCTATTCTTGATTTCTTTAGACAGCTAGAGCTTTATGCCATGACTAGGTTCTGTGTTTTAAGAGCTTGCTCTGTGTAGCAGAAATAATACAATAAATGGGTTTAAACCACATTTGTCTCAGCTAGACATTCTGCTTTGTAAAAGATTGCTGGTACAACATAAACAAATTATGTGTTTGTAGTGCTTTTCAATGAAAGACTATCTAACAGTGGAGATTGTGTTTCAGCAGCTGTAGATTTAATCTTCTACCTGTCAGTTAAAACAGGCATTTCCTGAGCAGATAAAGTCTGGCTGTAGTAGAGGGGGAACAGTCACAGATGGACAAAGGTTCATTGTTACTGACAAATAATTCTATATAGATGTGGCTACTTATTTCATCCTGGAAACTACAACTACAATACAGTTAGTTGCAAAGACTGACGACTTTATCAGGCGCAATCCCTTTAAAAGTTCTTTTGCCAGCATAAAAAAAGCAAAAGAACTTCCCCCATCCCCCACACTTACCTTGTAATCCCAGCAAAGGCTCCCGGCAATAAAGAGGCAGTGAATCACTTCCTTGTTCAAAATCTCATGCAATTTTATCACCTGGGAAATTTAAAAATAAAAAACAAAATAAATGTAAAAAAGTTAAGAAAAGCACACACAAACTAAAAAACCTCAAAGTAACCCAGGGAGGGTTTAAAAAAGAGCGAAACTTACCTGGATGTCCTGATCTGATCCAGAAGTGTTCGCACCAGAGAGGGCATTGTCGGGGTAAGTCTGAGGGCTGGTTTACACAGCATATATATTGCGGCAACCTGCACTTTAATTCTTTTCCGCATCTGTGCCAGTCAGGTTTTTTTTTTTCTAATTATGCTGCTTTTTTGTTCAGAATTGAAAAAGTGTGTGGGGTGTGGCCTCCCAAGCAGACAAAGGCTTTATGGTGAAGGGCATAGACCCTCCTTTTAAGCCTTGCATTTCGAGCTAAAGACTCACAGACTGCCAAAATAGCAGGGGGGAAGGTCAAAGAAGTGGCTCTGTCTCTGTGTCTCCGTAAGTCTGCCTGTAAATGAACCCACTCCCTGAAGCAGAGGGAAAGACCTTCCTGCCATGCCGTGGATCCTAAGGTGAACCTATCACAAGTTTTTCCAGCACGATTTGTTTAGTCAGGGTTCACAGACTTGCAAAATATCAGAGGATTTTTGACTCTCCCTCCCTTAGTCCCCCCTCCTCCCTCTCTCTTTCCCTCCCCCAAGCAGAGCTGACAGATGGGAACTTTATGACTGAAAAGTCTTGGGAATCCTTTTTCTTGGCAGACCTTCTGAAAAATAGCAGAGAGGATTTTTCAAAGTTTCCTGATGCTACTGAATGCAGTCCCGCCCCTTACATCATAGCAACGAATCAGAGCAAAGACCTGTGGAAGCTCTTAACGGAATGGTAGTTTACACTGCCAATAAAGCGCTACATTGCAAATATACCGGCAAAAGTAGCAACATCCCCTGGCACGCTATATTTGGGCGTTTTACCTTTCCCCCTTCTGAATGAGGCGATGCTGTGCTGTGATCCGTGGGAACTATGAGCTATCTTAGCGGTATATTTAGAGGAATATTTGCCCGTGTAAACGACCCCTGAGATTTAAAGGGGCAGAGATATCTCATGCCAGCAATGCCAGCAAAAAAGCAGCAGGGAGATCTATTGACGGTTTAAGCCGACAATTAAAAACAACAGGTTTGGGGCTCTTTTTAACCATGAAAGGGCAACATCATCTGTTCCGTATTAGAGCCCTTTCATAGAACCATAGAATCATAGAATTGTAGAGTTGGAAGAGACCACGAGGGCCATCCAGTCCAACTCCCTGCCACGTAGGAAATCTTGATCAAAGCATCCCCAACAGATGGCCGTCCAGCCTCTGTTTAAAGACCTCCAAGGAAGGAGACCCCACCACGCTCCGAGGGAGTGTGTTCCACTGCCGAACAGCTCTTACTGTCAAAAAGTTCCTCCTAATGTTGAGGTGGAATCTCTGTTCCTGGAGCTTGCATCCATTGCTCCGTGTTCCAGTCTCTGGAGCAGCAGAAAACAAACCTGCTCCATCCACAGCGTGACACCCCTTCAAATACTTAAACAGGGCTATCATATCGCCTCTTAACTGTCTTTTTTCCAGGCTAAACATACCCAGCTCCCTAAGTCTCTCCTCATAAGGCATCATTTCCAGACCTTTCACGATTTTAGTTGCCCTTCTCTGGACACGCTCCAATTTGTCAATATCCTTTTTGAATTGTCATGCCCAGAACTGCACACAGTATTCTAGGTGAGGTCTGACCAAGGCAGAATAGAGTGGCACTATTACTTCCCTTGATCTAGATACTATACTTCGATTGATACAGCCCAAAATCGCATTGGCCTTTTTAACTGCCGCATCACACTGTTGACTCATGTTCAACTTGTGGTCTACTAGGACTCCTAGATCCCTTTTGCACGTAGTCTCATTGAGCCAGGTCTCCCCCATCCTATATCTATGCATTTCATTTTTCCGCCCTAAGTGCAGTACTTTGCATTTCTCAGTGTTGAATTTCATTTTGTTAGCTTTGGCCCAGCTCTCCAGTCTATCCAGGTCATTCTGAATTTTGATCCTGTCCTCTAGGGTATTAGCTACTCCTCCTAATTTGGTGTCATCTGCAAATTTGATAAGTATGCCCCTAATTCCCTCATCCAAGTCATTGATAAAGATGTTGAATAGCACTGGGCCCAGGAAAGAACCCTGTGGCACCCCACTGGTCAAATTGTTGGGATCCTCTTTTTTCCCCCTTTTGAAGATGGGGACAACGTTTCCCCTCCTCCAGTCTGCTGGGACTTCTGTTCTCCAGGAATTCTCAAAGATTATTGCCAATGGCTCTGAGATCACATTTCCCAGCTCTTTTAATACTCTTGGATGTAGTTCATCTGGTCCTGGAGATTTAAATTAATTTAGATTAAGAAGGTATTCCTGTACTAACTCTTTGCTTATTCTGTGCTGGATTTCCCCTATTGTGTCCTCTGTTCCATTCTCCTCAGGTTGGTCTCCCTTTTCCTTTTCTGAAAACACTAAGGCAAAGAAGGTGTTGAGTAATTCTGCCTTCTCTCTGTCCCCTGTTAGCATTTTGCCATCTTCTCCACGTACTGGCCCTATCATTTCCTTCTTCCTCCTTTTGCTACGTACATACCCCAAAACCCCCTTTTTATTGTTCTTAACCTCCCTAGCAAGCCTGAGCTCATTCTGTGCTTTAGCTTTTCTGACTTTACTCCTACACTTGTTTGCTATCTCTTTGAATTCTTCTTTGGTGATTTCCCTCTTTTCCCATTTCCTATACATGTTCTGTTTAAAACTTAGCTCCGTTGAAAGTTCTTTAGTCATCCATCCTGGTTTCTTGAGACAACTCCCATTTTTCTTCCTCAATGGTACTCTTTGAAATTGTGCCTTCAGTATCTCCCTTTTGAGAAAGTCCCATCCGTCTTGAGGTCTCTTCTCTTTTAGTATTCCTAAAAGATCACCCCCAGTATTTCCCTGAGTTTATTGAAATCAGCTCTCCTAAAGTCAAGAATGCATGTCTGACTGTGCCTGGCTTCTCCTTTCCATTGTATAACAAACTCCAGGAGAACATGATCACTCTCACCTAAGGATCCCACCACTTGCACTCCATTAACCAGGTCATCCCTGTTGGTTAGGATCAGATCTAAAATAGCTGACCCCCCTGTTGCCTCTGCCACCTTTTGGACCATGAAATTGTCTTCCAGGCAAGTAAGGAATTTGCTAGACCTTGAAGTTTTGGTTGAGTTAGATTGCCAGCAAATATCAGGATAGTTGAAGTCACTCATCACTACGACATCTCTCCTTTCTGCATGTGTGGTCATCTGTTCGAGAAAGGCATCATCCAATTCCTCCGTCTGACTTGGGGGTCTGTAGTAGAGTCCCACAATAACATCCCTGTTGTTTCCCTCCCCTTTAATTTTTATCCAGATGCTTTCCACCTGGCTTACAGTATTGATGTCATGGATCTCTTCACTGGTGTAAATATCCCTGACATATAATGCTATTCCTCCTCCTTTCCTGTTTGGCCTGTTTCTCCTATAAATGTTATACCCCTCTATTCCTACATTCCAATCATGAGACTCATCCCACCAGGTTTCAGTAATGCCTATTATATCATATTTGTTTTGTAATGCGAGGAGTTCAAGTTCATCTTGCTTATTTCCCATGCTCTGTGCATTAGTGTAGAGACATCTAAGACCATGTGTTCCCTTTACTTGCTTCCTGTGCAAGTTTTTTTGCCTCCCACTGTTGGGTCTTTGCGCTGTTTGCCTTGTTCCCTCTATGACAGTCTAACTATTTTCTCCAGCCCTTTTGCCTTCCAGAATACTGTCTCCCTCCCCCATATGACTCAGTTTAAAGCCCTCCTGATCAAATTCTTGAGACTGTTGGCAAAAATGTTCCTTCCAACTGTCGTAAGATGCACCCCATCTCTTGCCAGAAGTCCCCCCTCATGGAAGTGCAGTCCATGATCCAAGAATCCAAATTGTTCTTGGTGACACCATCTACGGAGCCAGTTGTTTATGTCGGCTATTTTTCTCTCCCTTCCTGGACCATGCCCTTCAACTGGCAGAAGAGACGAGATGACAACCTGTGCATCCATTTCTTTCAGCTTCCTCCCCAGGGCCTCATAATCTCTTCTGATCTTGGGTAAGCTGTGCCTTGCAGTATCATTGGTTCCCACATGGACCAAAAGGAAGGGGTAATGATCCGTAGGCTTGACGAGTCTTGTCAGCCTCTCCATCACATCATGGATCTTTGTCCCAGGGAGACAACACACCTCCTGAGTCATCTTGTCAGGCCCACAAACCACTGCTTCTGTACCCCTCAGCAAGGAGTCCCCCACCACCACCACACGCCTCCGCCGAGGCTTCGCAGCTGCTGTTCCTTGCGGTGGTACTCTCAAGGTCCCCTGCTCTACCCCTGAAGTCTGTCCATGCTGTTCTTCCCCGTTGTCCTTGATAAGGGAAAGGGCTTCGAATTGATTCTGTAGCTGCAAGCTGTTCGAAGAATCCCTGGATTTTCTTGTTCTGTGTGTGACATTCCTCCAGCTGTCTACTTCTTGTGTCTGTGAAGTGACTCTTTCCTCCGCAGCCACTTCCTCTGTGCGGTGCCCATCCAAGACTGTTTGTTCTGTTCTGTCCAGGAAAACCTCTTGCTCACGAATCTGTTGAAGTGTAGCTACCCGTGTCTCCAGCTGCCGGACTTTCTCCTTCAAGAGGTCTACCAGCTTGCACTTGGTGCATGTGAAGTTCTCCATGTCTGTAGGCAAGAAGACAACCATCGCACAAGTGTTGCAGGTGACTGCCGCAGCCCCCTCAGTGTCCATGGTGAGAGCTTTTAGGTAATCTAAAAACTCTTAGGTAATGCTGAGAGCACTAAGCTGTACTTTTAGGTATGCTGTATTTTTGTTTGGTCACTGAAATTCGCGCGCTGTTAGAAGCTGCTCTCCTTCTTCTCCCTGGCAGGAAGCTGGCCTGGAAACTGGCAGGAAACTGGCTGTCCAGAAGCTGCTCTCTTTCTTCCCTCTGGCAGGAGACTGGCCTGGAAAGCCTCTGCAAGGTGTTATATACAGCTAGGCTCCCAGCTCCACGCCCTAGTGACTCACAGGTGTGACTCACAGAAGCTCCACCCCCTCAGCAACAAGCAGTCTCTCCCAACAGTCAAAATGGCTGTCCAGAAGCTGCTCTCCTTCTTCTCCCTGGCAGGAAACTGGCCTGGAAACTGGCAGGAAACTGGCTGTCCAGAAGCTGCTCTCTTTCTTCTCTCTGGCAGGAGACTGTGGTTATGTGGCATCATGATGACACTGTATTTTCCGTGTCAGATAAAGTCTCGAGTCTTCATTACTGTTTGTGCAAGCCAATGAATGTGAAGGGGATCAGAGTGTTGTGATTTATATTCTAGAGCAAATGAGAGAAGACATGTGTAGCAGCATGTGAAAACAGAAATGTCTACTTAGAGGCTGAATATGATGTTCTGAGTATCACTCATTCTGTTGACACAGTGTTACTTTTCCCTAACTGAAGACTTTACCACATGAGGCAATCATCTCATAGCAATCCCGTTGAGGAAGCAAGTGGAACCATAGTGGTAGAGGAACAATAATTACCACACCTCCACTCCAATCTTTGTATGGTGGTGCACATTCCCTTTTGACTGCTGCCTCCCCGTTATTGCCCTACAGGTTGGGGAGGGCGGAGAAGCAAGATCAGGCCAGGGGAAAGGAGAGAGAGATCTGGATGGGGAGAGTTGGAGAAGTGATATCTGGCTGGGGGAGGGAAAGGGGGAGGGAAAGGGGGAGAGAGATCTGGACAGGGAGGGTGGAGGAAGTGAGATCTGGCTGGAGGAAGTGGGTGGGGAGAGGTCAAGATGGGGAGGGTGGAGGAAGTGAGATCAGGCCAAGGGAGGAGGAGTGGGGAGAGATCAGGACAGGGAGGGCAGAGGAAGAAAGATTGGGCCAGCAAATCAGAGCAGCAAAAAAAGAAGTTAAAAAAAAAAGGAAAGTATTGCTGGCTTGCTTGATAGCAGCATGGGGGGGAAGAGAGGGGAAGAAGAGGGGAATCCCACCCCCTTGTGCCACGTGACAGCTGTCTCTTCTATTTCTGAAACAGAAGAGATTACTGCACAAGGGGGACTACTGGGATAGCAGCATTAATGGGAGTCATTGGTCCGGTTTACACAGCAGATTTATTGCGGCAACTTGTGGTTTAATTATTTTCCGCAGCTGTGCCAGTCAGGTTTTTTTTCTAATTATGTCGCTTTGAAGTTCAGACTTGAATAAGTGTGGGGGTGTGGCTCTGTGTGTCTCTGTAAATCTGCCTGTAAATGAACTCACTCCATAAAGCAGAGGGAGAGTAATCTCTCTTCTAAAAGACCTTGTGCCATGCTGTGGATCGCAAGTTTTTCCAGCTGCTCTCTCTCTCTCTCTTTGAGTTGTGAAATGGAATTTTCCCTTGCCTCCCTCCTTGTTATTTTGCCCTCAATTCAGTTTCAACTTATGGCAATCCTATGAATGAGAGATCTCCAAGAGCCCTGGTCATCAACAGCTCTGCTCAGATCTTGTGAACTCAAGGCCTTGGCTTCTTTCATAGAATCATAGAATCATAGAGTTGGAAGAGACCACAAGGTCCACCCAGTCCAACCCCCTGTCATGTAAGAATAAACAATCAAAGCATTCCCGACAGATGTCCATCCAACCTCTGCTATAGGAGATTTCCATACTACCTATTTGTTCCATTGCAGGCATGGAACAGGGTTTTTGAAAGATTTTTTTTTCAGATGATGTTCTGCCCCTTCCATGCTCTCAACATTACCATTCTGTTTTCTCCCCATGATATTTCAATCGTGGGAAGAGGTCATTAATGAACACCTTGTTCCGTTTCTATCATGGAATCAGGGTGGTCTGAAAGGTGTCCTGTTCCTCTCCCGCGATGAGGGGAGGTCCATTCTGGACACTTCCAGCCAGAAACGGGATACCCAGGTAAGTGGCACCCTCCCCCCCCTTCCGGGTTACTTGTATTTTTTAAAATTTGGTTTTGTTTTTTTGAGGGTGTTATTTTTTAATTTGGCACATGGCCGTTCTCTCACAAGAATGACCGAGATTTGAGTTCCCAGTCGTAAATGCAGCCTTACGAAGCCTGCATTTATGGCTGGCAAGCTTGGGGATGGGGAGGACATTCCTGTCTTGGAATGGAGGTAAGTGTGCTAACATTTGTCTCCATTCTGTGGCAGGAACAGGAAAGGAGTGGCGGGGCAGTAACAGGGCATTTTGGCCCCATGCAAAAATCTCCATAGACCTCTTTTCCTCTTTTCCTACTGCATTCAACTTTTCCAAGCATTATAACCTTTTAGTCATGTCACCTCAAGTTGTGGTCCAAAGTATGGTAGCCTCAGTTTAGTCATTTTGTTTTCTAGTGAGATTTGCTCTCTGGCTGAGATTTGTTCTAGAGATCTCCCAAGCCCCTGAGCAAATTTAGAGGTGTGTATGGGCTGCTACAGGGGAGGAATTTGATCCACGATGTCTACTCTGCAGGAGGAAGGACACCATTGGATATAGCACAATCTTTGGTATGATTACTCAGAAGTAATTTGTCATCCGTATCAGTACTCTGAAGTAATTCAGTGGCCAATGTGCAACGGGTGAATACAGTCTTGTTTCGCTTTGAAGGCTCAAGTAATAATTTAGGGATCAATATTTTCCAGAATGAGATTGAGATAAGCCAAAGACTTATATACATGTATTTGGAAGCAGGCCCCATTGATTTCAGAATGAAAAATTCCATATTACCCAACTGGAGAAGGAACTATTTCTACATGACTTGATTCCGTTAGCAATCCAGCAATGTCTGTAGGAATGAATCATGGAAACAATATGAAATAAATCAGATTTTTCCCACACCAGTGTGGTAAAACCCAAAAGAGGAGTGAAATTAGCATAGTGAAAGGAATCACTCAGTTTGCTGAGCCCAGGTGGTTCCATCCTATAGATGTTACTGGACCATCATGATAGGAAAACGCAAACACCATCACCGTTCCAATCAGTAATGAAAGTGTAAATGCAGAGCATGTATGGCCAGATACTAAATGTATCTATTCAGGTAGGTTGGGGTTCTTTTTGTTTTTCACAATTACTTATTACAATTGGGTGATTACATCTAGTTCTGAAGTAACACACACACACACGTATAAACAGAGAGCATTTGCCTTTACATTTACAAAATATAATAACATTTACACTTCCATTTTCCCCTGAGATATTTGTAGGGATTCATAACAAGTACTTGGATGGGACCAGGGTTATTTATATAAGGCTAGATAATTGGTAATACCATAAATTATAAACCTTTTTTTTATGTGAGTACACAGTAATTTAATTTAATATGTCACAATTTAATTCAAAGACAATGTGTAATTTGGGGGGGGGGCATAGAATCAGGTTTTGGGGGGGCAGAAGCTTCTATGAACAAGGGGCTTTTGTATTTCCCAGAGTTGCAAAGTCACTTGAGTAAAATGATATCATTACTTTGTAGAACTAATCTGTTCCAGTGTAAATTCTTTTTGGAAAACAATATTTTTATTTATGTCTGGAGAATGAAGACACAGCAGAAATAAGAAACATATACATCTTCACTAGTCTTGTGGAATATTTGAATTAATTGCCTTGTTCTGTCTTCTGTCATGGCAAAGTGACCACTAGCTGGGACAATTTGCATAATAGCTCTTCACTCCTGTAGTCATGAACTGTTTGGATCTGATTAAAAAGTGAGACTCTTTTGCTCTCTTGACTTTTCCAGAAGTTGTAGTAACCGAGATTTGCTGTTATGCTTTAACCAAACAAATGCACACATGGGGATAACAATATGCTGAGTTTATGTAGATTTTACAACACAAATCTGAATAAAATGCCCAGTAATAGACCCATAAGGAGTAATAAACACACATGAATTTTCCTTAGCTGCACTTTAAAGTGATTTTAACATAGTACTAGACCTTAACAATAATATTTAATTGACAAGATTATGCATTTGTATGGATTGAGAAGGTGCTAGATCTCTAATTCCAAATGAACTATAAATTCACTTTTGCATAACATGTTTTATTAATTTTTTTATAGCTGAGACATTTTACTTCCCTCCTACTGACTGTTTCTTGAAAACAGAGGGTTTAAAGTAATTTAATTAATCATTTTTTATTCTCCTAATGTTATATAAGGCCGTTTGTGCTTCTAGGTATTATATGACTTACTGTATGGATCTAAACTGGTCCCCACAAATGATAGGCAGTGAAAATATAGATTTACATTAAATTTGAGAGAAGACAGAGAGCAGTAAAGGTGATACATTTGGATTAACTAATGTTGTATCATTTATCTCATCATAGGTTAGTGAGTGATCTAGGGGCATAGTGACACAGCAAGATGCCCACTTTACCGAATATTTACTGTAAACTATGAGCACAGTAATTGTCAGTTATCCTCATGTTTATTTGTACATCCCTTTTCCAAATTATATTCAAAGAATTCACAAGAAGAACAAACAGTAATGTAATGCATTCTAACTGGATTGTGTAACCCACCTGACAGTAGCAGAATAAGACAATCAAATAAAAGCCTTTTGGATTTTTCCCCAAACTGCAATTACTTTATTGAAAATTTGTTGTGTTAACTGGGAAACATTGACAATGGCCTTTTTCAGACCTGTATTTTACAGGGAATAGATGCTGAACTCCTCATAGTTTTACTTCATCTATTCGGCAGCGCACCTAAAACAAAGAGGATTGTTAAGATTTCCATACTTATTTCCAATCATGTAAGGGGGGGGGGGTTAAATCTTCATGAAAGAGAAAATGAGTCCCCTTGAGTGTCACTCTGTTTGCACATTAGCGCATAGCAAGGTCTTTGCCAAGTTGCTCTCTGACTGACTGCTACAGATGCTCTTTCTCAAGTATTCAGAGTCAGATCTTTAGTGCAAGTCTTCAGGGACAAACAATAGCACCTGTTCCTCACAAGATATCAGGCCAGTTAGTCCATTCATGTATCTTTAATGAAGCTTCAGGGCAGATGGCAAAAATAAAAAAGGCATCATCATCAAGTTAGCAGAGGAGACAAAGAGAAAGAGGCATTGGTGTAACCTCTTTTTTATGAATAGGAAGAAAAGAGAGTCTTTCTTTGGCATCTGCTGGTGTCTTGATTTTTAAAAAGACTGCTGGAACAGAGAAACAATTAACCTTTCTGAGAATATATATGATCTGATGAACCTGGCTATCCTCATCCTCCTAAATCAAGTAGTATAAAGCAGTGGGGACTATATTGACAAAGTTGGCTTCAAGTTTAACCCAAAAGAGTGCCAATTTCCTGGCTGAAATGCCCATCAATTGAATGTCATTTAAACAATGTTGAATGTGTTTGATTCCTGGGCTGGCACTGTCTAGCTCATACCTTATATTTTTAGCGGGGGGCAGGAACTTTTCTAGCCCCAGTACACCTCTGTTTCTGATATTTAAGATACTTTTGCCCTCTTTGTGCATAAAATTCTTCCCCATTTCCACTATGTCTAGTTCCTAAATATTACTGCAGCTGGGGATATTGTGGCTCCACATCAGCTTATCTGTCTGTGTAAACTGTTCAGAGGTTTGGGCCATCCCACATATCATAGCTTCCTCCTTGGTGTTTGTGGTCTTTGTATCCCTGGCTTTTCCTCTCTAAGCTTCTGATTGCTCTTTGAAGTTCCAGAATACACATAACTGTATCACCGCCCTCATCCCCTGCTTTTGGGGTTTCTTTCCCTCCATGTTATGATCCTTCAGAGAGCACATTCTCTGTGCTTTCATCTCCATAAACTTGATGATGTCCCACTCTGGAAGGGAAGGTGAGGGAGATTTTTGTTGCCCAGTCATTCCTTTCATTATATTATGGTTCTGGTTTAGAGAACACCAGAGTAATTTTTGAAAATGCCAACATTCTGCCAAATTAATAGCTTCTCTCTGGCGTTTTAACATAGGTTTGTCACCAAATATAGTGGTAACCAATAATCTGGAGTAAAAATAAATAAACATCATGGCAATCATGTTGGGCAGTGAGTTTAACTGAAGGATGTAGCGGGGGGAGCAGGGGGAGCCAGACATGGTAGTGTGGATTTGGGTAGCATCTTCATCCTTTTAGTAATACAGGTCACACACACACCCCATATCCACAGAACCAATATCCATGGTTTCAGTTACCTGTATTTGAAAAAAATAGGGACACATACCATAGAGTCATGCTGGAAAATGCCTAGAGAGGTCTCCTCTCTAGGAATCAATAGATCCTCCAGCACAACTCTATGGTATGTTTGTACCAGAAGTCATTTGTTTTAATAGGGTTCACTGTTATTCTCAGTTTCTGATATCTTTAGTAAGTGCAGTAGCTGGACTCCTGTTGATACTTCTGCTCTTGATGTATGCAGTAATCATTTCCATCAGAGAAACAAGCTTCAGTCACATCTAGAAATGTCCATTGCATTGGTATGCATACTTATTTTTCTCAACTGAAAGCTGTTCTCTTGTTTGTCCCTGTGTCATCCCAAAAAAAGGACAGGAATATTTTACTATAATAACTAAAACCTGACTCTGTACTGTTTGGAACTTAGGAGTTCTGTATGACCCTGGAGCCATTTGATTCAGTGCCCACTCTAAAACATTTGAAGTGTGTGTAAAGCACACTTTATTCACTTTATACAGGATGCTATATTTTTTTTTCATGCCAGCATTAGACAATTACATTGTTTATTCAGAGAATCAGTGGGAAAGATTATCATCCAAGAAACTCAGTAGTATTATAAAAAGTTGATACTGGGCACATGGGGATCAACTTCAATTTAACCACATAAAATATGTTGCTAACAGAGAGAACTAGGCTTACCTCAGCTAAAATAAAAGAAATGGCTGCTCACAGCTAGTTTCTTTCACGCTTGAGTGCCATGGCAGTAATTGCACAAAGACCTTTTTATTATAAGTTGATTTTCCTGAGAAATGGATTCTGAAAAATACTGTAAAATGTTTATATTTTGTTTGACCTTTATTAACCTACATCATAGGGCTTTTCCCCCAGAGAAGAGTTGTTGGTAAATTAGCTGTCTTAGAAATATACACACAGTAGCCTTTCTGGTCCACATCAGACATTGCGAGAGAAACATAGATATGACAACAAAATTTGGCAGTATTTAAATGGTTTCATAGGTCAACATAGGGATTTTTACCAATACAAAGTTTTCCTGGGAATCAGAACAAAAAGAAAATGCTTGGAAGTTCATGCTGACTTTTTAATAGCATTTGATGCCTTTCATTTTCAACAAAAGAAACGGGAGATGAAATTATTTTCTGGTTACACATAATTCATTTTTATACTTTCTAGCTATGACTCAAAGAGACAATTTTGTGTTAACTTAGCTGGCAATCATTGCAAAAATCATAGTATTATGTCAGTCCTGTTACGAGATGGCTGCCATAGATCAGTGGTTTGGGACAATAAACAGTGCATTTTACTGTAAGACTCATACCTTGGTCCTAGTCTGCCCAGTTCGATATGCCAAATGTGAAATCTGATCAAAATGTAAAGAAGTTTCTGGTTTTGCTTTTCAAAACTTTATTTTTGTTTGTTTGTTTTTATGAAGGTCAAACGGAATTAGATAGTGAGAGATTTATTTAGAAACGCTCTCTGAATATTAGTCCGTAATTATCAGGCTACATGATAGTACTTAAAGCTAAATGGTTTAGGTAGGCAAGCAATTTATATGTTACAAGTGAGGTATGTACAACAAGTGATATTCATTTAATTGGGACTACAAGATGCTGTAGTCTGGCTTCTTAAGAACATCATCAAAGGAAATATTTAATAAGTCATATTGATATTTTGAAAATATTGAATTATTTGCAGGCACTCAAAATGTAGCACAGTTTAGACATGGATGAATTAAAATCTGAGAGACAAAAGAAAACATAACATTTGAATGCAGGACAAAGAAAAAATAAGGAAGTGTATGTGAAAATGTTGCTCTCTCAAGACTATCTTCTTGTTTTACTGAAGCACAGATAGAGAAATTAAGCAAGTCAAGGCAGAATAAGAAAAAGTACCTATGAATATAGCTGTTGCACATTTGACACTGACGGAGAGCAATGTTAGCAAGGGCTTTGATGTGATAATGTGAAATTGGTAAGGGTTATGGTGAGGATAAGGTTCGGTGGGACTCTGTGAACACAAGCAAGCTATCAGGCTAGAGAGGTATCTGTCAGGACAAATTTGTGCTATTTCTGATCAGAGATTCTCTTCTCTTTAGCAGGTTCAGGGTCACATGCCTCCGCTCATGATCCCAATTTTTCCACACGACCAGCGGACACTGGCAGCGGCTGCTGCAGCCCAGCAAGGGTTCCTTTTCCCCCCAGGAATAACTTACAAGCCAGGTAAGTGGATAGGGATGTGCAGCTATTTAGCATGTAAAGATATTAGCCATGGTTACTCTTGTGATCTATCTGTGTATGGATGGTGAGACACATGTAGATGAGGTGCAGAACTGGTGTAGGGAGGGGAGAGATATATGTGGGTTTTTATTTATTTTAGTTCTTTTGCAGATCCAGATTAAAAAAAAAATCTAGAGACATCCAGGGAATTGGTTGTGTGAGACTATATTTATTTTATTTCTGTGCACCATGAAATCATTTCCTTTGAATTTATTGACTTGCTTCCCTGCCAATTTGCATGTGAGAGCAGCCTGGTTCTTTATAGGAAGGTTACATACCAGTATATCTCTTTTAAAAGGTCCTTTCTCATCAGCATGTACACATACTCATCTTTTGTGCAAGCCTTCTTTATAATTAGAGATAAAAAGTGAAGGCAGGTATGATTTAATTTGTGTATTTCAAATAGGCAGCATTTTGTATGATTTTCATCTAAATAACAGAGGTTTCAGCAGTTCAGCCGCAATCATCAATTCAGGCTTGTAACAGGTCATGCAACTTCACAGTGAGAGATGTTTGGAGATGATTTAGCAAATGTTATGATTTCTTTCTTTATCCCTTTGAGTTTACTGGGCTCCTGGGGAATTCAATTAAGGATATAATGGTTTGAAGCTACTTTCAGAGTCTCCTTGTAAACAGAGCTTTAAATGTTTAAGCCACGTTAGCAAAGAAATTCAGGGTAAGAAGATATTTAAGTAAATAAAAGTCAACCTTATTTTCATGCGTATATTCTTTGCTTGTAAACCAAGACCTCAGCCCAGAAGCAGGATCTCTGTTTTGCTCATTAATCCTTCCCACCTTTAATTAATATTAAACAAATCAACAACAACAACGACAAAATTGGTCACAGCATTTCCTTTGAATGTTAAATGTAAAATTTACAAAGTAACAGAATTGACCACATATGCTGTTGGGATCAGTTCTGAAGCAAAATGTGATGTGTTAGAATGTAAGCTGTATATTAAATGTAATCCAAGTTAAGTATAATATTTTTTTCTAAGTAGGATGAATAAGATATTGTGCCAAACAACCCTGTAGAAATTACTTCAATTTGTTTCACTTTGAAACTTTTTATGAAGTTAGTTTCATAAAAAGATATGTATGGGTTATTAGGTATGACAGATGCTAAGGGTCTGGGAACCTTAGTGGCTAAGATCTAGTTCAACCCCCAACCATTGACCATATACTACTCTGCCTTGACTTTGCCAACCAACCTGTGAAAAGGGAATATTCTCATGAGGACTAGAAAGATGGCCTTTTATGTACAAAAAAAGTTAATTGTACTGAGAATACAGAAATTATTCTGAAGAGTGTAAAGACAGAAGGAAACCAACATAGTCTCTGATTATAGGTGTCATTTTTTAAAATAACTTTGAAGCACTGTTGTCATTGGTTTTCAAAGAAGTAGACACATTGACCTCTTGCAGCATGAAAAGGATCGCACTGTACTGCATCCAAAGAAGTGGGTTTATATCTATGAAAGCTCATGCAAAAAGAAAAGGAAAGCACCAAAAGAGTCTTAAAGATGCTGCTACATTCCTTTACCCCCCACTTTCTTCTTTTTATGCTGTCACTGGTGTGTAACTCTTAAGAGCAAACAGAAAGAATGAATAGAAAACAAAAGGAGTCTTTCTATGTGGAGCATCTTAAAATACTGTGAATACTATAAGGGATGAAGGAGCTGGAATTAGCATATGTTCACCAAAGTTCAGCAGCTTCTTGTTATCTAGGTGTGTGACCCTTGAAGAAATTTTATTTGTTTCTAGGCAGGTTCAGAAAAATGTAATCAGTCTGATAAAAAGTTTTTCAAATGTTTAATCAGTAAAAAAATGGCACTGTTTTCAAATGTTCCAAGGGAAATTTTCTTTACCATTCAGTTCAGTCTCTGGTTGAAAACTGAATAGGTGTGAGAACATGCTTAGCAACTGTGAGATGGTGGCAGCTTTCTGTTATGGCACCCAATATAAGAGCTTCCTGGAGTGATGTCTGGAAAAGAGCATGGCCACCATCAATACAAGCCATACATATTCTGTAGTGTCACAGCTCCTCTTATGACGAAAAGTGGACTGAATGCCTTTAAAAACCAGACAACCCTACTTCACATCTGAAGGGTATACTCAAATCGTATTTACATTTGGGACTGAGATAAAGTTTTTCCTTCTTATTGCCTCTTGCAGTATTGGGGCCATCCTTCAATGTCTTCCCCTTTCCGATTCTGTTTCCTTGAAAAGACACAACTGTATCATGAAGTTATATTATTAAAGGTGATGAAAAATCACGGCCAAGATCCTGTGTTGCACTGGCAGATTGTATCATAGAATCATAGAATAGAGTTGGAAGAGACCACAAGGGCCATCCAGTCCAACCCCCTGCCATGAAGAAATACCCAATCAAAGCACCCCCAACAGATGGCCACCCAGCCTCGTTTAAAACCTCCAAAGAAGGAGACTCCACCACACTCTGAGGCAGTACATGCCACTGTTGAACAGCTCTTACTGTCAGAAAATTCTTCCTAATGCTTAGGTGGAATCTCTTTTCCTGTAGTTTCAGTCCATTGCTCCATATCCTAGTCTCTAGAGGAGCAGAAAACAAGCTTACTCCATCTGCAATATGACATCATTACAAATATTTGAACATGGCTATCATGTCACCTCTTAATAATCTCTTCTCCAGGCTAAACATACCCAGCTCCCTAAGCCACTCCTCATAGGGAATGGCTTCCAGACCTTTTAACATTTTGGTCATCCTCCTCTGGACACATTTCAGCTTGTCAATACAGTACTTGAATTGTGGTGCCCAGACCTGGACAAGGTATTCCAGGTGAGGTCTGACCAAAGCAGAATGCAGTGGCACTATTACTTTCCTTGATCTAGACACTATAGTCCTATTGATGTAATCTAGAATTGTATTGGCTTTTTTAGCTAATGCACCACACTGTTAACTCATATTCAGCTTGTGGTCTACTAAGAGTCCTAGACCCTTTTCACATATACTGTTGTCAAGCCAGGTGTCACCCATCCTATACCTGTGCATTTCATTTTTTCTGCCTAAATGTAGTTCACATCTACCTAATAGTAGCACTGTCTAGTTCACATTCAACTAGCTTGTTTGCAAGTATATCATGGGGGGGGGGCTTAGAATCATAGAATCATAGAATTGCAGAGTTGGAAGAGACCACGAGGGCCATCCAGTCCAACCCCCTGCCACGCAGGAAATCTTGATCAAAGCATCCCCGACAGATGGCCATCCAGCCTCTGTTTAAAGACCTCCAAGGAAGGAGACCCCACCACGCTCCGAGGGAGTGTGTTCCACTGCCGAACAGCTCTTACTGTCAAAAAGTTCCTCCTAATGTTGAGGTGGAATCTCTGTTCCTGGAGCTTGCATCCATTGCTCCGTGTTCCAATCTCTGGAGCAGCAGAAAACAAGCTTGCTCCATCCTCAACGTGACACCCCTTCAAATACTTAAACAGGGCTATCATATTGCCTCTTAACCATCTTTTTTCCAGGCTAAACATACCCAGCTCCCTAAGTCTCTCCTCATAAGTCATGGTTTCCAGACTTTTCACCATTTTAGTCGCCCTCCTCTGGACACGCTCCAATTTGTCAATATCCTTTTTGAATTGTGGTGCCCAGAACTGGAGACAGTATTCTAGGTGAGGTCTAACCAAGGCAGAATAGAGCGGCACTATTACTTCCCTTGATCTGGACACTATATTTCTATTGATACAGCCCAAAATCGCATTGGCCTTTTTAGCTGCCGCATCACACTGTTGACTCATGTTCAACTTGTGGTCTACTAGGACTCCTAGATCCCTTTTGCACGTAGTCTCATTGAGCCAGGTCTCCCCCATCCTATATCTATGCATTTCATTTTTTCGCCCTAAGTGCAGTAACTTACATTTCTCCGTATTGAATTTCATTTTGTTAGCTTTGGCCCAGCTCTCCACTCTATCCTGGTCATTCTGAATTTTGATCCTGTCCTCTAGGGTATTAGCTACTCCTCCCAATTTGGTGTCATCTGCAAATTTGGTAAGTATGCCCCTAATTCCCTCATCCAAGTCGTTGATAACAATGTTGAATAGCACTGGGACCAAGACAGAACCCTGTGGCACCCCACTGGTCACATCTTTCCAAGATGAAGAGGAGCCATTGCTGAGCACCCTTTGGGTTTGGCCGGTCAACCAATTACAAATCCATTGAACAGTTAACTTGTCTAGCCCACATTTTACAAGCTTGTTTGCAAGAATGTCATGGGGAACCTTGACAAAGGCCTTACTGAAATCAAGGTATGCGATGTCCACAGCGTTCCCTTCCTCTACCAAGCTGGTAATTTTATCAAAAAAAAAAAAAAAAAAGAGAGAGAGAGATCAGATTAGTCTGGCATGACTTGTTTCTCTGAAACCCATGTTGACTTTTTGTGATTATGGCATTGTCTTCTAAATGTTCACAGACTCTCTGTTTAATGATCTGCTCTAGAATCTTCCCTGGTATTGATGTCGGAGTCCTTACTAATGTCAAGATATGCTACATCCACAGCATTTCCTTCATCTACCAAGCTTGTAACTCTATCAAAAAAAGAGATAAGATTAATCTGGCATTTCTTGTTTTCGAAAAACACATGTTGACTTTTAGTGATCATGGCATTCCTTTTTAAATGCTTACAGACTGTCTGTTCAATTATCTGTTCTAGAACCATTCCTTGTATTGATGTCAGCCTGACTCATCAGTAATTGTTTGGGGTCCCCCCCCACTTTTTGAAGATTGGGACATTTGCCCTCCTCCAATCTGCTTCTGTTCTCAAGAAATTCTCAAAGATTATTGCCAGTGTTTCTGAGATTACTTCTGCCAGTTCTTTTGATAACCTTGGATGTAGTTCATCTGGCCTTGGAGATATGAATTCATTTAGAGTAGCCAGGTATTGCTGTACTACCTCTTTACTTATTCTGTGCTGCATTTCCCCTACTGCAGCATCTTCTCCATTTCCCCCAGATTGAGCACCGTTTTCCTTTTGGGAGAAGATTATGGCAAAGACTGAGGTCTACAATTTTCTTTTTCTTCCTTTTTCTATGGACATAATCAATATATCCCTTTTTATTGTTTCTAACCTCTGTACCAAACCTGAGCTCATTCTGTCCTTTAGCTTTTCTGACTGTCTCCCTACATGTGCTGGCTATTTGTTTAAATTCTTCTTTGGTGATTTACCCCCATTTTTGCATTTCTTGTTCATTCCTTTTAAATCTTTTTAAATTATTACTACATCTCTCCTTTATGAATGTTTAATCATCTGTTCCAGGAAGGAATCATCCAAGTCCTCAGTCTGTCTTCGGAGTGTGTAGTAAACCCTCACAATGACATCAATGTAAATATTGTCAGATGCAGTTACATGTCTTCCTCCCTTCCTGTGCACCCAGCTTACATGTTTTCTGACTGGGTTCCTCCTCGTTACCATTCAGTGGGAGGATGAGGGGAGGGGGACAAATGGAGCCAACTGGCTCTGTTCCTGCAGCCACCCACAGGAAGAAAAGGACATTACACAAGACAGAAATTTATACAACTTTCTTAAATAGCTTGTACTTTGCTGAAACAGTGGTTTCAGTGAGACTTATTTCCATTTAGGTGTGAATATGGTGCCTTATTTTTTCTACAAGATTACTACATTTTCTCTAATCATTCATCTACAGTAGGTCATAATTTAAGGACCCATTCATTTCGGCCCTTATTGCACTACACTGTTATAGCACTATTCTTCCACTTTAACTGCTATGGAGGCCTCCTGTGGAATCCTGGCATTTGCAGTTTAGGGAGGGACATTTAGCATTCTCAGCCAGTTAAGTTTCATGAAACTACAAACTCCAGAATTCCACAGGAAACAGCCAATCCAGTTAAAGTGGAATAATAGTGCTATAACAATGTAGTGTGATAAGGGGGTTGGTTGGGCCATCTTCATATATTATCCTACAAACTGCTTCTCTTTTCACTATTTTGACATCTCAAGGACCCTGTATGACCTTTTCAGGGAGTCACTTGCAGATTGCACCATCATTCAAAAAGTTAAAATAATGTAAGAAAAGCCTTTCCTCCTAACACTCCATACCATGCCATGAGAATAGTGCAAGGATTCCAACATATGCATACCACACGCAGAGCACTGTACCGCCATTTTGGGATAGCTTTCTTAATTTATTATAAAATATATAATTATTTCAACAGTGTGGGGATACAATCCTTCTTAGTGTGGAAGAATGCTTGCATGTGGATTAACTGGTGGTGACAAGTGGCTTCCATGGTAGTGAAATGGTGAGAGCACTCTGGGGTTTAGTGTGGACTGTAAATAAGATGTCACAGCTGCTGAAACCATTTAGGGAGTTGGGATTTAGCACTCTTCACAGCTGCTTTAGAGTTTGGCCTAAAATCTGGAGTGGATTCACTGCCCTACTGACATGGAAGCCACCATTTGCCACTGGAATTGATCCTTACAAATCTCAACAGATTCCTGTTTCCCTCCTCCATATTTGGTATCTCAGGAAGCATGCGAGGGCATTAACCATAGGACATTTCTTTGTTCCCATTTGGTTGTCAATGCTGTAATGTGCAAATATCCGTGGAGATCAGAAGCAGCAGCACTTTACTTGGCCTGATTATGTCCATCTGGGCTAATATTGGGTGCATTTACACTGTAGAAATAATGCAGTTTGACACCACTTTAAGTACTGTAGCACTATCATATGGAATCCTGGGATTGGTAGCTTTACAAGGTTTTAACCTTCTCTGCCAGAGAGTGCTGGTCCTCACAAAACTATAAATGCCAGGATGCTGTAGGATAGAGCCATGGCAAAGTGGTGTCAAATTGCATTATTTCTACATTGTAGATGCCCCCATTGTCTGTTTAGAAAAACACCCAGACAATGGCCTTCTTGCTGCCTGATCCTTTCTTTTAAACTGAAGATACCAGGGATTGAACCTGGGATATTCTGAATTCCAAATTATGGGATGGTCCTCTTCTCCTACCCCTTGTTACATTTATCACAGATTATGGCATCCCAAGCTAACAAATATCAATCATTTAAGTGATAACAGATTTTTTTACATTGTATAATATAATGTTTCCAGCATAGCAAGTACTAGTTGAGAAATCTGGGATTCATAGATCAGCTAATTAAGTTTTATAGATATTCCTTTTGGTATTTATAGCATATACTGAATTAATTAAAACTTTAAGGTGCTGTGCAACTCAAATTACTGTTGTGTCTGCTGACCTACAAGCACTTGAGAATTCTCTTAGGACAGACTGCTGCAGAGGTTGGACCTTATTTAAATCAGGTACATAAAGTAGAGCTGTTATAAAAGCCAACACTTACTTAACTGAACTAAGCAATTGTTGTTAGTTACTTTGACTCTTTCATAGCATGGGGAAAGCTGTATAGTCAACAATCCGTTTGCCAGCACTATGTCAATAGACAGTTAATTTAATCAATCCTGGGTCTAAAGTGACTGGAAGAAGGCCTCCTCACAACAGACCCTGAATATGCTAACACAGAATTGGGACACCCTGCTGATTGAGGTGAACCATGATTTAGAGATGAGCAGAGATTGGGTGGAGGCACATTCTATAAGCAGAGGGCTTCTGTCAATGGAAGGCAGCTATATCAAACCACTAAGTAGGAAACATGAGAATTGGCCTAAATGTCATTCCTAAGAGGGTGGGTAGTGAGCCAAAGGTCTGTACCTCAGTCTGCAGAGTAATCCATAGTGGAGCCACAGAAGAAGAGAGCAGCAGACCCTAACTATATGGTATATAGAACTTGCAGGCCACATACTTCACTTATATTTTGGAAAACTCTATACAACTCTTTAGCAATTTACCTTGTTAATATTAACATTCCCTAGGAAAATGATGACTGCAGATTGGTAGTTTATTGGGGCAGAACAAACCAGGACATTTTGATTCACTTACACTGAAAATGAAACAAGTCAGTTTGAACGCACAATCCTAAATATACACTGGACTGACTATGTGACGAATGTTGCTGTCCTTGAGCAAGCAGGGATCACCAGCATTGAGGCCATGATATTGAGAACACAGCTGCGCTGGGCAGGGCACGTTTCTAGGATGGAGGACCATCGCCTCCCAAAAATAGTACTCTACGGTGAACTCGCCACGGGTCAGCGTAAGAGGGGCACTCCAAAAAAGCGATACAAAGACTCCCTGAAACAACATCTCAGGCTCGGCCAAATTGATCACCAACAATGGTCCGCTCTGGCCTCACATCGGGAGGCATGGAGACGCACTATCCACAATACTGCAGCCTTATTTGAGAACTCACGCCGAACAAGTCTTGAAGAGAAACGACAATACCGAAAGAATCACAACCTGGAAACATCACTCACGGAGGCCTTCTGCTATGTTTTCTGCAACTGGACTTGTTTATCTCAGATTGGCCTTTTCAGTCATTAGCGCATTTGCAGAAAGCGCAGGATAAGTCCTTCCTGAATCTTCATTTGCAAAGAAAAGCCAGAGAGAGAGAGAGAGAGAGAGAGTAGCACCCCCATATCCACTGATTCGCCATTTGCTGACTCAGTTATCTGCAGTTGGTGATGCTAGGGGGTGGACGGGGGAGAGGAAGGAAAGGAGGAGGAGAGCTTGCCTCCTTTCTCCCTTCCTTGTGGAGGGTTCCAGCAGCATGGTAGGAGTGGTGGTGGGTGAATGGGGGAGGAGGAAGAGAGGAGGTCCTGGTGGCATGCTGGAGGTGGCGGGGGTGGATGGGAGAGGAGGAGGAGGAGAAGAGCTCACCTTCCTTCTCCCTTCCCCACAGGGGGATGGGTTCGGCGGTGCTGCAGAAGTGGCAGGGGGTGGATAGGGAAGAGAGAGGTGGCAGGGGTGGGTGGGGAAGCCTAACCTCACCCTCCTTCTGCATGGTTCCCTCCCCTCCTGTCCACCTTGCCCTCTCTCCACAGCAGGATTCCACTGGACTGCCTTCCTCTTCCTGCCTCCCTGCCTCCCTCCATTCCTTCTTCTCCTCCATAACACTCCCCCCCCCATTACAGGGCATTCACTACTATCCATGGTTTTCAGTATCTGCAGGGACCCCTGGAACCAATTCCCCACAGATATGTGGGTGCTACTGTATAGAATTTTGGTCAACTGGACTTCCTCATATGTTGTGCACACAGGAAGAAATGGTTATGTACATTATGAATTTACATTCACTATTTCAGAACATGGAGGTGACTTCCATGCAAGAAATCAGGCATGAACTGAGAAGTGCCCTTTGCTTTCAAAACTAGAAGTTGCTGTGCTGTGAGTTTAGAACTAAGCATGGCAATTCTTTGCTAGCTGCATATGTTTTACCATCAGTGGCTGGTTTGACCAGCAAAACAGAAGCTGGTAAATCATCCTGGAACTTATAAACACCAATGTATATATAAACAATAGAAGCACCAATGTAAATATACGATTCTACAAAGCAGGGGAGCGGAGAAGGCTAGTTTTCAAAGCAAGTAATGATGAGGGATTGTTTTTCACTGCCACCCTTTTCTTTCTTGAGCCATTCTCCCAGTAATCAAGACGGTTACACATCTATACCTACAATGAACCTGTTCTGACTTGTTTTGTCTACCTTCATAAAATTAAAGAAGAATAGGTTCTCACGCAAGCATTCCAAATCTAGAAACAAATTTGAAAAAAATTGCTACAACATGTTGAGTGATAGATTGCCGAGACACTGAAAAGCTCCTTCATCCATTTTTTTGTGCTCTGAAAATTAGGGGGGAGGGGAAGATGCATCTTGTAATTAAAAATGTTAAACTTTTACTATCTCCTTTCCACTCAGTCCCTGCCTCTCTACACAATGAACATACCCTTACTTCAGTTTTACTACTGTCAGCAAAGCATTCCATTGGTATGAAGTGTCATACTTTCTCTCTGGATAATGCTATTATATAATGAAGTGGGATTATAGTAACCATATTTTGTTTACTTTCAACTGCTCAGATTTAATCCTGGAAGGGACAACTTTATGATGGGGGTGGGAAGAAAAATATGAATCTAACCTTGTCATCAGCAAAAGGTAAAACTATAGCCAGCAGGTGAGCCAGGAACACTAACAGGGTGTGGTACAGACACTAATAAATTAACCTGAAGGCATATATTTATTCTATCTGTCTTTCTTTCTATCTATCTGTCTATCCATCCATCCATCCAAGCTATTTCAAACTGTGAAAGCACAACAGCTGTGTGTGAAAAAGGAATGCCACAGGGAATTCTTTTAGAGTTTGATATTTTTTTTAAAAAAAATATGTTTGACATGGAAAATGTTTTAGTACAAATAAAGCAACTGATATTGAACTTACAAAAAGGGGGAGATGGTATAGGGGTGGATGTTGTATAGAACAGGGATGAATAATTCATAATATTTAAAGAAAGAATGCCTTGGAAATGTTTGGCAGTGCAGCCTCAGCTTATCTGTGTGCGCTTATTTTTCCTCCTATTTAAAGCATCATTAATTCAGGATCCTTGTGACTTCTTTTATTTGTAACAAAAATAAAAATTTATATTTACTGAAGAAACATTATTTAACTTTGATGGGAATATTCTATATTCAGATAATTTTGTTTAGCGTTCAAAGAAGATAAGTAGAATTATCTAGCCATAAAGAGAGAAGAGCTTTATACTTGAAGAAAACAATTTAGTTATTTTAAAAACAACAACAACCCACTGCAGACTAAAATCAGCCTCATAGAAAGAGAGGGGAATATGATCACATTTTATGAATGTTGCTCCGTAGGACACCAGTACAATGTAGGTTAGTAAAGGCATTGTAGCAGCGCTCCATATGCAATCAGAAGCCAATTGTTAGTGGACTGTGTACAAGCACATACTGTGCTCAATGGTCTGATGAGGTATTATGGATATGATGCAGAGAGACCTTGTGGATTAGAACCTCACAATTCATTTTAAAAAGTGCAAGCAACTTAACATTTACACTGAGCTTGTCTGAGTATTGTAGTGCTTTGGGCAGTAAGCAAAAGGAGAGTGTTTATGAGGGTTTTGGAAGTTACTATGTATTTGAGAACTGAGCCAGGATATGTGTGTGTGCATGTGTACAGAGGGCAAAATTCACAAATCCCTGGCTGTGTTATTTTAAAAGGATCCTTCTATGCCTACACCTACAACACTGCATTCTACATGCAATGTGAAAAAGTTCCTGCAAAGCAGCTTGATTATTAGAAACATGAAAGATGCGCAGACGAGCTGCTTATTAAAAACATAGCCTAAAGACAGAATATAGCATTGACTTGAAATTAGACACTGAAATGATACTCTATGAAAGCATAGCTGTTGTGTAATTTATCAGCTACCATTTTTTTAAAAAAAACCCTGTAGATCCTGTTTTTAACACACGTATACACAGAGCAGCCCAGCTTTGCATAAACATGTTGATTGCTAGAGACAATAGCTAATGGTGGGTACAATCTGAAAAGATATTCGATGTTGATAAGCATTATTAAAACAAGCAAGTAACCTCTTACTTTAGGGTGATTCTATATTGTCAGCAACACTGTTTGTATCCATGAATTACAGCAGTGTCTGAGGGTGCATCTACAATGTAGAAATAATGCAGTTTGACACCACTTTAAGTGCTGTATCTCCATCCTATGTAATCCTGGGGGTCAGTTACATGGCAGTTTTTATTGCAATAATTTGTGCATTTTCACACCAGTGCCGTATAGTTTACATGATTTAGTGCGAAATTCATTGATTTGTTTAGTTTTCAGCTTGGTAGTTCACACAGACAAAGGTGTGTGTGTGTGGCCTCCCAAGCACATCTGGGGGAAGATGCTGGGAAGCTGAGAGGGAGGGAGGGAAAGAGAGAGAGAGAGAGAGAGAGAGAGAGAGAGAGAGAGAGAGAGAGAGCGAGCGAGCACTGGCACCTTTCCCTCCCTCTTCTTCCCAAAGCGAGAAGGAGGGAGCCTTTCAGCCACTGAGGAGCCATCCCCCGTTGCCAAGAGGAAGGAAGACAGGTCTTGGGGGGGATGATCACCCAACCGCCAGAAGCAATGGAGTTGTAGGCTCCCCCCTCACCCTGCTTCCCTCAACCCTCCCTTCCCATCACCCACTTGGCCAGTGGAGCAGACTACTACTCTCTCTCTCTCTCACACACACACAGAAGAATGCAATCAGCAGATCACTACTCACTGTCTCTCTCACACATACACAGAGGAACAGTAATTATGGCTAAGTGGGGATCCCTCAGCTGCAGAGGTCAAGCAAACCAAGAGGCAGACAGCTGGATGATTGTGATGGGGATAGCACTGGTATAACAACAGTGGCTGGATCTTTTCATTTGAGGCTGCTCGCATCTTTTGCAAGTCTGCCTCCTCTGCAGTTGGTCCAACCAGTCATAGCTCAGCTCTGCTGTGGTTGTTTTGGGAAGATTGCTGGTAGTTCCCATAGCCTTTTGTGCATCCAGTAGTTCACACAACTGATTGTGTGTATTTTCGCAAACTTTATCAAAGAAGTCGGGGAAAATAGCGAAAGCTGATACTGCATGACTTATGGGTTATTTTGCCCCCTCCTTCTGAATATGGTGATTTTATTCCGAAAGACATGGGAAGTATTAGGACTCTTTGCAAATTCTTAGAGGATTTATTTTGCCATGTAAATGCCCCCCTGGAATTTGTAGTTTTACAAGGTCTTTAGCCTTCTCTGCCAGACTGCTGGTGCCTCACAAAACTACAAATGCCAGGATTCTGTAGGATGGAGCCATGGCAATTAAAGAGGTGTCAAACTGCATTATTTCTACAGTGTAGATGCACCCTAAGCCTGAATTCTAAAAATTTTAGGATTCTCTGAAGAATGCTGCTTAACATATAAGTGCTTGTACCTTTATGTATTCAGCTATTTACACCAACTTCCTACATGAGATTTTTTAGACCCCCATAGTGAAGGAGATCCTTGCCCCCAAGAACCTTATAATCTAGAATGAAATGAAGTCAGTGATGGGGGGAAATCAATGGGAGATCTGTTTATGCAATCTAATCAGCTGCTTAGATAAACAGAATATATTTTCAAATGTTGACCCACAAATGTTGGGACTAGGGAACACGTGGTCTTCCAACTGTTACGGAATTGCAATTCCCATCAACCCTAGCCAGCATAGGCAACAGTGAAGATGGATGGGAGCTGTGATTCCAAAACACCTGAACAGCCATATGTTTACTGCTTGAATATGTGAGAGGAGAGGTAGCTGATTGCTTCCCAGAATGCATTGGGGCTACTCAAGTGTTTGGAGCATTAAAAAAAACCCTGGATATTTTCCTTAGGGGAAGTTGTAGGCAGAAGCAGCAAGGGCTCCCACAGACATGCAGAATGTTTATACTTCCTGGGGGATCTTGGGGTCTGAAGGCATGTCCCAGGTGAGAAATGACACTACATGTGATGATGGGAGCTTCCTCCACATCCTGCCTCCTCCATTTTTCCTAAAGTAAGGATTTTTTTTTTCAGTTTGGAGAAAAGAGAAGGAGATGGGTAAGGAAGCCAAAGATGAGCAGAATCAAGGCAGAGGATTTGCTTGTGAAAGGTGGCACTTGAAAATCTTAGCTCCCCTGCTTCAAGTGTTCACTCCATCCGTAGTGTGGGAAGCTTCAAACTATTAATACAAGGTGGTACTTCTTACTTGATTTTATACAAGATGGTTCTTCTGAGAAACTAAGCAGATAATGAGGCGGTGATCTGATAAGTTTAGGAAATTTACTGGAAATCATCATAGTGCTGGACACATCTTTTTTCCTCAGATATTCTACTTTGTAGAAGGTTGTTAGACTTATCTATTTTGCCCTTAGGAATAGATGAAAATTTCAAAATGAAGAAATTCTTAATAAAGCTTAATGACAACATTGGTACCTTTAAAACAGGGTTTCTGAAAATGCTGGGCTCAGAGGGCACAGGGTACCTGCAGAGGCGGTGCCAAGGACCAAGGTTATACAACACATGCCACCCATGTCAACCATAGCAACACCACTCTAATTTTATTTTATTGCTATTAAAGCATGGAGATGTGATACCCTCCAACTGTTCTAAATTGGCAGAGACAATTGCAATTTTCTGTCATCTTACTTTTTCAGCTGCTTTTAAAATGTCCCAGAGTCTCTTTCCTTGTCCCAGTTTCCTCCTTTGCCTTCATCTTAGGTCAAACTGCAAACTGAATTCAAAGTGCAAAAATAGATTGCACTCAACTCAGTAGCAGGGAGAGGAGAGGAAGGGATGGAAGGCTAGGGCAAAAGCAAACTGGCTGCAGCTTCTGCTAGCTTGTGTGTTCTTCTTCCTTAATAACCTTTGCTATCTTGACTGCACTCTGATGTTACTTGGCCACATGTGTCCTGGTTTTTATGTGTGAAATGTTAGAAGGTATTAGATGTCCACTCTAGGATGTATTTCCAGTTTGCCATTTATTTATTTATTTATTTATTTAAAAAGGAGACAAATATGATTTTTGGATACCAGAAGAGGGCTCTAGCTATTTCCAGTTTTAGTGGAAGACGGGCCAGTGGAGCTTATGGTTTGGGCAGAGAGTAGAAAATTGACCTCCACACTAATATTAAATTACTCAATCCTGGGACCCTTTCACATGGCACAGTTATAGTGTTATGATATTCCTTTAACTTCCATGGCAACACCCTATGGAATCCTGGGATTTGCAGTTTAGGGAGGGTATTTAGAATTCTTAGCCAGAGACCCTCACCAAACTACAAATCGCAGAACTGCATAGGATGCAGCCATGGCTGTTAAAAGTAGAATCATAGTGCTATCTAAGAAGATCTACAGACACAAAGGCAATGCAGCTTTCTTCCCCACAAGCTATATCCTGGATGGAATGAGTGTCACCAACTCCTGATCAACATGGGGTGTGGGTGTTTGCATGTATGCCTGTGATTGTGTATGACTGGATCTTCCTCACGACCTCATTTTCCAACATGATCTAGGAAGAAAGAAGCTAAGAAAAATAGCAATAGCACTTCTATTTCTGTACCACTTATCAGTGCAAAGCACTCCTTAAGCAGTTTACAACTTGTTAGCTAATTGCCCCCAACAAGCTAGATACTCATTTTACCAACATACAGAAGGATGGAAGGCTGAGTCAACTTGGAGCCCTGTAGGATCGAACTTGAAATATTGTGACTGCAGTACAGGCATTTAACCACTGTACTACCAGGGTGCAGGAATATGATGTTTCATCTAGTTTTTCAGGGAGTGGTTCAGAGAGATTTGGTTCTGGTATCAGTATGCCATTGCAACCCAGTCCTTATTGTCATATGCACAAAACAGGGGGAATGTAGGATGCTTGAGCTCAAAAGATTTGAGCTTTATTCCCTGTAAGACTATACCACAGTTTATCCCTATGTTAAGAGCACATCACAACAATTGACTGAAATCAAGGAAAAGTGACTGTTTAGACCAAAAAGGTACTGACAAAGAAGTCTCAAATACAACAAATGCTCAGCATCTGACAAGACTTGGGCCTTGGTGTCCCACTCTGAGTCATGTATCACCTGAAATATTTCTAAACAGGCAGTTATTTTTCAAGGAGGCTGTGCTTTGTGATTTTTAATCAGAGTGAGCATGCTTAGGTCTAAAAGATTGCAATTTATGTTTTGCCAGTTTGCCTACTAGCGATCTGCAGAGCAGAAGTTCCAAGGGAGAGCTGCAAGTCTGTGCCCAGCAACCCCCTTTTGTTTTTGCAGATGTTTAGGCTTAGAGCAGTGTGGTGGAGCTCAGGCCTTGTTTGTACTTGTCTGCTGCTATTCTCTGCTCATTGTCTAAACCTGCATGCATTGTTCTCCTCGACAGGTGATAACTATCCTGTGCAGTTCATTCCGTCAACAATGGCAGCTGCTGCTGCTTCTGGACTCAGCCCTTTACAGCTCCAGGTATGTGCCAGAACAAAAATATGTGGGCTCCAAGCCAATGTTTTAGTGGAAAACTGCTAACCAGCTGTATGCTAAGTAAAGGCTTGAATGTTAAGTAATTTTTAAGCACAGCCCCAAAAGGATTAACACCTTACATACTTACCATGCTGCAAACAGAACAGCGTGCTATCAGGTTAGATGCTGGGAAGTACAGCCAACTTTGTATTTAATATCAATTAAGTTAATAATTTTGTGCACAATCCAGGCTTTGTTGAGCACTTTTAATCCCATTGATTTCACTGGGAGAGTTAAGCAGGTATTTAGCTTTTTGCTATTAAAATGAACAGGAGTGCAAAAGTGCTTAATTGTGCTGGAGCATGGTGTGTGTGTGTGTGTGCGTGCATGCATGTGTATGTAAAGGGTAGGGGAAACATTCAACTATTTACTAGGAGACATGTTTAGAACATTTTATTTCTCTTAAATTTATTCCAAATATCGTCTGTCTTAACTTTTGCAGTCTGTAGTGGGTGCCTGAATGAATGTATTTTATCCTTTCTTATGGGCTTGGAGAAGGCTGTTACATAAACTGCACACTTGCAGCTTCTGTATTTATGGAATCTCAGTCTTTCCATGCGTTAAGTTGGTTGGATGCCAGCAGCCATCAGGAGTCTGAGTTTGGTCCCTTGCTAGGTCATTTATTTATTTTTGTCATAGGGGGAACTAAATGTTGTGTGAAAATGATTTACACTCCAATTTGTTATATAGCTTTTTAATATTCCCCAAGAAAAGGCACAATAGTATCAAATAATGAAGCAGCAGTCAAATGCTTATACAGGGGGTGTGTTTAGTCATCACGCTAGAGGTTTACTTCTTGGTCATTTAAATGATGGGGTTAATACATCTTATAACTGCTTCCAACCAGAGGAGCAGCAGTATGGTGTGAAGCTGGCCCTGGCAAAAATTGCTGTGGTGCTCTATGGGGCATTAGCTTATGCAGACCAGAGAGTACTTTATATCACAATGAAGCAGTCAGTCTCCGCAGTGCCAGAGGATTTGTTAATCCTATTATTAGTCACTTATTATTTGGGGCTGTACATGTAGGTGGCCTATCCAAGCAGGCTACTTTACAGGGAATCCTTGGGCAGTAGTGAAATTTATGAACATTTACGTACCTACCCACATCCAAAGAGTTGTAGAAAAATCTATACATAATTTGAACTCTGGTTATCCATATTAAGTTTGTGGTATGTTAAAATTGTGGAATGAGCACAACTTCCTGTTTGGCTATCTTTCTGACATGTAAGCATTTTCAGATTGGAACACATTCAAACAGGCAGTCTCAAACCCTGCTCCCAAACAAAATCTGGCATGTTACAGACATACAAGAAAACTATACTGTGCTGATTGACAACTTTTTGAATAAACTTTTAATAATATGTATCAGCAGTTTTTAGTGAGGGTTAGTGAGAAAGATCAATAATAAAATTTTGGGCTGTTATCCAGAAGTCCCTGTGCTCTTCCCCCATCCCCCTCTGATGCTGTTATAAGTCTCTCTCTCTCTCTCATTCTCTCTCTCTCTCTCTCTTTTTTTTTTTTTTACTCTGGTGGTCTTTTTAATCCACAGTTTTAAAATGTTTGTGTGGAATTTATGTCCATCTTACTCTGGATACATTTACAGCATAACTCTTCAGGGATCATTTCCCAGTCTTTCAGAGGATTTGTAGCAACCCTATTACTGGAAAATCCCATCACAGCTTAGTAGACACACATCTGTCCCAGAAGGCCTAGCAACACAATGTCTCTTGTGAGGCCTTCCTGTCATTTCTCCTTCCATCTCCCAAAGCAAAGCAAGTCATGTTCCAGATTTAAAGGGAGGGAAAAAAAGCTGGTAAAGAAAGCAAAGGCACACTTCTATCAACAGCTGCTGATAAATTGTTGATAATGATAATGCATTGCAATTATGTTTGCTGGAGTTATTCCTAAACAAAGTGATCTTTAGAAATGTGCAAAAAGGAGGGGAAGGCAGAGCAGAGAGCAAGTAAGCCAACCTATGGCTCCTACCTTTCCCCTTATGCTTATTGCATAATTTGTCCTTCAGAGTTTATCGTGTGTGGAACATTAATGAGCCTTGGCAAGTCTTAGGCATGGTTGCAGCTGTGTGCTGGAAGACTGAAGGTTTTTATCATCAACTGAATTAAACAACAGTAACAACAAAAACTGTACATCAAGCTGTTTTAGTCAGTAGTTCTTCTCCTGCCCACCCCTAGCTCCTTCTTTCTGTAACTTTACACAAGGTAACGACCTTTTTTTATACCACAGGGTGCAGATCCAAAGTACTGCTGAAGCATTACAGAGCATGCCTCAGGGGTGCAATATTAGCAGAATGAAGGCCAAAGAATGCTATTTTTAGTTGAACAGTTTGGCAGATGGAGGCATGAATACTCATATATCTGAAGGTTGAGGGGTTTGAACCATTAATTTTGATAATGTATTTAACCCTGGGAACAATCAGAAACTGTAACTCTAAGGTTACAATGCTTTCGACCTTTAGAGAACAGAGGGCACTCGGTACAGTAAACAATATATTACATTTCTACTTATTCTAATTCTCTCACACATATAAATTTCAGAACAAGGCTGACATTTGCTTTCCTCAGCTATTTTCATGCAGGCCCTTAAAGTAAGCTGAGAAGAATGTGCAGGAAGGAGACCGTTGTAATGTGACAGTCATGTAAATATGGCCTTTTAAATAGCCAAGATGTTAAATGTAGGCTTGTCTGAAGAAATATTATTCTCAAGAAGTAGCGTCTCCATTGATGACTTATTTTTCAGCCCCCACCTATGCTCCCAAATAAAAAGTTGGCTTAGTGAGCTCTTTCTGTTTATGGAGTTTCCTGTATATTGCTGTCAATTCAAAGCAGCTTTTATTGGGGCAAAAGCAGTGCCTATCTTAGAAAGTGATTTGGTCCCACATCAGTCCCATATCATGCGAAGTGCACTACCTGCTTCTTGCCTTATGAAATGATGCATGCTCCTCTTCAGCAAATACAGCCGTTAAATATCACACAGCTTATGTATTCCTAATTAAAATATCTCCATGTGTCAGCATATTGGTAATGTATTATTTTAATCCATTTATTTTGTTTATGAAACGGTGACATATGTTTAGATTGTGAAATATATGAGCCTTAAAAATCACTTTATTGTAGAAAATTAATTTCTACAATGCTGTCTGGGTAATGTGTTCATTCACCCAGTCAGTCACTGGCGGGCCTGCCACTCTTAATGTTGCTTAGACACACTTTAACAGTTTTATCTGACATAACATTTCTCTGATGCAGCCGACAATAATCATTTCTCCCTGCAAATGCTAAATATGAGTTGCCTTTATTTTTATTTGCAACCTACCAAAGAATAGGGTTTTTGAGAGAGGGTCCAGAGAGAGGGAGGGAGAGTGGATGGGTGTGTGTGAGTGATAAAGAAGGGAAGAATGCATAGGAGATTCAAGTAAGACCAATCAAAATTAAAACCAGCTAGTTACCTTTTCAAAGTTTGACACTGCAATTTGTTTGTCAGCAGGTAGATGTTCGGGTCAGTGCTGTGACTGACTGACTGTCAGCAGTAATTTCATTCAGTGTATTAGTGACAGATTGCTCACTTCTTCGAATCTCTAGAGAAAATAAAGTTAATATTGGTAGAGGCAGAGCTTCTGTCTTCATTAGCCTCATAGAAACATCCTAGCTAGCACTTAAAAGAGTACTGAGCTCTGGGTGGGCTGATTTTCCTCGTAGTTTTTGGTTATTGTTGTTGTGTTTACTCAAATTCTTCTGCTTATCAAAGGTCTATTAAAGTGCATTTGTGTGTGTGTGTCAGAACTACAGCTGTAAGAGAAGAACCGTTTGAATAGGTTTATGCCCAAAGCAATTTCAGACAGAAGTTGCTTCTAACATTTGGGGCACAGTTTTAAAATGTTTTACACAATACAGTATGCCACTTCAGAGTTTATCTGACTAAGGTGTGATCCCCTTCTTTTGAGTCAGACTGGTGGCTTCAACCTTCTGTGGCAGTGGGGGTGGATGGGAAAGTGTCTTAAAGATTATGTGCTGGCTGGGGAGGCTCTTCTTGGCAGCCTGTGTGCAGTGCACTTTTTAAAAACTTGACATTATCTTGAAGTTACACTCTCAGCAGAGATGGGGACAGCCAGAGGCAAGCCAACTGCAGTCTGTTGGTTGTTTAATGGCTTGTTTAGCTAACAAAAGTTTGTTTTAAAGCATGTTAACTTTTGTTCATAGAAATAAGCAACTTAAGGTAGAAGGTGAAGCTAAATGCTGTTAATGTCTTCACCACAGTGAGACAGATGATACACATGAGTGGGTTCACTGAGGCTCATCCATGTAGTGCTAATGGTTTAGCTTTACGTGTGAATTGTCCCTGCAGTCTTTGGGCCTAATCGCTCAGCATTCTCAGTCATTAATATATCCAGATCTTCTGGGTTGTTCTGGTTGCATGGTTTCCAGGGAGTCCATATAGATCTCAGGCTGTGAAGAGCTTGAAAGTAACAAGTTTAGTTACCTATACCAAGTTCCTCCATCTCCTCCTTCTTTTCTTCTTTTTCCTTCCTTTTCTTCTTCATTCTTCTCCTCTTCCTTGTTCCTCCTTTTCTTCTTTCTCTCTTCATCTTCCTTTCTGCAACAAAAGACAGACTTCACTTGGAATACTGTGCCCAGTTAGGGCACCACGGTTCAAGTAGGCCATTGATAAGCTGATATGTGGTAGATTCTCATTCTTTGGAGGTCTTTAAATAGAGGTTGGATGGCCATTTTTCAGAACTTGACATTACCTTAATGTGTATGTTCCTACATGATAGGAGGCAGGATTATATGGCCCTTTTGGTCCCTTCCAACTCTATCATTCTATGATTCTGTGAGTGCCTCACCAACTCCAGATGTTTTTGGAGCACATTTTACTGATTATTGATTCCTCACTATTGGCTTTGTTAGCTAGGGCTAATGGGAGTCAGTCTAAAGGACATCTGAAGGGCCAGAATTTCATGCAAAATAATTGATAATTTAATAATTAAAATGATTTAATCAGTAATTTAATCTAAAGCATGGTTTTATATTAAAAATTTAATACTAAATGATAATGGTCTAAATCTAATTGCTCTTCCCAACTGGAGCAGACTAGTGGCCTTACCATTCAATGCATCTTCTCTAGTTAAGACCTGCAATTGCATTTAGATAAGGAATAGGCAATTATTGGGTTGAGTGTGTCACAATGCCCCCCAAGGAACCTTGGAGGGACACACTTCCCCCCAAAAGAAATTTTGGACTTTTCTTCTCCAATACTCCCCAACATTCTTAGGGGTTGTGAGAAGCAATTTCACCAAGTAGTTGTCTTCTTGGGCCATTTTAAGCCCAGGGAGGCCTTTCTTCCTAACTAGGAGTGATCTGGTTGTCAACTTCTGGGTCACACTCTGGGCCAGAAGCAGGATATAAATGTGCCAAAATTGGCTCTGATACCCTAGTGGGTTGTTGAGGGGCATTTGGTGGCATTTTTTTGAAACACATATATTCAACAACAAAATGGGAGGCCTGGGGGCACAGCATACATGGTTCTGGGGGTTCTATGTGGCCTCACACTTTCCCCAACTGTGATTTAGATGATTGATAAATTGCTAGACAAAGAATTAACTGCAAGTCAGTTGCAACTTTCCAAGTCAGAAATATATTCAAATCTCATGAAATGAATGACAACTGAGCAGAAACAGCTAGCAATTTTCATAAACTGTCACTATCCATATTTATCTATTAAAAATAGTTTTATCCTGTCACTCATAAAAGATCTCCAGGGCGCAGACAACTATCTTTTTTGACATAAAACCATATAACAATTTAAAGGGGTAAAAAGAATTTGAAATAATTTAAAACAAGTTTAAACCATGGCCATTGAAGGAGACCCCACCACACTCTGAGGGAGTGTGTTCCACTGCCGAACAGCTCTTACTGTCAAAAAGTTCCTCCTAATGTTGAGGTGGAATCTCTGATCCTGGAGCTTGCATCCAGTGCTCTGTGTTCCAGTCTCTGGAGCAGCAAAAAACAAGCCTGCTCCATCCTCAACGTGACACCCCTTCAAATACTTAAACAGGGCTAGGTTGTGAAAAAGAGGTTCACAACCTAGTCAGGCCATGATCCCCAGGCATAGGAAGCATTAATAAGAACCATTAATGAAGTTTTAACATTGTGCCAAAGTGAAGTAAATGCCAGTGCCATTAAGGTCTCCAGTAGAAGGGTATTCCTTGGCCCACTCCTTTATCTCCACAAAATGTATTTCTCCTACTGGTGGCACACAAGGAACATCCTCCCTTAACATCTCAATACTCAGGCAGGTGTATACATACATGGAGAAGCACTCCCTCAAGTACTGAGGCATTTAGGTCTTTGAATGTCATCACCAGCACCTTGAACCCAGATCAAAAGTGTTCTGGCAGTCATAGAATCATAGAATCATAGAATTGTAGAGTTGGAAGAGACCACAAAGGCCATCGAGTCCAATCCCCTGCCACGCAGGAAATCTCGATCAAAGCATCCCCGACAGATGGCCATCCAGCCTCTGTTTAAAGACCTCCAAGGAAGGAGACCCCACCACACTCTGAGGGAGTGTGTTCCACTGCCGAACAGCTCTTACTGTCAAAAAGTTCCTCCTAATGTTGAGGTGGAATCTCTGTTCCTGGAGCTTGCATCCATTGCTCTGTGTTCCAGTCTCTGGAGCAGCAGAAAACAAGCTTGCTCCATCCTCAACGTGACATCCCTTCAAATACTTAAACAGGGCTATCATATTGCCTCTTAACCGTCTTTCTTCCAGGCTAAACATAGCCAGCTCCCTAAGTCTCTCCTCATAAGGCATGGTTTCCAGAACTTTCACCATTTTGTTGCCCTTCTCTGGACATGCTCCAATTTGTCAATATCCTTTTTGAATTGTTGTGCCCAGAACTGGACACAGTATTCTAGGTGAGGTCTGACCAAGGCAGAATAGAGCGGCACTATTACTTCCCTTGATCTAGAAACTATACTTCTGTTGATACAGCCCAAAATCGCATTGGCCTTTTTAGCTGCCACACCACACTGTTGACTCACATTCAACTTGTGGTCTACTAGGACTCCTAGATCCCTTTCGCACGTAGTCCCGTTCAGCTAGGTCTCTCTCCTCCTATATCTATACATTTCATTTTTCCGCCCTAAGTGCAGTAACTTACACTTCTCCGTATTCAATTTCATTTTGTTAGCTTTGGCCCAGCTCTCCACTCTATCCTGGTCATTCTGAATTTTGATCCTGTCCTCTAGGGTATTAGCTACTCCTCCTAATTTGGTGTCATCTGCAAATTTGATAAGTATGCCCCTAATTCCCTCATCCAAGTCATTGATAAAGATGTTGAATAGCACTGGGCCCAGGACAGAACCCTGTGGCACCCCACTGTTCACATCTTTCCAAGAAGAGGAGCCACTGCTGAGCACCCTTTGGGGTTGACCGGTCAACCAATTACAAATCCATTGAACAGTTAACTTGTCTAGCCCACATTTTACAAGCTTGTTTGCAAGAATGTCATGGGGAACCTTGTCAAAGGCCTTACTGAAATCAAGGTATGTGATATCCACAGCATTCCTTTCATCTACCAAGCTGGTAATTTTATTTAAAAAAAAAAAAAGAGAGAGAGAGAGAGAGAGAGAGAGAGAGAGAGATCAGATTAGTCTGCCATGACTTGTTTCTCTGAAACCCATGTTGACTTTTTCTGATTATGGCATTGCCTTCTAAATGTTCACAGACTCTCTGTTTAATGATCTGCTCTAGAATCTTCCCTGGTATTGATGTCAGACTAACTGGACGATAATTGTTGGGATCCTCTTTTTTCCCCCTTTTTGAAGATGGGGACAGCATTTGCCCTCCTCCAGTCTGCTGGGACTTCTCCTGTTCTCCAGGAGTTCTCCAAGATTATTGCCAATGGCTCTGAGGTTACATTTTCCAGCTCTTTTAATACTTTTGGATGTAGTTCAGCTGGTCCTGGAGATTTAAATTTATTTAGATTAAGAAGGTATTCCTGTACTACCTCTTTCCTTATTCTGTGCTAGATTTCCTTTTCTATGTCCTCTGTTCTTTTATCCTCAGGTTGGTCACCCTTTTCCTTTTCTGAAAACATTGAGGCAAAGAAGGTGTTGAGTAATTCTGCCTTTTCTCTGTCCCCTGTTAGCATTTTGCCATCTTTTCCACGTAGTGGCCCTATCATTTCCTTCTTCCTCCTTTTGCTGCGGACATACCCCCCCCTTTTATTGTTCTTAACCTCCCTAGCAAGCCTGAGCTCATTCTGCACTTAAGCTTTTCTGAATTTACTCCTACACGTGTTCTCTATCTGTTTGAATTCTTCTTTGGTGATTTTCCCCTTTTTCCATTTCGTATACATGTTCCGTTTAAAATTTAGCTCCGTTGAAAGTTATTTAGTCATCCATCCTGGTTTCTTGAGACACCTCCCATTTTTCTTCCTCAATGGTACTCTTTGAAATTGTGCCTTCAGTATCTCCCTTTTGAGAAAGTCCCATCCGTCTTGAGGTCTCTTCTCTTTTAGTATTCCTGACCATGGGATCACCCCCAGTATTTCCCTGAATTTATTGAAATCAGCTCTCCTAAAGTCAAGAATGCGTGTCTGACTATGCCTGGCTTCTCCTTTCCATTGTATAACAAACTCCAGGAGAACATGATCACTCTCACCTAAGGATCCCACCACTTGCACCCCATTAACCAGGTCATCCCTGTTGGTTAGGATCAGATCTAAAATAGCTGACCCCCTTGTTGCCTCTGCCACCTTTTGGACCATGAAATTGTCTTCCAGGCAAGTAAGGAATTTGCTAGACCTTGAAGTTTTGGTTGAGTTAGATTGCCAGCAAATATCAGGATAGTTGAAGTCACCCATCACTTCTACATCTCTCCTTTCTGCGTGTGTGTTTATCTGTTCTAGAAAGGCATCATCCAGTTCCTCCGTCTGACTTGGGGGTCTGTAGTAGAGTCCCACAGTAACATCCCTGTTGTTTCCCTCCCCTTTAATTTTTATCCAGATGCTCTCCACCTGGCTTCCAGTATTGATGTTGTGGATCTCTTCACTGGTGTAAATATCCCTGACATATAATGCTATTCCTCCTCCTTTCCTGTTTGGCCTGTTTCTCTTATAAAGGTTATACCCCTCTATTCCTACATTCCAATCATGTGACTCATCCCACCAGGTTTTAGTAATGGCTATTTTATCATATTTGTTTTGTAGTGCTAGGAATTCAAGTTCATCTTGCTTATTTCCCATGCTCTGTGCATTAGTGTAGAGACATCTAAGACCATGTGTTCCCTTTACTTGCTGCCTGTGCAAGTTTTTTTTGCCTCCTACTGTTGTGTTCCTGCGCTGTTTGCCTTGTTCCCTCTATGACAGTTTGACTATTTTCTCCAGCCCTTTTGCCTTCCAGAATACTGTCTCCCTCCCCCATATGACTCAGTTTAAAGCCCTCCTTATCAAATTCTTGAGTCTGTAGGCAAAAATGTTTCTGCCAACTGTCCCAACAATTTTTTAAAAAATTCAAACTCCCCACTCAAAATGGCTGTCCAGAAGCTACTCTCCTTCTTCTCCCATGCAGGAAACTGGCTGGAAAGCCTCTGCAAGGAGTTATATAGAGCTAGGCTCCCAGCTCCACCCCCTAGTGACTCAAAGATGTGACTCACAGAAGCTCCACCCCCTCAGCAACAAGCAGCCTCTCCCAACAGTTTTTAAAAAAATTCAAACTCCCCACTCAAAATGGCTGTCCAGAAGCTGCTCTCCTTCTTCTCCCTGGCAGGAAACTGCAGGGAGTCAGTGCAATTCAATCAGAACTAGCATCATGAAATCCCTAGAATGTGTTTCTGCCAACAATCTAGCTGCTGTATATCACAGTAGCATCAGTCTCCATTTCATCTGCAAGGTCAGTTCCACATAGAGCACACTGCAATAGTTTAACTGGAAAGGTATCCATGCATGGGATGACTACTGTTACCACATTATTCTTTTCCAGGAAAGGATCAAGCAAGCCCAAGATACTCTGAACCATGGAGTGTCAGGATAATATCCCTTTAAGTGCAGAGAGAAAATGTTGGAGCAACAGACCACTCTGATAGCACAGCTGAAATGGGTGTGTGCACAGCTGCGGCTAGGCAGAAGTTGACTAGCCCAACATTCCTATAAGGATACATTCTGTGTGTGTTACTGTTGTGGAGTGTTGGATGTTTGGAGAATTGCTGTTGAATTTGTTATTGAGGTTTGTTGTATATTTTCTGTGTTTGTTTTGTGCTGGAACTTAAGATAAAGCGTCCAGATATTATTGGCTGCTTGTAAGTCTTCTTATTGTGGGTGAAAGTGGGTCAAAGCAGTGATTGAGCCTGCTAGCTGAAGTCTTTGTTTTTCAAGCTTTATTCTGCTATGTAGTTTATCTGCTGTTTGGCTATTCCTGGGTCTAAGTTCATCCCCAGGCTGTGCTGGTCACCTCTCAGTGAGCCTGCATTGACTGGACGTGGAGTCCCCTTGGTCTCTAGTTATAAATGTAGATCCAGAAGTACATCCAAGTTTTCCACCTGTTCCTTCAAGGGGAATGCAAACCTATCCAGGTCAGATCACTTACTCTATTCCCAGATCCAGGAACCACCAACCCACAGAGCCTCTTGTTGGAATTTGGCTTCAATTTTTTTGCGGCTCCAAACCAGACTGTTCTCTTGCCCATATAACAAAGACACTGACACAGTATATCTTCACCAAATATATTGAAATAAGTAATAAGGATAAACATAGTACATTATATGCAAGTAGGAGGTAGAATATAAGGTAGAAAATATAATAAGGTAGAGTATATATATGGCAATAAAAGGCTACAACTTTAATGAAGGCTGATAATGGTTGGCGTACACTGCATGGGTCCGGATCCTTTCATTAGACAACCCACTGTTGTTTAATGGCACTGTCGGTCGCTACCGGCACCACTCTGCATGGAGAGGAGAAGTCCTGGTCAGGCCGCCTGCCTGACAACCCTTCCGTCCCCTATGAAGCAAGCAAGGTTATGGAAGAAGAAAAGCTGGTCTCTGTGAACTTGAACCTGACCTTAAACTTAATGATAATAATAAATAATACATTTTTATTTTTAACCCGCCCCTCTGCTCAGCAACCGGGGCCGGCGTACAGCAAGATTAAAACAACATCAGGTTAAAACAGTCCTTCCCCATCCTAACCCTCCCACCCCTTAAAACTAAATTAAACTAATGGAGAATTAAAACAAAAATAAAATACAATAAGTAAGTAAGTAAGTAATGGCAACGACGGCAAGGGGATGGGTAAGCCATCAGCTCCACTTGAACCGGGAAGTTATTCCAGGAAGGCCTGCCGGAAGAGATCAGTCTTTAGCGCTTTCTTGAAGCTATCAAGAGTAGTGATAAGACGGATCTCATCTGGCAGGCCATTCCAAAGTCTGGGAGCCATAGAAGAGAAGGCCCTCTGGGAGGTCTGTGACAGCCTAGTTTTCATAGGCTGCAGCAGGTTCCTCCCAGAGGACCGAAGTGCGCGGGGGTATCATATGGTCATGAACTTGACCTAGACCTTGATGGAGACCTGTACCCCCCACCACCAGCCCTATTGTTATAAAGCGACGGCTGTAAAGTGCCCATTGCAAAATGTCACAAAGGGATGCGCCATCCAGCTATGTCAGCCAGAATACCCACCCCCCACCCTGTGCCATCCAATCAGGGCCGTCCGGGCCCCAGGAGCCAGCCAGGCTGCAAACCAGCCTCCCATTGAGCCCGGCAGCCATCTTGGGCTCATCCAGCCCCTTACCCACCCCGGCACTGGTTCAGCACCTCTACAGCCTCACCTGATTCTGAAGACAAGGAACTGGGGCTTATATTTATTTTGATGGCACCAAAACCTCTGATAACCTCACCCAGTGGTTTCATCCAAATAGCTAAATCTTTGGTGCAGTTCAGAATTCCCTTAAAGAATGATATATTTTGTAAGCATTTTTTAAAAATGTTGGTACATTTTTAATGACTGGTAAGATTTTTTTTTAACCTTCTGTTTTGTGTTTTGAAAATATCACAATATTTCTTGAGTTTTCTTGAACTTCTCTCAACAGATATGCAATCTTATATGTATTTATTAGGAGAAAGACCCACCGAAATCAGGAAGGATTTAGACTGGATTATAGTGTGTAAATTCAGTAAGCAAGACGTACTAAATTACTTGTAGGCTATAGTGATTTGGAAATTGAAGCACCTGGAGACTGAAGCTACAGTGTTCAGATTTCTAGTTTATTATGTGCTTTCTCCCCCAACACACACACACACACACACATGGACACACACATATTCACACCACAGACAGATACACATCATATATGCATATATCATTTATACCTTACATTTAATATGTTTACTTATCAGGTAACACAGCAATCTCAGTGGGGAAAAGCTATTTTTAATGATATGTTAATTGAATGGGATGCTAGAATGGCTCTTTTCCCCAGAAGTGTCCCAGCTGAGTGATAAAGCTTCTCCTGATCAGTAGAGCCAGCATATATTTATAATATCGCTGGCTGTCCTCTTCAGTTTCCTATTAGCAGAAATAACACTAAAACTGCAACCTATGCTGTGAACTAAGAGTTGAAGCTTTCATTCACCTGCACACACATAAACACATGTGCACAGCTCTTTTGGCTTTTGTGTACTTGAAAACCATTTATCTGAACTTTTCACTTATTTTCCTTCAGTTTGCTTGGGCACTTAAATAAGATCAAGGTTGAGGGCTGGACTGGCATCAGCATGCACCATGCTTGGCAGCTGCCGAGTCACCAGTAGCCTCCACTGCTGGCTGCTGTCCTGAGCTCATCACCACCTTCAACCAGATCCAGCGAATGGTGAACCCTATCTTGGTTTTTTTATGCTGGCAAAAGAATGTTTTAAATGCAGCATCTGATAAAGTTCTATGATTCTTCTAAAATTAAATTTGGTTTGAGCAGTCTGGAGACCTGCTTTTTTGCCTTTACAGGCTTATGGAGGACAGGTTCCTGCCCCAATAAACAAATGGAATGATCACAGGGGAGGTGGGAAGACAGCCCAAGGAGGGTAGGGGATGGTGAATGCAAGTATTTGGTTATGAAACTGCATCGATAACCTTCAAGGCCATTTTGTTAAAATGTCAAGGTTTGGGCTAACAAGCGAGAACCAAGATTACAAACTTTTAACTAGTTTTATGATACAAATAGTTATACTTTGTACTCGTTTAGGTAACACCTTTATCCAGCATTCCCAAAGCACAGTATTAGGCCTTATTACAACCCCCCTGAAAGATGTGCAAGTATTGCTATTACCATTCCCACTCTTTTTTTAAAAAATGTGGAAATTAATGTCTTGTCTAAGGTCACTGACTGAGCTGGTGTGAAGAATTGTTGACTCCTAAGCCAGAGGTATTTTAGATCCCTCCTTTTCTCCTGGCCTTAATGACCTTTCTCTTTTACTATGTTCTTTTGTCACAGAAGTGTGGGAAAAGGTTCTTAGCAATTTTGAAGCTCTTAAGCATCTGAACAGAAACATACCATAAAAGAAACACACATTCCCCTTAATTTCATTTTATTTAGTCTATAGAGCACTTTCCTATAATGAGTTTCATAAACCACTTATGTACGGTGCCTGTTTTTTGTGCATGTGTGTCTTCATAGTCAGTTCTCTTTTTCTCTGTTAATACACGTTGACTAAACTAATTAGTAGCAAGTTAAGCAAGGTGCTAGTATCTGGTTAAACTCAGGGTTGTGGGTTTTTTTGTGTTTTTTTGGATTAAAGAAAATGGTGGGGGGGGGTTGCTAGAACTTTTACATATTTATTGGCTATTCATGTTTAATTTAATTTATCTTTAATATTTCTCTCTGCTTCCTATCCTTGGCATTTTTTCCTAACCAAGCAGTCAAACCTGAGATTGGGGCTTGTCGTATTGTTGCTGGTTGTTGTTGTTGTTTGTTGTTGTTAAAGAAAGAATTATCAAAGGAACAAAGGGAGTCAGGATATTGCATATGACTTCATGATACCCACATGGAATGGGGCAATTTCAATATTTCAGTTCCACCCTATTTCTGTTCCCTAGTCTGTGCCTTGGTCTCGGTGTATTCAGCAGGTTGAATGCCAGCAGCTGAAACAGCTGTTAAGCCATACTGGAATGGAGCGGCATGCTGCATCCGGACCTCGATATTTCTCTTGACATCTGGATGCTGCTGGCTTGTGAAGCCTGCCTTAGGCCCAGAGGCTGTAGGAGCCTTGTGGCTGTGAGCATAGGGTCTTCGCTGCTCTTTAAGCGATTAGGGCACTGAAGCAGCAATAATGCTGAATTATCGCTTGGATGCTTTCTTCCAAGGAATCTTGGGACAAAGCGATTGTCAAGGTGGAGTATTTACAGTAAAGTCATGTTCATGGAGACAAGGCTAATTGCTGTGTGTTTAAAACTAAACCTTTCAACTTCTCTTAATCCTCAAATAGCTGTGGATACCTTAGAACACAAGACACACCACATTTTCTTAACCAAATGCTAAATAACATCCCCGTATGGAAAAAGCTGGCTATTCTCATTTGAAATCATTACTACAAAAAAACAAAGCACAAATTCAGCTAGTTTTCAGTTGTAGCCCAGTTGAATGAAGCAGATAGCAAAATCTAACTGACAACATGAAAATGAAGCTATATAAATGTTTGTGCCAATGAGACAAGAAGAAAAATAAATAAAAACAGAAATGTAAACTTCTAAGCGCCACAGGAAGGAATATTAGGAAAGGAAAGCGTCTGATTTAACACATTGATTATTTTTTTTTAGTTTCACTCTCTGATTGAAATTGTGCTGCTGTAGAAACAAAACTAACTACTGCAGCACTTTCCTTTACAATGTGTATTATTGAAAAACAAAGGACAACTCATATGCAAAAAATGCTTTAATGCGCTTGTCTTTTTAAACTGGAAAAAGGGTGATATGGCCTTTTGTCCCCACCCCACAATTTTGTTTTTAATCCATTAAAGGTATTATAACTGAAGAAGGCCTCTTAAACAGATTTCTTTCGTTTGAACAGTGCTGGATTCTATATTGAAGACCAATTTGTTGCTCTCAGTTAACCTCTAGTATTCTAAAGGGGTTATATTTAATTAACACTGGCTAAAGGCCTGACCTGAGAGGCAACTGAAAGTGATTGAACTGCAGTTTCAGAGCCAGAGTCTAGTCAGCTGGGAGAGGAGTTGGGGAGGAAAAAAAATTAGAAACCACCATTTACTGAAAAATTCCTTCCAGCTAAGCTGTATTTCAATGGGCCATTTAATGCTCAGATGGACAAAGGTATTACTTCAGTCATTGAGTTGTATCAAACCCTTTCTCAGAGGCCCTTTTTAAAAACTCTACAGGAAAAGTGGTTTAAGCATCATATTCTCAGCAGAGCAACACTCAGTCTGTTGAAAAAAATATATGAGTGAAATGAGGTGAGACGCAGAAGCCGTGTCAGTGTGAGCTTTTGCCTCACCCTCAAGACAGTTTCACAAGGGAGTTGCACTTCTGAGTTTAGGAGCTCAACAACAAATTCCCCTTCCTTTGCCTTTCCCCCATCCAAGGTATATGGGCTTATCTTACACTCTGATGTAGTAGATCTATGATTTGCTTTCTGGAGATTTGAGGAGTAGTTTTTATTAATCAACTCAGTTTGAGTAGAAAGTCCTGTTTTAACATTAAAACAAACAGTTTTAACATGAAAAACATTACAAACATTTAGCAGAATGACAATTGTCCTTCTGCACATGTTGGTGGGCTTGTATACTTTATCAGGTTTCTCATCTGAATGAACTTCAACTTTGTAGAAATCATTAGAAAGCTTCCCACCTCTTCCCTCTGACGGTTTGACTTTGTGTCCTTGTTCCATGAAACCTGTAGCTTGAACTGAAACTCGAGTATTTCTGTCTGCATTTTGTTCATATCCATCTCACCCATTTATTTATTGCCTCACCCATTCTCTCTATTTCTGTGTTCTTCACTCTCTAAAGTCACACTGTAATGCTAGCATTGTTTATACAGCCAGTGCTCTTGTCAACAAATACACATAGTCTTCTTATTTCCCACATTTTCATATTTACTTCTCTGCAAAAGTTCATGTACTCAGAACTTGTGTTTTCCTCTACTTTGACTGTCTATGTGGAGGTGTATGTAGTAAAACCAATGGCACTACTTTTCCATAGGGGTTAAATTGTGTCTCCAGTGAGGCTGGTTGGGTCTCCCATGTCAGACAGGGTATTGCTGAGGAGCCAGACTGACGCTTATTGCATGTCTTAAGTAAAGTTGCAGGGCAGCTGGAAGGTTCCGCTTTCTGTGCTGCCTTACTGCATGATGCTGTTCTTCCAGTGTTCTGCCATTCTGGTCCCATGGGAGCTGGAGGTAAAACTGTGCATTTTTTCTATCCAGGAAAAATCTGTTAGTAAAAAGATGTGGTTTTACTTCTGTTTCCCACGGGACCGGAATGGCAGAATACCGGAAGAATGATGATGTCATGCAGTAACGTAGCACTGAAACCTTCTGGCTGCCAAGCCGCAGCATGCAATAAGCCTCTGAATGTGCCAAACAGCTACTGGGCTGAGGCACTAGTGGGGAGCAACACTGGCAGAGGATCTCTCAGAGACCATAGTAATGGCGCCATAGCTAACGCTTATTAGTACTGCACAGAGGGAGGCACAGTAAACCTCCTTTGGAAGATCTTTTACCATGAAAACCTTATGATGAAACAATCCAAAATTAAACAAGAGATAGTGCCAGAAGATGAAACTCCCAAATTGGATGGCACTCAATGAACTACTGGGGCACAGCGGAGGACAACTATTGAGTAGCACTGTAGCTAATGACACAACCGGACTCAAGCCAAAAGGATGTTTAGCTGTTTAAGGTGTTCAGAAGCAAAAGAAAAGTTTGAAACTACACAACACATATTATATGGAACATGGAATGTGAGAAGCATGAATCAGGGGAAGTTAGACATAGTAAAACAAGAAATGGAACACATAAACATTGGAGTTCTTGGGGTGAGTGAACTATAGTGGACAGGAATGGGACATTTTGAGTCAGATACTTACACAGTATTTTATTAAGGTAGTGAACATCTAAGAAGAAATGTGGTAGCATTAATAGTGAGGAGAGATGTAGCAAAAGCAGTCAAAGGATATACAGGTTGCTCCCTGTATCTGCAGAACCAATATCTGCAATTTCAGTTATCCACGGCTGAAAAAAATAGGGACATATACCATAGAGTCACACTGGAAAATGCCTAGAGATGTGTCCAATCTAGGAATCATTAGGTCCTGCAACACAACTCTATGGTATGTTTGAACCAGAAATCATTTATTTTAATAGAGTTCACTATTATCTGCTGTCTCATTTATAAATGGTAAGTCTGGAAATGTATGCCCTGTAGCTCTCAGGGGTGACCTTTAATGCAAAGTCTTACTAAATCATATCAATAAGGCTTCACAAAAAACCAATCAATATAACCATAACTATAAGTTTTGCTCCAGCTACAGAAGCAGAAGAAGAAGAAATAGAAAGATTCTTTGCTGGAGTCCAGGAGGAAATTCATCACACATCAAAACAGGACTTTGTATTAGTCATACGAGATTATTGGAATGCAAAAATAAGAAGCAGAGAAGAATCAAAGATTTTAGAAAAAAATGGCCTAGGATCAAGAAATAAATCAGGAGATAAGCCGGCTGAATTTTGTGAGGCCAACAGTTTATATGTCACAAACACATTCTTCAAGCAACCCAAAAAGTGGCTGTATACATGGAATCTCTTGATGACCAATACAGAAATCAGATAGACTGCTTAATTGGAAGCAGAAGACGGAGAAGCTCCATTCTCTCTGCAAAACCAAGACCAGGAGCAGATTGCGGCACAGACCATGAACTACTGACATCAAAAATTAGAGCAAAGCAAAAGAAAAAAAAACATTAAACCAGCATCATGCCAAAATACAACCTGAAGAACATCCTCATCGAATTTAAATATTATGTGAAAAATAGATTTGCACTATTAAGCCTCATCAACTGGGAGCCAGAAGAATTCTGGACTGAAGCCAGAGACATTGTCAGGGACAGATGCAAAAAGACAGTATCTGTAGCCAAATAGAAAGATAAGCCTCACTGGATAACAGATGAAACTCTTCAAGTAGTTAAGGACAAACGAGAAGCAAAAGTAAAAGGGGACAAAAATGGTGTCAGAACCCTGAATACAATTATTCAACAGCCTGTGTGCAGGGACAAGAAGAACTACTATAATACTCAATGTAGAGAAATAGAATGTGACAACAAAAAAGGAAGAACAAAAGACCTCTTCCACAAGATCTGAGAAAGCAACAGGAAATTTAACCCAAGAGTGGGGATGCTCTATGACAAGCAGGGGAAGACATTACATGACCAAGTAGAAATAAAAAGAGGATGGAAACAATACATGGAAGAACTACTGAAAAGAGATGAAAGGGTGACAGATTAATTCAAGGAAGAACCATGTGATAATAAACCTCCAATTTTAGAAAGTGAAGTGGAACTTGCACTCACAGCTCTTGGGAGAAATAAATCACCAGGAACAGATGGCATACCGATAGAGCTGCTTCAAGCTATAGAGACAGAATCTACTGTAGTTCTAATTAAAATCTGTCAATAAATATGGAAAATAAAACAATGGCCCACAGATTAGATATGCTCAACATACATTCCCATCCCCAAGGGGACACCAGGGATTTCAGTATCCACAGGACCATTGCATCCATTTCCCATGCAAGCTAAGTGATGCTGAAAATTCTACAACAAAGACTTCATTGGAGTGAGCAATGCCAGATGTCCAAGCTGGGTTCAAGAAAGGAAGGCATGAGGGATCATATTTCAAACATATGTTGGATAATAGAGTGCACTAAAGAAATTTCAAAAGAAAATCAGCCTGTGCTTTATAGATGACAGCAAAGCATTTGATAGTGTAGATCATGAAAAACTATGGATCCTTCTTAAAGAAATGGTGTATCACATCATTTGATTGTCCTGATGCATAACGTATACTTAGGACAGAATATGAAGAAACGGAATGGTTTCCAATTGGCAAGGGGGTCAGGGAACGCTGCATTTTTTCACCCTATCCATTTAATTTGTATGGTGAATATAACATACGTAAAGCAGGATTAGACTTGAAGGAAGGAGGTTTGAAAATTGGAGGAAGGAACATCAGAAATTTAAGGTATGTAGATGACACTATACTACTAGAAGAAAATAGCAAAGACTTGAAATGATTACTGAAGAAAGGCAAGGAAGAAAGTGCAAAGACAATTTTACAGTTGAACAATAAGAAAACAAAAATAATGACCACAGATGATTTACTTAATTTTAAAGTAGATGTTGAAGACATTGAAATGCTTCACGATTTCCATACCTTCACTCAGTCATTAATTAAAATGGAGACTGCAGTCAAGAAATCAGAAGGGCAGGTATGAAGGAAGTAGATAAAATCCTGAAGTGTCAACATATATCATTGACTACTGAAGTTAGGATTGTCCATGTCATCACAGTTCCAATTTCTATGTATGGTTGTGAAAGCTGGACAGTGAAGAAAGCTGATAGGAAGAAAATCAATTCATTTGAGATGTAGTGCTGGAGAAGAACTCTACAGATACTGTGAACTGCTAAAAAGACAAATCCTAGAGCAAATAAAATAAAGGTCCTAGAGCAAATAAAGCCTGAACTATCCCTAGAAGCCAAGATGACTCAACTGGGACTGATGTACTTTGACCATATCGTGAGAAGACATGACTCACTAGAAAAGACAATAGTGCTTGGTAAGGTAGAAGGCAGTAGGAAAAGAGGAAGACCACATTCCAGATGGACAGAAGCCCAGAGTCTGCAAGATCTGAGCAGGGCTGTTGATGACAGAGTGACTTGGAGGTCTCTCACTCATGGGGTCACCATAAGTCAAGGTCTACTTGATGGCAGTTAACAACAACATATGTAGAACAGGCTCTAGTCCTTTGCTGAGCTTGGAAGGTTACTTTCAAAAAGCAATTAGTTACATCAGTAGTGCCAAGGACTCTGAAGTTAGTTACCACTACAACTACAATTTTTAAAAAGTAATAATATTCTTTATTTTAAAAAAATCATTTTGAATGCTACAGGCCACTGCCCTGTTGTACAAATATATGATTTCCCCATCCATGTCATCATCACCTTAGATTCACAACAAGTCTGCACTGGAATCATGTGATATTCTTTCTCAAACATTGGTGAGACCACATCCCCCTAACCATAGAAGTATCTAAAAAGTTAAATCAGTAGTTATCCCTTTTTAAATTATACTATACCAGTTTTTGCCCATGGTGGGCTGAGTTTTGGTCATAAATCAAATGTTATTTCTGGTTTTTATTTTTTTAACTTTTCATACTGATTTATTTTGTTTTGGGGCTGGAATGGCAGGAAGTTTTAGGGCATACTACTTCCCCTCCCTGCTTTATTATTTGGATATGAGTTTTGCCTACCTATTCTTTTTTTAATTCAAGGGGCAATTGGGCTGGAGGGGGACTAGGCAAGGCTGAGAGCTTTCTATAAAAAATGGATTGAAGAGTTGGCGGAGCTTGCATCCTTGAGACAAATACTGTCATTATTGCAAAAGAGAATGATTTTCAAGTACCTAGTTATTAGTATTGAGTTACTTCCAAGTTCTGTTCTTTCCTGTTAATCAGGGTTTCTTTGACACCCTGTTCATCATCAGATGATCCTGAAGAGCCTTTCCTGAACAGCTGTAATACAAGAAACACATTCAGGGGTAGCCGTGTTGGCCATGCAGCAAACAAAATCCAAACTCCACAAAAAAGTGATACATTTATTGGCCAGCCAAACTGCAAAACATATGATGCAAGTGTTTGAAGCTCTACTGGCTTCTTCATCAGACAAAAGATGTTTAAAAAGAAAGAAAGAAAAATGACGATGTTGAAGTCACAGGCCTACATGTTGTCTCAGATGTTGCTTGTGTTGTTCAGGTGAGGGGTCTCATACAGGCAGAGGCCACTCCTACTTCTTGGCCCTGTGGAGCTGAGTCAAATGACAGTAAAATTTCAGTCTCTTTGCAGCTGTGAGGCAACCTCGCTGGTATCCAGAATGTCTCTATTCCTTCATGAAGCCATGGGCAATAATACAGTTAGTGTATTCTGTTCTCTGCATAGGAATGTTTGAAATTTTTATATCATTATTGTTTGCCATTATTGTGAGCAGTATGTAGAAGGTAGAGCTGTATACTTCCAGTCTCCTGAAACTGTAGTGTTCCACTTTGTGCAGACTGAGGCTTTCAAAATTAAACCTACTTGCTATTCTTGGTAGTCCCTGATATCTGGGGTGAGGGGCATGTTTTATTCCTTATTCCCTTGCTCATCTGTGTTAACAGAAGCCCTTGCAAGTGAATCTGGTTTCAATGTGCTTGGCTCCATCTACTTTTATTTGCATAACCCCACCATGGGTTCTGTTCTTTGGCCACTTTAGAGTGTTATGCTACAATGTGTATATCTTTGCAAACTAACTTTTTGACATGCTCAAACATTTATCTCACATTTATTTGAATAATTTGCTGTATTGTAGGGCATCAACTTTTTGGTCAGTGTTGATGCAATATGTATATGACATTATAGGGTGATGGGTTACATTATGCTTACAAATTTTCTGAAATAGAATAACACTAATAAAACAATTGCTTTAGTTCAGAGGGGAAGGGAATGCAATGCATACAGAGCCAAGTGCCAGATTCTTTTGATTGCCGCAGCGGCTGGCAGCTATTTGTGGTTTATCCAAGTGTACTTTTGTGGCTTTGCCTTCCACTTTATGGTAAACTGGTTGTGAACAGGTAATTCAAGAAAGTTATATTTAAACAACATAATTGAATCTGTTCTATGTAATTTGGCTGTTCTCATGGAGCACAACACCCCTCAATTTACTCAATTGAAGCTGCAGTTCTGAAAAATCAGTGTCAAGCCCTCTGTGGAAGAACACTGTGTGTGTGTAAACTGAAAAAGAAAATATGTTGCTACTTCTATAATGGCTATGGGTACAGGGGTTTGGATGCATGCACAGGTAGCTTCTCCACCCACAATCCCTGCCAAATTAGTTCTGGTTGAGGAAATATCTCCAGGTATATACAGTACTGCTCCTCAGTTGGAATTAATAGGGGAACCAAATAAAATAATTGTGTCATGTTAATAACAATAATCTTCTTTCTAAGCAGCACATCACATGTAGGGCTTTGTATAAAGGCTGTAGATTCTGTACTTTTTCATGTCGTGAAGCTCATTGGCATTAAAAACAAATGCTGTAAAAGTCAGGAAACCATGGGGTTGTCTAAATGGTGGAAATAACCTTCATGGAATTTGCTGGGAATACAACCTGTCTAAATGGGATCCTGCATCAGTCCACTGTATTCAGATGGAGGGGGGGGGACCAAAATGGCAAAAACACCACCAGAAAAGTCTTCACAGCTTTTCCTGTAGTTTTTTAAAAACAGCGAGGGGTGTGTGCATTCCTGCTCGTTGGGACAAGTGATTTGGTATTAATAGCTTTCACATATGAGAGGAAGTGCAATGCTCATTGGCCAGGTGAGTGTGGGGGTGTGTGGCTTGCTAACAGAGCAAGTGCCCGCTGCAGCTATGTTGGATTTTCAGCTTAGCGAATGATTGCTAAGGCAATAAAATGGGATGTGCTTTTTTGTTTTGCTCTCCTGTTAAATAAAAAAAAAACTTGTTCTATTGCTCTAGTGCACCTCAGACATCTTTTTTTTTAAAAAAAAAAAAAGTTCAGCAGCAGCTAAGTACTAACGCGATTAAATCACTTGTGGCTGCCATCTTGCATGTAAAGCTTATGGGGGCAAAAACACCATTAAGACAAGTTGCTGCAGCTGTGAAATTCCATTACTGTGAAGTACTCCATTTCTGTACTCTACGGTGAACTTGCCACGGGTCAACGTAAGAGGGACACTCCAAATAACCGATACAAGGATTCCCTGAAACAACATCTCAGGCTTGGCCAAACTGATCACCAACAATGGTCTGCACTGGCCTCACATCGGGAGGCATGGAGACGCACTATCCACAATGCTGCAGCCTTATTTGAGAACTCACGCCGAACAAGTCTTGAAGAGAAACGACAACGCAGAAAGAATCACAGCCCAGAAACATCACCCAAGGAGACCCTCTGTTGTGCTTTCTGCAACCGGACTTGTTTATCTCGGATTGGCCTTTTCAGTCATCAGCGCACTTGCAAAAAGCGCGAGATGAGTCCTTCCTGAATCTTCGTTTGTGAAGAAAAGCCAGAGAGAGATAGATGGGGCCCATGTCTTCTTTTCCCTTTTTGTTGCCCTCATGAATACCACAATTTTCCAAAGTCTGATTCCTGAAAACTTCTGTAATCCTCTCATCATGTCTTTATTATTTCAGTTGTACTTAAAGCAGGTATGGGGAATATGTGGCAATTACAAATATGATCATCTCTCCCCATTGGTTGCATTGGCTAAGGCTGATGGGAGTTACAGTCTAACAATATCTGGAAGGTCACTTTTCCTACCCTTGAGTTCAAATCTATGTTCTCACATAGAGGAGTGGAATCCCTATGGAGAGGCATCATGAGAAGACTTAAGTAGGCTATGAATGATAGGATTCCCACACTGCTAGAATATTTCTTTCTTCCCAGCAATCCCAAATCCTGTGTGTGAATTTTACAAACTGCTGCTGGAGGAAGAAGCTGCTAAGATCTTGTCCTTTACTCCAAAATCACCACCAATTCATATATAGTATGGTTAGCACGCCCCTGAGTGTTCCAAAAAATGTAACACACTTTTTAAAAGTACAGAATGGGCTCTACAGCTTACAGAAACAATATTTTAGAATATTTTGAAAGAAAAACACATACCATACAGGAACTATCCTGATTCCCCCCCCTCCACCCTTTAACCTTCTGTTCGATGGCTTTCAGGAGGTGTGTGTAGCATGGATCAGACTCATCTACCAAATAGTACTGAACCTATACGATGGAAGATAGATTATGCCTCAAGGAAATGTACTCTTTGCTAATTCTGGTGCAAACTGATTTGATCCAAACATCCCAGACTAAGGACTTTTTCAAACTTTTTCAAAAAAAACCCCACAAAAACACCCTGCGGAAGTCGGGAGGAAGATGGTGCTGTCCTGCTTGCAGTGCTCCATTTCAGATGACACCATCCTCCTCCCGACCTTCACCCATGCTTCCTCCATGCTGCAGGCATGAGAAATGCACCACTTTTTATTGATGGGGGTTTTCTGTTAATAAAATCATAGAATCATAGAATCATAGAATCGCAGAGTTGGAAGAGACCACGAGGGCCATCCAGTCCAACCCCCCTGCCACGCAGGAAATCTTGATCAAAGCATCCCCGATAGATGGCCATCCAGCCTCTGTTTAAAGACCTCCAAGCAAGGAGACCCCACCACGCTCCGAGGGAGTGTGTTCCACTGCCGAACAGCTCTTACTGTCAAAAAGTTCCTCCTCATGTTGAGGTGGAATCTCTGTTCCTGGAACTTGCACCCATTGCTCCGTGTTCCAGTCTCTGGAGCAGCAGAAAACAAGCTTGCTCCATCCTCAGCGTGACATCCCTTCAAATACTTAAACAGGGCCATCATATCGCCTCTTAACCGTCTTTTTTCCAGGCTAAACATACTCAGCTCCCTAAGTCTCTCCTCATAAGGCATCGTTTCCAGACCTTTCACCATTTTAGTTGCCCTTCTCTGGACACGCTCCAATTTGTCAATATCCTTTCTGAATTGTGGTGCCCAGAACTGGACACAGTATTCTAAGTGAGGTCTGACCAAGGCAGAATAGAGTGGCACTATTACTTCCCTTGATCTAGACACTATACTTCTATTGATACAGCCCAAAATCGCATTGGCCTTTTTAGCTGCCGCATCACACTGTTGGCTCATGTTCAACTTGTGGTCTACTAGGACTCCTAGATCCCTTTCGCACGTAGTCTCATTCAGCCAGGTCTCTCCCATCCTATATTTATGCATTTCATTTTTCCGCCCTAAATGCAGTACTTTACATTTCTCCGTATTGAATTTCATTTTGTTAGCTTTGGCCCAGCTCTCCAGTCTATCCAGGTCATTCTGAATTTTGATCCTGTCCTCTAGGGTATTAGCTACTCCTCCCAATTTGATGTCATCTGCAAATTTAATAAGTATGCCCCTAATTCCCTCATCCAAGTCATTGATAAAGATGTTGAATAGCACTGGGCCCAGGACAGAACCCTGTGGCACCCCACTGGTCACATCTTTCCAAGACGAAAAGGAGCCACTGCTGAGCACCCTTTGGGTTCGGCCGGTCAACCAATTACAAATCCATTGAACAGTTAACTTGTCTAGCCCACATTTTACAAGCTTGTTTGCAAGAATGTCATGGGGAACCTTGTCAAAGGCCTTACTGAAATCAAGGTATGCGATGTCCACAGCATTCCCTTCATCTACCAAGCTGGTAACTTTATCAAAAAAAGAGATCAGATTAGTCTGGCATGACTTGTTTCTCTGAAACCCATGTTGACTTTTTGTGATTATGGCATTGCCTTCTAAATGTTCACAGACTCTCTGTTTAATGATCTGCTCTAGAATCTTCCCTGGTATTGATGTCAGACTAACTGGACGATAATTGTTGGGATCCTCTTTTTTCCCCTTTTTGAAGATGGGAACTACGTTTGCCCTCCTCCAGTCTGCTAGGACTTCTCCTGTTCTCCAGGAGTTCTCAAATATTATTGCCAATGGCTCTGAGATTATATTTGCCAGCTCTTTTAATACTCTTGGATGCAGTTCATCTGGTCCTGGAGATTTAAATTCATTTAGATTAAGAAGGTATTCCTGTACTACCTCTTTACTTATTTTGAGCTCGATTTCCCCTATTGTGTACTCTGTTCCATTATCCTCAGGTTGGTCCTCCTTTTCCTTTTCTGAAAACACTGAGGCAAAGAAGGTGTTGAGTAATTCTGCCTTTTCTCTGTCCCCTGTTAGCATTTTGCCGTCTTCTCCACGTAGCGGCCCTATCATTTCCTTCTTCCTCCTTTTGCTGCGGACATACCCAAAAAACCCCTTTTTATTGTTCTTAACCTCCCTAGCAAGCCTGAGCTCATTCTGCGCTTTAGCTTTCCTGACTTTACTCCTACACGTGTTCGCTATCTGTTTGAATTCTTCTTTGGTGATTTCCCCCCGTTTCCATTTCCTATACATGTTCCGTTTAAAACTTAGCTCCATTGAAAGTTCTTTAGTCATCCATCCATTTCCTGAGACACCTCCCATTTTTCTTCCTCAATGGTACTGTTTGAAATTGTGCCTTCAGTATCTCCTTTTTGAGAAAGTCCCATCCGTCTTGAGGTCTCTTCTCTTTTAGTATTCCTGACCATGGGATCACCCCCAGTATTTCCCTGAGTTTATTGAAATCAGCTCTCCTAAAGTCAAGAATGTGTGTCTGACTATGCCTGGCTTCTCCTTTCCATTGTATAACAAACTCCAGGAGAACATGATCACTCTCACCTAAAAGTAGTGTGTTTCTCGTGCCTTCAGCACAGAGGAAGGTTGGGAGGACAACGGCACTGCCAAAACAGAGTGCTGTAAGTGGGACAGCGCCGTCCTCCTCCCGACCTCCATGGAAGATTATTTTTCCATTCGAAAAAGTCCTAAAGCACTGATCAAGACAGAGGTATCTACCAGAGGTTCCTCTTCCCCAAAAGTTCAAGTAAAATTCCTTCTTGAAAAGGAACTACAAAAGAAAAGATAAAGATACACATTTTAAGAGAAAATACGTGATGAAATGTATATTTTGAAAAAAGACATTATAAAAATATGCTTAAATATATCATGTGGATGTGGGAAGAAATCTGAACAGGAACACATGAAAAAATAATCTGTTTGGCCTATTCCTCATATGCTCTTTCTCCAAATAAGGAGCAGCTACAAGATGTAGAAGCTCCATTTGGACACCTGATTTGTGCTTGTCTTCCTTGTCAAAAGGGAGGGAGGATGAGAAATAAGGCCATATAATCAGACATCTGGATGATTGGTTCAACCAGGTTGCCTGATTTATTCCTGTCGTCCAGGCTGGCCCAACCTTAAGGCAGGAGAGGCAGGTCTCTTAAGTGGTGGATTTTGTCAGTATCATGAAAAGGCAGCAAATTGTTGGATATGTAACTTATTATTAGTGCATTTTTTGTGTGTGTGCTGAAGATGGTACTTTGGGGATTTTATGTCTGTTTTGCCAAAAGAAACTGGTTGGGCTGGAGTACTATGGGCAAAGCTGCTCTGCCTTAGAAAGCAAAATGTTTTGGGTTAGCCTTGTCAATCATTTGTTTGTGTGGTGGAAGGGAAAGATTTGTACCTATTTTTCACATTCTGAATAGAATATTGCACTATGTAATATTTATATCATTTTATAATCCTTTGACTGAATTGTGCCCTTACATTTATACTTTCATGGAAGAGCAGAAAACATGAGTCACAAAAGACTCTGTTTGAGGTGAAATTGTTTAGTAATACATTTTTGGCCAGTGCTTGGCGCAACAAATATACATGCCTGAGAAAACTAGTTGGTGGGTTTAAAAAAAAAAATCCTAAGCAAATTTAACCAAAGCATCATTATTTAAAACTAAAAACAAAAGATGAAGGAACTTCTGTGTCCTCTTTCAATTCATCAGACATCTCCACTCTACAAAAGAGTTATGGGAAATAAAAAGATCACTTTGTGCTTGTCTATACGAGGCTATAAAATTTGGATTGATACGCACGAATGCCATTTCACAGCAGCTTTTATTCATCTCCACTTTTTTTTTCAAGATCGCATGCATCTGAAGCCATACACGTTTGATGTTCAAATGGGCATGCCAGTGAATCAAGATGGTGGGTGTGAGTGAATTGCCCATGTTTTTATTGTCAGCAGTTGCCACCGCTGAACAGTATTTTTTTTTTAATAAAAGCATATCCGAGGTGCAGAAGTGCAATCTTCTGCTTAAATAAACAGAAAAAGAAAAGAAAAAAAGACTGCTTCATTTCCTCAGCTCATTATCACTATGGTAAAAATCCAACATGGCAGTTCAGGGCACTTACCTTGTCAGCAAGCTCTGCCCCCTTGCATGCATCTGGTCAATCAGCTTTGCACTTTTGCTCTTATGGGGAATGTGCATCAAAGCGAATTGGTTTTCCCAATGAGTGGGAATGAGCATTTCCATCACATTTTTTTTTAAAAAAACTGTAAAAGCTGCAAAGGCTTTTACTGCATAGTATTTCGTGTCTTTGGTCACCTCCTTCCAAATACAGCAGATTGACGCGGGATCCTGTTTGGACATATCGTATTGTCCTCGAATTCTATGAGGAGTATGTTTGATGTATAGAAAAGCCCTACGATTCCATACCCTCTAACATTTTATAGGTTAAAACCTGGACTCATGTTGTTAAGCAATGTCAGAGTGTGGTCAAGATAGCAAAAATTAAATGAGGAAGGACACACAAACTAGGAGAGGCTGAAGAACTTTGCCCAGTCTACTGGGAGGGGCAAGATTCCATTCCCCCTTTCCTCTCTACCCCTGTGGAGTTCAGTGAGTGCAAAGTACTTTTTCACTTTGAGCTCGGATTTCACCAAGTGAAGTAACCCAAGGACAAGGGGGGGGGGAAGTGGGAGGACGGGAGAGAAACTAGGACATTTTAAAAGCAGTTGACATAGGGGCAGGGGGATGGCAGAAGATTAATCAGGGCTGCTCCTGCCAAATTAGGACAGTTGGAGGGCATGTGATTATATTATCTCCTTATTGGACCTTAATGAAAAGAGCCATATTTGAGCCCCAGGAAAGGCAGAGAATATTTGATTGTAACAACAGTTCTATTTCCATAGACATCTGTAGTCTATATCTTTCTCTGAGTTAGCTATATGGATTTCATCTGTTAATTGCCTTTATTTCTGAAAAGAAGCAGTATTAATCCCACATAAAGAAAATGCGGGTGCAAATTTGACTTTCCATTGTGGTAAACTTTCTAAAATTGATCTAATGTGGCTAATTTTTAATTAGTACTCTTTTTAAAAATGTGGATATCATGTAAAAGACATGTAAAACAAAAACTAATGTGACAACAGCTTAAAACTAGGCTGTGATGGTACAGAATCCATGAACAGAAAGGGAAATTGTTTCATCACCTTGTCTGCATCCATGACAAATTATCTATGGTTAGTAATTGCATCAGCATTCATTTTCTGCTTTACATAGCACAAACAGAGAGTCTGTTTCTTTTGAAGGCTGAGGCACGAAATCAGAATCCATAAAGCACTGATATGGATCCTCTAATTGTTAATGCTTTTATGTCCTTTTGCCGGAATAATAAAAAAATTCCCCAGCAGAGGTCAGGATCTTTGTCACTGACTTATTTTACAGATCCTTTTAACATCTGTCCTGCAGATTGCCGAGCAGAGACCTTAGTGTGCGTCAAGCCTAGTAAGTTCTTGTTCATCTTCACAGCTGTGAATTAACTCAGGCTTTCCAGTAGAGGACAACCAGACAGCATAATAGGTATTACTGGGTAGAAACAACAACAGAAGCCACAAATGGAAGAAATAAATGTCTGAGTTTCAAGATGATTTAGGGGAATTGTTTGGGACTTTCCCCCCAGCAACTACAATTGCCAGTCTGTTCTTAAGAAATAGAAAAGTGTGTTACACTTTTAAAAGAAAAGGGGAAGGGAAAGTCTATTCATATCTGTGTGGGAACCTAATAAGGTTCCAGTTTCCAGTGATGATGGCTCCCCAGTTGTGCCAGACCTGCGACAAGAATACTCCTTTTGTGTGCCGCTTAATGTGGAAGCGATAACATTCCTATAAGAGACATATGTGTTTACATCTTGAGATGTGTTGTTTGACAAAAAGCTTTGTTCTCCACATATTTTCCTCACAGAGTTTCATGCTGAGTTGTTTTGCTGGAAAGCTTTGATTAGCTAGAATTGGTTTGCCAAAGTAAAATAGACACTTGTTCCATTCATCCTCTTGCTGAGCTGTAAATTATAGTCAAATATATGAGAAATGTCAGAAAGAAGTGTTGATTTGAACCTTGAGCTAACAGACATTTAAAAAGGGCATAATTCTTCCAAAGGAATGAGCCAAAAATGAATAAAAGTTTTGTTTTTTTAGAGAAATAAATGTTTATATTCTGTCAAATGAGTCTAGCTTAATATTTTAGCAATGGAGACAACAGCATGTAACATATTTGGCCCTGGTTCTTTCTTTAATTCAAGTACTGTATTAGTTAATTCTAATTCTAATAATACAAATAATATTAAGCACAACAGTGTCATAAGCCAGCCCTGAGCAAGGGCTTTATATATGTTGCAGAACCTCCAGATCCATTGGGGAAAATTCAAGTCTTACATGGGAAGTGTCAGATCCCATTTCAAGGGTAGACACCATTGGCTGTTCAACTGTGATAGGCATGGTGCTGTCTCACCTCATCTTCTTTCAGACCACATGCACAATTGCATTGGAGAAAAGCACCTGTTGGAACTGGAAGTCTCTTTTCTACAAGTCTCTTTGTCTCTCTCTGTGTGTTTGTACATGCACATCAAGGACAAAGAGAGAACTGATTGTGTAACCAACCCATGAAACTGTTGGCATCTTTAGTAATTAGTGCTGATTGGTATAGTTTTAAAACATTTTAACTAACTTTATCTTATTATTACAGTTCATAGTCTGCAGTATTCAGATTCCATTTTTAACATGGCACTCATAAATATTTAGGCCAAGTAAAAGTTGAGTACATGTAAATGACCTGCATATTACATTTCTGAGATAAATTTAGTAGGGCATGTGTTAATGAGGATGGGGGTTTGGCCCGTAATGTTAGTATTCTTTAAAAGCTATATTAACTTTTCAATTTATTAACATAATGTTTATATTTAACCAAGAAAATCCCACTGAGACATAAAAATTTGGTTCTGGTTTTGTTGCAATATGGTTTTAAACATAGAAACACTGGCATTTATAATATACACATTTGTAACAGGTAACATCTGTGCAAATGAGCTGTTAAATGAGGAAAATGTGCACTTAAAAATCCAGTCTAAAACCTGTTACTTCAATTTTTCTCATAGCAAATGCATTTTGAAACTCTATAATTTGATTCAGTTATGAACTTTCAAAAGTATGCTGTGCTTTAAGACATGTACACAATTGTGAATGCAATTTGCACTGTTACTCTTTCAAGGACCCAATTGCTGAGCAGTGAAAGATATTTTTCCAGCAAGAGCATTTGGTTACTTGGCAGACTCCAAAATCTGGAGCATAGTAGCTTTGGATTTGCCTCTGGGTTTATCACATGATTAGGTTGCTGATGAGTTGCCTGGCTTCCGTTACATTTGCTTTAAGGTGCCTCTGGTCCCCTTTCTTCGCTTTCAATCCTTAGGAGCTTAAAAGTATTGGATCTCTTGTGTGATACTGTTTTTGGCCAACCAAAAGACATCACTCTAGTTTTCAAAGTTTGCAGGCTTCTTCATCAGGCAAAGATGGTAAAATGGCATGAAGAGGGGAAGGTGGTCACAACATCTACATTTTTTATTTGAGGTGTTATGGTGGCTCTTATGGATGTGATAAAATGGGCCCACCTCATAAGACAAGGAATGTTTGATGTATCTAATGCTGTTTTTGAAATTCCCTTTGATTTCCAAAGCAGTTTGCTATGTAACACTTGATATTTTTTATTTAATAAAAACAAGTCTATAACATCCTTGGTTCCAGTGGAATCCTGGCCGTAGGGGGGCACAATATTTTTCTGGTGTTTTCAGTATATCAGGAATGCAGGTCTTCTTCTGAACATTATTTCACTTGTTCATTTTCTGCTCTCTCGGTGAGGAAGGGAACAAAAGGAAGCCCTTTCATTCAGTGCTTCCCTGGCATCAACAGCTGAGAGTGTTTCATGCCCCCGGCTACTTGCTACTTCCCTGCGTAGAGAGAAAGGTGGGGGAATGAGGCCTCATCCTCACTTGATGTTTGCCAGGCCCTGAGGTTTCAAGGCCAAAACCTGAGACCTGGGATGGCTCCTGGGGATGTCATTACCATTATGCATTATGTAGCAAACCACAGTTGCTCACAGTTTGTCATTCAAACACACACACACACACACACACACACGTATCTTATTTTGCTGTTTGGTAATTAAGGGTGCAGCTACACTGTAGAAATAATGCAGTTTGGCACTACCTTAAGTGCTGTAGCTCCAGTCTATGAAATCCTGGGATTTATAGTTTTAAAGGGACTTTAGCCCTCTGTGCCAAAGAGTGCTGGTACCTCACATAACTACAAGTTCCAGGATTCTGTAGGATGGAGCCATGGCTGTTAAAGTTGTATCGTTGTTTCTACAGTGCAGATGCACCCTAAGATGGAAACCTTAGCTAAAGGGCCTTTTCCAATCCAGGTGAAATGAGGGAGTTATTCCTTCTCACCAATTTAGAGATACAGGATAAGACACATTTAATCTAGCCTGCTTGATTCTAGCCAGAAGGTGGATGAAGAGTAGAGCAGAGCAGACTGTGAGACTGGCACCACAACTGAGATGGAAGGAGGAAACAAAAAACATAGACCAGCATGGAGAGATTTTGCAAGTTGCAGCAACACATTCATTAAGCCTTGCAAATTGAAACAATTACAGAGAAACTGGAGATTTTCACACAGCCCTGTCCTCTTGCCTGGAGCTGAGCCCAGCAAAATTAATTTACATTCTCATCTCCCACCTAGAAATGGCCAATGAAAACTGGAGATTTGGGGCCAGGCACTAGGATCTGACAACCCCAAAGTGCTGGGTGCAGAAGCTCCGGCTAGTGCTTCAGTTGGGAAGCCTATGATGACAGCAAGTCTAGCCACGATGGCGTCAGAGGTATGGCCATGTCCCTTGACATCATCCAGCCAATAGATTTCTTGGGGTATTAGGATCCAGGCTTTCATTCCATTTCAGTTTTATAACCTGCCTTTCAGAGCATCACTACCTACAAGTTGGCTTGCAACATAGAACAAAAGGAATACAAAACATTTCAAATACATTTTAGATACACATAAACAAACCAAATTGAGATGAAGTCCCACTCCATGCTAAAAACAAAACAGCAGCATACAATTGCACAACATTTAAGAACGCCTCAATAAAACAGACAGAAAGAAGCAAACCCCCAAAAGTCTTCAAGATCTACATCAAGGCCAGTACGGGGCAGGGGGCATGTGGGTTTCACAAAAATAAAATTCCAGCATGGAGGATCATAAGCAAAAAGGCCCTTCTCTCTGGTTATCTGAAAGACTGCTGCAGTTCGATGGTGGGCCAGAAAGCAAAACCTCTGAGGCCAAACTGGGTAGGTTGGTAGAGATGCAAATGATGTGTGAATTCATGTCCCCTCCCTTCCTCACTCTCTCTTGTGTGGCTTTTCAGTATTTCATTATTTGCAGAAAAATACAATTACAGTCAGCCCTCTTATATCCATGGATTCAACCATCCACAGCTTGAAAATATATCTCCCCATCAATAAATAAATAAACCCAAAAATCAAACCTTCATTTTTGCATTTTTATATAAGGGACACCATTTTACTATGGTATTTAATATAATGGGACTTGAGCATCCACAGATTTGGGTATCCACAAGGGGTTCTGGAACCAAACCCCAGTGGATACCAAGGGCCTACTGTAATAATTCTGTGAATAAGGATAGTCAAATTATAACATTGGTATACTTGAAATAAATTAAAGATAAATTTGCTTCACATTTTTGATCTGCTAGTAGAATTTCTCCTACAGAATTGTGGCTTTTGAGTATGTTGGTTTCCACAGATTGGAGTAGTGGAGGAAAATATCTAGATTGCAAGTTGAAGGTATGGTTGAACCCAGAAAGTAATGCCTGTGAACTGCATGTGGCCCCAACCTCCTTTTTTGCCCTCCCCATCCCAGAAACTCCAGACTCTTCCCAAACTTTGGAGGTGAAGAAAATCACCCCAAATCACCCAACAGGCTACCAAATTTCCCCAATACAACAATATTGTATAACACCCCACTCCACTTTAAAAAAAGGGAAGCAGAGATTAGCTAGAAATCCAAGGGGGTGAATTTTGGTGACTTCTAGGTTATATTTTGGGGAGTCATGGCCAAAAATGTAATAGTGCTGGCCATCAGGGAGAATAAGGGTGAAAATTGTCCCCTTCCCTATCCAGCCTGAACCAAGAAAAGTTAAGTAATATTAACATCCTGCCATGGGCCCTGTCTGCACTAGTGAAAAGACTGGACACATCCCCCACCCCCGAATCTGGCCTGATAAGGCCACATGATATGCAGCCTTATCACTGAACGGGTATACCACTTAAGCCAAAGTTTTAAAACTTGCAGTTTTCTCCAGAATTTGCTTGACACTCCAGACAAAACTGTAGTGTGAGCAAAGTATCCACTCTGGATTTAGGGTGTGTAGAGTCAGGACAAGTGCTGACTGACAGGGGCCACCATTTCCCCCCTCCTTGGCAGCACTTCCTCATTCCAATATTGGTTGGAAAGGCAAAACCCTGGCATAGTCACTCACTCACTCTGAGGTCAGAACAAGCAGCAAGACGTGATCACATGGTTGTCTGGCTTGTTCTGACCTTAGAGTGAGTGACTTTATACCAGCGGTGGTGGGGCTGAGGAGGGGGAAATGGTGCTGCAGAGGTTCCTGGGGGTAAAAAACTGGAGTCACTTGTGTAGACAAATCCAGCTATAAGAAGTCCAGATTTGGGCTTTAACTCCAACATGAGGAGGAACTTTTTGACAGTAAGAGCTGTTCGGCAGTGGAACACGCTCCCTCGGAGCGTGGTGGGGTCTCCTTCCTTGGAGGTCTTTAAACAGAGGCTGGATGGCCATCTGTCGGGGATGCTTTGATTGTGATTTCCTGCGTGGCAGGGGGGTTGGACTGGATGGCCCTCGTGGTCTCTTCCAACTCTGCAATTCTATGATTCTATGATTCTATGATTCCAGTCCAGAGTAGTCCAGATTTCATGTGGTGCAAGTCTAGGCAAAAGTAGTCCAAATTTCAATCAGATGTTTACCCCTGGTGTAGACAAGCACAAAGCCATCTCAGCTCTTCTCTGGCAATCAGTGGAGATGAATGTTACTTAATTGGCACTAGACTTCAGGTTTTAAGCTGTTTAGGGACACGGAGTTTCTGTTACTTTGTAAATTAGTGACAACATGTGCATCTGAGGGTTGCACCAGGTCTAATGGTTTGAAATTAGAGGAGAGTAGATTTTGATTGAACATTAGAAGGAACTTCTTGACAGCAGGAGCAGTTCAGCAATGGCATCAATTGCCTAGAAGGGTGCTGGGAGTCTCCTTCTCTGGACATCTTCAAAAAGAGGTTGGACAGCTACTTGCTGGGAATGCCTTAGCTGGAGATCCTGCATTGAACAGGGGGTTGGATAGATGACCCATGAGGACCCTCCCAACTCTGTGATTCTATGACTCTATGAAAAATTGACTGGGAGCTACAAATTCCCATACACTCCCAAGTGACTCATGCAATTATACCTCAGTGCCACCTACGCTGCCTGCTTGATCCTAGTGCTGCACAGAATTTTTTTTAAAATGGTCAGTTTCTGTCCTGTCTATAATCACTAAGGTGTGCTGTTATGAGCCGGTCTGTTTCCGTCAGTGCTCCCATCTCTCATGTGATCTGTCACATGGAATGTCTCAGGCACCTGTGTGTCATTCAGAACCCTTTTTTAGGGCCAGGAGGGGAATGAAGCCCATGAACCTTTATCCAAACTGCGAACTTTTATATATAATGTGTTGTTTTGAATGGGATGTACCTTCTTATCTCAGTTCATATATGCACATGACTAGTTGTGTGTTAACATCTTTTTTTTTTTATGCACAACGGGAGCTTGTTCAGGGCCGGTATAGCAAGCATATTGAAGAATTTATATTGTTGTTTTTCTGAGCCTTTGAAAGTTATATTTGCTTTAGATAGTTTTCAGTGCCAAAAATATCTCCCACCTTGTGCACACTGCAGAAAACATGTAATTTTTCTTTCTTCATACTTGTCATCCAGCATGTTTATGAATAAATGTCCAATTAAAATCTGGTTAATACAGATGAAGCATAAGGACTCAGAGTCACATCTGTGACCCCTGCCCAAATAGTGACTTAATCCTGGAAGAGGCAAACCATTACAAAGGGAAGGAGAAAAACACTTCTGAAAGGTATTTAGGCTTTGAAAAGGCCAGTTTGATGTCCCCTTTGCTGTTCAGACTTAATAGTAGACACTCTTATGCATAACTGGATAGAAAGGGGGAGTTGAGAAAGCTGCCTCAGGTATATAAATTCAGATGCGTAAACAGCTTGAACATTAAGTGAAACTACTGCTGAAGCTAAAAGATGGATATAAGTGCATTTCTGACTTTATTTATTTAATATTTACAAATTCTACAATTATTTCATAATGTTTAATTATTGTACACTTTCCATATGTTGGCATTGTCTGTGCCATTTTTGTCTGAGGACGTTATCACACACAGGGAAATGCAGCAAAAAAACTGCATCCCAAACCATGTCAGAAGAACATGACAAGAACAGAAGGGGCTACATTATTAGACATCTACATCCCCAGCCATTCTTGGGGTGTAGTGCTGGTGCACACGAAGCTTCACTTTTTCATAGATGAGGATAAGCCACCAATAAAAAAGGATGTCTTATTCACACCCATGTTACGCCCCTGGAATACTGAAGGACAACATCGTCTGATAATATCTCCTGTTTCTGTTCTCATCGAGTTCTTCTGACATGGTTTTTGCTGCATCTGATAGCTCCTGAGGCAAAACTGAATTTTGTGACTTGTATGCAAACTTACAAAATTTAGTCAAACTTGTGTTGCTTCCCCTGTTTTGCCTAATAGCTTCTACTGAATCGGAAATAGTGTGGGTTTTAAGTCAGATTAATTTAGGTTGTTCCCCAAAGCCAACCCAATTTAAAATAACAATATGAGAAATCAGATGATGAAGATCTACCAACCGTCAGACTGAACCACCCATAAGAACAGCCTGAAATGCCAGGAATGTATCCAAGAAATCCACTGGAGATGAGTGGTTTGTATGTCTAAACCTATTCAGCAAAAAGAACCCACCACTTTCTCAAATCCCAAGGCTGGTCTTTAATGCAGGTGTATTTGGAGTCAACGTCACTCAGACTAAGGCAGGGTTATTATCCTTATGCAATCAGTGTCTGTAGATGTCATTTAAAAAAAAACAACAACAAAGTCTGTTGGCATTAGTCTAAAGTTAAGATTATCTCTTGTTGGCTCAAACTCTGTAAAGCTGGGAAGTCTGAACCCAAAGCAGATGCTTAACCAGAATACCCCCTGAGAAATGTTTGGCCCTCTAATCAATTAGGTTAGTTTTGTTAAAAAAATAATCAGATAATTGCTCATGTAGTACTGCTGTTAATATATTCAGAAATAATTCCTAGTATATTCAGTGAGATTTGCATAGGAGTGTGTTCTCTGGAAAAGATACTAATTCTGATAGTTGTAAATATAGAGTGTAGTAGTCTCATTGTTGACAGTTTTGAAAACATTTTTATCTGCCTGACCTCGAAGAACAGACCTTGCTTTGAAAATGGAAAGTAAAAGTAAGCAAAAGTCAAACATTTGCTAATGAGCATTTATTACACAAGGAGGAGAAAACAAGAAAGGAAGTAATATGGACTATTCAGATTGCTATGCATTTGAAAGACATGTCTAAACTAAACAAAACAATAACAACAACAACAACGGGGGGGGGGAGAGTCTTTTGTAGGCATCACCTAGAACTAGAATGCAGTTGTAGGCCTCCACCTTCACTCTCCACCTCAAAGTTGCTGCTGGATGAATGCTGTGTTGAGGGATTTGGCCACAGTTTTCTGTTTTGTTTTGGCTTTTTACCTCATAATATTTTTTAACTCACTGTCCATCAAGTCCCTTTCCTCTCTCAAAAATTCCATTCTCAAATATTCTACTCTTTCTCTCAAATGTTCTCAGTTGCTTTCAAATATTCCCTCAGAATCAGATAACAAAAAACAACAACAAAAACACCATCCTCAGAATTTCCTGTGGCAGTTCCTCAGAACCGAGAGGAGTTGGATGAGTCCTTCCTGAATCTTTGCTTGCGAAGAAAAGCCAGAGAGAAAGAGAGAGAGAAGATGGTTAAAGCTTTCCTCATAACCCTAAGCTAGGGGTGGTAGTAAGTTTAGGGTGTGTAGCGGTCAGCTGTCTAGCAACTTGCAGTCTGAACTAAGGATATGCAGATTGCTCATTAATATTTGTATCCTTGACACTTGAGAGATCCTATTGAGTAAAGGAGAAGAGTTGCATCACTTTGGGACATCATTCTGGAAAATTTGTTGTGTATAGGATATGTGTTTTTGGACAGATAACTTGTTTTCTGAACAAATTGGAATATTCTTCCTCAGGAATCAGTGTACTTAGTGCAGTGTGTGTAGTCTGAACAAAACACAAAACACATTTTTTACCCACTCAAACTATCGTCCTGTCCAAACGGTGAAAATAATCCAAATGGCAATTGCATGGAAGACTATCTGTCCAAACAGACATTTGCATCAATATGTCTCATTCAGAAAGGGGGCAGTCAAATTAACCCTAAAGCTCTGAAGGCGAGCTCTGATTTTTTAAAAATCTCCATAGGGTATGCAAATGTGCGATTGTTAGGGCAGTCACATTTATGTTGCTGTGACCAGGCAGCGTAAGTTGATTGGCTGGACAAACATGGGGTGGGGTTAGCAAATACAGAAAGTGCCTGCTGCAACCATGTTGAATTTTCAGTTAATCAAGGGTCCAGTAAGTCGATAAAATGATGATCTTTTACTCTCTTTCTCTCTCTTTTTTTTGTAAATATGAATTATCTCATATGTGCACCATGGTAATTTTTTTAAAAAATTGGGCAGAGGCAGGTTAAAAGTGTAATTAAATCACTCATGGCTGCTGTTTTGGCTATGGGGCATGTGAAGTTTAGGGGGGGCTCTTTTGACCATTAACACAAGTGGCAGCACGGCAAATTGCTGTTTCTTCAGAGGACATCATATTTTTTCCCTTTGGAAAGAGAGGACCTATGTTTGCTGTCCAGAATTTTTTTTTTTTTTACAGAAAATATGTTTTAGAGAAGAAAAGGTGTTTTCTGCACAAAAGGCACTATTTTTGTGCTAATATTGGACAAAAATCAAAATTTCATGCAGGAATCACTATTTCATGCAAAATACGCTGTCTCCTATGCAGAAATGTTGGTGTGGTGGTTGTGCAGAAAACACATTACCACCCTGAAAATACATTTTCAGTGTAGACAAACCACGTGTATTTCTGAGCAAATAAATTTTCCCAAATGAAATCCTAAATTGAAGCTGAATCCAGACAAAACGGCAGTTCTCATGGTAGCAGTCCCGAAGATACTAGGATACAACCTCCAGTCCTGGGTGGAGTCACACTCTCCTCAAGGGACTGTGTTCGCAGTCTAGGGGTACTCCTGGACTCGTTGCTCCAGATGATGAATCAGCTAAATGTGATGGTCAGGAGTGCCTGTTATCAGCTTCAGCTGATCCTCCAGCTGCGCCCTTTCCTGGAAGTCGGGGACCTTGAGACCATGGTACATGCTCTGGTAACCTCCTGTCTTGATTTTTGTAATGCACTCTACATGGGACTACCCTCGTGCTTGGTCTGGAAACTTCAACTAGTACAGAATATGGCAGCCAGACTGGTCTCAGGTACATCTAGAAGAGACCATATCACACCGATCTTAAGATCACTTCACTGGCTGCCCATTAGTTTCCAGGCCCAGTACAAGGTGTTGGTTATCACCTTTAAAGCCCTAAATGGCTTGGGTCCAACCTATCTTTGGGAACACCTCCTTCCATATAATCCTCCCTGTACACTCAGGTCCTCTGGGAGGAATCTGCTACAACTTTTAAAAACTAGGCTCTTCCTCAACCTCCCAGAGGACATTTTTGGCTATTGCTCCCAGATTATGGAATGGCCTGCCGGATGAGATCCATCACATTACCACCCTAAATAGCTTTTAAAAAGCTCTTCAGACAGATCTCTTCCGGCAGGCCTTTCCTGAATAGATACCTGGCCATCAGAAAGAAAAATCTAACTTAGTCCGATCCCAGTACAGTTATCTTTATTGTTCGTTTTTAGTACTTATTAAGTATGTTTTAAATGTTTAATTATTTAATTGTATTTAAGGGGTGGGTGGGATGGAGGGTCTTGTATGTATATTTTAAATGCTGTAAGCCGCCCCGATTGCATTTGTAGAGGGGCAGGATACAAATATTTTATTATTATTATTATTATTAGTAGTAGTAGTAGTAGCACTTGAAAAAATTGCAAAAATTCCTCGCTGCAATTATTCATTCTTGCATGCAGGGACAAAATAAATGAAGATTTACACTCCTAGTTTGTGTCTGTAAAGTCATATTCCATATTCTATCTGCTAGAATAGCCATTGGCTACAGAATCCACTAGATTTCCTTGGCAATGGAAGATCCCACTGAAAAAACTGGAATACTAGCAGCAGTCTAGCATCAGAATGAACTAAAGATGAATGAGATAATTTTGCCAGAAGTTGCTAGCATATGCTCTGGGTCAGGAAAACCATAATAACTCTTGATCTGCTGATCAAAGCATGACCAAACCAATGAAGGCTTGCCTTCCTTTAATTGCCTGAATATTATATGTCAGGCATTTTCACTAAAATTTAACAGAAATACATGCTACATGCATTTGAAAATTGGGCTAAAAGAAGAAGGCGTAATTTTTCAATGCTTTTAAATGTGCTGTCCCTGTGACAATTTTTATTGGGATTGGTTTGAAATTTGGCATAGTTGTGAACCTTATCAAGTAGATTGGGATGCCAAGTTTCAAGTTATTAGCTTAACAGATGCCATTTTGATAATAAAAAATTGAGGGCTTGTAATGATAGACCTTCCTTACAACTTGCCTTTAAAAGGTAGTAAGGGACATTGGTAAATATATGCTATCTAACAAAAGCTCAAATTCCTCTTTTCTCTTTGTGCAATTATATTCCCTTACTCTGTTATGGTAGTCAAATTTAGCCTTCATGGGAAATGCATGTATCCAAGGTCTTTTGCAACATTTTTCCTTTTGATGTTGCACAGTGATATAGCCTATGAATCTAACAAAGAATGATCCTAAGAATATCATGTTAGTTTATGTTAGTGCAATAGCTAAAGGGTGTTGAAAAGATCCTGTGTACCAGCAGTAATTACTCAGTGAATATAGGAGAGGTGAAAAAGCAGAGTTTAAGTAAAGGATTAAAACCAGAGTTTTCACTCTTAATATTTAATTGCTGCAGTTTGTAGCACTTACATTCTCTCTAAGGCATCTCTAAGGTAAATTCATCTCTTAGGCGAATGGATGACATTGCAGTCAAGTGGACAATGAAGGGAAGCGTCAGTCAGGTTCCTAAAGTGCTGTGTGGGACCAGCCTTAATACTAAAGTTATTTGAATGGTGCTTTCCCTAGTACAGTTGTTTGAGGTCTATAGACTTACTGGAAAAACCAGCCAGGAACCTGAATACTGAATTTGACCTTATATACATACATTTGTCTAGCCACTGAGTCATTGAGCATATACAGTATTGTGTAACTTTCATTTCTTTGGAGGCTTGTTATATTAGAAAAATTGTTCCAAAGAAAGCAACAATTATGACATAAGCACATCTGGCTCTTGCAAATTTTTCTTTATTAAGCTTTCATTTAATTACATGTGCCGAAAGGTCTGCTTTTGATTATTGTAATTTTTTTTATTTGTCCATCTGAATGACAGTAATGCTGGAAATTATATACAAACCACTTTAAAAAAACCCTTAATAAGTCAGATTTATACAGACTTCTTTGTGAGAGCGGGAATGGGATCTTCCCTGCTTATAGTGGCAGAATTATTGCTTTTGCTAATTCAAGGTGAGGTTTTAAGGTTGGCTGCTAGGGAAAATTAAACCTATTTAGTTTGTTCAGGAAATAGTTTAAAATGTTTTAGGAATATATGACTTAATTGCACATCACCTGACAGGGTTCTGTTCAACTTCTCAAAAGTTCAGGAAGTTGAATGTAAACTCCATAGTCATGTTTAAAGTTGTACTCATATTTTTGTCTTTATGTGTAGCGATTTACACTTCAGTTCATATTGGCACTAAAAGATATTAGCTGTGTAAATTCTTTATACTTAACAGGTAGAAATAAAATTAGTTGACCGCTTCATCTCAGTGGCAAACAGTATGACATTAAACAAAAGAAGCCCAGTGCAGTTTACTGTAATATTCTGTGATACTTGACAGCTACTTGCAAGCTAATTTTAATGTATTTAATGGAGATTCAGATGTGCTCTTTAATAATTAGATTAGCCATGCCTGTTTTGATCATGTATTAATTGTGGTATAATATCCAGACAATGCACTACTTTCCTTAGTAAGGTAGAATGCAGGCTTTATTCTTGAAAGTCACTAATCTTCAATAACATTGGCCTAAGCACATGCCACAGTAGACTTGACATTTAGGAGTATCTGCTTCAAGATTTCTTAAAGATAAAAGTTCTACTTGTTTTGCAGCAACTCTATGCCGCTCAGTTGGCCAGCATGCAGGTTTCACCTGGAGCCAAGATGCCCTCCACCCCTCAACCACCAAACACGACAGGGACGCTCTCACCTACTGGGATGAAAAATGAAAAAAGAGGGACCAGCCCTGTAACTCAAGTTAAGGTATGTATTTCAGTTTACATTCATAAACACTCCCTCTGATAGACAAACAGATCTCTCTTTTTTGTTTTATTTCTTAATTTTTGGTCTTTAATAACATAGCACTTATATATTAAGAGACTGGAAATATATTTCCGTATTGTAACAAAAGCATTTTCTCTTCCCCCCGCCCCCCAACTCCCAATCCCCTCCAATGGCTAGATAAAATATTTTAATATCCATTACCTATAATGTGGAATATCTTATTTATGGTTTCTCTCACTTCTTTGTACCTCTTTTCACCTTTGACTTTCTCAATCAAAAAACTCCAACTATCCCACCAGGCCATTTTTTTATTTATCCATTAGATTTTTCCTTTCTCTCCCTCAAAAAATCAAATTAGAAATAAGCTGCTATATAACGTGTCCAACTATTTTTAGACAAACAGATCTTAATTTACTATACTCTTAATATTTTTGGGGGGACATATTTAGGGTCAGGCTAAGAAAGGACTGCCACTCTAGGTGGAGCCAGGTTATGCTTACTTAGCTACAATTGAGGTACTTGCTCCTGTAGGTACTGCTAGGAGGCATTCTTACAATAAGGACTTAGCGATAACCATCTCTATTTACACAAAGGAGGACTTTCAGTGATAGTCAGTGACTTTCTTAGCTCTGCTGGGCCATTTACAAGTCTCTGTGGACTGTATCCACCAGACATAGCAATCATGGTGCTGTTTATGTGATCATTTATAGGTAAGTTGATTCGGGAATCTTTGGCTTTTTCCCGATTCTCTTTAATCTTCAATTCTCCACTCAAGAATCTAAATATATCAGAAGAACTGGTGTGATATTTATTCCAGTATAAAAGATGATGATGATGATATTTATTTCTTACCTGCCTCTCCCTGTGGATTGAGGCAGAAAACAACACATCAACACATAAACATCTTTCTCTCTGGCTTTTCTTTGCAAACGAAGATTCAGGAAGGACTCATCCTGTGCTTTTTGCAAGCAGCTGATGACTAAAAAGGCCAATCTGAGATAAACAAGTCTGGTTGCAGAAAGCACAGCAGAAGGTCTCCTTGGGTGATGTTTCCAGGTTGTGATTCTTTAATATCAATTAAAAAACATATCAGTTAAAACTTATCAATTTAAAAACAAGTAAGACTAAGAAATTTTAAAACAATCAGTACACAGTTTAAAATTCACAATTTAAAATAATCTGGATAGGCCTGCCAGAAGATACTGGTCTTTAGTGCTACTTTAAATTCTAACAATGTATTCAGCTGTTGTATCTCTTCTGGTAGGCCGTTCCAGAATCTAGGGGTTACTGAAGAAAAAGTCCTCTGGGTGACAGTTGCCAACCTAATCCTAGCTGGCTGTAGCAAATATCTCTCAGAGGACCTAAGTGTATGGGGTGAATTATATGGGAGAAGGTGATCTCATAGGTAACCTGGACCTAAGCCATGTAGGACTTTAAAGATATTAACCAGAACTTTGTACCTTGACTAGAAACTAATTGGTAGCAAGTGGAGTGATTTTAATATTGGTGTAAATATGATTACTCCTTGGTGTACCAGTGACTAATCTGGCAGCCATGTTTTGAACCAATTGAAGTTTCCAAACTTAGTACAGAGGTAGCTCAGTGTACAGCACATGGCAAAAGTCCAGCCTTTAGATTACCAGTGTGTGCACTACCATCTTTAGGTCTTCCAACTCTAGGAAAGGGTGCAGCCTAGTGTAACAGCCGAAGCTGATAGCAATCACTCCTGGATGTCACATCTTTCTGAGCTGTCATTTGGAGCAATAGATCCAGAAGCACTCCCAGGCTTTCAGGGGGAGTGTAACTCCATCCAGGACTGGTTGACACACCTACAAACCCAGGTTAGGACCATTGACAGTAAGCACCTTAGTCTTGTCTGGATTCAGCTTCAGTTTGTTTTTCCTCATCCAGCCCATTACCTCCTCCCGACATTCATTCAGAGGTGACACACTATCCTTAGCTGAGGCTGTTTTTGAAGGCATGGGGAAATAGTGTCATCAGCCTACTCAGAGCACCCTGCCCCACGCCTCTGGATGATTTTTCCCAGCAGTTTCATGTAGAAATTGAATCACATTGGGGATAGAATGGCACCTTGTGAGATGCCATATAACCACTCCTTTTTTGAGGAGCAGCTATCCCCAAGCACCACTATCTGGAACCTGCCTGAGAGATAGGATCGGAACCATTGAAGCACAGTGCCTCTGATTCCCAAATCCCAAATTCGATACCATGGTCTATGGTATCGAATACTGCCGAGAGGTCCAAAAGTACCAGCAGAGACATACTCCCCCAGTCAGTGCTCAGACGAAGATCATACACTAAGGCAACTATAGCGGTCTCAACTCTGTATCTTGCTCTGAAGCTGGTTTGAAAGATAAGATTTTATTTTCTGCTTATTTCTATTATTTTTTTCATTCTGCCAGTTCAACTCATTCATTACCTTATCTTTGGGAACTTTGTATAGTTGTATGAGATGTCTGAAGTATGTGAAGTGGTGAACTTTCTTGAAGATGTATGTGAAAGCAAAGTTAAGTGCCAATATGAATTAATTAGGTTAATCCTTATGCATAGTCAACATTTTTTAAAAAATCCCTATGGCTAAGGAGTTGTATGAGTGAGAATTACAGGTGCTCTGCTAAATCCTATGTTTAGCATAATCTGGGCAGGGCATCTAGGCCATGTGATGTGTAACATGATAGAGATTGCACAAATCTTACTAATACTGCAGTAGCCACACCAACGAGTTTTTTTAAAAAAAAGAATTGGTCTTTACTGTATGAGATGGAAAGGCAAATCATACCCTTCATTATTTTACAAATCAATCATTGTATTGAAAGACACCTCAGATAAAAATAAAAAATAAAGGAGTGTGGCTGGAGGGGGGATAAGATGATCACTGCCGATTGATTGGGAGGGAAGAAAATGCCATGGCTGTAGATTGATTGGACCCTTGTTGATAACACACTGTTGCTGATATTTGGCTTGCTCTCTTTGGTTTTGATGTATTGTCAAAAGCTCATGCATGCTTAATTGTCATTTTCTTAGAACTAGGAAGCTGCAGCATGGTACTTGGCAGCAGCATGGAGCAACCAAGCTCTTTTTTCCAGCCTTTTGCAGTAATCTGGAATTTATATCCCACACATTTTGTTTCTTTAAATGAAGATATCAGTATGTATGTATTGATATAGATTCACAATTAATGTGTAGAATGTGGTAGGCTCAAACAATACCATGTCCTTTCATCTCACACACTAACAATCAGATTTAATTCAATGTATTTCTCTGTTATTTGTTTTGAATTGTCACTAGGCATAGAATGGAACAAGCCAGGTCCTCCATATGGTCTGATCCTGTGTGTATGATACTGACTAGTAGGCTGCTACCCTAGAGCAGATGGCTTGGCTGAGTGATACTCTGGCCTCTTTAAGCCCTTCATTTCTGTGGCTTTATGATCACAAAATCACTACTTCTGGGCAGTGTTTCATCGCTTATATGCTAAGCCTTGCCATTCTCATCCTCTTGAGCTTTCGCTCTGGTGGTGGCAGTGCTTGCTTATGGGAATTTAAATATTTGCTGCTTTTGTTCTCTCATGCAAGAACAAACAATTTCAAAAGTTTATGCATTTTTCAATGATTTTTCACATTTTAGGAATTTCTGTGCTGAAAGTCTGTTGGCTCAAATACATTGTTGTTTTTGCATAAAAAATGTTTATTTTGTACAAAAAACAGACTTTCTGTGCAACACTTATTTGTACTTTTATTGCGTGCACATGTGTGTGATGCCATCTTATACTTTTCATTGGTCAGCACTGTATATAGTGTGTGTGTATTTTCTTATTTTTAACAGAAAATTGGGCAAATGTAGTCACAGGGCAAGATAACAGATATATTTTCCAGGGTAGTGCTTAAAAGAATGATGAGACTTTTTGCATACACTTCTAGGGAAACCACAGTCCTTTTGGATGCTATATAGAACAGAATTGGGAAGACCAAGACCAAGAATGGCTGATGCTCTCTGCATACATGGGCTGTGGGAACTGATCACAAGGAACAACAACAACAACAACAAATCATCATAATAATATTTTTATCTGTATTGTTACATTCTCCCAAGATTGGGAATCAAGGCAGCTTACAATTTAAAAACACTATGCAGCTAAAAACATACAGAAAAATGAACATTAAAATAGGATTACACTTTTGACAATATTGAAATGATGTAGAACTACATTTAAAAAAATTAAATGTCATTGAAAGATTTAAGAAACTATTAATACAAGATGCTTAGTCCATTCAACAAGGGGATCAGTTTCCTTCACCTCAAACATCAGGCCCAAGGATGTGCCCCCAAAATTCATAAGTGTTTCTGATTTCACACTTTCTCCAGTTTGACAAATGGATTAAATCACTTTGTTTTCTGTGACTCAAAAACACCAGAGGGGTCAATGAATATATAACAATGCCTTAGAATAACAGAAACTATAGAGAGTGTATAGTACTATAAATAGTTACTTATTTGTTGCATGAACCTAAGAATACATTATATATGACAAGATGTACCATGTAGAATCTCAACTTGCTAGGTAGAAGAATGGCAGGGGTAAGATAATGGAGTGTATTATTGTAGTCTTTCATATATTTCTAAGCTTTGAAGTATTCAGTGCTGTCTGCTAAAATATGGATGATGCACCCTTATATCCAGCATATCTCAGCTTTGGGCATATTTTAAATGAGGGAGCCATGTTACCAGGCTCTTTTCATTTTAATTACAGAAACTCTGTATTCTGCTATTCCAAAAATGCTGTGCCTGGCTGATTGCTAACAGGTTCAGCATAGGGTACAAGCTCTGCAATGAAGAGGGCAAAGTTATACCATAAAGGGGAGCACTAGATCAAAAGAGCAAGTTTCTTAGATTCTTCTTTTCCCAGAAGTTAGATGTTTCTTAAGGTTAGACGTGTACAGGTTTTCCCTGTGTGAATTCTCCAGCCCCATTTTTCTTGTTTCACTGACATATAACACACCACAAAGTGAATCACTCTCTCTCTTAAGGAGATACATGGCCCTATAATTATGTCAGCACCAAATTCACACCCTCAGATTCTCTGCCTACAAATTTATGCCTTATTTTGTCAAAATGTACATGCAATGCCATAACTTAGAGACAAAGGACTTTATCAGATGTGGGGAAACATGGCAAAAAATGTGTCCCAAATCGTATCAGAAGAACAGGATGATAACAGAAGGGGTGCATCCTCAGCCGTTCCTGGAGCATATAGCTGGCGCGAATGAGGTGTCACTTTTTATTGACAGGCTAAGATGTCAATAAAAAGGGATGCCTTATTCACACCCATGTTACACCCCTGAAACAGCTGAAGGACAATGTCATCTGATAATGTCGCCCCATTTCTGTTATCATCACGTTATTCCAACACAGTTTTTAACGCGTCTGATAAAGCCCTAACACATTAGGGGTTTTTTAAAAAATGCCATAAAACCTATTACCAAAGTGTACCCCCCTCTTTATAATATTTCACAATAATCATACATCTAGTTCCACTTGTATTATGCCCAGGTTGCATGATCCATGATATAATAATAATATGCTTTTAACTGTAGAACTATTGATATGTCTATACTGTATAGAGCAGTGATGGGCAACCTTGTGAGCTTGTTGTGTCAAACTTCGCCAAAAAACTGAGCTTAACTCGGGTGGTGTGTCACTTTGAGGAAAAAACTTTAGGGAAGGTGGAGGAAAGTGGCAACCAGGGCTTTGAAGCCCCATCACCACTTTAGGGAGGCGGGGTGTGTGTGTGAAACATCCTTCTTGGCATGCGGCCGCCTCAGTGGCCGCGTGTCATCAGAAATGGCTACGCGTGTCAGTGCTGACACACGTGTCATAGGTTCGCCATCACTGGTATAGAGTATAGTGAATTAAGACTGGAATACAACACCTTTTCTTTGTCATGTGATATTGTGTGGACTCGCTAGAAGATTTACCCAATGACTGCTTTCTGTTACTGTTTGCTTGGTCACTGCTACAATAGGGATTCTTAGGATTATACAAGCTGATTGTTATAACTAATAAACAGATCCTGCTTCAGTGAAGCATAGCACATAAATTCTCACATTACAGTTCCTGTGCCATGCATGGGCATGTCTTGCCAGCACTGAAACAGTGGTGACTGTTTCCAAGCATAGTACAGCAATGGCATGCAGAATGGTTACATGGTGGGTCTCTGATGACTTCAGGTTTTTACAGTGAAAGGGCAGTGGCCTGAATGCTTGAGATCCAGGGCTTATCCAGAATTTACCCTGTTTCCCCCAGTCTTGGAGCCCTGCAGTCCAAACAATGCAGGGGTCTTGCCTCAATTTGTGTCCAGACTGTCCTGATGATGTCCAGAACAAAGCTGGGGGAAACCAAGGTAAACCTGTTTAAAACATTTTAAATTAATACCTGAGGAAACCCGCATTGTGTGGGAAAACCCAGATGGGTCCAGAGTGGGAACGCATGGTCAGTACCTGAACACCGCTGGAGACACTCTGCAGCTGAGAAGGAGGACCTTAGTATGTGATCAAGCCCCCTTGCATGTGGCCTGCCTTGAACTCACGCTGAGGGTCTCCTTCCTGGCTTTAGAGAGTGCAATGTGTGACAGCGTGGGAGGCACCCACCAATACTAGCCTGCGTGTGGCAGCCAGCATGTGCATGTGGACTCCTTCCCATTTCAGAATGGTAACAAGTGGGATCTGGGCTAGCTCTGGGGCCAGAATACACTGGTCAGAAGGTGGCATATTCTGGCTGGTCTAGACAAGCCGCCAGTTTACTGTCCCATATCATTCACACAATGGAGCTGAGGTAAACAAAACTACATTGTTCAGCTCCTTTTACAATAATTTGGGCTCAACAGAAGTCACAGCTGAATACAATAAGAACTCTAGGATGCTGGTGTACCATCACTAGCACTATGCAGTGACTGCTCATGCTATTTAACGGAGTAGAAAAGCCCCATATTTAATTAGGCAGAGTGCACCTTCCTCTCCAGCCAGTCCTTTGGAAGAAAATGCAAAACAAGTCCCAGAGTAATTAGCAGCCAGTTATTTGTACACAAAACATATATCTGCAACAGCAAGAAATACAAATAACTTTTGAATTACTATTTATCTTTTCAAGGGATGGAAAGAATATTCAAAAATATTCCAAAAATTGTTGAAAAACTTGTTTCTGGAGGGTTGAGAAACTTTGATGATGGGAATCCTGGACTGATAAGAATCTTAACAAGGTTCTTCAGAATCTTAACAAACTCTTCAGGATCTCCTGTGAATCTCCTGTGCACAATTTGTACTTTTTTGGTACAAAAAACAGGGTTTTCTTTGCAGGAAATATGATTTTCTATATAGAAGAAAATGCTGCTTTCTGTAAAAAAAAAAAAAAAGCTCACAAATTTTGTGCAGAATAAGTCCCCACCTACAGCATTTTGTGCAAAGAAAATGAATTTCTCCTCAGAAACATTATTGTGTGTTTCTTGTGCAAAAATGCTGTTTTGTATCTGAAATGCTGTTTCTTGTGCAAAAAAAAAAAATGTTATTTTCTTCAGGGGGGAAAGCAAAACTTTACATAGAATAAGTCCCAAAGTGAATAGTTTTTGAAAACAGCATAGTTTTTGAAGGCTTTCTTGCAGTAGAAAAAAATGCTAAAATTACTCATTGCTGCCGTTGAGAATGAAATTAGTGAAGAATTACATCTCCACTCCTTGCTTAATTTCATCCTTAGCCCTACCACTCACACAACTGCATGATCAAATAGATAGATACACAAATTCCATGTGCTTAAAACAAAACAAAACAAAACAAAACAAAAAAAAACCTTCCAAGAACTTTTCAAGTAAAGCCAGCAAAGCAACACTACAAAGCTGTTTGGAATTGTAAAAATATTGCATACGACCTGGATTAATTTAGATCCTAGAAAACACATTAGAAAATGAAGCAGTAATGTGAGCCAATTCAAATTTTAATTTGTCAAAAAATAATAATAACTATCCAGCCACATTGTTCATGTAAATAGAGGCATAGTGCAGATAAATTAATGAGGGTTTCCGTTCATTGAATCTTTAAGGAGTGTAGATAATTAGCTTCCTTTGTTATTATTGCAGAAAAGCGCAGCATTGTCTGGGAGGTGTAAAATAGCTGTGGCTTCCTAAGTGATAATGTGTTTCATTTGTCTTCTTCTAATAATTATTTACATTAAACTCTTCCAGGATGATGCGGCACAGCCACTGAATCTCTCTGCCAGACCCAAGACAGCGGAACCCGTCAAATCCCCAACATCACCAACTCAGAGCCTCTTCCCAACAAGTAAAACCAGCCCAGTGAATGTGGCAAATAAAAGTGGAATCCCCAGTCCTATTGGTGGAAGTCTAGGAAGAGGATCTTCACTAGGTACTCAGAAGGGGGAGAATGTGATTGAGTTAAAGCATAGATGAGCTGGTTCTAAAGTTGTATGGTCTGCTTTCCCCCCACAAAAGAATCTCATACATTTGCAAGAATTTCTGAACCCAGCAGATATTATGTATTCAACCAGCAATTGGTTAATAGTTCACTGGTGGATTGTGGTCTCTCTTCTATCCAGTCCTAACACAGAAAAATATATTCCTATCTCATGGGAGCACTGATTATTAAGGTGTGTTGCAATGTATTTTCTTGACCTAGGATGTGAAGAAGAGACAAAGTCTCATAGTGTTAAAAAAGACAATTTTATTCTTCCAAATAGCCCAATGCGTTTTGACCTGGTAGTATTTAATGGCTGCCTTCAGGGGGCTGATAACATATAAAAGAAAGGGAGGAGGAAAATACAGGAATAACAAAAATTTAATAAGAGGCAAATTGCAATTTGCTATATCAGCTCTGTCTATCTTACATCAGAATGTATTTAAAATGTCTCAATTTTAAAACACTCATAAACCCAGAGCTTGTCTAGATGAAAAGATATAATGCAGATTGATGCACATGATTACACATTCGCAGCAGCACTCATTTGTCTCCATGGTCTTTTGGCAAAAAACTATTGTATGCAAAGCTACCCATGTTTGAAGTGCACACGCAGCCATGCCTGCAAGTCATGATGGTGGTCGAAAGTACAGTGCATTATTATTCTCCACATGTGTTGTAGCTGCTGCACAGTAATTTTTTTGGTACTTGTAAATCAAAGGTGCACAAAGTGTCACATTATGCTCATAAAAAGCTCTTTGGGCACCTCAGCACAGCAAAAAAAGCACACTTGAAACCTGAAAATTTAAAAAAAAATGGTGCTTCTGGCTGCTTCTTTACTGGCAAGCTCACACCCTGCACATCTCCAACCAATCCACTCTCCACTTCTTCCCTCACTGAGAAAACACAGCATCCTGAATTGGATGTCCAGTTGTGTGATAATGTGCAAGCCTGCACATTATTTGAAAAACTTTGGGTAAGTTTCTGTAGGGGAGACAGATAAGATATAACACAAGGGTTGTTTTAGATCTATTGGAATATTATGAATTTCATGGTGAAAGAAAGCTGGCCATGTTACTCGTAGATGCGGAAAAGGCCTTTGATAACATCTGCTGGGACTTTATGTTAACACTAATGAAGAGAATGGGGGTGGGAGAGATCTATAGAAAAAGAACAGAACAAATATATACCAGTCAGAGAGTGCAGATAGTAATAAACGGGGAGAGAACAGAAAGGATGGAGGTGACAAAGGACACTAGATAAGGGTGTCCTTTGTCACCACTCCTATTTATTATAGTGTTAGAGGTGTTAAAGGGGAGGGAAACAACAGGGATGTTATTGTGGGACTCTACTACAGACCCCCAAATCAGACGGAGGAATTGGATGTTGCCTTTCTAGAACAGATGAACATACATGCAGAAAGGAGAGATGTAGTAGTGATGGGTGACTTCAACTATCCTGATATTTGCTGGCAATCTAACTCAGCCAAAACTACAAGGTCTAGCAAATTCCTTACATGCCTGGAAGACAATTTCATGGTCCAAAAGGTGGAAGAGGCAACAAGGGGGTCAGCTATTTTAGATCTGATCCTAACCAACACAGACGACCTGGTTAATGGGGTGCATGTGGTGGGATCCTTAGGTGAGAGTGATCATGTTCTCCTGGAGTTTGTTATACAATGGAAAGGAGAAGCCAGGCATAGTCAGACACGCATTCTTGACTTTAGGAGAGCTGATTTCAGTAAACTCAGGGAAATACTGGGGATGATCCCATGGTCAGGAATACTAAAAGAGAAGAGACCTCAAGACGGATGGGACTTTCTCAAAAGGGAGATACTGAAGGCACAATTTCAAAAAGTACCATTGAGGAAGAAAAATGGGAGGTGTCTCAAGAAACCAGGATGGATGACTAAAGAACTTTCAATGGAGCTAAGTTTTAAACGGAACATGTATAGGAAATGGAAAAGGGGGGAAATCACCAAAGAAGAATTCAAACAGATAGCGAACACGTGTAGGAGTAAAGTCAGGAAAGCTAAAGCGCAGAATGAGCTCAGGCTTGCTAGGGAGGTTAAGAACAATAAAAAGGGGTTTTTTGGGTATGTCCGCAGCAAAAGGAGGAAGAAGGAAATGATAGGGCCGCTACGTGGAGAAGATGGCAAAATGATAACAGGGGACAGAGAAAAGGCAGAATTACTCAACACCTTCTTTGCCTCAGTGTTTTCAGAAAAGGAAAAGGAGGACCAACCTGAGGAGAATGGAACAGAGGACACAATAGGGGAAATCCAGCTCAAAATAAGTAAAGAGGTAGTACAGGAATACCTTCTTAATCTAAATGAATTTAAATCTCCAGGACCAGATGAACTACATCCAAGAGTATTAAAAGAGCTGGCAAATATAATCTCAGAGCCATTGGCAATAATATTTGAGAACTCCTGGAGAACAGGAGAAGTCCCAGCAGACTGGAGGAGGGCAAACGTTGTTCCCATCTTCAAAAAGGGGAAAAAAGAGGATCCCAACAATTATCGTCCAGTTAGTCTGACATCAATACCAGGGAAGATTCTAGAACAGATCATTAAACAGAGAGTCTGTGAACATTTAGAAGGCAATGCCATAATCACAAAAAGTCAACATGGGTTTCAGAGAAACAAGTCATGCCAGACTAATCTGATCTCTTTTTTTGATAAAGTTACCAGCTTGGTAGATGAAGGGAATGCTGTGGACATTGCATACCTTGATTTCAGTAAGGCCTTTGACAAGGTTCCCCATGACATTCTTGCAAACAAGCTTGTAGAATGTGGGCTAGACAAGTTAACTATTCAATGGATTTGTAATTGGTTGACCGGCTGAACCCAAAGAGTGCTCAGCAGTGGCTCCTCTTCGTCTTGGAAAGATGTGACCAGTGGGGTGCCACAGGGTTCTGTCCTGGGCCCAGTGCTATTCAACATCTTTATCAATGACTTGGATGAGGGAATTAGGAGCATATTTATCAAATTTGCAGATGACACCAAATTGGGAGGATTAGCTAATACCCTAGAGGACAGGATCAAAATTCAGAATGACCTGGATAGACTGGAGAGCTGGGCCAAAGCTAACAAAATGAAATTCAATACGGAGAAATGTAAAGTACTGCATTTAGGGCGGAAAAATGAAATGCATAAATATAGGATGGGAGAGACCTGGCTGAATGAGACTACGTGCGAAAGGGATCTAGGAGTCCTAGTAGACCACAAGTTGAACATGAGCCAACAGTGTGATGCGGCAGCTAAAAAGGCCAATGCAATTTTGGGCTGTATCAATAGAAGTATAGTGTCTAGATCAAGGGAAGTAATAGTGCCACTCTATTCTGCCTTGGTCAGACCTCACTTAGAATACTGTGTCCAGTTCTGGGCACCACAATTCAGAAAGGATATTGACAAATTGGAGCGTGTCCAGAGAAGGGCAACTAAAATGGTGAAAGGTCTGGAAACAATGCCTTATGAGGAGAGACTTAGGGAGCTGGGTATGTTTAGCCTGGAAAAAAGACGGTTTAGAGGCGATATGATAGCCCTGTTTAAGTATTTGAAGGGATGTCATGCTGAGGATGGAGCAGGCTTGTTTTCTGCTGCTCCAGAGACTGGAACACGGAGCAATGGGTGCAAGCTCCAGGAACAGAGATTCCACCTCAACATGAGGAGGAACTTTTTGACAGTAAGAGCTGTTCGGCAGTGGAACACACTCCCTCGGAGTGTGGTGGGGTCTCCTTCCTTGGAGGTCTTTAAACAGAGGCTGGATGGCCATCTGTCGGGGATGCGTTGATTGTGATTTCCTGCGTGGCAGGGGGGTTGGACTGGATGGCCCTCGTGGTCTCTTCCAACTCTGCAATTCTATGATTCTATGATTCTATGATTCTATGAAATAGAAATATAAGAGCAAACATGAGGATCTCAGGGGTGAAAATTAAAGGTCAAATATTTAAATTAAGAGCGTTCACAGACGACATGGTTATATTTTTGGAAGACCCAATGGAGTGCATAGAAGAACTAATGGGAACAAAGAGTGAATTTGGGAAACATTCAGGCTTTAGAATACATAAAGATAAATCTATATTACTAACAAAAAAACCCCATGATGGAATAGGAAGAAAAAGAACTAAGGAAAAATCGGGATGTGGAGTAGAAAAGAAGGTGAAATATTTAGGTTTGTAGTTAACTAGAAGGAACACTGATCTATATGAAAATAATTATTACAAAATCTGGAAAGAGATAAAAGAGGACTTTGAGAAATGGAGGAAGTTGAATTTATCCATCTTAGGAAAGATCTCAGTGTGCAAAATGATAGTATTACCTAAATTACTTTATCTTTTTCAAAACCTCCCGATAATAATAAATGAAAAACCATTTGAAGAATGGAGGAAAGATATAACTAAGTTTATATGGGATAAAAAGAAGCCAAGGATTAAATGGTCGTATTTAATGGATATTAGAAGTAGAGGAAGATGCGAGCTACCGGATCTGAAAATATATTATTATGCAGCTGCATTGATATGGGTGGAAGATTAGATTAAGTTAAGAGAAGAAAAAGTGCTGACTTTGGAAGGGTATAATAATAGATTGGATTGGCACGCATGCCTTGGATATGAAAAGGATAAGGTAAATAAAGATTTCAATAATCATTATGTGAGGCTGTCACTATTAATAACATGGAAGAGAATAAAGGGTAAATTTTATAGTAGAATCCCATGTTGGATATCATTGCAGGAAGCTTATTTTAAAAGATGGAAAGATATATCAAAGTGCCTGAGATACGAAGACATAGGAATAATAGGTAGTAAGAATGAGTATATATTAAAACCTAAAGAACAGATAAAACAGGAAGTCAGCTGGTTCACTTATTGGCAGATAAAAGGGAAATTTAAAGAAGATATTAAAAAGAAAGGAAATGAAAGGAGTAAAAATGAGTTAGATTTAATAATAATAATAATAATAATAATATTTATTTATACCCCGCCCCTCTGTCAAAACAATCGGGGCGGCTTACAAAAATTAAAATACAATACAGATAAAATCCCCAAACACCCCCCACCCCACCCTCCCCCATAAAAAATTATTAAACAATTATAAATTAAAACCAACTGATCTAAAATCACATTTAAAAACAAAAAATACAATAACATACAATAAATGGCCAGCAGACTAAAAGAGGCAAGGATCCCCTGAGGCCGGGATCTAATTGGGAAAGGCCTGCCGAAAGAGATCCGTCTTTAGTGCTTTTAAAAAGCTGTTCAGGCTTGTTATCTGACGGATCTCATTCGGCAGGTCATTCCACAATTTGGGGGCGATTACCGAAAAGGCCCTCTGGGAGGTTGCAGACAGCCTAGATTTTTGTGGCTGAAGCAAATTCCTCCCAGAGGACCGGAGTGCGCGGGGAGGATTGTATGGGAGGAGGCGGTTCCGGAGATAAGTTGGACCCAAGCCATTTAGGGCTTTAAAGGTAATAACCAACACCTTATACTGGGCCCGGAAACTGATAGGCAGCCAGTGGAGAGATTTTAATACTGGAGTTATATGGTCTCTCCGAGATGTTCCCGAGACCACTCTGGCTGCCATATTTTGTACCAACTGAAGTTTCCGGACCAAGCATGAGGGCAGCCCCATGTAGAGCGCATTGCAGAAATCTAGATGCAAGGTTACCAGCGTGTGCACCACAGTCTCGAGGTCCCTTACTTCCAGTAAATGGCACAGCTGGCATATCAGCCGGAGCTGATAACAGGTGCTCCTGACTGTCGCATTCACCTGACTAGTCATCTGAAGCGATGAATCAAGGAGCACCCCCAGACTGCGAACACAGTCCTTAATGGAGAGTGTGACCCCGTCCAGGACTGGAGGTTGCAACCCAACTCCTGGTTTTGGGGCCACTACCATGAGCACCTCCGTTTTATCTGGATTTAATCTCAATCTGTTTTTCCTCATCCAGCCCATTACTGCTTTAAGACAATCATTAAGAGGAGAGACACCGTCGGAATTCGAGGCCGACGATTGGGACAAGGAGAAATAAATCTGGGTGTCATCAGCATACTGATAACACCCAGCCCCATAACTCTGAATAATCTCACCCAGCGGCTTCATATAGATGTTAAACAGCATCGGGGACAGGATGGCGCCCTGCGGAACACCACAAGTAAGCTCCCTTCTGCTGGAGCAGCTGTCCCCGAGCAACACCCTCTGGGACCTGCCCGAGAGGAAGAACTGGAACCACTGGAGCGCAGTGCCTCCGATTCCTAACCCACTCAAGCGATCCAAGAGGATGCTATGATCTATCGTATCGAAAGCTGCTGAGATGTCTAAAAGCACCAACAGGGTCACACTACCCCTGTCAATGCTTAGGCGCAGGTTGTCGGTCAAGGCAACCATGGTAGTCTAAACTCCAAATCCCATCCTAAAGCCAGTTTGAAATGGGTCTAGATAATCGGTTTCATCCAAGACAGCTTGGAGTTGAAGAGCAACCGCCCTCTCGATCACCTTGCTCAAAAATGGTAATAAAGAGACTGGCCTATAATTTTTCATATCCAGGGGGTCCAGGGAAGGTTTTTTCAGAATAGGCTTAACAGCCACCTCCTTTAGACATGATGGAATATATCCTTCCCTGAAGGACGCATTGATGATGCTCACAAGGAACTTCCGCAATTCATCCCCTCCCTGGATGGCCAGCTAAGATGAGCAAGGGTCGAGGGGGCAGATTGTCTTCCTCACACTACCAAGGAGCTTGTCCACGTCCTCAGTACTCACGGATTGAAATTGATCCAGTAAACTTACATCAACGGATTTGCTGGACACCTCATCAATTGTTTCTGTCAAATTACTGGCATCTAAGTTGGCTCTTATCCGAGAGATTTTGTCTGCAAAGAAATTGTTAAACGCGTCGCAGCAGGCCGTCGTTGGGTTAAGCAACGGGTTCTGCGCAGGAATAACCTGCGTCATCTCCCTTACCACCCTGAATAGCTCTGCTAGACGGGACTCTGCACTTCTCATAGTATTATGAGAAGAGCAAAAGAAGAAGAAAATAGCAAAATTGTATCAATTATGATTATCAAGATATCTGGAATCAGAAAACATAAAAGAATACATGGTAAAATGTGCCAGAGACATAAGAAAGGATATAGAATTAGAAGCTTGGGAAAATGTGAGAAGTAAGACAAATAAATTCACGGCATCCCAGAACCTTAAAGATAATTACGTAAAGATTGCAAATAGGTGGTACTGCACACCGGCCAGTTAGGCTAAACAAAATGGAAGTTGCAACAACTGGTAACTGTTGGAAATGCCAAAAAATTAAAGGAACACTAATCCATATGTGGTGGGACTCTAAGATAATTAAAGAATTTTGAGGGAAAGTGCATAAAATGATTAAAAAGATATTGCAAATTGAGTATGAATGAAGACCTGAGTTATATTTGTTGAATATGACAGATGTACTAGAGAAAAAAGTTGAAATACAATTTTGGAAATGACACTATATATGGTAACAGCAGCCAGGTTAATAATTGCACAAAAGTGGAAGCAAACGGATAGACATGATTGAATTGGATAGTTTAACAAATAGGTTACGGGATACTTCCAAAAATAAATCAATAGAAAAGTGGATACCAATGATAAATATTGGGAAAATAGTGGAGAGGGTGAAAGGGTTAAGAATTTGTTGATACTGTAAGAAAAGTGGAGACAATGGAAGTATGAAAATGATGGGGGAAAGGAGATATAATTAAAATAGTGGAGTGTTAAAGATAAGAGGTGGAAAAAAAGAAAGACGTGATAATTTGAAATGGAAAGGTAATAGTAAATAAGTCTCAGGAGGCAACAATATAGGTGTATAAGAAGTCTTTAAGATGAAGAATTTTAAATCTTGACTTACTTGAGATTGTATGGAAGAAAGTCAAAGGACGAAGATACACAGAGATAAATAGATTAATAAGAAATGAAAGGAATATTAAAGAAGAAAATTGAAGAGAAAATATGATGTAAATATAAGGTGATACTTGCTTTTGGAATGAATATGAAAAAGGGAAGTGGAATGTAAAGGATCGATGTTCAAAAAAAGTACAAAAAAATAAAGATAAATCTGTCATTAAGGGGAGCACTAATTGGGACGAAGTGAGAGAGCCATTTTTATAGAGAGAGCGTTACCATACAGTTCTGGAGTTTGTAACTTCTGTGAGGTAATAAACCAAATAAGTTTGCTGTTTTTTTTTAAAAAAAAAACAACCTTGGGGAAACCCGCAAAGGCTTTTCCCATGCAGTCGATGGAGTGTTTTTGCCCCCCCTTCCAAATACAGTTGTCCCTTCATATTCGCTGGGATACCAAAATCCGTGAATCCTCAAGTCCCATTATATGCAATGGCATAACAAAATGGTGTCCCTTATATAAGATGGCAAAATCAAAGTTTGCTTTTTGGATTATTATTTTTTAAAGAATATTTTCAAGCCGTGAATGCTTAAATCCATGGATACCAAATCGGGGGATATGGAGGGACAACTGTACTGCAAATCACATTTGCAACATGTTGGGACAAAAAGTATTCTCCTCGAATTCTATATGGAGTATTTTCATCGTCTAGACAATCTCGCAGATAAACATATACAGAAACAAAATATAACTTACAATGCAACTTTAAAATCACCTGCAGGGATTCCATAAAGAATACTTTTCGAGCTTGCACCTGGCTACTGATAATTTGAATTCATGTTCTCATCCAAGCCATTGTTCATCCCTGGAGCCAGCTCTTCCTCTTCCTCCTTGCTATTACTGACTCTTCGCATGCCGGAGCAGGAGCAACAGGAAGCAGCAGCCTCCAGGCACCTTCGCCACTCCTGCTGGACAGTGGTACAGAGTGGACCCAAAGGGCAGGGGCCAATGAATATGCAGAATAGAAAGGGATTTCCCTGAAAGAATGTGCTGCTCCTTTCCACTCTAGCACTGGTTGTTCACCAGTTGTTTTCCTCAGCAAGTGGGAGAAGCAGATGGGAACTAGAAGAAGTAGGGCACAAGCAACACTTGGAAAGTTACTTTGAAAAACTTAGTTTTTTTTAATGCTCCCAGTTAGTTAATATAGTTATGATTTTAAAATACCCTTATTTTCCTCTTCCTTAAAAGTAACTATAATTGATCTTTTTAGCTGCTTTTTAAAAATTCAACAAACTGCTGGCCTGTGTTACAGAACATAGGACCCCTTCACACTATACAGTTATAGCAGGATGATTCTTCTTTAATGGCTATGGCTCCATCATATGGAATTCTTGCATTTGCAGTTTAGGGAGGGGTATTTAGAATTCTCTCCCAGATGGTTCCTCTAGTGGCTCACCAAACTACAAGATTCAAAATCCCATAGGATGCAGTTACAGTAGAATCATGCTGCTATAATTGTGTAGTGTGAAAAGATCTCCTACTCTCCTTCCATTCATCTTGTCATTGCTCCAAACCCACAACAGAGGTTGCAGCATGAACCAGCACTTGAATTGTGTAATGTTCCTCCTCTGACACTTAGGACATTATCGGGAAAACCACATCAGAAGATCGTTAGAAGAACAGGAAGGGAACAGAAAGGAGCAACCTTACCAAATGACATCGCCCTCTGGTGTTCCAGGGGTGTAGCATGTGCGTCAGTAAGGTGACCTTTTTACGGTAATTTGTGGCTTCTCCACATCAATGGAAAAGGGAAGCCTCATCTGTGGCAGTGCTATGCCCCCGGAATGGCAGAAGGATGCAGTGTCTGGTAAGGTCTCCCTTTCTGCGCTTTTAGTGATCTTCTGATGTGTGTGGGAACATGATTTTGGCACATTTCCCCATGTCTGATAATCTCCTTAGTGACCTAACACCCCTGTAATTATAAAAAGTAAGTAAATCTTTCTGTAAGTTATAGCCATAATATTATGAGTGAATGCCTTTGTTATTGGGAAAACTAAGTAATAACAAGCAGCTCCTTATTTGTAACATTTTATCTTCATGCTCTGAGCAGGAGGAAGCCATAGGTCCTCCTGTCCTCCTTTGCATCTTCAAAACTCTTAAATGCAGTAGTTTACCAGGTCATGCCCTGCAACTGCTAAACACTGGACATACATGTACAGGATCTGGGTTTCATTTTCTTGTCTTGCGGCATTCTAAAAAAAGAAAAGAAAAGTTGGAGCCTAATAAAAATTATGTAGGTACAATTTATTTATTTGATTTGTATCCTGCCATTTCTCCAAAACAGAGACTCAAGGCTGCTAGTAGGCAGTTGGCCTGTATACTAAGCTGGAAGCAAAAGTCGAAAATTCACTCAATTTTACCAGGTGTACTTATTGGTAAGATTTATACACCACCTTTCCTCAGCAATGTAAAACTGTAATGTAATCATTTTTTAAAAAAAGTTTGACAACAATACACACATGAAAGCCATAAAACACTAATACAGCAGAAGAAAAGGGGCCCCATTTGTGATGGAATTCCAGAGACAGCCCTCTCCCTAGTTCCAATAAGACACATTTCTACAGCTGATATGTCATGCAGGAGAGCCTCTGATTTGATTGTCTCAGTAGGCTGCAGGTGCAGACAGGAGAAGGCGGTCCTTCAGCTATCTGGACCCCGGTCCACAAAGGGCTTTAGAGAAAATCACCAGCACTTGAACTGTCTTGAAAAACAAGCTGAAAGCCACTAGCTGTTTCAATAAGACAATCATATATTGCGTATATGTAGCATTGGTCAGCAGCCTGACTGTAGCATTCTGTACTAATTTTGGCTTCTGGGGTATTTTTCAGAGGCAGCTTTATGTAGAAGCAGGATCCCAGATGTGTAGTTGCTAGGCAAAGGAATGAATGATTTTTGGCCTGTACTTTTTACAAAGAACAGTGCATTTCAAGCTATCAGATGAAGGGATTGGCATTCCCCCCCCCCATTGTAGCAGGGACCAGCCCTGTCTTTGAGCCCATTGAGCACAATTGATTCTTTCTTTCCTGGAAACCCACCAAGAACAATGGTTGGGGGACTGGCATTGGTCCATGGGCCACCGCTTTGAGTAGCACTGACATACAAAACCACTTCATAAAGATTATTTCACATATGCAGCTGCCTGTTTGTTTTAAAATCTGCAGGACTGGTTTAAATCCCCCGCAGCACCCACAGCTGTGGGGGGGGGGGCTGTGGAGGGCCCTGACTCCTGCCCGCCCCAGCTGAGTAACTCCCTTTGCACCCACCCACTCTTTTAGAGCAATCCCTTTGTTGCAAGCCACAGAAAGCGAGGCCTTCCCATGCATGACCCCTCCCTCTTCCCTGCCCAGGCCGCTGCTGGGCATGCTGGGAAACATAGTTGGCCAAAAGGTATGCTGGAAGTTGTAGTTTGAAGAGGGAGGCCATTCCGGCTGCGGCCACCAAAGGGGTGTCCCTGCTTCCCACGCAAAGGCGCCATAGTCTCTTTGTCTCTTTCTTTTTTCTTCTTTCCTTCCTTACATGCTTCCTTTTTTCTATTCTTTCTTTCTTTCTTTCTTTCTTTCTTTCTTTCTTTCTTTCTCTGTTCCTTCCTTCCTTGCTTGCTTCCTTTCTCTCTCTCTTTCTTTCTTTCTCTGTTCCTTCCTTCCTTGCTTGCTTCCTTTCTCTCTCTCTTTCTTTCTTCTATTCCTCCCTCTATTCATCCCATCCAGAATGAAGTGGCCAAACAGCTGTCATTCTGAGACAAATAGAGAAACATGACCATCCTCCCCACCTCTCCCCAAAAAGGGACCCACGCCTTTCCTCATAAATACTTCCCATCCCCTGGCATCATCTCTCCATCTGTGGTTGGCCTTGGAGGCGGTGGGGGTCTCCTTGGTGGCGGACCCTAGGATTTCAGGTTTATGATATACCTGAAGGTTTAGGAGGGTAAATTTTTGGGAGGGGTGAGACTTCCACCCCATCTGGCCTTGAAAATGGAGACTGCTGAAGCCCTCAGTGCTGCCCAGGAAGATGAGAGCAGAGGCCCACCTCACAGGCTTGGTGTTGGGTATGGGGGTATGGACATGGTTTGGCTGAAGGTCTGGGGCATGATTTCCATATTTTTTTTCAAGGGGAGTTACAGGTCAGGTCCCACTTTGCATTTTTTGGGGTGGATTGGTGGAACTCACTGCTACATGATTGGGATACAAAGCTCCTCCCAGCCAGACCCCCACTTCTCCCTGCCCCAGCTTGGTGGGCAGAGCAAGGGACATGGCTGGGGTTTGGTTTTGGTTTTAAAACAACAAAGAAAGCTTTGAGGTTATTATAAAAATTCTAGAATTGAAAGGGGCACCCAAGGACCATCTAGTCCAACTCCTTTGGCCATGTAGGAATGTACAGCTAAATCACCCCTGCAAGGTGGGCCATCCGAAACCGCCAAAGAAGGTGAGTCCACCACCATCCAAGGAAGTTTGTTTCACTGGAGTTGTAGAAGGGACCCCTAATGGGCACCTAGTCTGCCCCCCAGCTAGGCAGGAATATGCACCCTGAAAGGTGGCCATCAAAACTTGACAAAAGGACTTTGAAGTAGAATCATAGAATTGTCTTAGAGTTGGAAGGGACCCCCAAGGTTCATCTAGTCCAACCCCTTGTCCCGGGACCATGCCATGTTATGCATGCACTGGGTTCAAGCACAGACCCTTGATTTTTTTAAAAAAATAAATTCAACATGTTAATGCATAGACAGTAGACCTTCAAGAATGAGGACTGTATAATTGATCATCATCATCATTTGGTTGCTTCCAGGAAATTCCTCACATAAATGGTATTTGTCCATGTGGAGATGGATCAGTAGAGCCTTTCCCCATACATTTTTCTTTTGTCATTTTTATAGAAACAAGAGGTTAAGATTAATTGCACACCACTTGAGTAAATTTTCTGGAAGGACCTCTTAAATAGTATTTAGTTTATCTTTTATCGGAAATGAATAAAGGTGCCACAGAAACGGCTGCACACTTCCTTTTTGGAGGATTTGCAAAGTTACAATTCAGACGGATAGGGGTTTCTAAAAAGTGGGAGAGAGGGAGTGAGGGAAGGTTCCAAAACAATTTGGGATTTGTTTTCAAACATTTGCCCTGTGTGAATGGATGGCTTGTGAAAACCCAGACAATTTTAAAAAGAAGAAGAGAGTCTTTAGAGATAATCCTAATCTGGTTGAGGCAGTAGCTTCAGGCAGCAGATTCTTGGAGGTCGCCCCAAGGATCTAAGGGCGATTGCTATGTATATTTCCTCAGCCCCCTAAGCTTGCCTGCCACTTTTGGATGCAGTGGAGGGCACAGAACGATTGCCGGTGGGGGAAAATTATTCAACTACTCATCTCTTCACTTTATGGCACATGAAATGTGAAATGGGCACCATGAACATCCTGTACTGTGAATAGGTTAGGTTACATTGACCTGAAATAAACATATGGGGGCCCCAAAATAAACCGTTGCAGCGGGCCCAAAAATTCCTTCAACTGGCCCTGAAAATCTGATCAGAGTGGAATCAAAATATATTGTCTCAGTTGATTTACATCTTTGGCTTTATACTAAATCGATAACTCACAAACTCTCTCACACATGCTGTAACATGCTATTACTTGACTGGAGTGTTTTGAATCCAGTATTTAATCACATTGAAAGGCTAACTAAAATTTTCATAGTATTTCAATGAATATCTCTGAAAGTCTAACTCTGGCCTGCTTAACACATGCTTCATTCCAAAGTCGGCTTCTTTGGGCAGTCTTTAACGCTATATCTGACATTATATGCTTTATGTTATGGAATGGGGGACTAGTTCCTTGTAGGGTGAGATTTCCTTCTTTTTGCTTCTTCAGTAACAAAATCTAAAGTCCTTAAGTAATATTGTAAAATCTGGAGTGAGTTAACATTCTGTGGCTGCCATCCTGTTGGTGGCATGTGCTGATGTAAATTTCTGTTGTGCCTGCTGCATATGTACTGGTAAGGTTGTTGCAGAAGGAGGTACCCAGTACTTCCCTGTGCAATATCTGCCATGTGCAACCCCAGCTGATAGCATCAGTTTGCACCTTGAGTTGGGGGGGGGGGCTAGTTGCAGTTTTGTGGTCTGGAATAAGAAAGAGACACTGCTTTGCTGGATTTCCAGAGTTTGAATGAAGTCCACTGAGATTCTTCTGCCCTCCACCAGCAACTGAGTGGCCATGGGAGTGTGTTGTTGAGCTGTCATCTGGGGTTGAAAATGAGGGCCCAGAAGAAGAACACCGGGAGATATCAGTGTTCCAAAAAAAAAATCATACAGGTTACGAGCCTACATATCCTGTGAATGTCACATGAATGAAGTGGCCATGACCAAACCCAGTGAAAATAAGATAAATCCAGGATCAGTTAATTATCTACTACCCACATCAGTTCTAGGTGAATGACAAAAATACAGACTATTGAAATATGAATGCAATAGTGTGTATGTGACAGATATATTTGCAAAATAGATATGAATACAGTGGGTTCTCAGTATTTGTGGGGGTTTGGTCCCAGACCTCCCCCCCCCCGCAGATAACAAAACCCACAGATATTCAAGTTAATTGTTCCCTTCCCTATCCTCACCTACTAATTGGGCCATCCTCCATGCCTCAGTTTCCTCCATGGATGGCAAATGCTTCAGTTCGTCCCCCACTATGCCTTCACCTGCTAACAGTCGCGGAGGCCACCACCGCTTTCGCCTCAGCCTTGTGTGACCCAACCCAGCTGACAGAGATACCCACAGTTCACAGGAGGAGGTAGAAAAAGAGGAGCAGAATCCACCTGTGGAGTTCTGTTCTTTCTCTTCTTCCTCCTCCTGCAAGTTATGTGTCTCTTTTGCTCAGGCTGGGGCATGAAGGCTGAAGCAGAAGCAGCAGTGGCCTCCATGACTGCTAGCAGGTGAGGATGAGGGCGGGGAGAGACCATCCATGCCTCAGTTTCATCCATACTTCAATTCCTCTCCCTGCCCTCACCTGCCTACTCCCCCACCCTTGCCTTCTAACTGAGTTGCAGAGGAAGAGCAGGCCTCCACAGGATGTGGTCCACTAGGGCAGCTAAGGCAGTGGCAGAGTGCGGATTTTGCTCCTCTCTGTCTTCCTCCTCCTGTGAGACTTGGGTTTCTCTCTCACTCAGGCTGAGGCATGCAAGGCTGAGGCAGAAGCAGTGATAGCCTTTGCAACTCAGTTAGCAGGTGGGGGGAGAGGCAGGCGAGGGTGGGAAGGAACTGAAGCAACAAGGAAATGGAGGCATGGACAGTCTACGTGTCACTTTCCCCCTTGCCTGCTAACATGCACGGAGGTCACTGATGTTTCTGCCTCAGCCTTCATGCCCCAGACTGGGTGAAAGCAACACACACAGTTTGCAGGAGGAGGAGGAAGAGAAGGAACAGGCCTCCACAGGCTGGGTGCCAGTGGGGCAGCTGAGGTGGTGGCAGAGCATGTATTCTGCTCCTCCACTTACTCCTCATGCACGCTGTGTGTGTCTCTTTTACCCAGGCTGGGGCACATATGAAGCTGTGGCAGAAGTGTTAGCTCTGGCAAGCTGCCCCAGGTGGGAGCATCAGCTATGGGACAAGGAGGAAGCGATGACAAACCCTGGCTCTCCGCTGCTGCCTTTATGGCAGTGTCTCCACCTGGAGCCACTACTTGTGCATAGGAGGAGGGGGTAGGGGTGGTGTTAGGCAGACTAAGGCTGTTAGCAGGCAAGGGAGGGGAGAAATGAAGCATGGAGGAAACTGAGGAAAGGAGGGCGAGATGTTGCTGCCAGTTACCTGGGTGAAACAAAGACTTGTGGCACACAGGAAGATGAAGAGGAGAAGGAGCAGTCTCCTGCAGGCTAGGAACTGGTGAGGCAGCTGGGGTTGTGTTGACAAGCAGAGTCTGCTCCTCTTCCTTCACCTGCTGTGTGGCTCGATCCGTGGTTGCTCAAATCCAAGGATATTGATCCTGTGGATACCAAGGACCCAGAATACACACATACATGTGCACACACACACACATGTCTGCCTTTGAAGCTGACTTGGAAACGTTTTCATTTTCATATGTACTAGCTGTACCTGGTGTAAGGAGATTTTCACATGGGCTATATATCCCGTGGCAGGAACAAAACAGGGTCTGGAAAGTTTTTCCCTTTTGGATGACGTTGACCCCGTTCTGTCCTGCATCCATCCTGCTCCCGTGACTGTTCTGGAACAATGTAATCACGATTTTTCATCGTGAATTGACCTCTCCTTCTGTCGCTATCATGCAATCACGGGTGTGTGAACAGGAGCCCCGTTCCTGTTCCAAAATGACAGCCGCAGAGGGGAGGTCTGTTCCAAGCACTTCCTGGTATGATCTGGACATCCAGGTAAGTGGCACCCTTTATTTTACCCTCCCTGTTTTGATTGTGTGGTATAAAGTGTTTTTTTTTGTTTTTTGTTTTTTTTTTATGCTTGGTGAACTGATTGTATGTTTGGGAGAGTTACATTTTTTAAATTTACTGTCCGGCTATCACGTGATAACATTTCAGACGGCCAGTCGTAAAAGCAGCCTTACGACATCTGCATTTACAGCTGGCCAGCGAGGGGAGGGGGAGCCCATTTCTGCTGCAGAATTTAGGTAAATGTGTGAAGATTTACATTATTCCATGGCACGAATGGGAGAGGAGGTGGAGGGGCAGTAACGGGGCATTTTGGCCCCGTGTGAAAATCTCCATAGATACACCATTATAGGAGATTTTAAATTTTACATTACTCCAGATACACCATTATAGGAGATTTTAAATTTTACATTACTCCAGTACAAGTAAGGGTTTTTTTTCTAACAGTGTCTGCTTGAGGCATGATCTCAAAAAGATGGCAGACAGAATCACTACAAGGGTCACCTCTTGTTAGTACTTGGATGAGAGTCAACATAAGTCAACAGAGTGCCAGGGATGATGGGAGTTGTAGCTCTTCACCTCTGGCTCAAACTCACCACCTTTTTATGCAGCAGAGCCAACCAGCTTAGATCAGTGGTTAATGCTTTTCTCCAAAGCAGCAGAGTTTCAGAGAATAGGCTGAAGATCCTGACAAACTCTCCAAGCCTTCTCACTCTTCTCCAGGTGTCTCCAAAACGTCTCCAGGAATCACCCAGGCAACTCAGTAGTTTTATATAAAACCTACTTTATTCTTCTATGTAAATATACTATATGGTCAACAAATCACAATCTCTATGCACTACTCCACAATATTTCCAAACTACTCCACAATATCTCCAAACTACTCCACCTCTACTCAACACAATACATTGGCAAACATTGCAATTTTATAGCCATTGTTTATCACCACCCACTAGTTAGTTTCCACCCAGTGGGTGTGTACTTCCATTCTGATTGGTCCATGTAGTTCCACCCATGCTTAAGACCAACCCATGTATTTCAACATTTCACCTTGTACACTTAATGATTCTCAGGTGTTTCCAATCTGCATTCAGTACCTCTGTCCTTGGCTCTCAGGCTTCTAGATTACATTAGCAGTTTCACCTGTGTAGCCCCATAATTGCTCTTGCTTAGTCATTGTGACTTTCACATACATATTTTATTTCTTTCACTGTATGTCCCATGTTGCATTTTCCTTAACACAGAGGACTTCAATTCTGGCAACCCCATGGCTTAGATGTCTTTTATATGCTATCTTTTAATTAACTTTTAGATGGTTTTAACTCCATATGTGTGTGTGTTTCTTCAAGTTGTCTGTGGACTGATGAATTTCCTAGGGTTTTCTAAGGCAAGAAAAACTCAGGTGGTTTTGTCATTTCCCTCCTCTGTCTGGGGATGCTTTGATTGTGATTTCCCGCATGGCAGGGGGTTGGACTGGATGGTCTCATGGTCTCTTCCAACTCTGCAATTCTATGATTCTTATAGTTGGCAGCACCTGGGATTCCTTGGTGGTCTCTCATCCAAGCACTAATCAGTACTGACACTGCTTAGCTTCCAGGATCAGATAAGATGTGGTGTCTTTAGGATAGTTAGACATTTTAACTCTACAGATTTCATTCATATATATATATATATATATATATATATATATATATCCTGGGAGAAAAGTGATGTTTTCTGCAGTTTTCTGCCAAGTTAGTGCTGGATCCCAGAAACATGTCATTATTCCATAAAACTAAGTATATTTATATTGAAGTGATTAACCAAAGAGAACTGGAAAATATAAACTGTAAAATAATCAGCTTCTGCCTCTTTCAGTTCCTATCCTCTAGGGCAGTCCAGTTTTATCTTTAGCAACTTGAAGAAGGGGGAAACCAAAACATTTTGCTCATATTTTTCAGTTCAGTTTGTTAATCACATTTCTAGGTATCTATCTAGCTTTGCTGCTGGTTTTAATAGCTACTGATTTTAATCATTTGTTCCCTCCCTCCACTACCACTGTGTGTGTGTGGGGGGGGAGGAAGTGAAGTGAAAAACATCCCCCTCCCCGTCTGACCAATCACCATGGTGTCTGCGATGTCTGCGGCATTCTGTAATTTCCAATGTGCAGGGGTGGGAGAGGCTTTCCCAGGCTCTGACAGCTTCTCCTGTATTGCAATCAGTTTTCTCCTCTTCTTTTCTTCAGCCTTCTTTCTTCCATCCCCTCTGTTCAAAACTCCTCACCCAGCAGCAAGCCAGAGCCGTTTCTTAGCATCTCTGCCTCATGTCTCCTCTCCTTCCTCCTGCCTGGCCTTTGCCATCACTGGGAGAAACAGAAACTTAACTTAGTAGCTCCCTCCTTCTAGTTATGGTGATTGGCTGCCAAATGGAGCACTATGATTGGTTTGTAATGTTTCTCAAGCGGCCAATCAGCATACTGGAAATGGAAACATACCCAAGAGCGTTATATATTATAGAATAGATATTGTAATTTTACTAGTACGTGGGTTTTTCTACCTAGGTTGGAAAATGCCTTGAATCCCAGACATGGAAAAAGGGCAAGATACAAATCTATTTTTTTCCTATTACTCCAATGCTGTACCAGCTTTTAAAGAGGATTTTTAAAAAATAAATAAATAATGTAATTTGTTTCTTTTACTTCAGTTGAAAGGTTTTTATCATATATTCTACTTTTGTTATTGTTTCACTTTAAAGTTGGTTTTAAAACTAATCAATATTTTATGATCATATTATACTGATATAGGATTGTATCCTTTATATTGGTAGGTTAGTACGGGAGGACTGCATTGAAAGGAAACTATTAAATGCAGAAAATAAACAAATAAATACACAAGGTTTTTTTTAAGCTTATGTATAAATGAATTGAAAGATTTTTTGGCATGCCATTCTGATTCACTGGGATAGTACAGAAAATGATTTCAGATAGGGCATGGAATGGTTTGAATAAGCCATTCATATAATAATCAGCTATTCTATGTTGATAGCTCTAAGAGGACTATTCCCAGCTAAGTAGACACTGGCCTGGACAGAAAACAAAATCTGGATTGCTGCACATACCTCACTATGGATGCCCAGACACAATGAAAGACTTGTTGGTTGCTATTATTTTTTAGATGTGAAATAAGTAGTTTGCTCATCCATTTATTGGGTGAACTGTATGTATATGTTTAGAATGTCTTTTGCAAGAAAGGGGGAGGTGGTTTTTTTTTTAAAAAAATTCAGTAATAGCATTTAATAAAGATTTTGTTTCTCTTGTTTCTAGACATCCTTTCCAGTCTTAACTCACCTGCCCTGTTTGGGGACCAGGACACAGTAATGAAAGCCATTCAGGAAGCTCGAAAGATGAGAGAACAAATCCAGAGGGAGCAGCAGCAACAGCAACCACATGGTATTGATGGAAAACTTCCCTCCATGAATAACATGGGTCTAAACAACTGTAGGACTGAAAAGGTAATGTTTTCCTCTTCTACCATATTTGCTGCTCTGTTTTTTTGAGAGGATATGTAAATTTGTGTATTTGGATGGCTAGTTCCTGGGGGGAGATATGCAAGGAGGATTAGTGTCTGTTTGGCTAATGGTCCATTGTCTGCTGAAATCACCCTGTCCCTGGGTGAAGTTCATTTGCATGTGTTGAGTTTTGATTTTGGCGTTTTTCAGGACTGGTAGCCAAACTTTGTTTACTTTAATACCCTTTAAATACTCTTTGTTCTTTGTATAGACTGGACCATGCCCAGGTCATTGCGTTAGTGAACCAAATGAATGTAAAAAGAAGCCTGTTGGATGAGACCAAAGGCCTGTTTCTAGTCCAGCATCCTGTTTCCTACAGTGGTCAACATGGTGCCTCTGGATAGCCCAGAGGCAGAACAAGAATACAGTTATCTTTGAAATTGGCATTTAGTGGCATACAGCAGTACATGGAATTTCCATTTAGTTGTCATAGAAAGTAGTTGTTATTAGAACAATCCTCCATAAAGGCCTTTTAAGTGAAGCTACCATCATCACATCTTGTGGCAGGAGTGGATTCCATGAATTAATCATGCATCTCATGAAGTACATTCTTTAATCTGGCTTGAATCTGCTGCCAATCTGGTATGTGGGAGGTAGAAAGAATACCTTTATTCACTTCCTTCACACCATGCATAATTATATCCTCTCTTAATCATCATTTTTTAAACTAAAGAACCCCAAACATATTTGCTTTTCCTCAAAGGAAAAACCCTCCAGCCCTTTGATCATTTTCTCCACCTTTTTCACATCCGACTGGAGTTTCTCATTTTGGATGTAATAGACTCTTATTAAAGTACCCATTGTACAAGAAAAGGAGGGGCCAGAAAGGATGCATGGTCATGATGCTTATTCACAGCTTCATCTACTATGGCTGAGGTCATTATGTTTTAACTAGTTGATATTCCTTCATCAACTATTGGACAGGTTTCACTATGAGATTAATGGACAAATCATTAGGCTTTTATATGCATTCCTTTGTTTAATCATAACTGGTTTTAGTAATCTAGTCTTTCAGAGCTGCTATATGTGTGATTGGATAACATGAACTGGTTACTAGAAGGAGAAGTTGCAGTTGAACAAACTACACCCCCCCCTTGCACAACAGTTTGCAAAATTGTAGTTTGCAGACTAGGTGTGTTTTCTGCTGTGTCTAGAATGAGAATTGTCAGGGTTTTAAAATCAGGAATTCTTGCTGTTTCTTGCATTTTTTTGTAAGTCATAGGTAAATGCATTGTTGTTGTTGTTAACTTCTGTCAAGTTGACTTCAAATTCGACTCTATGTATGAGAGATCTCCAAGTTACCATATCTTAACAACCCTCCTCAGGTCTTGCAGACACGGAGCTGTGGCTTCCTTGATTGAGTCTATCCATCTGCAATACAATCTTCCTCTTTCCCTCCCACCTTCTAACTTACTAAGCATTATTGTCTTTTCCAGGGAGTCATGTCTTCTCTTGATGTGGCCAAAGTACAACAGTTTCAATTTAGTCATCTTGGCTTCTAGGGAGAGTTCAGGCTTGATTTGCTCTAGGACCAAATGATTTGTCTTTTCAGCTGTTCACAGTATCTGTAGAGTTCTTCTCTAGCACCACCTTTCAAACGAATTGATTTTCTTTCTATCAGCTTTCTTCACTACCCAGCTTTCACAACCATACATAAAAATTGGAAATATGATGGCATGGACAAACCTAACATTAGTAGTCAATCTTGATACATCAGGATCTTGTTGAGTTCCTTCATAGCTGCCCTTTCAGATTCTACGGCTTGTTTACATGGGCAAATATTCCCCTAAATAGGTAAATAGGTAAAAAACCCAAGTATAGCATGACAGGGGATGTCGCTACTTTCCCCATCATTTTTGACAAGTAGCATGACTTAGCACATTATTGATAGTGTGAACGACAAATCCATGTGAATTACCAACAATCTTTCTGATACAGTTACAGCAGAGCTGCACTGTGATTGGTTGAGATGTGCAAGGAAGGGGTGGACAAGAGATGGAAGATGGAAAAAATCTCTGTAGCTTGCTTTGCTGCAAATAAGAAAGTGTGTGTGTGTGTGAGACCAAGCCCCTGTTGTTTTCAGCCACAGGAAAAATCCAGCAAGCTGTCTGAAGCTTTCTTGGCTGTGTGTGTATATATGGGTATGAGGGAGGGAGGGAAAGAGGGAAAGAAAGGAAGAAAGAAAGAGAGAGAGAGAGAGAGAGAGAGAGAGAGAGAGAGAGAGAGAGCTCTGATTTTTCCCTCCTTTGAAGAATGCCAGCTATTTTTCAAGCCTCTTATTCCAAAAGCCCTTTCAGTCACGGAAGAGCTATTCCCCCCATCAAGCCCTTCCTCCTGTGTGCATTTTGTGTTTTCAGTGAGTGAAGGGGAAGGGCTCCTTGGCTTTAAGAGCATTCGTAAGCCATTCCTTCTTCTCTCTCTCTCTCTCTCCTTTCCCTACCTCTGCCTGTGCTTGGGAGGCCACGGCCCCACACCTTTGCCCATCTGAATCAGAAAGCGAAAAAGTAAACAAACTGAATCCCCCATAAATCATCTAAACTACCCGGCACTGGTGCGAAAAAGCGCTAAAGCACAAATTGCCACAATAAAAACTGCCGCGTAACTGAGCCCCAGGTCTTCTTCTGATTTCTTGATTGCAGTCTCCATTCTGATTAATGACAGAACCAAGGCATAGAAAATCTTGAACCATTTCAATGTCTTCATCATCTACTTTAAAGCTCAGTAAATCATCTGCAGTCATTATTATTTTTTTCTTAATGTTCCACTGTAAATCTGCCTTTGAACTTTCTTCCTTGATTTTTTTCAGCAATTGTTTCAAGTCTTTGCTATTTTCTGCTGGTAGCATGGAGTCATCTACATATCTTACATGTTCCTTCCTCTAGTTTTCATACTTCCTTCCTTTGAATCTAATCCTGCTTTACATATGTTGTATTCAGCATACAAGTTAAACAGATAGGGTGTTAAAATGCAGCCTTACCTGACTCCCTTGCCAATTGGAAACTATTCAATTTCTCTGTATTCTGTCCTGAGTATAGGTTATGCATCAGGAAATCAAATGTTGTGACACACCAGTTTCTTTAAGAGGGATCCATAGTTTTTCATGATCTACACCATCAAATGCTTTGCTATCATCTATAGTGATTTTCTTTTGAAATTCTTTGCTGTGCTGTTATCTAACCTTTGTTTGAAATATGATCCCTAGTGCCTCTTCATTTCCTGAGCCTAGCTTGGACATCTACATTTCTTGCTCCATTTATGGTCAAAGTCTTTGTTGTAGAATTTTGAGCATCACTTTCCTTGCATGGGAGATTAATGCAATTGGTCCTGTGGTTACTGCAATCCCTGGTGTCCTTTTTCTTGGGGATTGGAATGTATATTGAACATTTCCACATGTGGATCATTGTTTTGTTTTTCATATTTGTTGACAAATTTTAATTAGAACTAGAGTAGATTCTGTTTCTATAGCTTGAAGCAGCTCTATTGGTATGCCACCTGTTCCTGGTGATTTATTTCTACCAAGTACTCTCTGAATGCAGCTTCCACTTCATTTTCTAAAATAGTAGGTTCATTTTCAAATGATTCTTCCTTGAATGAATCTTTTCATCCTTTAATCTGTTCTATATCATCATTATAATCATTTATTTATTTATTTATTTATTAGCACTATCACTACACATGGTGCTTTACAAGTAAAAGAACAACAAAACAGTTCCCTGCACTCAGGCTTACAATCTAATTAAGGCATTATACAAAAGGGAAATGGGATGGCTGTGTGAGAACTTAAGTCCAGCATATACTGCATTTTTTTCCCTTCAAGGCCAAGAGAGTGGCAGTTAAGATGGGGGCAGAGGCCTTTCATCTGCTTGTGGTCCTAGGCATGATGGAGCTGTGCCTGCCTCTTCTTCTCTCTGTCCAAGGCCAAGACAGTGGCGGTTGGAATGGAGGGTTGGTTCTTTCATCTGCTTCTGCGCAGTGGCATGATGGAGCTGTGCCTGCCTCTTCTTCTTTTATATAATTCTTCCATGTATTGTTTCCATCATCTTTTTATTTCTAGTTGGTCATGTAATGTGTTCCTCTGGTGGTCATAGAGCTTCTCCACTCTTGGTTTAAATTTCCCTGTGATGTCCAGCCAGGACTGTTTGAATCTCCCCTGCATTTTCCTTTGTTTTAGTTCAGGCCTTAGTATGTCTGAGCATAGGAATGTTTCATTGTATTAGAGTTGTGGGAGGAGCTGAAGAATTCCCCTGCATTTTTCCAGGTTTGGTTTGTCTCTTCCCAGCAAGCTCTGTTCTAGCTAGTAGTTTTTAGTTTTTTGCTCAGTCTTTGCTGTGAGCTTGTTCAGAGTTTTATTGGTGGTAAACAGGTCCAGACAGCTGGGAAGGGCATTTCTTACACCATTTAGCCAAATTAGTTACCAACAACAAATAAGCCAAAGGAATCAGGAGCTGAAAGACCCTGCACCAGCTCCATTCAGTGAGGAGATCAAACCAAGATCAAATCAAGAGAGATGACACCCTGAATATTGCTGAAACTCAAACTGTAAAGTACCTTTTATTTCAAGCTTTTAAAAGGGTACAGAAATAGAGTCAGAACCCTGAATGCAACTAATCAGTGACATGTGCACACAGACAAGGAAAACTGTTTTAATCAATGTAGAGAAATAGAAGGTGACAATGAAAAAGATAAGAGACCTCTTTCACAAGGTCTGAGAAATCAAAGGGAATGTGAAGACACACCCAACTAAGGGTGGTGGCAGGTTTGGGTGTACAACGCCAGTACCCTGGTGAGATCAAACTCTTTTACCCAAAAAGGCTCTGATGCTGAATATAAAGTTCAAAAAAGGAGGAAGTTTATTTTAAAGAACAAAAGTAAAGGGGTTTCTCCTCCCCAGCTCTAAAAACTTGAAATAAAAGGTATTTTACAGTTTGAGTTTCAGCAATCTTCAGGGTGTCATCTTTCCTAGCCTTTTCTAATGAGATCCCGGCCTCAGGAGCTCCTGGCCTCTTTTAGTCTGCTGGATATCTATTATTTTTTAATGTGATTTTAGATTAGTTGTTTTTAATTTATACTGGTTTAATATCTTTTTATGGGGTGGGTGGGGGTAAGTGGTGTTTAGGGATTTTAATCTGTATTTGTATTTTAATTTTTTAAGCCGCCCCAATTGTTTTTAACAGAGGGACGGGGTAAAAATAAATTTTATTATTATTATTATTATTATTATTATCATCTCTGGGTTTGATCTTGGTTTGATCTCCTCACTCATACCAGGAGGAAAACAGAAACATACTAGGAGGAAAATCAGGAGTTCACCCATAAGCGGGAAGCTATACTTAATAAATGCTCTCTAGATCTCATGGTCCTCTTGATAGAAACCAGTCAACAGGAGTGTAAGGTTTTGACTGATAAATTAGAACATCATAAACAGGAATTTAACAAGGTCATGAACTCTAGTATATTAAACAATAAACTAGAGGAATTTGATGTAGAAGTAACTAAAAAAAGAATGAACTCAAAGATCTTAAATTCAAAAAATTTCAAAGGGATCTCAGGGATTACCAAGAAGGAAAGGTTTATTCCTGGAAATCCCGTACTGTTCTCACTTCTACAAATAATAAGAAAAGAGTTTCTTTTGACCACAGTATAGATACAAGTAAAGAAGATAATAGCCTTGGGGGTTTTACCACTGACTCTTCTACTGATTATTCCATGGACCACTTTAAAACCAGTAGTAGACCTTGTTTAGAAAAACAGTCCAACAGGTGGAGATACAAAGACAGAGATATGGAGAGAAGGAAAATGTACAAGGGTAGATACCTCTCCAAACCCAGATAGTCAATATATCAAAATCCTCATTATCTGACTTGAAAGTAGAAGTCTTAAACAAAGGTCTTTCATTTGTTCCAACTCCTAGGTATAATTCTTTTAACACTATGTGGGAAGTGGATCAATTGTTTCGGAAAATTAGATTGGCCAAGTTTTTTTTCTAGGAATGGAACAACCAGTGAATACCTGGGATCCCCAGATACTGATAGATATAAGATTTTTTTTTAAAAAAATCTAACTTTAACCCCAATATAGATGGCCCATACATCAAGGTCTTTCAAGACAAAGTGCTAAAGGGCATGCAGGATATCTTTACCTCCCAATCTAATAGATGGCACAATCTATCAAAACTACATCAAGCTACTTTGGAGAACTTGCAAAAAAGGCAAGATATAATAATTAAACCAGCAGATAAAAGAGGTGCTATAGTCATATAGGGGAGGAAAGATTAAGAAATAGAGGCATACAGCCAATTATCAAATGTAAAACACTACAAGGAATGTATGAAAGACCCGACAGAAGGTATTTTTTTGAAGTTGATTAAAATCACTCTGGTAGAGGCATTAAATATGGGGTATATAAAAACTAATGTTTATGATTATTTACTGGATTCCCCAGGTAGAATTCTTTTATTTTATTTACTTCCTAAGATACATAAGGATAAAATTCCTACTCCAGGTAGACCTATTGTATCAGGCTGTGGATCTATCCTGGAACCATTGGCTACATATATTTCATCTTTTCTGAAACCTCTAATTCCGGATATACCATCATATATAAAAGACACCAAGGAGTTTGTTAAATATATGGAACAACTAACACCACCTGTAGAGGAATTTTTCTTGGTGACATTGGATGTCATATCACTTTACACTAACATTCCCCAGAATGAGGCCCTGGAGATCTTAGAAGCAGCTATGTTGTCTAAACCTATGGGACTTCCCGCTATTCATTTTCTGTTACACCTCATTGAAATAACTTTAACTAAGAATTATTTTAAGTTCGGTAACCAATTCTACTGGCAAACCTCTGGGGTGGCAATGGGTTATAAGTTTGCCCCATTGTTTGCAAACTTATATATGGACCATTTTGAACGTTCCTTATATATTAAGCAATGAGTTTTTCCCCATATATATATACATGGAAAAGATTTTTCGATGATATTTTTTGTATATGGGTGGGATCTGAATCTTCCCTCAAGGACTTTGTGGTTTTTCTTAATGGTATCCATGAAAGCATCAAATTTGATATGGTATATAATTCCTGTACAGTGAATTTCCTAGATATAAACATTCAAACAAATAGGGGCTCATTTGAAACGAACTTATATAGAAAACCAAAGTATGTTAATTCATTTTTAAGATATGACAGCTATCATCCAACGCCTCTTAAAAATAACCTTCTGTATTCACAATTCCTACGTATTAGACGAAATTGTAAAACACTGCAAGGGTTTGAAAGGGAATTGAATATTACATGCCTCCAATTTTTGGAGGAAAGGGTATCCCTTAAAGATTATAAAAGAGGCACAAGACAAGGTTCGTAAGTCAGATCGAAAGAAACTTCTGTTTGATTCCAGACCTAAGAGAGCACCCGATAGGGTGGTTATACCACTGACTTTTAACACACATTCACAGAGGGTTAAAGTAAGTATTATGAAACATTGGCACTTGCTGGAAAATATACCCGGATATAAAAAGTAAACCGATGTTTGCTTATAAACATACTCAAAACATCAAGAATATACTAGTACGAGCAGATTTTGATTTTCCAGTTGTACAAAATAGTGTGATTGCCAAGGGACATTACATCTGTGGACATTGTTCGGTATGCAGACACAGCAACAATCTGAAATGTTTTGTGAATACTGTTGATGGTAGAAGTTATGAAATATACAATTTTTTTATATGTGCTAGTAAAAATGTCATATACATAATTGAATGCCCTTGCAAATTAATTTATGTGGGGATGACCAGCAGGGCGACAAGAACTCAGATCACAGAACACAGAAGTTGTATCAAAAACCATAAAATAGAAGCCCCATTGGTAAAACATTTTCTTGAGAAACATCATACTTATGATTCATTCAAATTCTGGTGCATAGATGGGATATCCAATACTAAAAACATAAAACAATTACAGATATTGGAACTCAAATGTATTCATCGTTTGAAATCTGAATCCCCAGTGGGTTTAAATGAAAATGTGAATTGGCTAGTTTGAGTCTTTTGCTGTCCTTCCACACCTTAAATTTCCCCTTAGTTCTTTTCTTGAGTCTTGGCAGGATGGTCGCCACTACCGGTTTGACTGGTTATAGAAAAGGTTCTGTGAACAGGAGAAGAACTTCATTTAAATTCTGGTGCATTGATGGGATATCTAATACTAAGTACATAAAACCACTACCAAGATCGGTACTCAAAAGGACACATGGTTGGTAAATCTGTACCCCTGGTGGGTAAAGATGTGGGTGTAAGTGGTTGGTTGAGTTTTCATTGTCCTTCCATACCCTAAGGTTTCCCTAGGATCTTTTCTTGAGTCTTGGCAGGATTGTTCCCATCACCAGTCCAGCTGGTTATATAAGAGACTCTGTGAGCAGGAGAAGTACCTTGTTGCTTTTGAATTGAGCAGAGTCACATTGTGTGAGCTGTTGAGTTGATATATATATATATATATATATATATATATACATATATACATATATATATATATATATAGAATGCTTGTAGGCCACTGAGGAAGACTGTTGTCGAAACGCGTCTGGCCTTGAGTTCTTATTATTTACTATTATTATAATATTTTATTTTTAGCATTTGCATATTTTTCAGTGGGGTATTGTCACCCTTTTAGTAATTTTACTGACTCATTTAATTCAGGGGTCAGGGATTTTTGGCCTTGATTTTTGGTATTTTTATTATCTTTAGATACTTATTTGTAGCATTTGTATAGTTTCTAGTGGGGTATTTTTACCCTTTCAGAAATTTAATTTTATTGGATTCTCTGCTCCAGGGTTTAGTTATCCTTTCATTTCTTCATATTGTTGCTCTTTTATAATTGGAAGTGGGATTGGTTTGTCCTGGTTATTTTTTAGCAGAACCCTTCAGTTTTGTTTTTTGATCATAAGTCCTGGGTGTTCTGGTTGTAGGGGCTTTTGTTGGTTTGCTCAGTAGATTTAACTACAAGCGTGCTATTCCCCATCTCTTTGATAGGGTTTTTGTCCTCCTTTACAGTCTTCCTTGGATGCATACTCTGGTAAAGGGTTGGAAACCCAGTCTATGGGTCATTTCTTTCCTTTGCAGCCCTTGTCACAAAGATCACAAGGTAACTAAAGGGTGGGTAGTGTTGCATGTGGGGTTCCTTATAAGAAAACACCTTTCTTCCCCACATCTCCTGGAGCTGAAAGGGTAGTTTTTGGAGCACCTGCCTCTGTGTAATGTACTGATCTAGACCAGGTAACTCTGGATTACATTTTGCAGACTAAAGTTCAACTAAAAGATCACTTAAGTCCCAAAGTTGATGGTAGTCCTTTGACTTGAGGATTGGGAACTTATAAAGCCAATTCAATAAGGATGCTTCTATTTCTGTTGATGCACCATATTGCTCCTCTAATCTGTTCCACGCTGCCTGCAACGCCTTAATCGGGTCTGACACGTAGGCCGCGTAGACTCTCTGGACCTGAAGGGACGAGTTGGGGCCCAACCATGCCATGAGCAAGGTGAGCTCCTCATCTGCTTGCAGCTTCAAGTCTCTAATGGCTCTCTGAAAAGTTACCTTCCATAAGATAAAGTCTTCAGGAAGGTCTGAGAATTTCTGGACTCCCTTGTCTCTAAGGTCCTTCCTGTATGCTTTTACTTTTTCTTCTCTGCTGTTCTTAACTGCGTAAAGAGTTTCATCTGTCATCCATTGAGGATTCTCTTTCTTTATGGCTGCAGATAGTGTCTTTTTGTATTCCTCCCTGACAGTGTCCCTGGCTTCAGTCCAGAGTTCTTCTGGCTCCTGGTCAATTAGGGTTAATAGTGCAAATCTATGTTGTACATTATCTTTAAATTCTACAGGGATGTTATTCAGGTTGTATTTTGGCACAATGGTTGGTTTAGTATTCTTTTTTACCTTTACTCTAGTTTTTTATATTTGCAGTTCAAGGTGTGTGTCACAGTCTGCTCCTGGTCTTCTTTTTGCAGAAAGAATGGAGCTTCTCCATTTTCTCCTTCCGATTGCATAGTTTATTTGATTGCTATATGGGCTATCAGAGGATGTCCATGTATACATTTGCCTCTTTGGTAGCTTGAAGAATGTGTTTGCAATGAACAAACTGTTGGCCTTGTGAAATTCAGTCAATCAGTCTCCTGCTTCATTTCTTGATTCTAGGCCAAATTTTCCTACCATCTTTCATTCTGCTCTGTTTCCTGTTTTTGCATTTCAATTACCTATGATTAACAAGAAGTCCTGTTTTGGTGCGTGATCAATTTCCTCCAGGACTCCAGCACAGAATCTTTCATTTTATTCTTCTTCTGCCTCTGTATTTGGAGCATAAACTTGTGTTAAGGTTATACTGATGGGCTTTCCCTAAAGTCTTATTGATATAATTTGACCAGAGTTTGCATTATATGTTTTGACTGCTTTTGTTACATATCTCCTTACTATTAATGGCACCCAGTTTCTTCTTAGATGTTTATTTCCTGAGTAAACTACCATGTAATTATCTGACTCAAAATATCCTATTCCTGTTCACTTTAGCTTGCTCACCCCAAGTATTGCAATATTTATATGTTCCATTTCTTGTTTTACTATGGAGATTTTCACACTAGCAATATGGTCTGCTGCAGGCATGGAACAGGGTCACTGAAACAGTTTTCTTTCAGATGACATTCACCCAATTCTGTGCCCTCAACGTGACTGTTCTGTTGTCTCCCCATGATATTTCAATCATGGGGAGATGTCATTAATGACCACCCATTCCATTTCTGTCACGGAATCACAGGTGGTCAGAAAGGTGTCCTGCTCCTCACCTGTGATGACAGCTGTGGGGGGGAGGTATGTTCTGGACACTTCTGGGCAGGAACAGGATACCCAGGTAAGTGGCACCCTTTCCCCCCCTCCCTGGGTTACCTGTGTTTTCGTGCTTTGTGTACTGTTTTGATGTTTGGGGGGGTATTTTTAAATTTCCCTCCCTCCTGCCCATTCTCTTGCAAGAACAAGCAGGATTTGGCTTCACTGCTGTAAAAGCAGCTTTATGGCAGCTGCAGTAAAGCCGAGGGAAGAGGGAGGATGAGCCTGCTGCAGGATTAAGGTAAGTGTGTAGCAGGGATGGGAGAGGGGCTTGTGGAGCAAAAACCGGGCATTTGACCCTGTGTGAAAATCTCCTACGTCTAGTTTCCCCTGATTCATATTTCTCAGATTCCGTGTTCCTATAATAAGTATTGTGCAGCTTTGGGCTTTCCTTTCACTGCTGAGCATATCAACTGCTAAAAGTCCTTTCAGCTTTAGCCCGGTTGTGTCATTAGCCACAGCACTACTCATTGTTGCCCTCTGCTGTGCCCCAGTAGCTTGTTTAATTTTGGATTGTCTCCTCATAAGGTATTCATGGGGTAAAAGACATTCAAAAGAAATTTACCGTGCCTCCCTTTGTGCACTACTAACAAGCATTAGCTATGGTGCCACTTGCATTGTCTTTGACAGATCCTCCACCAGTGTCACCCTCCACTACTGCTGCTGCTAGTAGCTATCTGGCTCCTTAGAAAAAAACAGTCTGACATGGGAGACCCCGCCAGCAGCACTGCTGCTTTCAGGATAGCCTCTTGCATCACGTGAGCACACAAACTCACCACCACGGAAAGGAAGTGTCATTGGTGGGGGTAAATAATTTGCATAATATTAATGCATAATATTAATTCAAAGTAGAATACCTGTGAATATTAACCAGTTTAGTGACATTGATAAGCTGTTTGGTCCAAAACCTGGTCAAATCATGAAGATTACTGGATGGTTGTGGACAATGCAATTTCTTTCTGCTTGCCTCAAGCATTATTGAGAAGATTAAAAGTGTTAAGAATATAGTGTGGGACAAATAAAGATGCCAGGAAATCATCTGCAGAACACACCAATGAATGCAGCCGTATGAAGGGAACAGTCTTAGATTCAGCATGCACAAACTTTACAGCCATGGCTTCTTGGAAGTGATTTGTGAGAGCTGAGCAGCATTTTTTTTCCAGCTGCCACATCAATATACATGGCTACTTCCTCTAATTGTGCATCTGCCAGGTAGATTTTACCATCTTCATGCGGCTATCTCCATGAGATGGTTTCTCATGGAAAATGTCCAGTCTCTAACAGAGTGCAAGAGAGTGACTGGGGAGATGGAGTGGCTGAAAAAGAAATGAATGGATGAACCATAATGCTGTCTCTTTCATGCTCATGTGATCCAGATTGCTGGAAAGTAGTCAGTATGTTTTGGTCTTGAAAGGCAAGCTTAAGTGAAGGATTGGACCAAGTTATAGCATGCTTGGGGGAAGCAAACTGGGAAGCTCTGTTCCATTCTCAGCACAACAAAAGCATATAGATTTTTATATTTTGCTTGTATCTCCTTTTTCTCCTAATGCAAACAATATTTGTCAGTAAGCCAAGAATCTGTGGCACTGGCAGCTGTCGTTGAATCATTTCCTTGGGGAGAAGGGTAGGGGTCTGAGGTTCATCGCCTATAGTCGAATGCACAAAGGGAAAATAACCCTGTAAACAGAATGAGATGTCTTTTCATTTGCATTTTATATGTTACCTTATTACATTTCTCAGAACAACAAGGGGAAAGGGGGCTCTGCCTGTAAAAGGGATTTGCTTAGCCCCTGCCTCTAGAGAATTAGCTGTGGTTTGCAAAACAAATTCATAACCTAATAAATATTTATTTGCACAAGGTTTAGCTTAAATGATAGCATTTTAAAACTCATTTAATACAGATTATGACTATGAAAGAATTCTTTGTAACATGAAAGTGAAAGAACTGAAGGTTTGATGCAGTAGTTCTTATTAAGGCCAACCTTGTGACTAAGGTCAACAGGATCTCTCCAAGTCCAGACTTCAGACTGCTGACCCTGGATTGGAGTTGGGGACTTTTATTGCTTGCTTTGTAAACTTCTTTTTGAAGAAAGTGTTGAAACCAGGGAGCTAATTCCACTGGTTTCCAGAGCTAGATATGCACCTATATTATTATGAGTAACAGTATTTATATTGGCAGGATTTTGAGGATCAAGCTGATAAACAGGGTGGGCTGATTCAAATACTACATGAATAGTGATAACCTGTTTGTTGTCAAATATTCACCAAGATCAGCCACACAGTCTCAAAACTGAAATTCATGTTGCCTTTGAAATTGTGATATTTAAAGCCCTTTCATTTCAAAAAAATAACATTTTTTTGCCATATCTTACCATTTTAGAGTGATTTATGAAAAAATGGATGCATTATTATAAATTATAAAATGAGATTACTATGGATGATATAATGCAAATTTACAATTGTGGAGCAATGTTTGTTATGCTTTCTTTAATGAACTTGAATGTTAGAGAAGACTGAGAAGAAGCAGGACCAATAATACTTGGAAGGCTATAGATTGAAATTTGTAATTGTGTGGTTTAAACAAAACTATCAATGACATGGAAGTTTGTTATTTTAATGCCAGTGGTTCCTTACTAATTGGCTTGTGTTCTATAGACGTATGTGTGTTAAAGAATACAAGAAGAATAGGCAACGTTAAATGTAATCTGATTTAATTTGTCTGCCACAGTCAGAGGCCCCATATGCTGGAATTTTGTAGAACTTAACCTCCCAAAGTTTCTCTGTGTGCACATGGGCTTGCAGATGGAGAGAAATGTTGACAGTTATGTCTTAATGCTCTTGAGATAAGTCTTTGAGCATATTCAGTAAACAAATGAAGAGCTTTCTTACCAGATTGATTTGGGAAATAGCATGCAGCTAGCCCCTGCTGATCTAGGTTTTCCAACTAAATGAAGATTAATGTCAAGATGTGGTCATGTGAGATCTCAGTACTGTGCAGGATTTGGCCTAATGCATCTACTGTCCTTATACTTAAAGTAATAAACAAAAGATTTGTTTGGCCAACTTCATTGACTCTTATAAGGCATCCTGGAAGATGCTCCCATCAGAAAGCATCATATAAAGATGTTGTGCAAAATATAGTTCAAATTTATACCTGGCATGTTTTATCTGTTACCTTTTTGTACCTCCTGCCCCCCCCCACTATTGCTTAAAAAAACAATGCAAACATTTTTTCCCTGTGTAAAAGTATTGGATTTTGCACAAAAATGAAGGTGGAGGGTTTACACAAATTATTTTTTCACAAAATAAGCTCCAAATGTGTGTGTGTGGTGGATGGATATATATAAAAAAAACTTTCTCATCAAGGATAAGAACATTTGTGCATATTCTATTTATCACTCTTCTTCAACTATTCTTGTTCCAGTCATAGTGCTTCACATGTAAAATGTAGTTTTGGTATCTGAAAGCACTTTTAAAAAAAAGTAACTGAAGTTGTTATAGTCTGTTGGTCAAATGGATTTGATGATAGACCATAACAACTCCTTTGGAGAAGATAAACTTTACAGCAGTGCAGCTTAGTTAGGGACTAATAGAAATTTTATGCAGAATCTCAGGTCACTATTGCTGTCATTATTTCCCATCCTTGTACAGAAACACATTATCAGAGTAGCTCATAAGATTTTTTTTTAAAAAATCTCTCTCTCTCTCTCTGGCTTTTCTTCGCAAATGAAGATTCAGAAAGGACTCATCCCATGCTTTCTGCAAGCGCGCTGATGACTAAAGGGGCCAATCTGAGATAAACAAGTCCGGTTGCAGAAAGCACAGCAGAAGGTCTCCTTGGGTGATGCTTCCGGGTTGTGATTCTTTCTGCGTTGTCGTTTCTCTTCAAGACTTGTTTGGCGTGAGTTCTCATATAAGGATGCAGCATTGTGGATAGTGTGTCTCCATGCCTCCTGATGTGAGGCTCAGGCGGATCATTGTTGGTAATCAATTTGGCCGAGCATGAGATGTTGTTTCAGGGAGTCCTTGTATCGCTTTTTTGGAGCACCCCTCTTACGCTGACTCATGGCGAGTTCACCAAAGCAAATCACAGCTATAATGCAAGAATGGCTTTAAAGTAGCAATTAAAAATTTGCTAAAAAGTCAGCTGAAATACATTTGTTCTCAAGACACACTTAAAATGGGTAACAGAGAGGATAGACTTAACATTGCCATTCCATAGTTTGTGAGCCAACGGGGCAAAGGCCAAAGCTCTTGTACCCAATCATGAATATCTCTCCATGGGATGACATGACATGACAGTGTTACACAATTAGTTATGTGTGTGTGGGCTTCAAGTCACCTGTTGACTTTTGGGGTCCTCGTAGATTTCATAGGTTTTTTTTTTAAGGCAAGGAATACTCAGAGTGGTTTTGCTAGTTCCTTCCTCTGAAATATAGTCTACAGCACCTGGTATTCATTGATGGGCTCCTATCTAAGTATTAACCAGGGTTGACCCTGTTTAGCTTCCAAGATCTGGTGCCTTTAGAGTGTTTAGGCCCCATAATTTGTTATATCTGAAGGCATAATCATTTCAATAAACCATGATTCAATTTTTAACCTTACTATAGCAGTAGTAATACTCTGAATCACACAATACTCATCCAGAGTGGGTGCTGGCTTTTTGTCACAGGCCATAATAGTTGGTGAATGCAGACATTTCTAAAGTAGAAACAGTTTCCACATATATCTTTCTTATGAAGAACCTCTGCATATTTTCCACAGAACTTCAGAGTGTTTCAAAGGAGTCAGGAGCACATTTTAAGTCCTGTGGGACATCAGTCAGGTTTGAGGTGACCGTCCCTATACCCACCTGACCTAGAACGCATGTAGACCACATGGCTTCATTTCGAGGAGCATTCTGTCACTTCCAGCTATGTGGCATAGTCAGGTGCCTCAGAGAGACACACTGCTGCTATGAGTGGCATTGAGGCCTTTTTTTCACGTGAAAGAAAGAAAAAGCAAGGAAACTTTTACTTCCTCATGTATGTACTTAACCCAGACCAAAACTTTCACAGAGTTTGTCTATCCTGCAAAAGAGTTAATGGTCTTGCAGCTAGGGATTTTTGCCCCAGGACTGATTCCATTAACCACCAACTTGTGTAGTATTCTTTAGCACAGACTAAGAAACTGGTAATTATTGTGGTGACAATTTATTATTTATATGCCTCTTGACTACTAAAAGTATCCAGAGTGGCATAAAGAAGAATTGTGAAACCACATAATGCAATCAATAAAAGCAACAACAAAGAGCAGTTCTGACAAGCTAACAGCATTAAGGGCATAACATTAAAACTTGCAGCAGTAAACCTAAGTGTTGCATATTAAGCAGTAAAATACCATCAAAATGAAAATGACCTCCTCCTCATCACAAAAGATGAAGCCTATGAATTGCACCTGGGAGAGAATTGCAGCTGGGTGTAGGAGCACTGCCACAGAAAAGACCCTGCTGTCTCTTGTGGTCACTTCCAGGATGGCACTAAGAGTGAGACCTCTGACACTTGTTTAATTCCCTGGCAATCCTACATGGAAGTAAGCCATCTTTAAAGTAACATGGTCCTGAGAAATTAAGGGGTTTTACATACTGGGAACAGTACTTTACCTAGAGACTGAAAGCAAATAGGTAAGAAACGGAGCTGACATAAGGTCAGATGATATGGATACAAAAAAAATCTGGCCCCTGCATTTTAGACCAATGGATGCTTCTTTGGAATTGGTTTCAAAAGCAGCCCCATGTAAAGTACAGTTCAATAATCCAGATTTCAGTACAAGAGTTCATGCATAATCCTCATTCTCTTTTGTGGTGTTGTTAACTGCCTTTGAGTTGGCCTCGACTCATAAAGACCCAATGGACAAGACATCTCCAAATCCCCCTGTCCTCGACCACCCTACTCAGGTCCTGCAGGTTCAGGCCTGTGGCCTCCTTGATTTAGTCTAACTGCCTAGTGTGCAGTCTTCCTGTCTTTCTTTATTCCTCCTCCTTTCCTATCATTATTGACTTTTCTAGAGAGTCGTTTCTTCTCATGATGTGTCTGATGTAAGATAGTCTCAATTTGGTCATCTTGGCTTCTTATCAGAGTTCAGGCTTGATCTGCTCGAAGACACATCTGTTTGTCCTTTTGGCCATCCTCAGGTCTCTTCTGCAACATCACAGCTCAAATGAGTTGATTTTCTTCCTATCAGCTTTCTTCATTGTCCAGGGACATTATCATAACTATCTTACAGCAATTGCATTAGTGAAGCAAACAGAAACATACCAGTATTGAAGCCAAAACTATCACGCCTCCTCTTCACTTGCACAAATGTGCTGCAATTGTGCTTCTTTGGCAATTTCTGTCTTATTTCACCAGCTCTGTAACCCCACCACTCTGAACATGCATGCTTTTTTTCTTTTTTCTTTTGCCATGATTGCATAATTATGGGGAAACTATAATTTTTTTTTTAATCATTTACCCATAAGAATGCAAGCATGGCAAAAAAAGAAAAAAAGAAAAGAAAAGAAAGAAAGAAAGGCACAGAGAAAAAGCAATTTTCACCAGCTTGGAATAGTGAGGGAAAGAGAGGAGAAGAGGAAGTCATGTGGCCCCCTCATGCCATGTTTGCTTCATATCACTATTGCCACAGAAGTATCTTATTGCACAGAGGGGAATGCTGCCATAGCAGCGATATTGTGAGCTATGGACGGGTTCCCCCCATCAATGATAACATACGCTACAGAAGCAGATAAACAGCAAGACAGGAACAGGATAGAGAGGACGTCATGCAATAATAATCTGCTACTATCTTGCTGTAATTCCAGAATACGACCCTCATGTGATAATGTCTCACATCCATTTAGTGCTCCGTTTTTCATCTTTATATTTTATTATTTTATCCATTTCTTTCATAGCTGCCCTTCCCAGTCCCAGTCTTCTTCTGATTTCCTGACTGCAGTCTCCATCCTGGGGTACGATTGATCCAAGGAATGGGAATTCTTTCACTATTTCAATTTCCACTTCTCTTTTGAATTTGTGTAAATCTTCTGGTCCAGTGTGTTATATTGTGACAATACATAGCTTTGTTTCTGCCGTTGACAGCATTTTTTAAACGGCATGGATTCATTCCTTAGCAGTTGCATTTAATAGTCTAATTACAATTTTGAGTTCTAAACATCAGATTTTCAAGCTGCTTTTCATATGTAATTCTGTAAGCAAATTATGATGCCAACTATAAACTAGTAGTTTACTTTTCCATATAAATGTATGAAAAATAGCAATTAAAATTCTGTTGAATATTTGTGCCTTTGATTCTTCATCAGCCCCCTTGACAAATGTTTGGATAGTTCGGAACATGTACTGATGTAATACTGCCCCCTTTTATAAGAACTGAAAAGCATGTGGGGCACTTACTTGCAAGCTATTTGAGTCACAGTTCAGATATATGTTGCGGGATGGTTGTATTTAAATTAGGCATAGGAGTAATGTAACTATGAAACAAGAAGGAAAATGTATTGTTTAGCAGCAGTGTATCCAGATTTATCTTAAGTTTGCATTCATAATGTGACATATAAGTTTTCTGCTCTTTTTTTGTTTTCGTATGCATGCACAGTTCTGGGGGGAAAGGTTTGCCTCTTTCATATGCATTTAATTATCATGTTTGCTTGGAAAATATATATACACATACATACGTGCGCACACACACACATTCACTCACTCACTCACACACACACTCACACACATATATTTCTAAATCAGCTGTTTCCAAGTATAACAATAGGACACACTGTTTTTGGTGGTCCGATCAGAAATTAAATTTTCCTTTGAATAGCTAAATGATTACAATGCCACTCGCACACAGTGAAGTGCTGCACCGAATGTATCTGATGCAATTAGAATTTGATCATGTAGAAATGCAGAAAGAAGTATCTTATGAAAAGGTGAGACCTCTGACTTCTACTGTGTGTTTTTTAAAAGAGAGATATTGTAGCCATGGAGACTTTCAGCATGTTTATGTTTGTGGTCCATTTTTTAAAATGATAGTAACATTGCTAGAAGTAGTCTAATTTCACATCTTTTATGAATGTTAGCCTTTGTTTACTTGTTTGAAGCTAAAGAAATAAGAACAACTTTGGGGTTCTAGCTTGAGGTTGGTGCCAGATATTCAGTTACTAAGGAATCACTGCCCCAAAGTGGTGAAAGGACAGGGAGGTTTTGCAGTAGAAAAGCAGAAGGTGGGAATAGGGTGCTTTAACCCTTCCTTGCCTAACACCCCCTCTGCACTTCCCAGTGCCTATACTTCTTCCCTCAAGCTGATTTTCCAAATACCCATTTGTTACTTTGGAGAGAATCTAGGGAGATTATCACATAAAGCAAAGAAAAAAAAAGTTGAATGAAAGCAGGATAGTAGCTCTATGGCCAAACCTGATCACAGGATGTCGTTGCTGTCCTGTTTCTGGTGTGTAATCACCCAGTTAGTGTGGTGCTCCTTTTCATTGATGGGGAAAACCTATCAATAAACTCCCAATATCGGCACTATTCCAGGGGTTTGATGGTGTAATAAGTCTCTTCAGTTCAGTGCCAGCCTGATTTTCCTCCCTTCCCCTCCCTTATTCCAGACCAGACTAACACCATATCTGAATGTTTTTTTTAAAAAAATATTTTGCTGTGTTTGCATAATTACAGCAAAATGATAAAATAAAAATAATTTTAAAATCATTTTTGCTGTATTTCAGAAACAGCAAAGAGGGAAAAAAAATGGCAGGCATGGAGTTAGCCTGCTTTGGAATAGCGAGGAGGAGGGAGAGGGAGGAGAATAAGGCCCTGTCCTGCCATGTGACTGCTATAATGCCAGCATTGAAGAAAGAGATTTATCACACTAGGGGAGTTTGCAAAGCAGAGCAGTTGTGCAAAAGAATAGAGGTGCGATACTTAACGTTTTCAAACCAGTATGTTACTTGTTTCCTTTTGTAATGCTATTGTTGCAGCAAAACAACCTCGTGTGATAATCTCCTAGGTGAACCAAACCTATGTCACTGCAGAACAAAATAATGAAGAAGCAGAGGCTCAGTTCTTTGTTCCTGAAAAATTGCCTCAAACAGGCCCTCTTTACAAGTTTGCTATCAGTGAATGGTGTCGTGGTCCTTTCTGACATCCACCATTAGAAAAACAGGGCTCTAATGATTACTCCAGATCAGCCATGGTTACTCCAGATCAGGTCAATGGTTACTCCATATCAGACATCACAAGAGCAACCAGACCCACTAAAAAACACAAGAATGAAGAAGAAAAACAGCCACCCAAAGGGAAGGTATTTTTACCATACATCAAAGGAGTCACAGACAGAATAGGGAATCTGATGAGGAAACACAACCTCCAAACAATCTATAAACTGACCAAAAAAAAAAAAAAAAAAAATCCAAGGAATGCTACGCTCAGCAAAGGACAAAAGAGACCCTCTCACAGCTGTAGGAGTTTAGCGCATACCATGCAGCTGTGGACAAATTTACATAAGGACCACTAAACGCAGTGTGCAAACACGAATCAAGGAACATGAGAGACACTGCAGACTGGGCCAGCCAGAAGAATCAGAACATGTGATAAACTAACCTGTACACAAAATGGTATTTGAAAACACAGAAATTCTAGACCAGGCCAACAACTATCATGTCAGAATGCACAGAGAAGCTATTGAAATCCACTAACACCTGGACAACTTCAACAGGAAAAAAGAAACCTTAAAAGTAAACAAAATCTGGCTCCCAGTTTTGAAATACAATAGAGTAAAAACTCAACACTTACAAAAGAATTCCACCGAGAGACAGGGGGATTCCCAGCAGACAATGGCCCATCAACCAACCATTAGCCAAACAGACACTAATCATCCTTGCATTTCTATACCCAGAAAGTAACCATTCAAGTACACAAATTTATATATCCTCCCCAACAGGGGTTCACAGCATATAAACTCCACACACACACCTACACAACCATTATCTGAGGATGCCAGCCACAGATGCAGAAGAAACTCTTCCAGGACACGGCCTCACAGCCCGGGGGGAAAAAACAACAAGGAAAAACAGGGTTCATTTGTCAAATATTTATGTTGCTTTAAGCAAGCAAAAATGATAACCCTACTTGTGGAACGCGAAAAGCAAAGTTACAACATGATCATATCAAAGGCTGATTTGAGTCCAGAAAAAAAGCAGCCCAGAAGTACATAGTTGGATGACCATATCACTTGTGGACAAGTCAGAATCAGGTATGTGATAAATGATGATGGTAATATACATAACAATACTTTGTTTTGACCTAGTTTGAGATAAACAGACATTGTAGTGACAACTGAAAACTTCTATATGGTACAAAATTGGGGACAGAATGTTAATATATAGCTCAGTACTTGGAGTCATCAGCTAATAGGTTCGTGAAATCCTTAATTATTTTTCCTTTAATGTAAGTCTGCAGCGTCAGTGTCTGCACCCTTTCAGTATGCTCACTCTGTCAATGGAATCATTACTGTTAACCTACTGGATTGAACTGGAGACCAGTGCTATAAGAAGTCAAATAGAAGTCACTGTTACCTTTGAGAGTGTGAGCCTGAGGCAACTGGCCAGCAACTGGATAAAGAAGAAGGAGCAAACAAGGGCCAGAGGGCTGTGTTGGTTGTCTGTGGGTTTTCAAGACACCTCATTATGCCAGCCCTGAAAAATGGAAATCCATGAGTTTTGTCATTGGGTTCAACACTGAGACATTTTCTGGGTTATTTTAATTGTGGAGAAGGGGTGGCATCTGGGAGAATGAAGAAAAGTAAATATTGCCAATCTTCTGTACCATTTTCTTGTAAGAAAAATGGCTGCATAGGTGTACGTGTGTGTTTGTCACATGCATTCTTTTATACAAAGCTTGGTATAACTTTGCATACAATAATGCCTCCTTTTTGACACCAGCAGTAAACAGCACATTTTACTTGAGGCAGAATTAATCACAAGAAAACACAGCAGTGATGTTGATAACAAGAAGGAAACATGGCATAATGATGTTAGCCTCATTGTTCTATTGTCATCCATCCTGTCTCTTTAGAGGATTCTCTCTCAGCATTACAAGGGTTCCTGCATATAAAGAAAGTAATGTTCAGCTAAAAAACATGCTTGAAACAGGTAGCTAGGAAATACTACTGAAGTGAGCAAAGAGACACCTGAACAATTCCTACTCCTCTCTCTGACAGGGTGACATGGAGCTGCTGCCATTATTACATCTCTTTACTGAATCGGTAGACTGTTGTATAGGAAGCTTAATGGGAACTAACCAAAACAAAGTCCAAGGCCCCATCTACACGATGGAAAAAAAATCCGTTTGGGGGGTAAAAAAATCCAAAAAGGCAGACATTCGTATGCGTATGATCTGCCTACATGAATTTTTACCCCCCCCAACTCCATATGACCCCCCCTTGCCCAGTTGGCTGGAGCCAGCGATCCAAGTAGTGGTTTTAAATCTCCTGCCGCTTTTTAATTTTATTTTAAAAGGTGCCTGTTTTGCAGACAGTCATTTCCCCTATTTACAATGTAAAATAAAAATGAATATTTATAAAAATCTCCATTTCATGGACTTACTGGAGTCTCGCTTAGCCAGGAATCCAACATGGCGGCCGCTCCCAATTCCACTTTTTGCTAGCCCCACCTCCTGTGCTCAGCCAGCCAATCAGATTACATTGCCTGTTTGTATGTGTGCGAATGGGGTGTACAGACTGTCAACAATATGAACGGCTATATGGATTTTAGCTCGAGATTCGCTAATCCTCCCGAACACCAAATCCACGTAGTTTATGGGGGATTCGCTAGCCCCCCTTCTGAAAGACGCGTATGCATCTGAATGGCCGTGTGTACACATGATCGATCTTCTGAATGCTGCGTAGACGGCCCCCAAGTAACTTCTGTGAGTGAGGGAAAGAAAGTTCCCTCCTCCCTAGTCCCCTATGTGAGTGCTTCTTAGGATCTAAGTTGAATTACCTGACAACTAATGATGTGAACAATACACAGTGCAGTGACTCTGGTAAGGGCCAGTTTTCACAACAAGCCTTTGCAGCAGGTGGCAGTTTTGCTAAACATAAAGAACTCTGGTGGCACAGTGGTTAAATGCCAGTACTGCAGCCACAATGTTGTGAGTTTTATAGGTCCCATCTACACGATTTAAATAATACGTACGGCGTGCGGAAGTTCGTGCTTCGGTACAAACGGCTGTTCGGATGCACATGAATGCAAAAGAGGGGGGCGGTTTTCCACCCTGAAATATGCACACGCTGCATTCGGGAGGGAAAGCGGATCGCGAAGAGAAATCCGTACGCCGTTCGGATGGCTGATGGGTCTGTACGGTCCGTTCGCACACATACGAACAGGCAGGGTAATCTGATTGGCTGGCCGAGTAGAGGGGGCGGGGCTAACACGGAGGGGAATTGGAAGCGGCCGCCATGTTGGTTTCCCAGCTAGCAAGCGTCCGGTAAGTCCGTGAATTTATATGTTTATTTATTTTTATTTTATATTGTAAATACGGAAAACCGACTGTCCGCAAACCAGGAACCTTTAAAAAAAAAAGCGGCAGGAGATTTAAAACTGCCGCTTGGCTTGCTCGCTCCAGCCAGCTTCGGGAAGAGGGAGTCATACGGAGCTTAGGGGGCTTAAAAATCGTATAGCCGGTTTGTGTGCATACGAACGACAGGCTGTTCATATTTTTTGCCCCCCATACGGATTTTTTTATGATTGTATAGCCGCACCCGGTGTAGCTCAGTAAAATGAGTACCCACCTTGTTGGGGGCAATTAGCTAACACATTCTAAACCGCTTAGGGAGTGTTTTGAACTTATAAGCAGGTATAGAAATATAAATGCTATTGCTAATACTATAACATTGACCAAAAAAGTGACTTGAAAGTGACCAGTTTACATCTCTAGACTTACTCTCTGATTTTTGACTATTTTCTGAATGTTTTATGCAAATTTTGCGGGGCTAATATATCAGTTAATCATGTACTTTAGAGGTTTGGCAATTAAATTATTCTTGTTCAGAACATTGTGGTACATTATTGGTTAAGCTTAAGCCTCTTCTGAAGCTCAGGTCTAGATGATAATAGGTTCAACCAGATCTGTCATTCAAACCTTTTGGCTAGTTCACTATCCTAGGGATGTAAATTTTCCCTTATTTTATTTCCACAATCAATAAGAACTAATTCCAGCAATTATCTTCCTACACTGCAAGAATATAGTGCATAGATTTTGATCTCTTGTCTTTGGGATTTGGGGAAAATTCATTTGTACAAAAATACACATAGATTTTCTGAGCAAAATACACTGTCCTCTTTGCACAAATATTGCTTTATGAGCATAAAACATGTTTTTCCCATCTAAAGCATGTTTTCTGGGCAGAATAGTGTAGTTGCACACTTTTTAAGGGGAGAAAACATGTTTTCTGAAGAAAAATCATCAATGCATGTTGTGCTATACTGTATGGAACTATTGCTTTTTTGTTTTTTGTTTACATAGAAAACACATTTTCACTCTACCCCAAAACACATTTTCTGTGCAGAAAAGCCACATGTATTTTGAGCAAATAAATTGCCGATGTGTGAAAGAATCTTACTATTGTTTGTTTGTGTTTTTTTACTCAGTGGGGTGTCTTGAGTGATGGCCAGCACTGGTGGAGGATACAGATTATTAATTAGTACTCTTCACACCTCTAAAAGGCAATAGGGCACAAAAGGCAGAAGAGTTATTGTAGACTTCATCCTTAATGGTTGAATGCATCTTTTCCATTAAGAGTTTGATGATTTTTTTCCTTTTTTTTTTTTTGCCTTCAGGTCATTTTTTTACTTATGGAGACCCTAAGGCAAAAAATATTATGGAGTTTTCTTGGCAAGATGTTTTCAGATGGGTTTTTCCAATGCCTTTCTTTGAGACTGGGAGCATGACTTGGTCACCCAGTGGGTTTTCATGACTGAGTGGGGATTCAAACCCTGATCTTCTAGTGTCCTTCAAGAGTCCTAGTCCAATACTCAAACCACTACATCACACTGACTCAGGGTACAGAGAAGTTTTAATTTAACAGTATGGATGAAGGCAAGTAAATGGAAGCAAAATCCTGGTAAAACTACTGCAAAGCATTCTTTGTGCAGCTGCCATTGAAGATAACTTGGAAGCTGCAGCTAATATAAACAATGCAGCTACTGCTGACCAGAACAATATCCAGAAATCATAAGACACCAATGTTAAAGAAAATGCACTGGCTGCCAGTACATGTCTGGTCTGAAATCATGGTGCTTGTGCTGACATTTAAAGCTTTGAATAGATTGGGTTCTTGACTTGAGAGAGTACCTCCCTCTATACGTGCTTGCCCAAGGATTAAGGTCCGCTAGCAGAATTTACCTCTCCATCCCATCAATGGGAAGTAATACATTGTGAGAGAACGTGTGGAGAAAACCTTCTCTGCTGTGGCACTCCAATTACGGAATGCCTTCCCCTTGGAGGCCTGATTGGTGGCAATGCTAGCTTCATTTTGGCACCAAGTAAAACCAGCACTTTTTATTACAGTCTTTGTTAGGTAATGATATCCATTTCATATGTGTACATTCTTTTAAACAGTTTTAAGCTATTTTTAATTTGTTATTTTGTTTGAATTGTTTTAGACTGTTTAAAATATGTTTTACATTTTTTAAAAAATTAAATGATTCTAAATTGTTTAAAATAATTTTATTGTATGCTCCCCTTAGATCTTTTGATTATAGCTCAGGATGGATGGATGGATAGACAAATACCTATATTTTTTTTTAGCCCCATCCCTTGAACTGGACATCATGGGAAGCTAAAATTCTATGCATGAATGTTCTAGGCCTCTTCCCCACCCCGCTTAGCAATCATCCACACTATCAGTTCCCCTATGTTCTCAAGAATATATCATGGTCTTTCTGAGCCTAATTGAAAAAAGTGTTGAAAGACCAAACTCAGAAAAATGAATTTGGGAAAGTTGGGGATAGGTTGTTTATCATTATTTCCAAGTAAAAGTATTTAGGATCACAGATTTTTTTTAAAAATGCCTTCATGAACATACTTGAGGAATAGACTTAGTTATTTTCAGAACTGTAGCCTTGAGTAACCAATCTAGTGTTGTAGAGATTTGATAAACACATGAAACAATATTGGATCATATTCTCTTGGAGATGAATGAAGAAATGATCCAGGGATTCTGTCTGTGTCCAGATACAGTCATGTATTATCAGTTTGTATTAGAGGACGAGTTACAATCTGCCTGTTTTCAGTTATGAATGTTTAGTTGTGGATAAGTTATTCACTCTCATGTTTAGATATGAATGGCATCTCCATCAAGCTTCTGGATGCGGTAATAGTTGTGCAGTGAAATTCTGGCATATAGGTAGATCTGTATCTGGACCATTGTTGGTGATCAACTGATCACTAACAATGGTCTGCCCTGACCTCACATTGGGAGGCATGGAGACGCACTATCCACAATGCTGCAGCCTTATTTGAGAACTCACGCCAAACAAGTCTTGAAGAGAAACAAAAGAGCAGAAAGAATCACAACCCGGAAACATCACCCAAGGAAACCTACTGCTGTGCTTTCTGCAACTGGACTTGTCTATCTCAGATTGACCTTTTTAGTCCTCAGCGTGCTTGCAGAAAGTGCGAGATGAGTCCTTCCTAAATCTTTGTTTGCAAAGAAAAGCCAGAGAGAGATCTGGACCACTACTAGCATAAACCCTGCATTGTGCAGTAGGCCTACCTATTAATAAGGGTTCCATTCTGGGACTCTTTGCGTAATGTGATTTTTGTGTATAACCTGGAACCCTTTTCTTATGCCTCGCTCAGCCAAGAAAGGGCTCTCCATCCCTCTTTGGTGGAGAGACGCACAGCCAGCTTCTCACTTTTCTCTCCGCTGAATGACTCTCAGGCTTGTCTACACTGGCCACAGCTGGCTCCAGATTGGCATGTCATTGTCCACACAGACCCTGCTAGCCTGGCCCATTCTCAGAGCCACCACTGCTTCCTTGGCAGCCTCAGAGCTCTGCAGAGAGCCTGCCAGTTTGCTGTCACATTCGCTGAGGTCAGAATGGGGTGCACGTGCAATCATCAAAGGTGCCCCATTCTGACCTCCATGAACATGACAGCACACTGGCAGGCTCTCCATGGAACTCTGAGGCACACTGTCGTGATCACTGAGGTCAGAGCAGCGTGCCCATGCAATCAACAAAGAGGGGGTTGTTGATCGCATGGGCACCCCATTCAGACCTCAGTGAACATGCCCTCAGTTGGCTTCCTATCATTGCCTCATGACCCCTTCACCACAGGACCCCTTCGCCAAGCATCACAAGGAGGTACATGCATATAACTGAACCCGTGTTATATGAGCTCATGTAATACGTGAGCCTACTGTATACATAATTTAGTTTACATTGCATGTGTGTAGTTAGTTTATGTTTCAAAGTATGTTCTAATTCTTGTGGAGTACATATTGTGTGTTATAACATGGCACAATGCAGCTGAAACTGGCAAGGTTATGGTAAATAAGAAAGAATCTCTTGATCCATCAGATGATCTGATGAAAGAAGGATTGATTGCCATGGTGTTTGTTTCATTCTAGAGCTTTTCATTTGCACAGAAAAAATGGTTTCTTAGGCAATGCTTACATAGAAAACAATAATTTTTTATTTTCCTTGGTTTTTTCCTGGGCTGTGAGGCATTGTTCTGGAAGGGTTTATTTCTGATGTTTCGCCTGCATCTGTGGCTGGCATCTTCAGAGAATGGTTGGGTAGAAGTGTATGTGGGGTTTATATACTGTGAAAGTAGTAAAGATTTGCATCCCAAGTCTATGACAATGAGCAGATTCCACCCTCATTTTTTTTAAAAAAAGATGTATTAGTCAAAGATACTAATTAAGTACTTTGAAGAATAATGTTGACTATTTTCTAATGCACAATAGCACACATCTCAGTAAGTTTTTTTTATGGTGGACTTTTTCAGGTAAAAACACTTTTGTATTATTTGCTACAGTATTTTTTGTAGCTGCTAATAGATATACTAAATAAAAAAGAATAGCTTAGGCTAATGGAGTATGCCTAGGATACTGGAAACAAAAATGCCCACCATTTATTATTTGCATTTTAGGGGTCCACAGAAGCACCCTTAAAGTAGAGAAAGAGCCTGATCAAGATAAAGTAGAGCAAACCTCTTGATCCTCGACACCATAGTAGACCAGGTATTAAAATGGCAAGGTGGGCAATCATGCTATTTGTTGCTATCTTGTTATTTAAGAAATAGTTAAGAGATATTTAACATATCAGGCCTTGTAAGATGGATTGGAGACTGCCTGGAAACCTAATGTAGGATGCTCTGGGCAGAATCATAGTACAGGTATTTTAAAAAGAACAATAAAACAGTTTTTTAAAAGAAGTCAAGGGGAAGTAAAGCCTTCCTAGTAATTTCCTATATCTTTTCAGGATGGCTCATCCATTCCTGCTTTAAAGAAGGATGAAAGGAAGGAAGGAAGGAAAGGAAGTGTGGCATTGAATGCAAAGGTTTTTCCTAAACTGACACATTTGCTGATCCTTGCGCATTATATGAATACAAAGTTTATCCTGAATGATCATCAGCCTATTAAATTAGTCTTCTGGCATTGGCATTGTCCCAGATGCTGCCAAGTGAAATAAATCTCCAGATTTATTAATGGCTACTGGTAGAAAGAAAGAGAAGGAAACACTTTTCACATGTCTAGGCATTTTTCTTTATATGTAATATTTGAGTAGAACTATGTTAGACTTCTGTTTGGATTTCAGAACTTTACACTGTATTCTGTTATATAAAGTTGTTACCCTTTCCTTTTCCTGGGACTTACTAAGGGTCTGATTTTAATTGGCATAAACCCTTCACTCTCAAGACCAGAGGGAGCTTCATTAATTAAAGCAGAAACTTGCAGAATGTTGTCCTTTATGAGTTAATCTGTGTAAATTTTTCACTGAAATGTATGAAGCAATTCACATAACTCATTGAAAACAAAGGGTTAATCCCAAAGTGTTTGGATATTGCCATGGATCATGCTTTTGTGGATAAATAAAACGATGGAAACCACATGAAGGCAGTAGTTGGGTTACCACACAACTGGATATGCTTAAGACTGAATGCTTCATAATTCTAACTACTGGAGAGCTGCAAACTTATAAATAACCTTACAATTGGTTAAAACCATATTAAAACCAGATGAACAAAAGGCATAAAGTGTTCTATTTAAAGAGGAGGGGGTTGTTGAGAGCAATAATTTTGATGAAAATAATCTTACTGGAAGAAGTCTATAATTTGAGAGTGACTACAAATCAGTAGTTCAGGACTTGTGAATTTGCTTGGAGGTGTGGAGAGGCTTTATTCAAAATGTCTTTTATAAATCAGGAGCATATGAAGACATCCCCTACTCCAGATAATGGCTTTTGAAACTGTCTCTACTGCCCATGCCTAGCTTCAGTCTTAGCCAAATAAACTAGTCTCCAAATCCTCTCATTTTAACATTTTTGCTCCTTCTTATTTTATGTACTGAACTGTGCTCATTGACCTTTCCAAATATGGGTTTTGCTCTAGAGAGGTGTGGGTGGAACTCCAGTCACAAAACCCTCCTATACATTCAACAGGAGAGGCAATTGTTTTCACTTATTCTCCCACTTATTCACTTATTGTTTTCACTTATTCACATAACAATTGACTGTGGAATGCTGGAGACATTTCAGAATAGCATGGGAGAATTCAAGGGGAAGACATCTATGCAGTACTCCTGACACTGTTATTCTCTCTGAATTTGGAATTGGATCAGTCACCCATCTTACTTAAAAAAAAAAAAAAAAAAAAAGATAGTGCAAGGAGTCCAGTGGGAGGTGTATAGGTTGGATCAACAACACTATCCATGAAGTCCAAAAGCATGCCTTTAACAAATGACTACCAAACACTACTCTGTATGAATGAAAACATAACTGGGGTGCCTCTGCCCCCCACATGAATGTCATGTGTAACACACAGCCCGTGCATTAAATCAAATCATTTCAAACTTCTCCTGCGTCCAGCCATTTACACATAATTTGATAGCAACGGGACTATCTGACAGGCTGAAACTTTCTAATAAAACATTTAAAAACCTAAGTTCTAATAAAACATTTAGCATACAAACAATTATACATACACTGCCAGATATATAGGCTATAAACTGAAAAGATATGGATTTGTATAGATGTTAAATTATACGTTTTGTGTTTAAAATAGTTACTTGGGTTTTTTGTATAAACAAATGTATGCTAGTTTATATCAGGGTGGACAACTTGAGTCCCTCAAGAAGTTTCTGGACTGCAACCCCCACCAGCCCTAACCAGCATAGTCCAGTGTGGTAACAACTACATTGTGGTGCTTGGCGTTAAAGTCCAATAACATCTATCGAGCCACAAGTTGTAATTTAAATTTTAGTCACAAATAAGGAACAACAATATGCAAATGTTATTAATACAGCTGACTGATACTGTTTCTTTAAGGAAACTGGTATACATTTATTCATGTTCACTTTCTTAATTAAAACTCAGTGCCAGTTACCAATTGCCTACCTCCACTTCAGTTAGCTCCCACGTTCCAAAGTTCGCTTTCTGGTCTGGAATTCACTAGGAAGATAACAGACAAGTGCTGGTTTACACCAGGGTTGCGTACCTGGTCTCGTGGTGTAAATTGAGAGTGATGTAAATAGGGGGAGCCACTCTCATATGGAATCATTGGCAACCAGAGGGATACATTTCCACTGAATTGAAATAGCCACAACTTTAGCTATTTAAAGAGGTTTAAAACATAAAACATCAGAGGTTACCTTTACCATGCTAGAGAAACCCCTTCCTTCCAGACAATAAGACTCCAGCTGCATTATTCCTCACCTAAGTAAACATAAGAAATCAATTCCAGTCACACCAAAACGCAAAGATTCTCTTTCTTTTTCCATTTGCCTCACGCCCCCCCTTTCTAAGCAGACAAAGGAAACCACTTCCTTCTAGCAACACCAACATTACAGTTCTCCTCCTATGTATTGTGAGTGAGACTTTCATTTATTTATTTGATTTGGAATAAACATCATAAATTTGAAATGTTATACATTGGACCAACACAGATTCAAACTTGCCTGTACATCCCAGCTTCTTGAGACAAATGCCTTTCTGGTATCTTTGTTTCAGCACCCCCTTGTAGTTTATTTCTTGTCAAGGGCATAATGACCAGGACAAAGCAAAGAAAAAGTCACTTAGGGCTTATCTGCATGGACAATTTACCCTGTCTTGCCCCCATCGTAGAATCCTGTAGTCCTGATGACACAGGGCTTTTGCCCTGTTCTGCCCCTGGGCAGTCCTCACCACCCCCGGGGCAGATACAGGGGGAAGACAGGGTAGGGCCCTTTACTGCATTTATTTTTTAAAATACCTGGTTTAATCTATTCTCAGGTTTCAGTCCTGTGTGTGTTCAGGTAAACGTTTGAACAGGTCTGTAAGAAGAAACTGTAGCTCTGTCTGAATGATTTCAGCACAGCATTATTAACACTGCTTTAGGAAACAAAAGTATCACCCCCATTTGATTTGGGATATAATGTCATAATACCGGCTAGATTATGAGTGCAGCGGCTGCAATTATTTTATTTTCTAGAAACCAACCTTTCTTTCTTTCTTTCTTTCTTTCTTTCTTTCTTTCTTTCTTTCACCAGAGTCCATTTATATTGGTTTATGCTCTCTGTGCTTGAACAGAGGATGCACCAAGCAACAAACAAGCCACTGATTTTTTTTATTTTATTTTTTAGTGGGCTCTGCATGGAATAACTTGGCTGTAATGTTTTGTGCATGTGTATATATAGGCAAATGCTTTGGAATTACTTGCACACTTTGCAAATGGAATATTGTTCTCAGAGTGTGTTAACAGTCCAAGAGGCATTTGTTCTCTGTGGCTTCTGTAAATGACCCACATTAACAGGGAGTCTCAAAATTGACTCTTTAAATAAATGTTGGTTAACTACTAAGCTAGACGTTTGAAATAAATGGTATTACATCACTGTCCAGCTATGTCTACTTAAATAAAATGTATTTGTTTGCAAAGATTAGGGGGAAGAAGAAAGCCCTTTCACACAATAATCAGCATGTCATTTTCCAGTTCAGGCTCTGCATAAATTTCAGATGTGGAAAGAAAGGGAAAAAGCATATTGAAATAATTTGAGGAATGGTTATAGTCTGATCAGTTGTGGTAATCCAAAAGGGAGGGGTGCCTAGTGTATTATTACATTTCATACACTGTTTTTCAAGAGATGGATGTAATCAGTCATATTTTATATGGCTTAACCCCCTCCCCCTCTACATACACACACTTCTTGGATTGCTAGCAAGTAAACTGTTATTTAAGTACACAATCCACTGCACTACTGAAACAGTTTTGCCAAACTTGTCCAAGTATTCTCACATGCTTAAAGATGGTATAAATATCATTTATAGCAAGCCGTTTACTTCAGACTATATGGAATGGTTTCCTGCTCCCCTGATCTAAGTGTCCCAGTTTACATTATGGTCTTTATGGCTTCTGTTTGATGGAGTGATCAGTAAAAATTTAATGACACTATAAAATAATAAAAATGTCATTAATTTACCACGGATCTTGGATGCAGTGGTTGTAAAGTTACATTAATAAACAGAATATTTTTTACAACAAAAAGCATTGTTACGTGGGAACGAATAAATAACACACATAAATTTGGAAGCAATTTTACTGTTAGCACACACATTATTATGGAATAGCCAATAAGTGTATAAAACATAGTATATAAAATTTTATGAAAATATACTGTGCACATCAAAAATTCAGCTTTTACCTAAGTGCAGAGAAAAGCCATTATTGTGTGCTTACTGTTATCATTACTTTTCTTCCCCGAGATAACAATTTTATATTTGTTCTACTTAGCTGAAGTTTCCAGTAGCTCCCCTCCCCGGCTGCCCCAGCTGCCTTTCCTGCTCTCACCAATGGATAATCGGCCTCCTTCCTTGCCTTCCATCTATTAACTGCAATACCCCATTTTCCTTTTATACACAGGAGGATAGAATTGATCGTTCCCATCTGAGAAGTGTGAAGAAAGTTATTAATGTCATGCAAAGTTTAAAAAATAATGTTTGAAGAGTTGACAGATTTGGTGACTCTGGAAATAAGGGGATAATAATCTCAGAGTCCATCTGTCATCACTGGGGATGTTCCACCATTGAGACTGTGGTAACACATGAATAGGATGGATGGTGCATCCTTGTGGCCTGGAACATTTATCATTTATCAGTGCTCGCTAAAGGGGCTTTATCATTTAAATATCTTTATTTAATATGCAACATCTACCTCGTACATCATCATTTCAAAGCACTTAGCCCAACAGTCCTGCAACATAGCGAAGCAGGCTTTAATTTTTTCTTGTAACTTTTATGCTGCGTACATGTTTGTGCCTGACAATGCATAAATAAGTGCCTTATCGTGTCAATGAATGGAAAATAAAGATTTGGCTGTTAGCAACATGAATCCTGCCCACGGTGTGATCTCACCCACCCCCCACAGACATATATCTTTAAAGAAGCAATGAAAATCTTTTTTTGTGCATCCCATCAGTCAAATGAGTCTGGTTTGTACTTAGAAAGAGATTATAATTCTTAGAAGTGTTAGTCATCTTAGTTTTCTAGTGATTGTATGTTGAATTAGAATTTCACTCTATGTGTATTTGTGGAAAATTCTTAGGGGCTTACCACACTCCAAAGAAAAGTAGCAGTTCAGAAGGAAGATTCTGTCTTCCATGCTGCCTTCCTGCATGATGGGAGACCGATGTCAAACCACATCTTTTTGCTAATTGGAAAAACCTGTTAGCAAAAAGACCCATTTTTAACTCCCAAAGGACTGGAATTGCAGAAAACCGGAAGAACAATGGCATCGTGTGGTGAGGCAGTGCAAAAGACAGAACCTTCCTGCTGCACTGCCACTTTTCTTTGGAGTGCTGTAAGCTCCTTGTACAGTGAATTCCCCCTTTTTTCAAAGATATATTTGAAAGCTTTGGGCTGGCCTGAGAATCATATGCTTTTCCAGACGTTGTGTGCCTACAGCTCACAGAGCCAGCATAGCCAATCATGTGGAATGCTGGGAGTTGCAGTTCAAGAAGATTGCATGATTTCACCCCTGCTCCTGGCCTAAGAGGAACACATTAGTTTTAAATAAATTAAGTGCAGGCTATTCTGAAGACAAACAAGGGGGCTGGAGGGCTTAAAAAATGGCTGATGCTTATGTTTTTTAAAATCCTGGGTGAATTTGCATGATGTATGAATTTTCACAATCAAGCATATGCTATTTTATACATATACTTTTTATATGTGTGTGTCTCCTTGTGGACATATATTGTCACAAATATAAACTGAAATTAAAATGTGAGTGGGCAATATGAGGACAATGTGCACAATTTGATATACAGTATACCCACATATCCATGGGGAATTGGTTCCGCCCAACCCCGTGGATGGCAAATTCTGAGGATAATAGTGAACACCATCCCGGGAGCCAGCTAGCCTCCTCCCCTTCCCCCTTTGACCCCATCATGGCCCCACCACGGTGACAGGAGTTGTCCTGAGGGAAGGGGGTTGATATTTCTCCTTCCCCTCCCTTTACTCCCACCATGGCCCCACTGCAGCAGCGATTGCAGGGACGAAGGGGAGGATGCAAGATCATGCCTTCCCCTCCCTTCACCCTTTACCCCTGTAATTGCCATGGTGGTGACCAGGAACCCTCACAGGGGAAGGGATAGGAGAGGTGAGATTCTTCCTCCCCCTCCCTTCCCCACCATTGCCAACTGCAGATAATTAAATCTGCAGTTGGCGAATCAGCGGATGCAGGGATGCTACTGTATTTACTATTTTCCATGTAGATACAACATTCTGTTATTGAATTCACAGCTGTGCCCCTTTATAATAATTTCCTTAATTTAGTTCAGTTTTAAGGGTTTTTTTAAAACCTAACTATTCCTGTCATCAGAAATCACTTACATTTGTATTCACCACTAATATTACAATACATTTTCCCCTCTACTGCTTTCTTGTAAAATTAGTGACTATTGCAATGAAATAAACTTTGAAGTAGAAAAATGAAGTGTGTCTCTCTCAATAATTATACAGTTGGCCCTCCACATTTTCTGCAGTTAGGGGCATAGGACTCCTGTGAAAGTGGAGAAAACATGAATATCTCTAGCCCCACCCCCAACCATGTTTAACACACAAAAAAAGTATGATCCACAGATTCAACCCATGGTAGATGCCTTCAAGGATGTAGTTTTCCTTCATAAGGCAGAAGCGAGTAGCTGGTGGGGCTTGCTGCCACCTCCCTTGTTGCCGTACGTCATGGTTATGAGGGACCTACAAGCCTCGCTCCATGTTTACAGTCTCTCTTAGTCTCATGAGGATGGCAGTCCCTATTAAAAATGGCATAGGGCAGCAGCAGAGGCAGCAGCAAATAATCTCTAAATAATCAAATCTGACAAAGTTAAATCCACAAATGTGGAGGGCTGACTGTATGTGTATTTGTTTTTGCTTATATCTGTCTGCATGTCTGTGTAGGGGCAGCACTGTAGTAGCGGACAGTGTATTTTAGAGGAATGAAATGCTTAAGGTTAATACAGAATCATCAATTCATCTCAGTTCTTTTAGGTGTTATTACTATGTACATTTTTCTTCTTTAACAATTTCTCTGCTTTATCATGTAATTTTCCCTTTCCTCTTTCAGTGTCAAAATATTGATATTCTTTCAGAAACTTCCTTTTTAACACAGAATATTTTCTGGAGAAAATCAAAGGGAATGAATGACTAGAAGGATACTTCAGATGTGCATATTGATACATAGAAGGTTCTGCTGATTTTTTTTTTTAAATGGAATATTACTTTGCCTCTCTCCACTCACAAGATACTTAGGTACTTTTGCCATGAAAATTGCAGGTGTCTCATTGACACGCGTTATGAAAATATTTTAAACGGAAATAGAAACACAGTGTTAAAATGCTATTTATCTCCTAAGTAGAGAAAACGTCTTTAAAAGGCCTATTTAGAATCATAGAATCATAGAATTGTAGAGTTGGAAGAGGGTTATCCAGTCCAACCCCCTGCTACGCAGGAAATAATGATCAAAGCATCCCCGACAGATGGCCATCCAGCCTCTGTTTAAAGACCTCCAAGGAAGGAGACCCCACCACGCTCCGAGGGAGTGTGTTCCACTGCCGAACAGCTCTTACTGTCAAAAAGTTCCTCCTAATGTTGAGGTGGAATCTCTGTTCCTGGAGCTTGCATCCATTGCTCCGTGTTCCAGTCTCTGAAGCAGCAGAAAACAATGCTGCTCCATCCTCAATGTGACACCCCTTAAACAGGGCTATCATATCACCTCTTAGCCATCTTTTTTCCAGGCTAAACATACTCAGCTCCCTATGTCTCTCATCATAAGGCATGGTTTCCAGGCTTTTCACCATTTTAGTTGCCCTTCTCTGGACATGCTCCAATTTGTCAATATCCTTTTTGAATTGTGGTGCCCAGAACTGGAGACAGTATTCTAGGTGAGGTCTGACCAAGGCAGAATAGAGCGGCACTATTACTTCCCTTGATCTAGAAACTATACTTCTGTTGATACAGCCCAAAATCGCATTGGCCTTTTTAGCTGCCACATCACACTGTTGACTCACGTTCAACTTGTGGTCTACTAGGACTCCTAGATCCCTTTCGCACGTAGTCCCGTTCAGCTAGGTCTCTCTCCTCCTATATCTATACATTTCATTTTTCCGCCCTAAGTGCAGTAACTTACACTTCTCCGTATTCAATTTCATTTTGTTAGCTTTGGCCCAGCTCTCCAGTCTATCCTGGTCATTCTGAATTTTGATCCTGTCCTCTAGGGTATTAGCTACTCCTCCTAATTTGGTGTCATCTGCAAATTTGATAAGTATGCCCCTAATTCCCTCATCCAAGTCATTGATAGAGATGTTGAATAGCACTGGGCCCAGGACAGAACCCTGTGGCACCCCACTGGTCACATCTTTCCAAGATGAAGAGGAGCCACTGTTGAGCACCCTTTGGGTTCAGCCAGTCAACCAATTACAAATCCATTTAACAGTTAACTTCTCTAGCTCACATTTTACAAGCTTGTTTGCAAGAATGTCATGGGGAACCTTGTCAAAGGCCTTACTGAAATCAAGGTATGTGATATCCACAGTGTTCCCTTCATCTACCAAGCTGGTAATTTTATCAAAAAAAGAGATCAGATTAGTCTGGCATGACTTGTTTCTCTGAAACCCATGTTGACTTTTTGTGATTATGGCATTGTCTTCTAAATCTTCACAGACTCTCTGTTTAATGATCTGCTCCAGAATCTTCCCTGGTATTGATGTCAGACTAACTGGACGATAATTGTTGGGATCCTCTTTTTTCCCCTTTTTGAAGATGGGGACAACGTTTGCCCTCCTCCAGTCTGCTGGGACTTCTCCTGTTCTCCAGGAGTTCTCAAAGATTATTGCCAATGGCTCTGAGATTACATTTACCAGCTCTTTTAATACTCTTGGGTGTAGTTCATCTGGTCCTGGAGATTTAAATTCATTTAGATTAAGAAGGTATTCCTATACTACCTCTTTGCTTATTCTGTGCTGAATTTCCCCAATTGTTTCCTCTGTTCCATTCCTCTCAAGTTGGTCCCCCTTTTCCTTTTCTGAAAACACTGAGGCAAAGAAGGTGTTGAGTAATTCTGCCTTTTCTCTGTCCCCTGTTAGCATTTTGTCATCTTCTCCATGTAGTGGCCCTACCATTTCCTTCATCTCTCATATTTTAAAACATGGCTGCCATGTCTCAGGACACTAACTGAAGCTTCATGGAATTGCTGCAGTTCCCTAGTTTCCTAAGCTACAGTACTTTGAAACCTGGGAACTCATCTCTACCTGTCCCTAACTGGCCTTGGCCCTCTTTGGCTCAACACAGAGGGGGTTCTCATGTGTTGTGCTTGCACATAGACCAGCCCATCAAAAAGCCAGGTTTGAAGGGAAGAGCCTGAGGAGGGAGAGACAGTGGGTGCACTTGAGCCCATCATACTATTTATAGCAAGGCCAGGAATGGGAGGAGACAGCATCATGGTTCACTTACCTCAGCAGCAGCTGTGTTGGGCTCGGGAGAACTCCCCATGTGTTGCAAGCTGTAGGTTAGGTTGAATGTGATGCAAACCCTAAAAGGAATGATAGAAAATGCTGAAGCTGCCAGGCACATTTTGCCGTCTGCCTGGCTATCAAGAAAATATTCATCCTTGCTTTTTGTTGTAGTTGCAGTGTGCCTTCAAGTCATTTCTGAGTGATAGTGACCCTAAAGTGAACCTGTTATGGGTTTTCTTGGCAAGATTTGTTCATAGGGGGGTTGCCGTTGCCTTTCTCTGAGACTGAGAGAATGTGATTTGCCCAAGGTCATCCAGTGGGTTTCCATGGCTGAGTGGGGATTTATTTATTTATTGATTGCTTGATTTATTTATGCAATTTCTATACCACCTTTCTTCCTAAGTGGAACCCAAAGGATGTGAACCCTGGTCTCCTAGAGTTCTAGTCCAACACTTAAATTGCTACACCAAGCTTGCCCCACATTACCCTATGAGTATAAGTTTTTAAATTGTTTTATCAGCTTCTAGGCCCATTTGTTCATATTCCTCTGATGCTCATTTTCCCACAGCTAGTTCTATGATGCTTTACAACTGCCACATCGCAAGCACCCATCCCCTGTGGCATCACACCCCCAGTCTCAAATTAGGGCTCCAAAATTTCAAGAAATGGCATGCTGCTAACTTGGTAGCCCTAATGTCGGGAGGAGGGCATATTTTTCCCTCAGCAAAGCCAAGTCAGATCCAGAGCTTGGAAGTAACTAGGCACAGATAAAATATTGTTTGTGTTTAAATCCTTTTCACCATATTTAAGAAGTAACTAATATACACAAGTATAATGCAATAAGAAATGATGTATAATGTAGTGTTTTAAAAGTATTTTTATATAATTAACGGGTATATTACCCCATTGCCTATGTATGTTTTGTAGCTTCTGCCAATGGCTTGTTCCATTCTGATTGCTTTTAAAAAGTAACGGGGGGGGGGGAGCCCAAAATGCTTTTGAATAACAGAAAGTAAAGAGTTAATTTAAAAATGCTACTATCTTGAGAAGCAGTTACTATCTGGCTGTACAATCTGTAATTAATTACTTTTAAAAGTAACATTCCAAGCTCTGGTCAAATCTGATGGTGCCTTATTAATCTTGTGGCTCTATCATTGGTCACCAGTTACGTTACTTATCAGCATGCTTTAATTCAAAACAAACATATTGCATATCAAACACATGGTCAGACACATGGTGGTGAAATATTAATAAAGATTGCATTGTGATAAATATTGTACTGAAGCTCAGCTGCAAGTTTTTGGGCAAATGGAAGGTTTTCAGAAACTTTACAAGTGGATAAATAGTACCTTAAGAATGCAGTAGAATGAGCCAATAAAATCATTATGAAGACCTCCAATGCAATCTCTCCAAACAGATTAACGCAGTATGTAAACGTAAAGTGAGTGATGTACTTCGAGGTGAGTAAATGAATAAATAAATATCCTAATTGCATGTTTATACTGATGAAATCCATGAATGTTTTTTCATACATCACCGTTCTAGAAACACACATGGATTTAAAAAGATTTTTTAAGGTTATGTAAAGGACCAATTTTGCACACACACCATTTATTTCTGGGAACAGTGTTTTTTGTGCACCCCCCTTTTTTGTACTAAAGAAAAAAAAACCCCGCATTATTTTCATACATGCAAAAGCAATCTGTATTTCTGCACAGAATAATTTCCTCAAACACTTCAGGCTTGTTCCATTCTGATTGCTTTTAAAAATACCGAGTTGTGCAAAATGATGCAGAAATAGTTGTTTCCCACCACAGCAGGAAGAATACTGCAGAATTTATTCATCCTTGCTCATGACAATGAAACAGTCAAGCATTTACATACTTACTAATTACCCAACTACAAACCCCATTGGATAGTACCCACAGATATCATCCGTCATAGGTTTCCATGAGTGCAGTTCCATTTGTGCTAGAAGAATAATACCATTGGATATGAGCTTTTATACACAATGATGGTGTGATTACTACAGGAGCGTCAGGATTTTGTTTGGTCAACATTCTTAAGTAAAGCTGTTTGAATTTCCCTTTTTTATTATTGCATTAATCAGAACACAGTCATTCTTTCATTTTAAACTCCAAATTCTGCAATATCATTATGGATTTAAAAAAAGCCTATCAAAATTCAAATGGTAGTTTGAAACAGGGACAAACACCATATTTTAGGCTAGAATAATACAAAAATGTATACTTTAAAAAATATATTCAACTACATGAATTTTCCTGTTTTGTTTTGTTTTTTTAAATGGTCAAGTCATGGGGAACTAGTCTGGAAGTCCTTATAAATGAAATATGTGAAACTAATGTCATCCAGAAATGGACTGATCATCCATTCTGGGCAATTATACTTGAAACACTGTGTGCAGTTCTGGTTGCCATATCTCAGAAAGGAGATGGGAAAAGATGAAGAAAATGGAAACCAACATGAGCAGGGGACTATGAAGAAAGGTTGCAGCATCTAAGGAAATTTAATAGAGTAAAAATGGGAGGGGGTAATAGAGCTGTATAAACGTATGCATAATAAAGAGATAGTGGATAGCTACCCTTTCTTCTGCTTGTATAATGGTAGAAGCTAAGATCATCTAATGAAGCTAAATGGTTGGAGATGCAGGGCAGGTGCCATACTTTACACAACACATGCTGACATTTTATAATTCAATGGGGTAAGCTTCCATAAAATGTGGTAGTTGTCACCAGCCTAGTAATAGTAAAAGCATTAGGGGGAAAATGATGAAGGGTAAACCTATCATGTCATGGTGGATTATTCAGATCCATTCTAATCCAGTTTCAGTTTTGGTATGGGATGGAAACTACCTTGGCCATCCTGGTAGATGACTATTACTGAGGCAGAGATGGTACAAGGCAAAAGTGTTGGTTGTCCTGGGCCTCCTGGTGGGTTTCAGTGCCACTGACTATATTATCTTTCTGTCTAGCCAAGCTGGGCTGAATAGGCATGGAGTTACCATGGTTTCAATCCTCCTTAAAGGAATGGTCTCCAAAGTGGTACAGGGAGGGGGGTATTGTTTTATTCCATTGATATTTGCTTGTGGGATATTATAAGGTTTTCTTTTATCCCCTCGACTTTATTATTATATGAAACTGTTGGGGGAGTGGAGTCTCATTTGTATCTAGTGGGTATTCAGCTCTACCTTTCATTTCAATCTACTCATCCCAGGGATTCTGAGGAACTTTTGAACTTGCAGTTTTGGTATGAATGAAAGCAGACATTCTTAATCCAAAGAAGCTGAAGGTAAAGTGGGTAGGATAACTGACTACTTGCTATGGAAAATTGTAACTAGCAGTAATTTGGGATTGCCTTCCCCCTATGGAACTAAGAACTCTTAATAAGCCACTTGACTGTCGGTAATTGCTCAGGCCATGTGACATATAACAGGTACACCAGTTGGGCCATTGTCCTAGATGCCATGACTAACTGGGGAAACTTAGGTGGCAGCAATGGCTAGAGAAACTTTTTACTGGCTAGTATGAGGACAATAAATCTATCTGGAAAGACTGGCTTTGCTTCAGCTATGGATTACTGTAATGAACTGTACAAATATGACTCAGAAATTTCAAGTGGTACAAAATGCAGTCACTTGAGTGTTGTTAGGTGGTTGGATCCTGTGGCATACATGTTATAAAAGCTGCACCAACTGCCAATGGATTACTGAACTCAGTTTAAATGGCTGGCATTGGCTTTTAAATCATGAGTTCCTTGAGAGGACTGTATTTACTCAAGCCAACCTGAATATACTTTGAGATCAGCATTAGAGTTCCTACTTATATGTGAATCTGCAAGGCTGTAATTAAACTGGCAGGCACTCGTGGAGCACTTTTCTAATTAATGTGTGCCAGGTCCTATTCTTACAGGTTTCCAAAAAAGTAATTTGTTTACTCTGGCCTACAACTGAATTAGAACCCCACTTGCGTTGTTGTGTATATGGTACTAATTGGTTTGAACTGTTAATTATTGATCTCCTTTCGTTTATCTTTGTTTTACTATATTTTCTGGTTTTTTAAGTTTGTAGTATGCGCCTTTGGGAACATTTGCCCTAAAAAGGACTTATAGTTTAAATTAGAGAACCTCACATATTAAAGGTAGCATGCCTTTCAAAACCAGCTACTGAGAATGACATGGGGGGTCCCTTGCACTCATAACTTGCTTGTGGACTTTTCAGAAACATCTGGTTGGCCACAAATTGCTGGCCTAGATAGATCTTTGGTCTGACCCAAAATAGCCCTTCTTGTGCTCATTGTGTGTTGTTGTGTTTGGTGTAGTGTTGCTGCTTTCCCTGTGATTGTTTAAATACTTTCATATACCAGGGAATCTAACAACTTTCTGAAAGTTTTGTTAGAAAACTTTTTAGCAAACAGAACCAATACAAAGAGACATGAGCAGTTGACTGTGAGCTGCTCTTTGACTAATTCTAGAGTTGGTATTTTTAAAAGAGTAATGCTACAAGTTCCTTAGACATATTTCAAGTGGAAAAATGTGTACTGTTTTCCTTCTAATATGTCTGTCTAATATGCTCAGTACAGAACTAGGTCATTGAACAATAGACTGAACAGCAATCTGTACTCTTCTGCTGCATAATGCATTAAGTATAAAGTACAGAAACTGTTCACAAAACTGAAAGCTGGTACTTCATGTCTATAAATTTAAGATGACATGACATTCAATATTGTTTCACATTAATGAACAACAAACACAATGCCAAGTTCAGTCTTAAGAAGTACCAGCAAGGCATAAGGGAAAACACATTGTGTTTTTCCATGAGAATAATAAATTAATGATAACCATTTAACACTTTGTTACAGATACTGAATACCACTGAGACTACCATTGTGAAATGATATTGCCATATTTTGCAAGGCTCTTGTACTCTAGTATTTTGAGAGCCTTTGTTCTTGTAAACTGCCATCAAGTAATGCAGTGTGCCTTACAGCGCCTTGCTGATACATAAACTTTCTCATGTTTATTGTTTTAGTGGTATTGTTCCAACATTAAAAAAAACAAGTTACCAGAACTTCAAATTGTTATGTTTTCCTAGGAAGAAGTACTGTACTGGTTTTTTTTTTTCTTGCTTGCTTGCTCTCTTCTTTAAAATTCCCATTGAGGTTCAGTTCAAATTCCTAGACAAAATAATAGTATAATTTCTGTCATCTACTATTCCTTCTTTGAAATACTTGCCTTTGAAAGCTTCTTGCATAAAATTCAGACATGTGTTTTCTCAAAGGTTCCAATGCATATTTCTTAAGAGTGAGATGGTAGTTGTACCAGTGGTAACTTTTTTCACCAAATTAGTGGGACATCCTAATAGAAAGTAGTCATTCACTTCTGCATCCTCATATTTTTCAAATGTCAACATCTTCTCCCCAAAGGTCATTTCAGAAATATAAACGAAAGCCTAATTATGCCCTGCTGCTTAGCAGTGATTTCTGGAATTCCTATTTTGATGCTTCATGTTTGCATCATAATAATGTTACCTGCCCTATCTGATACTCTGCTGTAATGGATTGTTCAAAGTTTCACCTCACTGCTGTGAAGTAGTCAAATTTTCCTTTTCAAATACACTGAAAAGAATAAGCATATTAGATAAGGCGTAGGCTGGATCCAGAAGTTCCCTTACATGTGTATTTTTCTTAGTTCAAGGTCTTTGCCTGAGAAGAAAATTTAAAATCCAGATATGTGCATCTCTTGCCCATGGTCTTTCAGAATGTCTTCTGATAGTGCTTGCACAAAAGTTCAAGGAATAGTTTGCCTGAATTTTCTTATGCTAACATCGCTTGGAATTTAACTGATTGTGGCTGGAGATTTTCAGTCGTAAATCAATCCAGTAAACCTGAGAAGTCCCTATAAAAGCCAGTTTGTACACTACTAATCTGGCAGGGTTGCCATGTCTATACATTTTCTTCATTCACTGCTACAGTATTATAATTAATTGGTTGGTGATGTGGGAAGAAATGTACAATAGGTTTATCTCCCACGCTAATATTGCCCCTCTTCTGCAACAAGTGAGGACAGCATGGGAAGTATTTTTTTAATTGTATATACTTCTGTTACTCAGATTTTGCAGCATTGGGGACAGGACGTCGTACACATAGGACAGCATAGTAACAGGAAGAAGCCATCATGGTGTAACAGTAACTTTTGGACTTAAATATACAGCATTGTATTAGCAATATACAGTTGTCCCGCCACATTCATGGATTTGGCATTCACGGTTTTAAGTTTTCATGGCTTGAAAATATTCTTTAAAAAATAATAATCCAAAAAGCAAACCTTGATTTTGCCATCTTATATAAGGGACACCATTTTGCTATGCCATTGCAAATAATGGGACTTGAATATTCACTGATTTGGGTATTCGGGGCGGGGGGGGGGGGATCCTGGAACCAAATCCCAGCAAATGTGAAGGGACAACTGTAAAGATTTTCTCTGGTAGTGATTAGCCCTATTAATTCTCAGTAATTCTATTCAATATCCAGGTTGTTGAATCTTTGAAAATTAAGTTTTAGACTCTGAATTCTAAATTGATGCCTATAGTTTAACCTGCTCTTTGAAAGAAAGGAGGCCTACAAAAATTACCGTTGTTACTGGTAATATTAGACTGAGCCAAGAAGTTCCTAGTCATATGGCTTGCAGTCTCTATTGGATACAAGGCAATGTTGGAGATAGAAATGAAGAAGCACTGACTGAATAGTCATGAGGACAGGACAAGGGAGAAGGAAGTCAAGGAGCAGACAAAACCAGGATAGTATGTTACTAGATTAATATCAAATGAATATGTCCAAATATGTAAACATGAAGAGACTATCGTTATCCTTTCTCTTTGACAGGAAAGAACACGCTTTGAAAACTTAGGCCCTCAGCTATCAGGGAAACCCAGTGAAGATGGAAAACTAGGCCCAGGAGTCATTGATCTTACAAGGCCTGAAGATGCAGAGGGTGAGTTTCTGTAAGAAATATACCATCACTGAGCATCACTTTTCTTGAGCACTTTAAAACTGGATGCCTTAAATGAGCATTGTTCAGCCATGTCCCTATACACAGCTCTGAGGGATTTTGCATGGATTTTAATGACATGTATAAGCATAAGTCTTGGTTTTAAAATGGTGTCATACAATATGTATTCTTTGCTCATTATTTACAGTCTACTTTAACTGTTCTCATAAAGGTCTCCCTAAGTCACTTTGCATGTTACCTCAGCTGGCTGATATGTGCATTTAACTGCTCACAGGAGTAGTATAATACTGGACAAGGTGACTCACAGATCATATATTAGGTTCCATGACTGAGGATTTCTGGTTTTTGATCAAGCTACATTCATGGCAATATTATGAGCCCCTTCCTCTTTTTGTTACACTGGTTGCTTGGATAAATACTCTCAAGAGAAGTTGAGTGTGGCTCAAGTAAGTTAGGAATAGCAGAACTTCAAAAAGTTACCTTTTTGGTTTACAATTCCCAGAAGCTTCAGTCAGCATGGCCTGTGGACATGCTCTGTGGGATTCTGTGAGATGTAGTCCAGATGTAGCTCTGGAGAATATTCAGAATGCTTCCAGTCACATGATTAATCCCACCATTACCACATTCTGTTGCCCCAGAGTGGAATGGCTGTTGAGAAGCAATAATGCTGAATTGAATTGTTTAGCCAGATGGTCACCTCCCCACATGATCATAGGTAATATTCTATAAGCAGTAAATATGGGCCCTGCTCATCCAAATACACCCTAAAACATTTTTTGGCATATATCAGTATTGCTGTAAGGAGGAAAAGAGCAAGGAAGCAGATTATTCAATTCATTGATTAATTGCAGAATTAATTATAGTGAAGTTTTAATTGGATATATGCAGTATGAAAGGATGTAGAGTGCTCGTGGCTGTACTGATTAGTTGAGGGAATATACTTTTGTGAAAACATTACATTCATTGAGACCCTGTGTGTTATAGTCCTAAGTCTATTGAAGCTAGTGGAAATGTATCCATTGATTTCAGCGGTTAAAGACGGCACACTGTAATGTTTATTTTAATTAGTTCCTTGGATTGATCAGTTAAAAACAATACCATTAATCAGCTAAAAGCCCTTAATTGGTGGACAGGGCTATTAGATATACTGTTGATAAGTGACTAAATTTGTCTTATTTCAGGTTAAAATTTCCAGTTGGATGGAAATGATATCCAATTCCAATTTTAAAAAAAACATTTTATTTTGATTACATTTTACAGAATAATGGGGTAATAAAAACAAGCAAGAAAATAACAAAGAACAATGTAGACATGCATTTCCACCTCATTCTTATCCCTTTCCCCCCTTTTGAGACACCATAATAACATTATAACCTTTTGATATCCCTGTACATTGTATTTAATGAAGAATGAAGATAACAAAACACACTGGAATTTCTAGCAGGAATTTAACACCTGTGGGATTCCCTGGGCTTGCTCTCTTTTTCTCTTTCGTCCTTTCCCTTTCCACATTTTTTTTAATAGATTATCTAGCAATATGTTAGTGGTTGCAGTATCTTGGGCTGGTCCTTGGGCAGAATGAGGTAACTGTCTCAACTGGTGGAATGGGGTGGGGTAGCAGTTCCTATTGTTCCTCTTTGTCCTTTCTCTTGGACAACAAAGCTGTATGTACCTTGCACTCTGACCTGCAGCCCTTCAGGCAGTCCACTTCTTTAAGGTGCAGTGTCTCAGTTAAATACAGTTCAACTCCTAATCCAATCAGCTTTTGTTTGTGTAATTTGGGTTGGTGTATATTCTATCTTCCCCTTCAGGTCAGGCATCAAGATGTCTTGATTTGTTGCTGGACAAAACATCCTATTGTTTGCAAATATTATCATGAAACTGCTGTAGAGGATGCCACACTATCCCTCTAAAGCTATACAAGTGTCTCCCACTAACTGATTTCTTGACTGGGTTCAGGTTACTTAATGATAGCAACAGATTTATGTCTCTAGGTGGGAGAGAGAACTTTAGGCCCTCTATTGATCTTTGAAGTGAAGCTGTCAGGTTCAGAGCAGGAAAGCTGGTGGTGGTTGTTTTCTTAAGCAAAACATAACATGGAGGAGGGAATGCATGGGGCTCTAAATTCTACCTCCCACACATACTGCAATTCATATCATCCCAAACCATTGGCTGTGCTGTCTATGGGTGATGGGAATTGGAGTCCATAAACATCTGCAGTGTTCCAGGTTATCCACACCTTGGGCCCCTTTCACACTACAAGCACTTTGATTCCATCGTATGGACTCCTGGGGTTCATAGTTTTGTGAAACTCTAGACCTCTCTGGCTAAATATTACTTCCTAAACTGCAAATCACAGGATTCCATAGGATGGAACCATGGTAATTAAAGTGGAATCAATGTGCTATAATCGTGTAGTGTGAAAGGATCCCTGGTATATGTGTGTGTGTGTGTGTGAGAGAGAGAGAGAGAGAGAGAGAAGTGTCAATAGAAGGACTGCTTAACCTCCTTTGTCTTGTGTTCCTTGCAAGTTATTTTGTAAAACTTTCATAGCCATACCAGGCTTTTTCAAAATATTGTGTTTCACAGGGCCAGCATTTACACTATGCAGCTCTATGCAGGATTTGTTAGATCTCTTCCATACAATTTTTAGCTAATATTTTGGAAGCACCCAGGTGGTTTCAGAGCTCAAGTGGTTTCAGTGAATTTAGCTAGGTTCTCCAGGAATAAAAACATTATGATAATAGGCGCTTGTAAAGCTTTGCACTGGAGTAGCAGCAAAATACTGCCTGAGCAGATCTGTTAGGATAGCACAGCCTGGCTCATAAAGAGCTAATAGCCCAAAGTTGTATTTTGATTCTTTTTTAGCATGCCATCAGTATTTTGGCAATTGACCGGAATTCAGTTTCTAAGTGTTTTCTTTCCTAGGAAAAAAATATAGATATTATGATGTAATGAAAACCATCTATTTGACTGTAAGACAGAAGTTTGGATGGCTTTCATCCACATATAGAAAAGATTTAAACAAGCCGTCTTTCGTCAATATATGTCAAGTCCATTAAAGCAAATTAAAATTAAATGTTCTTATATATAGTTTAGAAGTGACCTAACATGAGAAAATGTTGTTTGGAGCTCTTATAATTTATTTTCATCTTGTAATCTTCTACCGAAAAGCTGTAAAATACTTCTAACAATTAGCACTATTAACATTTACTGAAGGGAAACAGTTTTATGTTCTCTTCATAAATGTGAACAGCATGTTTAATTCAAAATTGATAGGTGTTCCAATATCAATTGTAAGACAGTTCCTGTAATTGTCCAGCTATGATCAGCAACTCAAGTTTGAACATATATTTAACTTTAATTAATAAATAAAACAAAACATAGTTTCTTCTTTAGGTATACAAGTTTGAAAAAACAACAACCCTTGCCTGGGCAGAGCTGAGAGTTAGTTAACTTCTTTTGCTGTTCAAAAAACAAACAAAACACACACACACACACAAACAGATAAACATTTGGACATGAGATATATTACTTTTTTCTATCTATGCCTGTGGCTCTTAACCTTTTCTTTAAATATCTTTTGTTGCTGTGGACCCCAAGACTTAACTCAAGATTTAAAACCCTAACAACAACAACACAATTACATTAACCCTTCCCTCAGAGGCATTGGAGGGTAGGAAAGACTTTTCTCCTACTTATTCCTGCTAATCTGTGGCTGGAGCGGATTGAGAAGCAATGCACAGGCCAAGCCAGCCAGCGTTTGCCTTGGCTCTTGTCATGTGGGATGAGCAGCCTTCAAGCCTTTGTAGACCCCTTGTGAGGACATTGTGGTCCCCTGGGGGTCCATGGGCCACAGGTTAAGAACCACTGATCTATTCAGTAAATATAAGTACAACATTCATTTACAGTCAGTTGAGTTGTGTGTGTGTGTGTGTGTGTGTGGGTAGAATATGATTTAGATTAGCAGTCCATGGATATAGGACAAGCATTTTATAAATACTGTTATTTAAATTGCCCCTCAGATTTGCTATTAGTCTAATTGTATTTTTAATAATTTAATTATATTTTTAACTTTTGTCTTTGCTATAGCTTTATCTTCAGCTATGTCTATTATAACTATTGTAAGCCTCCTTGAGTTCCAAGCTGTGAAAAGGCAAGATAATAATGATGACGACAATGATACTGTTGATGATGATATCTCATATGGAAGGGGACTTACAGGCATAATTTGATTGTGCTTTAGACTGGAAAAAGCATGGGGCAAAACTTCCCACCTCCCCCAGTCTACTTTTGGAGACAGAAAGGAAAACTCTGCAATATCTAGTTTGGCTTTTACATAGATGAATATCCACATAGATTATGTTCTGAAACTGAGATTTCACTCCCTATAGCTTTAGCATCCATGCATTATTGCTGGAAGCCAATGATGCTAAATATACAGTCCTCCAGATTTTGTTGGCCTACAACCCCAATCGCTCAGCCACCATAGCTGAGGTGAAGGATGATGGGAGCTGGAGTCCAATAACACCAGAAGGGGCTGATAATTTCCATTTCTTTTTAAAGTCTCAGCTCATCAACAGAAAGACCTTCTTTGCTTCAGTCTTCTCCCAAAGGAGGAACAGTGCTCAACCTGGGGACGATGGAGCAGATGATGCAGTTGGGAAAATACAGCACAGAATTGGCAAAGAGGTAGTTCAGGAACACCTGGCCAGAATAAATGAGTTCAAGTCTCCAGGGCCAGATGAACTTCATCCAAGGGTATTAAAAGAACTGGTAGAAGTAATCTCAGAACCACTGTCAATAATCTTGGAGAACTCCTGGAGAACAGCAGAGGTCCCGGCAGACTGGAAGAGGGCAAATGTTGTTCCCATCTTTAAAAGATGGAAAAAAGAAGACCCAAATAATTACTGCCCAGTCAGCCTGACATCAATACTAAGGAAGATACTAGAGCAGAGCATTAAACAGATAGTCTGTAACCACTTAGAAAGGAATGCCATGATCACTAAAAGTCAACATAGATTTCTCAAAAACAAGTCATGCCAGACTAATCTCATATCTTTTTTCGATAGAGTTACAAACTTGAAAAATGAAGGGAAGATAGTGGATGTAGTGTATAGTGTATCTTGATTTCAGTAAGGCTTTTGACAAGGTCCCTCATGATATTCTTGCAAAAAAGTTAGTAACATGCGGGGTAGACAATAAAACTGTTGGGTGGATTTGTAAATAGTTCACTGACTGAACACCAAAGGGTAGTCACCAATGGCTCCTCTTCATCCTGGATAGAAGTGACCAGCAGGGTGACACAGGGTTCTGTCCTGGGTCCAGTGCTATTCAACATCTTTATCAATGACTTGGATAAGAGAATAGAGGGCATGCTTATCAAGTTTGCAGATGACACCAAATTAGGAGGGGTAGCTAATACCCCAGAGGACAGGATCAGAATTCAAAATGACCTTAACATAATAATATAAGGCTGGGGTAAAACTAATAAAATGAATTTGAACAGGGAGAAATGTAGGATACTACACTTGGGAAGTAAAAATGAAATGCACAGATATAGGATGGGTGACACCTGGCTTGATGGAAGTACATGCAAAAAGGATCTAGGAGTTTTAGTGGACCACAAACTGAACATGAGTCAACAGTGTGATGCAGCAGCCAAAAAAGCCAATGCAATTCTAGGCTGCATTAATAGGAGTATAGTGGGGAAGTAATAGTGCCACTGTAGTCTGCTTTGGTCAGACTTCACCTGGAATACTGTATCCAGTTCTAGGCACCACAATTCAGGAAGAATACTGAGAAGCTGGAACGTGTCCAGAGGAGGGTGACCAGGACGGTTGGAGGCCATGCCCTATGAGGAGCAGCTTAGGGAGCTGGGCATGTTTAGTCTGGAGAAGAGAAGGTTGAGAGGGGATGTCATACTGAGGATGGAGCAAGCTTGTTTTCTGCTGCTCCAGAGACTAGGACATGGAGCAATGGGTTCAAACTATAGGAAAAGAGATTCCACCTAAACATTAGGAAGAACTTTCTGATAGCAAGAGCTGTTCAGAAGTGGAATGCAGTGCCTTGTAGTGTGGTGGAGTCTCCTTCTTTGGAGGTTTTTAAATGGAGGCTGGATGGCCATCTGTCAGGAATGATTTGATTGTGTATTCCTGTATGGTGGGGGGTTGGACTAGATAGCCCTTGAGGTCTCTTCCAACTCTATGATTCTATGATTCTATACTTCTATAAGAGGTGAGAACAATGAGTCAGACTAATAGTTGCTAATGTCAAAAGTCATTGAAGGGCCTTTTCCCACCACACAGTTATAGCCCTGTGTTTCCACTTTAACTGCCATGGCAACATCCTATGGAATCCTGGGACTGGTAGTTTAGAGAGGAGTACTTAGAATTCTATGCCAAACTACAAGCCCCAGGATTCCATAGGATGCAGCCATGGCAATTAAACTGAACAGACACTATAAATATGTAGTGTGAAAGGACCCCAGGTCTCCCTAAAGCACAGGACAGCAGAAGGATTCCCCTGTATAGTTCCTCAAGGACTGATACAAACATTGGTCTCCATAACCCTTAACATTTAGCACTTCTTCCCATAGTTCTAGCAGGTCAGTTTGCTATTTTTGCTTACTTAAAGATGGGCATGAACAATTAAACATATGAGCAATCATATGGCATCCTTTAGTTTTGTTTTTTAAATGTAATCACTTGTTCTTTTAGCTGAAGAATATTTCAGGGAGGGAGCTGGGCCAATACATCATAATGTTAGAGTCACTCAGGACTTTATCAGATTACTCCCTGACATATTTTGTGGCATTTTCATGCTGGCAAAAGAACCCTCAACCACCAGACCTACCTTTAGCAGCATCAATGAAGCATCCCCAGATAAACGGAGCATGGACAGAGCTCTGTTTACTTCCAGGGTTGAGATCTCACTGATTCTCATGAGAAGATGCGAGCACAGCAAATTTAAAAAATTAAGCAAGACAAAGACATAAAATGTATACACAAGCACAGAATCACACTTTAAAAATTACAAGTAAACTGGGGAGGTAAAAAAAAGAGAGAGCGTCCTCTGCATCGCTGTCCAGATCTCACCCAGAAGTGTTCTGACAATTGTCGCACAATGGCACGAGCATTCAAACACCAACAATGCCGGCAACAAAGTGCCAGAGCGGATCTATTGACAGCTTGGGCCATCAATAAAATAGAATGGCTTTTTGACAGTACATGATCGTGAAACAATGGCGTCATATGGTATGCCACCCTTTCGCGATCATTAGGTGTTCTTATGATGCCATATTTACCACATCTGATAAAGTCCTTAGTCAGGCAGTGGTCCATAAAGCCCCACTGTGAATCTCTGGCTTTTCTTCACAAACAAAGATTCAGGAAGGACTCATCCCATGCTTTCTGCAAGCGCGCTGATGACTAAAAAGGCCAATCCGAGATAAACAAGTCCAGTCGCAGAAAGCACAGCAGAAGGTCTCCTTGGGTGATGTTTATGGGTTGTGATTCTTTCTGTGTTGTCATTTCTCTTCAAGACTTGCTTGGCACGAGTTCTCAAATAAGGCTGCAGCATTGTGGATAGTGCGTCTCCATGCCTCCCGATGTGAGGCCAGGGTGGACCATTGTTGGTGATCGATTTGGCCGAGCCTGAGATGTTGTTTCAGGGAATCCTTTTATTGCTTTTTTGGAGTGCCCCTCTTACGCTGACCTGTGGTGAGTTCACTGTAGAGTACTATTTTGGGGAGGCAATGGTCCTTCATCCTAGAAACGTGCCCTGCCCATTGTGAATACGTGCCCATTGTGAATACTACTACTAATATTGATGCTGATAGTAATATTCATTTATATCCTACCTATTCCTCAATAATGGGATTCTAGGTGACAACATATTATTAAAACTAGTACAAGAATATATTTACTGATATTTTTGTGTGGTTTTTAATCTGTATTGTTTTAGATAGATATAGATATATAGCTAGAGATATAAATAGATAGAGATAGAAATGAGAGGCAGCATGGTATAGTGGTTTGAATATTGGACAAAGACACTGCAAAACCTGGGTTAGAATCCCCCTCACCCATGAAAACCCACTGGGTAAACTTGGGCAGGAGATTTTCAGACATTTGGGGAAAAGCCCCAAAGGAACTCACAAGAACAATGTCACTGTACTGGGAATGGGTCCGAGTTCTGCATATGTTGTCATCTTGGCATACTTGCGCCATCCTCCCTCCATGCTGACGTGATGAAAAAAGATGTCGCTTTTCATTAGCAGGAGTTTCCACTAATGAAAAGTGGCACCTTTTCCACCACATCAGCACGGAGGGAGGATGGAGCAAGCACACAAGGAGGACGACATTGTGCGATACCAGGACCCATTCCTGGTACAGTGACGTCATTCTCGTAAGCTCCTTTGGGGCTTTTTCAAGCATCTGATAATCTCCACACTCTTTGCTTCAGAAGGAGGCAAGGACAGCCCCCCTCTGAACAGATTCTGTCAAGAAAACACTGTGACAGGGTCACCTTAGGGTTGCCATAAGTCAGAAATGACTTGAAGGCACGCAACAACAACAACAACAACAACACACACAGAGAATTTTAAAAGACAAGTAAACAAATCTATAGAGTTAAAACCATTTAAAATAATTAAAAGACAATATTTTAAAAAATTATCAAAACAGCACACCGTTAAAAGCCAATCACAATCAATTCCTAAAAGCTTAACCAAATAGGAACATTTTCACTTGTCGGCAGAAGGTGAGCACCATCCTAGCCTCCCCTAGGGAGGGAGTGTGGGAGCAGCCACTGAGAAGGCCCTATCACATGTCCCCACTAAATGAGCCTGAGAAAGCAGTGGGACAGAGTCCCCTCTCAAAGATCTCAGAGCTTAAACAGGCTCATATAGGGAGATATGGTCCTTCAAGTAGCCTGGACTTGAGCTGTATAGCGCTTTAGCATCACTTTGGATCATTCCAAATATGCTTTACAATACTAGAACATTTCCTGGTCTATGAGTGTGGACTGCCTTTCATTTATCTTTTCTTTGCATAGAGTCTGAGTTATAGCTGAAATAATTATGAAGTGAACTTCCATTAGGTTTTTGTGAAAGCTGCTACATATGGCAATGTACAGCTATCTTTAGATACCCCAGCCAGACAACTGCTATGGTACGGAGTGTATTTGAGAGTTTTGCAAGACTGCTAATGGTTATGCTGTGATTTCAAGGTGTCTTAAATTAAAACAATAACACAGATCGTGGCCTGTGTTTTTGCAAATCCTAGATTGAATTAAAGGAAGGGGAAGTAGAGATGGTCATCCACAGACTTTCCAGTTTAGGCTAAATGTTTTTATTTCTGCTTTTGCTCAGTTAAAATCTATTAAAGTTTTTTATGCAGTGGCAGGTGTGACTTTTCTATATGTTCCTCTATGGATCTCTGAAGTTATATCAAGGGGGATGAATCGTAAATACTTCTCTCACTCAAGGTTTTCTTTTTTGCTCCAGCCAGAGATTCAGTTTTGTTTTTACAAAAACCTGTGTTGTATGAGCTCCAAGGCTATCAGATTTTGTCAAGTGACATTTCAATGCAGATATGCATTGATAGGGAAGTTTGTAAAAAAAAAAGAAAAAAAAAGTGGGTGGGGATTGTATGTTCTCATCTTGTAAAGATTGTGGACTATTTGTAAGGCTGTGTGACACAATCCAAGGTATCAGCTGCTTATCCTTCTTGCTGTGTACAGACATCCTAATTGGCTGGCACCTCCCAGGCCTGCTGTCCAGCTGGAAAAATGTCACACAGATAATCAGGTTTACTATTTTATTTCATTTTAAGATAGTAGTAACCTTAATAATCTGTGTATCAGAACTTTAAAATAGGGAACAGATAAGCCTCTGCTCAGGAAATATCATTTCCTCAGAAATCTACAATGTTAGTACCACTTACCTTGGGTTCATACATCACACAGTAGTGAGGCAAGAAGAAGCTCAAGTTACTTGCATTTCTTGTTCAGCTTGGTAGCCACGTGACAGAAGCTACATAACTCAAGTAACATAGCCATAGTTACCGTGTGACCATCAGCAGCAAAATTCCCCTTGCACAGCCTACCATACATCCATTTTGCGAGACCAAAAAGGTTAGATTTTCACCTGTCAGAAAAAAGGAGAGAAAGAAAAAGAGATTGAAACAGACACTGTGTCCTATGCAAGCCAATCAAAGATGGCAGCCTGCCAACAGAAACCAAAAAGTGTGAGGTAACTTGTTTACACTCCACTCTGTTGAGGTGTAAACAGCAGGAAATAAATGCATGACAAAGCATTGTCTATTTTTGTGACAGAGTTTCATAAAACACAGGGGAGAGAACGTCTCATGTAGCCAGTATGTGTCGTGTGTAAATATTTGGGAGAGTTGCTATGACAGTTGAGAGAGGAAAGATGGATATCATCAAACTGAAAAACCAACTGAAGAAAAAAAAATCTGGAAGGAATCCTGAAATGCCAGCTTTGGGCTGCTTTTGTTCTCTGTTGACTTTTCACCTTTCTTTTTGTAACTGCCCAAGTGTTGATAAAAAGTAGAAATATTATTTTAAAGTGCTTCAGTTTAAAGAATACATAGGCCCTGTACTGAGATGTTGCATACTCAGAACTATTTTCCTTCCTACTTACGCTACACTTCAGCATGTTAGACTTGTAAAAGTGCAGCAGTTGTATTGCTTATAGATTTTTTAAAAGCTCTTTTATTATGTAACGGAGGGGGTATTTCCATTTTCAGAGATAATAGTGAATTTTAATTAAATAATTTCCTGCTATACTGCAGAAGACTAACTTCCCCTTTCTGTATGTTTGAAGATTATCCCTCCATAAAAACCCTCTGCTGTAGCATACTGGTCCCAAGCCTTCATTCTGCATATGGCTCAAACAGAAGAAAGCATAATTAGCTGTAGAATGTGTACCATCTATAGCTTGTTAGTGAGGTGGAAAGAGTATTGTAGGATTGTCCATGTCAATGGAATGCATGTTTGTTTCTCTCCATAGTTTCCAGCAATCAGCTACTGCAACTTTGTCCTTCTGTAGAATCATAGAGTTGGAAGAGACCTCAAGGGCCATCCAGTCCAACCCCCTGCCATGCAGGAATACACAATCAAATCATTCCTGACAGATGGCCATCCAGCCTCCATTTAAAAACCTCCAAAGAAGAAAACTCAACCACACTCTGAGGCAGTGTATTCCACTTCCGAACAACTCTTACTGTCAGGAAGTTCTTCCTAATGTTTAGGTAGAATCTCTTTTCCTGTGGTTTGAGTCCATTGCTCTGTGTCCTTGTCTCTGGATCAGCAGAAAACAAGCCTGCTCCAACCTCAGTATGACATCCCATCAAATATTTGAACATGGCTATCATGTCACCTCTTAACCTTCTCTTCTCCAGACTAAACATGCCCAGCTCCCTAAGCCACTCGTCATAGGGCATGTCTTCCAGACCTCCCACTATCCTGGTTGCCCTCCTCTGGATGCTCCAGTTTCTCAATATCCTTCCTGAATTGTGGTGCTCATAACTGGACACAGTATTTCAGGTGAGGTCTGACCAATGGAGAATACAGTGGCACTATTACTTCCCTTGATCTAGACACTATACTCCTACCACTGGTGTACAGTCATCACTGGAAACTGAAGCTCTGTCCTGTGCACTGCCTTAGTTATAATCTTTGGTACTTACTTCTAGAAAATATTAATTTTGATATTTAATTAATTATTAGTTGTAAACACCATGAAAGAGAGCCAAGGGCTAGGGTCATATCCTTTGGTGGAAGCATTTGTGTTAAGTCTTTGGGTGAAAACATTGGCATTTCAAGCTCTGGATATAAAGTCTGTTGCTTGAACTAGATGAAGATGAGGGAGAGCTCATGCTGAGAGTTCTGCAGGTTATAGTAAAAGCTCTGGGGGTGTAACCTCCTTATAACAACTGCTGATCCTTCCCAGCTTGGAGCTAGGTTGTAAGGACTGTCTCTTCCCATATTTCTGGCCTCTTACCTTGCATCATCTGGAACAGCAAATGCTAAAAGTAGGGGTCATCTACCCCGCTGGAAGGAGAGAGAGAGATAAAGAATGTGATCAGTGCTTTGTATTGATATATAAGGTGGGAGAGAGGAAAGAGTTATAATCTCTGCTCTGCCCCTCTTCTACTGTCTTTCAAAGTTTCTGTCTGAACTCACCTGAGGCCCTCTTCCAGGTGCCTAAATGAGGTGGGGCAGTTGAGTAATAGAGAGGATCTTTCTGAGAAAGGCTTGCAGGAGGACTTACACCATGTGGTTTTGGGTCAGGTGAAGACTTTTTTATTTTCCCACACACTTTAAGAAAATATTTCAGTGCTTTTAAATATGAACACTTTTAATCTTGCAGCGGGTTTTATTTTCATTTCACATGTTGTAGTGTTTTATTGGTTTCTTTATGTCCTGTCTTTTGTCAGTTTTTAAATCTTTTCTATTTTATAGTTTAATGTACTATACTGTCCAGAGAACCTTAGTTTATCCAGTAGTCTGAAAGGCAGTAAATAAATGAATATATTCCCACGGAAGCATTTTTCATCTGCTTCTTGTCTTTAGTGACAAACAGAGCAGAAGGGAACCCAGAATACACTTATTTTTCATTTCTAGATGGAAAAAAAGTATTCAAAAATGTTTTAAAGCGTCAAAAATGAGTTTACAGTTGTCCCTTCACATTCACTGGGGTTTGGTTCCAGGACCCCTCCGTGAATACCCAAATCCGTGAATACTCAAGTCCCATTATATGCAATGGCGTAGCAAAATGGTGTACCTTATATAAGATGGCAAAATCAAGGTTTGCTTTTTGGATTATTATTTTTAAAGAATATTTTCAAGCCGTGAATGCCAAATCCGTGAATATGGAGGGACAACTGTATTGAGTGTCAGGACAACCTGATGAGGAGGATCTGGGTCTGACGAGAATCTTCGCAGTTCAGGACTTACTCAGTAAAAAAAATGCCTCTGGTAATTTTGTATAGAAACCAATATTTTTTTTTCTGCATAGGAAACTGCATTTTCTACAAAGAAAATATTCCTGTGCAGGAGTATTATTTTCTGCACAGAAAATTCCATTTTCTGTGCAGAAAAGTCTGGTTTATGCACAAAAGGAGCCATGTACAAATTTTGCACAGAGTAAGTCCTGAACTGTAAATACTCTTTGAAAACTGTGCAGTTTTTGAAGATTTCTCACAGCAGGAAGAAAATTGCTAAAATTACTCACTTTTTCTGACAAGAATAAAATAAGTCTAGGATGACATCCCAAGTGGATTTCCTGAAGAGTATACATGTGCTATGGAAGAAAGAGATAACTATTCCAACAACTGTTCACATAATCAGTAGGGGGAGTGTATTTTGACAATGTTTTTCCACACCACTGAAAATGCATATATGGGCCCAGGAATTAACTGGTTTAGCCCCACCCTCTGGTCTATGGGAATTTCATCCTTTCAGTGTTGTTCATTCTTCGGTGAATGCCTCTTCACAACAAGATGTAATGTCTTCCTGTCTTAATTTCTTCTTTTTAAAACAACAACAACAACCCAAATCCTCCCTGAGTCCAGCCATAGTTTTCAGCTAGTTTGTAATTCTGTTTGGCAGCAAGTCATTGGAATATATAGTGGCATTTCAGCTCTGGGGTTTTGGGATGAGGTGTAATATATAGATCCATTTTAATCTGTCTTCAGTGGGCTGGACCAATTTTTGTCATCTGGGGAATGGACCTCTCAGTATGTTTCACTACCATTGTTCATGGCATCCTCCTGAAGAGTAATTGGCTGGATAACATCTATGCCTTTTACTATTGTGTTTTATTGTATTGTAATTGATTTGGTTTCATGTTGTAATTAGGATTTTAGCCAAAATCCAGTTGTTAGTCCCAACTTAAGTATACTTGAGATAGAACGAACAGAACATATATAGGTGTTGTCTTACTGAGTTCCCATTGATATGGCATATGTACCCTAGGTGGGGATAACCAATGAATTTAGACTTTTGTTTTCAAACTATATTTTATTATTGCTAATCACCTTGACCACCATGTTATTTGGATTATTTATTAATAGATAAAGAAAATTCCACAATCCACTTAAAATGTCACTAATACATATATCCTACGGAGATAGAAGCAAGTGTGTAGAAACTCTAAGGCAGAAATTCAGAAAAAACAGTTACAAATAATGAGCTGGGATGGCAGGGGGCAACAAAACCCCCAGTGTTTTGGACTGAGCTTGATCACTAGCCACAGGATGCAGACTCACTGTTGGAGGAAGATAGAGGAAAAGAGAATGAAAGAATGAAGTTTAATATCGTGAAAGAAGGAATGACTGGCTGCAACAGCGAAAAGAAGCACTCTGCACTGCAACATTTTGTTGCAGGTCCCACTTATTAATCTATTGGTGAAAATAGGTTAGAAAATAGGTTAGTCTTGTCCTTGTATGCCATTGTCATTGAGTGTCTGATTTCCTGCTTTTTTCTCCAATGTGGATAACAGTAGAGAGAAAAATAATCATAGAATCATAGAATTGTAGAGTTGGAAGAGACCACGAGGGCCATCCAGTCCAACCCCCTGCCACGCAGGAAATCACGATCAAAGCATCCCCGCCCATCGAGCCTCTGTTTAAAGACCTTCAAGGAAGGAGACTCCACCATGCTCCGAGGGAGTGTGTTACACTGACGAACAGCTCTTACTGTCAAAAAGTTCCTCCTAATGTTGAGGTGGAATCTCTGTTCCTGGAGCTTGCATCCATTGCTCCATGTTCTAGTCTCTGGAGCAGCAGAGAATAAGCCTGCACATCCTCAACGTGATACCCCTTCAAATACTTAAACAGGGCTATCATATCGCCTCTTAACTGTCTTTTTTCCAGGCTAAACATACCCAGCTCCCTATGTCTCTCCTCATAAAGCATGGTTTCCAGACCTTTCACCATTTTAGTTGCCCTTCTCTGGACACGCTCCAATTTGTCAATATCCTTTTTAAATCGAGGTGCCCAGAACTGGACACAGTATTCTAGGTGAGGTCTGACCAAGGCAGAATAGAGCGGCACTATCACTTCGCTTGGTCTTGACACTGTACTTCTATTGATGCAGCCCAAAATCGCATTGACCTTTTTAACTGCCACATCACGCTGTTGACTCATGTTCAACTTGTCGTCCACTAAGACTCCCAGATCCCTTTCACATGTAGTCTCATTCAGCCAGGTCTCCCCCATCCTATATCTATGCATTTCATTTTTCTGCCCTAAGTGCAGTACTTTACATTTCTCTGTATTGAAAATCATTTTGTTAGCTTTGGCCCAGCTCTCCAGTCTATCCAGGTCATTTTGAATTTTGATCCTGTCCTCTAGCGTATTAACTACTCCTCCTAATTTGGTGTCATCTGCAAATTTGATAAGTATGCCCCTAATTCCCTCATCCAAGTCATTGATAAAGATGTTGAATAGCATTGGGCCCAGGAACGAACCTTGTGGCACCCCACTGGTCACATCTTTCCAAGACGAAGAGGAGACACTGCTGAGCACCCTTTGGGTTCGGCTGGTTAACCAATTACAAATCCATTTAACAGTTAACTTGTCTAGCCCACATTTTACAAGCTTGTTTGCAAGAATGTCATGGGGAACCTTGTCAAAGACCTTACTGAAATCAATTATCCACAGCGTTCCCTTCATCTATCAAGCTGGTAATTTTATCAAAAAAAGAGATCAGATTAGTCTGGCATGATTTGTTTCTCTGAAACTCATGTTGACTTTTTGTGATTATGGCATTGCCTTCTAAATGTTCACAGACTCTCTGTTTAATGATCTGCTCTAGAATCTTCCCTGGTATTGATGTCAAACTAACTGGATGATAATTGTTGGGATCCTCTTTTTCCCCCTTTTTGAAGATGGGGACAATGTTTGCCCTCCTCCAGTCTGCTGGGACTTCTCCTGTTCTCCAGGAGTTCTCCAAGATTATTGCCAATGCCTCTGAGATTATATTTGCCAGCTCTTTTAATACCCTTGCATGTAGTTCATCTGGTCCTGAAGATTTAAATTCATTTAGATTAAGAAGATATTCCTGTACTACCTCTTTGCTTATTCTGTGCTGGATTTCCTCTATTGTGTCTTCTGTTCCATTATCCTCAGGTTGGTCACCCTTTTCCTTTTCTGAAAACACTGAGACAAAGAAGGTGTTGAGTAATTCTGCCTTTTCTCTGTCCCCTGTTAGCATTTTGCCATCTTCTCTGTGTAGTGGCCCTGCCATTTCCTTCTTCCTCCTTTTGCTGCGGACATACAACCCCCCCCCCTTTTATTGTTCTTTACCTCTCTAGCAAAATCCTGAGCTCATTCTGCACTTTAGCTTTTCTGACTTTATCCTACATGTGTTCGCTATCTGTTTGAATTCTTCTTTGGTGATTTCCCCCCTTTTCCATTTCCTATACATGTTCCATTTAAAACTTAGCTCCATTGAAAGTTCTTTAGTCATCCATCCTGGTTTCTTGAGACACCTCCCATTTTTCTTCCTCAATGGTACTATTTGAAATTGTGCCTTCAGTATCTCCCTTTTGAGAAAGTCCCATCCATCTTGAGGTCTCTTCTCTTTTTGTATTTCTGACCCTGGGTCACCCCCAGTATTTCCCTGAGTATTGAAATCAGCTCTCCTAAAGAGGTTCTGCTGAAGCCCTGGAGTCATCTATGTGATAGCTGAATAGCTTATAAAGTTGAAACTTTATAAGCTATTCAGGCTGAAGGTAATAGTCTTTTTCATGCCTTCTTCACACAGATGCTAAATATGCAGACTTTGCATAGGTGTTGTAGAGAAGGCAGGACTGGGCCACTTGTCCACCCCACCATACTGCATGCTGCTAGTCCCTCCTCATGTTGCTGAATGTGTAGACTCAGCGGTGCAGTCCTACTCCCCTTTTCCTTGTATTTAGCCCATGTGTGGAGAAACTATGTTGAAATATATTGTCTGTTAGAGAAAGCAACACACTTTCATCTATGAGTAGAGGTGTGAGTGTTTTGTTATCTACACTGAGATCAGGCATCTTGTAGTATTCATAATGCAACTAACAATGTCACACATTATTTTCCTAGTTGGACATTTTTACAGAGAACTGATGTGGGTATTCCACATGGGGTAAATTTAATAATAATTATGAATATGGCATCGTGTGTGTGTGTGTGAAATCAAGAGCTGCATGAGAGCAGTGACCTGAGTATAAGAGTTCTTGTGAAGACTTCAGATACTACCTTGCCTAATATCTCAGGCAATGAGATGTGCTTACTTTCTGGTCTGGGAGTGTAACAGCAGGTGTTTTGTTGATGCTAGTCATGTGTGTGTTACACTTAGGACCACAGAAGTGGCTTTGACTCACCAGGAGCAAAACAACAAAACCCAGACCACCAAGCATGGAGGTCAGACCCCGTGCTTCTGCCATGGTAGTCCAGCATAGGAAACCACTTCATTTGCTTGTTGAAAAACCACATGTGATCTCACTGCTATTATGAGTTCTAATCTGAAAGGAGAATTGCTTATGATTTTTATACTCCATTCTAATTTTTAATTCAGTATTTGTTCTCAAGTGAGTGTGGTTTTAGACTTGCAGTGTATGCACAAATTGGGATAGTTTCCCCCCCCATCCCACTCAGCCAGTAGTTAACAGCAAGCATTTAAAAGGTGATACATAGAACTTGGAAAGTTACTTTTATGAAGTAATTGCCTACAATTACAGTTCCAAGTCTCTCCATGTCTTGTTGATTGGTTAGTATTATAGTTGCATTTCTAAAAATTGTAGCTATTTATTACTATATCCTCCCAAGTTTGGAAGTTAGCATGTCTGGTTGTTTTTACTGAGATAAAAATAGTTTATTTAAAGTAGTTTTACAGTTTAGTAAAATAATCACCAGCCATCACTAATAAAAGCTGGTGGATGTGACAGTTGTTTAAAATGCTTTATTTTTTCTTTAACCTAGGGGATAAAAAAAAATTTATTTTTACTTTCCAAGTGGTCAAGAGCAGAATACTTCTGTAGGTATAATGTTTCTCTCTGTATGAAAGAACCTATTCTTAAGAACAAGAAAGGGAGGGAGGGAGGAGAGCCATATTTGCCAGTGTAAAACAAATGTAATTCTATGACAACAGTAAACGCGCTGCCATCAAAACTGAGCTCAAGGAACAGTGGAAAATATATGAAGAAATCTAAGTGGCTAGAATTTCCTTCATTTTGCAAAGCCACGAGCCACATGCATCAGCTCACCACAAAGTCATTAGGTCTTTTAAGCTCAGATGAAAAACATTAACAAATACCACAAAAGGCTTTAGTATAGCCTCTTTGTTCATTCACATATGGCAGTTTATAACTCCTGTGCCACTTGGACTGTGTGTTTGTTTAAGCCGCCTCCATCAGAGCAGCCCAGGGAAGAACAAAAGACATCTTGAGCGATCCTAAGCAGGAAATGGTCTAATCTAAACATGGTTTGTGACACTATAAGTAGAATAGAAAGGGGAGGGATTGATTAGTCATTAATGTCCAATTGACTCCATATGGATGTTGCAATAATAAGGCCCTTTTCAGCGCAGTAGCAGAGTTTATTGAATTAGAGGTTTATGTTTCCTCAGAGCTGACCTTGGGGAATTCCCTTTGTTTCTTCTTGTTGATGTTTGGAGAGAATGGAGTATGTAATCAGAAAGAAAAAAAAAAGGTTGAATTATCTTGCCACAATGCTTGTTCACAGTATCACTAAAGAGCACTTTTATATTCCCTTCTCCACCAGGAAATTAGTTTCACCTCCATTACATTATCTCTTATGTTGCTTAGACACACTTGGCATATTTTATCATCCAGAGAAGCACAGTGCTTTCTGGGTTGTGGGTTTATTTTATTCATCTTTTATTAATGTTTTATTATTTCTTCATATTTGTATTTATCATGGGTGGTAATATTAAAATAAATATAACTTGCCTAAATATTAAAATAAGTCATCAGTCATGCAGTTTATTCATGTTCAGAATGAGGTAGGTGTTCTTCATCCAGAACCATTTGATCTTTGAATCTCAGCTGAATAATACTTTGTTTAAAAGGACAGGAAGAAGCGTTTTTGGTAATGGGACTGCATGTTTTCTAATCTAGTAGGTCCATACCTACAGGATCTCTAATCTGGTTGTTTAGATTTTCTTTTTTCAGCCATTGCCAATACTTTGGTGTTTGATAAAGAGACATTTCATGCCAGGTAAAAGAATAGCTTCACCCCTGACACTGTAGTTTCTGTAACCATGCTACCTTTACACCAGTATTTCCTATAATAAACTGTGATGGGGGTCACACACTTTCATTTGAGGAGTATTTTAAATAAAACCTATCTAATTTGCTCCTATCAGATTAATAGGCAGATTGGAACATGGTTATCTTTCACACTGAGCGCTTCTCCAAATTTTGTGACACCTTCTCAGTTCAAAAAAATATATGCATACAAAAATATGTAGAGCAGGGAAAGTTGTATACAGAATGTTAGGAAAATAGGAAAATACATACAAATAAATACATTTGTTGTGCATCATACCAATATGAAAATAAGATAGCAATGTATGATTAAATACGTGAGAAACTAACTAAGGACTTTTTCAGACAAGCCTCTAAAAATGTCCCTTTGCCACCATATTTTAAACTGTTAGTGTGTCAGCAAAATAACCCTTTTTACCAAACATTGCCATAATATCATGAAAAAGCAGCCCCGTACTTCCGTGTTGGCGGGTGCGCATGATCTCGGTGGTTCTCATGAGAAGACGTGAATAATAATAATAATAAAATTTGTTTCTATCCCGCCCCTCTGCAATGCAATCGGTGAATGCACTTAAAACTCTAAAAACAGCTAAATTAAAAAACAAAACAAACACACAAGCACTGAAACACACTTAAAAACTTGCCTGCAAAATGGGGAGATCCATAAAAAGACCATCGCATAGCTAGTTTTTGCATTCTCTCCAAGAAGTGGAGTTCTGGAGGAGATCGCCCATTCACACTGGAATTGCACCAGAAGAATGGGGTGTGGTTTCAGGTGCTTGCAATCATGCTAAGAGAACACACACAATGGTTGATCAGTTGACAGCGTGGCAGGGGGGTTGGACTGGATGGCCCTCGTGGTCTCTTCCAACTCTGCAATTCTATGATTCTATGATTCTATGACCTTTTGACAACACAAAATTGCAAAAGCACGACATTGTGCAAAATGGATGCCCTTTCATGTTCATTGGGAATCATTATGACACCATATTTGCCCTGTCTGATAACGTCCACAGTCTGGATATAGACTGATTTGCCTGTCCCACAGAAATACAAAACCTACAGTGGACCTTTGTTGCAATAGACATTTATTGAGGAACTATGGCCTATCACCAACCAATTGACCAAAAACAATTAATTTTGTAATTTCATAATTACAAAATGCTCTCTGTATGTTTGTGTGTGTTCACAACTTGGGTGTACGCCTAGAGTCAGCCTGAAGGTTGCGTGCTCGGGTTCCAGCAGTGACTGGAAGCACATTTGAACAGTTAAGGCTTATGCGCCAGCTGCGCTTGTTCCTAGAGATATTGATTCTGGCCACATTGACATTATGTCACATTTGGATTACTGTAGCATCACCATAACACTCTATGGAGATTATCAGACGGGGGACAAATATAGCATCCCCATCTTGCCAGCTATTTCCCACCTCACTCCCATCCCTGTAGCAATTTAAATTAAAAATTTTCAGACCTACATTAATCCCAGCATAAAAACTGCTTCCCTCCCCTCCGGCAGTCCAGGAGTGAATGGAGCTCTCATGGAGCCCCATTTATTTCCTGGAAAGGAAATCCTGGCCATTCTCATGTGAGGACAATCGCGTAGGAAATTCAAAAATAAAAAAGAAAATACACGTCAAAAAGTAAAACAAAACCCCAAAACACACTTTAAAAATCCCAAGTAACCCAGGAAGGGTAGGAAAAAGTGTGTCACTTACCTCTTTGTCCCAATCGCACCTGGAAGTGTTTGGCAGGGACCTCCCAGTGATGCTGGCATTGTGCCAGCATAACAGGATACCTTTTCGCTCACCCATTGTTCCTTTACAGAAACAGAACAATGGGTCAATTCATGGCTTAGCCCATGAATAAGAAAGAGTGCGGGGGGAATGGAAAGGGCACTGGAGCATAACAACACAGGGATGACATCATCTGAAAGGGAAGCCCTTTCACGATCTCCTGTCATCCCTGTTATTGATTAATTTGGTCATCTGATAATCTCCTGTATGGCTCAGATGCAAGTTATCTTAAGGGACTTTAATAATATGCTCTGTTCTCTATATTTGTTATTTTTCTTGTTTAATGGCCATGCCTTTAATTGTTTTTAATTGTACTGATAATTATATTTTAAATTTGATAGTATGTGCACTTCTAGAGGTATCTGTTTCAACTTTTGTAAACCATCCAGAGACTTAGTGTTGGCATAGAAATATATATCCTTGTCATCTGTATACCACCATATCACCCTGAGCACACCTCAGCTTTCTGATTTTGGAAATTTAGCAGACCATCTTTTTAAGAACCATCAGGCATTGGATAGTAGACCAGTTCACTGGACAACTGTGAGTTCTAGAATTAGGAGATAGGGAGTTAAGTTACGGTTTGTCACCACCAGTCTTTTTATATATACAGTAGCATCATGACATCTAAAGCTCAGCTGAGTAGTGGGTAAAAAGACTGGAATAAAAAAGATAATTTAAAATCACTGCCAGGAGTCCTAGGCTTTCCTGAGCTGTGGAGCAGACCTCTAAGCCATTTCCACAGCCAAATCTTAATACTTTTCTAGTGATTTTGAATCCTAACCAGATTCTGAATTCCAGAAGTCAAAGTATGTTTCTGTGACCGCATTATAAACAGTACACTTGCAAATGGCCTGTTAGTCATTAAAGACAAACAAGTGTTTTTATTTTGTCTCCAGGGAGTGAATTTTCTACATACTGTTTGGAAGAAAAAAAATATTTTTTTTAGACACCAGCTGTGTTCCTCCAAGCATCCTTGGGAAGGCCGATAAAATACAATTGAGTTTCTGCAGGAACTCTCCCTTTCTCTTGAGACAGAAGTAAATATTTACCACCATAAAAGTTTCCACTGTTGTTTTTTTCCTCCTGTAACTAGTTTATATTTTTCTTCTAATTGTTTTTGTTTTCCGAAAAGCTTGCTGTTTTAAGTGGCAGCTCAGAATAAATCAGATTGCAAAGCCTGCAGAAAAACCATACGTGGATTTTTGATTAGTTTTTTCTCCATTCTTTCATGGAAATTAAAATGCATTTAACAATTATTTGGTGTCCAAAGTCACTCTTATTATCCAAGGTTTCAGCTTGTAAGAAATATGTGCCATGAATCTGTGACTCTCCCACAGTGTCACTATAACCTCAGTGAATAATGCTTAATTTTTGATCACTAGTATAATAAATGCTATAAACTGAAGCATTCTTTGTAATTTACAGTATGTGGATCATCCTCCTGGAGTGGTAAGATGCTTAGGAGCACAGGCATATTACGTGACTGTTAATTATTTGCAGAAGCTCATTTAACATACATTCTTTTGTGGCAGCCCTTGGGCCGAGACACAAATATCCACTCCTGAGATCAAGTAGAGAAGTTCAAGGTTTTACTGGCTTCATTTCCAAATATTTCAAGTGTAGGCTTGCTCAAGGCAGATGGAGATAGAAGTTTCATGACTTTTCTTGGTCTGTTTGTAATTTATGACTCTAATTAAGAATTGTTTCTTAACAAAAGAAAACTGAAATAAAATTAATGACTTGGAGGGAGGAATTCATCTCTTTTTGCTTTCATAAATGTGCCGCAGGATACAATCCCTCCAAATAACTTACAGTTTGTGTTCTTCAAATATTTCTGTCATTTTATTATAAGAGAAGTGAATAAATGTATGTTGGTTATTCACCTGTGTTGGGCCTCCAAAATTAGGCCAAGATACTTGTAAAGATCTGATAGAAAACTCAGTGGCCTCAATATATTTATCACCCCAGTAAAGCTTTTAAGAGGTTGGGTAAGCATTTTTCAAATCAGAAGCTTTTGGAGTGTCTGGTATGCTGATTTAGCCTGCCTGCCATCTCCCCCAAATCAACCATACTCTTCCCTTACTAAAAGCTGACTAGAGGAATGGCAGTGAGGCAGCAGTATAGATCACACGAGCCTCTGTTTGGTTACGCACTCCCATGTATCAGTAGTGAGCACAAAACAAGCCATGGGTTGCCAACTACTTACTCATTAAAATGAATGAATAGGGTGTTTGAAAGTACTTTCTAAATACCCCCACAATTTTATATTAACTGAATTATTAAATGAGCCCTAGCTTGCTGAAGCAATTTGAACATTGGACTAGGACTCTGGGAGACCAAAGTTCAAATCCTTACTCAGCCATGGAAACCCCTCTGGGTGTCACTTTCTTAACCTTAGAGGAAGGCCATGGCCAACCCCCTCTGAAGAAATTTTTCCAAGAAAACCCAGTGATAATAACAACAACAATTACAAAGTTAGTACCCAGAAAAAAAACCAGAAAATTGAAAAGCTGTTGTTAGATTGCAATATGAGTGATTGCAAAGTGCATCATCACCAATGGTTACAGATTTTGTTGGTTATTCACCAACAAAATATTGGTTATTCAACCAATATTTGAAACAACAGATGAAAGGTTGTTTCAAAATCCAGAACTGTATCACTCAGTAATTGGAAATTTGCTGTACATTTCAAACTGAACAAGGTCTGCCATAGCATACACAATCAATTTGCTATCCAGAAGAGTATCCAAACCAACCCTACACGACTGGAAGGAGTTAAAGAGAGTGCTGAGATATTTGAAAGGTACCATGCATTATGGTGTTCAAATCAGTTCACAAGGGTGTCATGAACTACAATGTTTTGTTAATAGCAATTTTCCCCAAGAGATTCCAGACAGAAAATCAACTTCTGTAATAGTCATATCCTATACAGGTACACCCATTTACTGGAAGACTAGAAAAAAGTCTACCATTGCCTTAAGTTCCACTGAGGCTGAATTCTGGGCACTGTCTGATCTTATCAATGAGTTTAATTTGGATTAATCAGATATTCATTGATATGGGTATTGGAATACAAGAGTCTGTGGAAGTGTTTGAAGACTCACAAGCATGCATACAGTTAGCAACTGCAGAAGGGGTCAAATCAAGGACCAAACATGGTGCATGGTAAGGGAAAATGGATTGATCACACTTGATCGCAATAGCCCAACCGAGGAGAACATTGCAAACATGTTCACAAAAGCATTAGGGCCAACCAAGCACCAATATCTGTGTAACAAATTGGGCATGATATCAGATATGTGAAATCCATTTCTTTAAGCATGAATTTCGAGGGGTGTCAGAGTATGATGGGATATGCAGTCTGATAAATTCATGCTGTAAAGAGAAACAGAGCAAGCAAATCAACATATTTACCTACAAGGGGCATATTGTGTAAACAAGGCTGCACCTTGTCTATGTTATTGGTGTGTAACCTGAGAACTTAGCATTGAAACTAAAGGAAATGTCTATTTCTGTCCATGTAATCTGTATGGGAAACAGTGTATGTCTCTCTGAGGCAGGATGTTATTGTATGTGCTTTGAGACTGTGAATGAGTTGCAAGCTGACTTTTGGGCTGTGTAGTAGCAAAGCTGCTAAGTCCTGATGTTTGACACAGAGATGATTCTCTGTTGATCTGTATATATTTTACTATGTACCAGTAAATGTTAGTAGTATTAGATACCACCTGTGTGTCTGTGTGCTTTATTGGGATTTTATGGGCTATCTTTGGGCAAATGGTGCTCAGCAATGGCTCCTCTTCATCTTGGAAAGATGTGAACAGTGCGGTGCCACAGGGTTCTGTCCTGGGCCCAGTGCTATTCAACATCTTTATCAATGACTTGAATGAGGGAATTAGGGGCAGATTTGCAGATGACACCAAATTAGGAGGAGTAGCTAATACCCTGGAGGAACGGATCAAAATTCAAGATGACCTGGATAAACTGGAGAGCTGGGCCAAAGCTAACAAAATTAAATTCAATACGGAGAAATGTAAGGTACTGCACTTAGGGCGAAAAAAATGAAATGCATAGATATAGGATGGGGGAGACCTGGCTGAATGAGACTATGTGTGAAAGGGATCTAGGAGTCCTAGTAGACCACAAGTTGAACATGAGTCAACAGTGTGATGCGGCAGTTAAAAAGGCCAATGCGATTTTGGGCTGCATCAATAGAAGTATAGTGTCCAGATTAAGGGAAGTAATAATGCCGCTCTATTCTGCCTTGGTCAGACCTCACCTAGAATACTGTGTCCAGTTCTGGTCACCACAATTCAAAAAGGATATGGACAAATTGGAGCGTGTCCAGAGAAGGGCAACTAAAATGGTGAAAGGTCTGGAAACCATGCCTTATGAGGAGAGACTTAGGGAGCTGGGTATGTTTAGCCTGGAAAAAAGACGGTTAAGAGGTGATATGATAGCCCTGTTTAAGTATTTGAAGGGGTGTCACGTTGAGGATGGAGCAAGCTTGTTTTCTGCTGCTCCAGAGATTGGAACACGGAGCAATGGATGCAAGCTCCAGGAACAGAGGTTCCACCTCAACATTAGGAGGAACTTTTTGACAGTAAGAGCTGTTCGGCAGTGGAACGCACTCCCTCGGAGCGTGGTGGGGTCTCCTTCCTTGGAGGTCTTTAAACAGAGGCTGGATGGCCATCTGTCGGGGATGCTTTGATCGTGATTTCCTGCATGGCAGGGGGTTGGACTGGATGGCCCTCGTGGTCTCTTCCAACTCTGCAATTCTATGATTCTATGAAATGGGTATTCTGCTACATTTTTTGGCTATCTGGATACCTCTGAGCATGAACAGAGTGTCCAGTGCACGCTAATGTGTCGTCATATGCCTTGAAATGGGACATTTGTTTTGATTTTTTTTTCAAGGAACAGGAGAAATTCTAGTGATGTGGAAGGAATGGGGTTTAATTCTAGTAAAATGAAAGGAATTGGGAAGGAACGGGGTTTAGTGGCAGCAGCAGTAGTGTGAAATGGCTAGATTTCCCCCCAGCCATACAATTTGCAAAGGAAGTTCATGTCCTCCTTCACAGAGGCCAGACCCATCCACCCATCCCCCTGAAAAAAGCAGGCCAAAACATTCAACTTAGGAGATTTTCGGATGAATCTTTCAGCCTCTTGCCGCGCAAGCAGCCTCCGGTGCAGTAACGAGGCTGCCGCACGGCAAGGGGTCCATTTCAGACGACGACGTTTCTCTCTCGGCGTCATCCGTGACTGTTGCGGCTAGCATTGGAGGCGGCCGTGCTGTTTTTTACTCATCGCTGAGAATTCTAAATGCCCCTCCCTAAAATGCATATCCTAAGATTCCATTGGATGGAACCATGACAATTAAAGGGGAATAATAGCACTATAATTGTGTGAATGGGCACCTGGTCCTTTAGGATAAATGCAAAACCTCATACAAAACAAGATGAACTTTTGCTTCTCTTGACCAGACAAACTGACACAAATTAGGCTTGAATGAAACTGAGAGGGAATGCTTTGTCAATCAATCTGCTTCTGCAAATCTACTTTTTATACCTGAAATTTTCTTTGGCTTTGGATCTACTCATGTGCTTTATGGTTATGATCCTGCTTAAATCCTTGCATAAATGTTTATGTTCTACATTTAGAAAGCATAGCCACAGGTGTGGAAGGTCACCGATAGATTAATCTCAGATATATGGAGATGATCTCTGAGTCATTGTTATTGCACATTATAGAAGAAGGTAGAGATGATTGTGCCTTCAACTTTCACACTTCACACTCACAGGGGGGGTGCAGGGGGAGAAGCAAGCTGATAATCCCATTAGAATTGTTATATTTGTTAAAGAAGCTATATATGCAGAGCTCAGTCTAATATGTGCTGATCCTCTGCAGCCGACTCCACTTTGACCCTACTGGTTTTGGATTAGGTGCCAAGTGTATTTCAGTCTATTTGCCATTATGATAGAAAGGCTGCAGTAATAGTTACGGCTAGTAAATGCCAAATGCCCATGGCACAGTAGTTAAACTTAGGCTACTATTAAAACACTTCTGCATCTGACATTCACAGAAGACATGTCTTCTTTTATCTCCATGCAGTTGCGGAACTGCTGTCAGTTCTAAAGTAATGGCATTGAGGGCTTCATAAATTACCCTGGTGATCCTCTGGAGAAGACAGTGTCACATCTAAATAAGTGTTTTCCTTCCAGAGTAATATATGTCTTCATCTGGCCCAACAGTCAGCATATTGCTCTGTGTTGATGGATATTGTCAGCTTGAAGCTACACTACATTTCACTGCACAATAAACATGGCTGTCAACACCATATAAAGTGGAATCAATTTATCCTGTATGGTCAGTGCATTTTAAATGAAATTAATGTACTGTGGGCATAGTGGCAAAAAGGTAGCATATTAGTTATGCATCCTCTGTCTTAAGATTTTATCCATAAAAGTGAATTGCCTACACAGAACAACAACAAAAATAATTATTGTATGTGTTAAAAGTTGCAGGCCGGGTTGTTGTTGTTGTTGTTTTACAACAATTTGGCAGAGTTAGGGTTCTACATCATTTAAAATATTGATTTAAATCCTGAGCGAATGTAAATTATCCCTGTACAGTGAAGTCAACAGAGTTTTAGTGATTTATACCAAGTGAGGTTTTATCATATATGTATCTGAATCAGTAGAGAGGCATCTGAAAAGCCATTCATTTTCTTTTCAGTTCCACTATGATTGTTGTATGTGAAGGATACTCTTTGTTGTTTCAATGACCTCTGAGTTTAAAATTGTTTGCAGCATTTTCTTAGCATGCAAATGGTAGCCTAGTCTTTCAAATGTTTGCTAAATATTTCTGTCAAGGATCACAAGAACTTACATCAATGATGTAACTCCCATTGGTATTGCTGTCTCTTGTGCATGTTAAGCTGTGTGAATAATCTGTCTACATGAAATGGAATAATCTTGATGAAAAGCATTTTAGCCTGTAGATGAAAATTTGGCTAAAATTTTGTAAATGTTTTTCCACAAAAAAAAAAAATGCACAAAAATGTTTTATGCAAAAAATGGATTTTCAGGAAAAAATAAAATGAAAACAGAAAAATGATTGTCTTTTTACTCTCAAGCACGGATGGCATAGAAGTTGACATCATTTCTGTGTTGAGGATGAGAAAAAGATGTGAATACTCTTTATATCATGTAGAAGGGAGTCATTCTATTCGCTTACCCTACATATTCCTGGGTGTCTTCAAACTCTGGTTCAAAGAGCTGGAAAATCATCTGGACCAGATGTTTGGGTGGTTCAGTGGGCTTCAGATCATGAGAGAGCACAAAGGGGGAAAATCCCATTGTGCTCTCAGCCTTGGGCTGTAATCAGTGTTAATTTTATATATATATATATATATATATATATGCACTGTAAAAATAATATTTTTGAATGGATGAGTTCTTTCTCTCCCTGTTTTTACATGTATACCTGGGTCATAAAAAAATATGGGAGCCATATTTTATTAAAGAAAATTATCATGTCCTGATCTCTGAATTACTGAATCTATTTAGTTTCCATTGGCGTTACAGGAAATAACGCAGCTATTAAACTCAAGTAAATGAATCTGGAATTGCTTTGAATTTCTTTGATTCATAGATCTGGAAGAAGCAAGTGAGAACTGAAAAACAGCAGGGCATAGGTAGTTATCCCATAATCCAGGCACTATAATAATGTTTGCATCCATCTTGTTTCTTCCTGCCCTGATATTACAGGAAGTAAAGCAATGAATGGCTCTGCAGCTAAACTACAGCAGTATTATTGTTGGCCAACAGGAGGCGCCACTGTGGCTGAAGCGCGAGTCTACAGGGATGCCCGAGGCCGAAGTAGCAGTGAGCCACATATCAAACGACCAATGAATGCATTCATGGTTTGGGCAAAGGATGAACGAAGAAAAATTCTCCAAGCTTTTCCTGACATGCACAACTCCAATATTAGCAAAATCCTTGGTAAGTAAACACCATAAATAACAACACAAATGTGGTGACTGCTTTACAATTTGAATGCAATTTATGAATGGCTAGAGTAAATGATAATTTAGATATGTAAATCAGAGAGGCCAACTGAATTCCAGAAGCCTGCAAACCTAATTGTAAAACCTGCATATCTGACAATAGCAGTTGATCTTTGTGCACCCTTGGATGCTTGAATTTTTGCTTCTCTGTAGCAGAATTACTTTGCTCACAGTTCTCTGAACCAGTCTATGTACTGAAAAGAAGGTACACACAGTTAGGTGTTAGATGGTGCATATGTATAGCTGCTTTGAATCCCATTTTGGGAGAAAGGCAGGATATAAATTCAACAAACAAACAAACAAATATTGATACGATCTTTGTTTTAAAGGAATAGAGAAAGCTTTGTAGATATAAATAATCAAGATGAGCTCTGTGCTGATAGAAAACCTTTAATTTCCTGTGGATTTTGCACCTGATATAATAACTCTTTGTACAGGTCCTATTGCAAGCCCTTATTAGAACTCATGATAAATTAGAGATGCAAACTTTCTGCAGGTGAAAGCTGGCTGAAAAATGACTGTGTTGGGAAAAGTTTTAACTGGTTGGAAAGGCAGGTCTTTGCAGAAGTGAGTAGAATATATAGTCAGCACATTTCATATCATCTGAATGATCACTAGTATTCAACACTGAGTTAATTTTTTTAAAAAAAACAACATGAAAATATCTTGGGAATACAAACCTGAAGCATCTCATTCACTTTGCTTAATTCTTTAGAAAAATATAATTTAAGAAACATAACATATATGACTTGCCAATTGCTCATGTTTTATCTTGCAATAATAAATCTACTGAATTAGAATTGTAGGCCCCTCTGGAGTATTAAAAACATATGTAAGAACGAGTGGCAAAACATTTAACCTGCTATTTGCCCACCAAGTCTTTTAAGTGATAGGTGCACTTTAAATGTTAACTCATAATAAATAACAGTAACAATCAAATCATCTGTAATGATTTTATAACACATTATTAAACATTTTAACAAAGGTGATTTTCTTTCTTGCCTTTTTTCCTTCTCTCAGTGGTGAAAAAACAACAACAACTACAACACCAACCTAGAAATAAATGTAACTCTGTTCTTAAAACTTGTGGTGTTTTACATAGACATTCCCATATTTGTCTAGCATTTTTAGTAAGTTACATGAATAGCCTTTCAGTTTTGTATAAAACCTGCACTGTTCTAGCCTTGGCAACTATATGGAATCTATATTATTTGTATGCATTCTTTGAAGGGAAAAAAACCCTATTACAAGCATAGTAACAGTATTCATTTAAATGTAGACATTCAGAATAAATATTTTAGATGTGCCAGCAATCGTATGTTCTTTAAACAGTGGTATAACCTGCCAGGAGTTGTCCAATCACCATCAAAAGGGAAAAGAGAGAGCATGCAAGAGAAGAGTGTCAATTTACACATAATATCTGTACTCATTTTCCAGGACAATAACAAAAGAGAGTCAGTGAGTGTGTGAGAGAGAGTCTGAAATATTAGAAATATTAGAACTGACAACAGAGCATTGCTGACTCTGGATAATATTTATACAACTTTTCCATTTGTTGATACATGAAAGCCTATGGCAGAAGAATAGCTTCCATCCATGTTTGTTGCAGATGTAATCATTTTAACCAGCTGAAAGCTCCTTTAATTTGTTTTTTAAAAATCATCTTTCTTCACTGTTTTGGTAGTTCTCCATAAACAATACAATTAACCTGAATAGTTTTCTTCCTTCTTTGTAAACTTTCCTGTTTCTTTCATCTTTTATTAGTGCAGTTGGTGATGAATATTTATAGTAATCAAAGTAGTGAAGAGCATTGCAACTGTATTTTCCATTTTATTTCAGATACAACTTCAAGTGTAGCTCAGTATACTTACTTCGGACTTTTTCGGATGAAGAAAAATAACGCAAGCAGCCTCTCCAGCTTGCGAGGCTGATACGCTGCAAAGCGTCCCTTTCGTATGACGCTCGCCCCTGCTGGTACTGTTGCGGTACCGCAGGGAGAGCTGAGCGTCATATTTCATTGATTTTTACTCACGATCAACTTTCGTGAGTAAAAAATCAATGAAATATGACGCTCAGCTCTCCCTGCGGTACAGCAACAGTACCAGCAGGGGCGAGCGTCATACGAAAGGGGCGCTTTGCAGCGCAGCAGCCTCGCAAGCTGGAGAGGCTGCTTGCGTTATTTTTCTTCATCTGAAAAAGTCCTTCATCTGTCTGGATGAGTGTTAATGCGTAATGGCATCTGACTCCTGTCCTCTATTTCAAGCTACTTTTGAATATCTCCCAGTTTCAAGAGGGGTTTGCAACATGGCATAAGGCCTGATGATTGAGTAAGGAGATTATCAGATGTGGCAAAAACTGCATCAAAAGATTGAAACGAGAACAGGAAGGGGCAAGATTATCAGACAATGACGTCCTCCAGTGTTCCGGGGTGTAGCGTGGCTGTGAGTAAAACTCCCCTTTCTATTAGCGGCTTGTCTCCATCAATAGAAAAGGGAAACCTCATCCGTGGCAGCACTATGTCCCTGGAATGGTGTAAGGACGCAGGCGTCTGGTAAGGTTGCCCTTTCTGTCCTTCTAGCAATCTTCTGGCATTGTTGGGAATGCGATTTTTTTGGCATGTTCCCCCATATCTGATAATCTCCTAATACAGGCCCCAGACCCAGTGGGATACATCAGCTGGGTTATGCAAGCCATTGATTTTTTTTTTTAAATAGTATATTTCTGTATCACCTCTCAGCCAATAAGGGCTACTGAGGTGATGAACAAGTAAAAACCAATTAAAACAATGCAAAGATAAAAATATTTTAGAACACATTAAAATACTCTTTAAAAACTCCAAAAGGCAGTATAAAGCAATCCTAGAATCCAGTTTTGAAGCAATTAAAACAACAATTTAAAACATTGAAGGCCATGAGGAACAGCACTGTTTTGGCTACCCACCAGAAGCTTAAAAGAGATGGGGCTAGCCTAACTTCCTTGGGTAGGGAGTTCCACAGTCGAGGTGCTGCCTTGTTCCATGTACCCACCAAGCTAACTTCACGAGGTGTTGGGACACACAACAGGACCTCCTCTGAAGATCTTAAATTTCTGGCTGGTTCATATGGGAGGACGTAGTCTTTCAGATGTCTTGGCCCCAAATTGTTTAGGGCTTTGTGGGTCAATACCAGCACCTTGAATTGAGTTAGGAAGCAAATTGGAATGCTGGGAGTTGAAGTTCAACAATATCTGGTGGGCTGCACTTTGCCCACACCAGATTTAGAGTTTCGTGAAATTATCTACCTGACAAACTGACATGAGAGCTGACTATTATCTTTCTCTATGTAGGTTCCCGCTGGAAATCCATGTCAAACCAAGAGAAACAACCATACTATGAAGAGCAAGCACGGCTAAGTAAAATCCACCTAGAGAAGTACCCTAATTACAAATATAAACCCCGACCAAAACGCACCTGCATTGTTGATGGCAAGAAACTGCGTATTGGAGAATATAAACAGCTCATGAGATCTCGAAGGCAGGAGATGAGACAATTTTTTACTGTAGGGTAGGTAAAAAGAGTTGTTTTCAGTAGAGCTGGATGTGAACTGTCCAGTACTGCCCTTACCTTTTTCTTCCAATGGGATTGGGAAACTTGTCCATGATTCCTTGCTTCTAGTCTAACCCATCATCCTGTGGAATCTTGGGATTTGCAGTGTAGGTCAGGTTATTTGGAATTCTCTCACCCAGAGAGCTGTAGTGGCTCATGAAACTACACCGCAGTATTTCGCAGGATATAGTCATGGCAGTTAAGGTGGAATCATCTCTCTCTCTCTATAATTCTCTTGTGTATGTTGCCGTTTCCAGTGTGCTGATTGGCTGCTTAGGGACCTGAACAATCAATCACAGGTCTGTTGGGCAGCCAATCAGCACACTGGGGGTGGGACCATCTAGATTCCAAACATGGCCGACAGAGAGGGAGAGGAAGTGGCATGGTGGTGGATGTGGTATGTGCTGGAGTGCTGGGGGTGGGAGCCAAGGGGCAGAATGAGCGGAGGTGGGTGGTAGGAGGGCAGAAAGAGTGGAGGGAGGGTGGCAGGGGGGCAGAACGAGCAGAGGGGGATGTCAGGGGGGAAGAAAGAGTGGAGGGGTGGCAGGGGGGAAGAACAAACGGAGGAGGGTAGCAGGGGGCAGAACAAATGGAGGGGGGGTGGCAGGGAGGCATAACAAAAGGAGGGGGTGGCAGAGGGCAGAACAGAGGGGGGTGGCAGGGGGAAGAACAAAAGGAGGGGGTGGCAGGGGCAGAACAAACAGAGGGGGTGTCAGGGGGCAGAACAAACGGAGGGGGTGGCATCAGTAGTCACATCAATACTGTGTTCCTAACAAAAACACCAAGACAACACTAGAAATTACATCATGCACGTAAGAGTAACAACCCCCCTTCTTTTCCACATGGTCCACAGCAGTGGGCAAGTGTTTTTCTCCACCACTCAAAGGTCCTCTGAATTTTCCAGATTTGAGCTTTTTCTCCATGCCCTATAGAAATCGAGGAACCCCTTCATCTCATCCCCATGGATATTTTAGATTGCAGCACCATGATTTTGAACAGGTTTCTACTGAATTCAGCAGCAGTTCTGAACCCAACCCCTGATTCTCAGGAATAAAACCAGGAGTGAATTTTCCAGCAGGCCAGGAGAGGTTGTAAGCATCTCTTTAAAAGTGCCATTCTGGACTCCTGAGCAGCATACAGAGCTATGCTACTGTGTATATCCTCAGCCTTAGGCCAACAATTGCATCTCCATTGATTTATCTCTCTCATTTTGGAAACAAAACCCAAAAATATTTTGGATGCTTGGTGCAACCTCTGTTTCTGGCAATTTCAGAAGAGCCCTTCTAAATTTACAATGTTCTGTTTATTCCTCTAATCACAATAGTCTTCTTTTATTATGGACTTTGCAACCAGATAATTGACCTTGACTGGTTGGTTCTGTGCCTTGCTTCTGGTTTGGCATCTGACACTCGCATTGCAGTCAATTATTTTGTGGTACAGCCTGCAGCAGAATGGGTTTTGGTCTAAATCAGTCCTTGATATCTGGAAATATGAAGAGAGTTTGAAACATGATGAGCAATAGGCCAATCTATCCCATATTAAAGCATAGTTGGCTAACTTTAGCCTGCAAGGAAACAATTTAGCACAGAGTTTGAGATATTCAAAACGATCAGCACTATAGCTTAAGAGAATTGCTACTGTAGCCAGATTATCTAGTGAGAGAGCAAAGCTTATTGGAGCTGTGGAAGAGTAGTGAATAGTTATTATTAGTATAGCTGTTAGGACATAAGCACAGATTGTAGTAACTCTCATATGTGTGCATATGTGTTGTATTTTGACACATAGAAAAGGCAAGAGGCTGCTGTGTAGTACATATAGGTACACATGAATCAAAGGATGCACAGACGCATGAAAACTAAAAGAAGTGCTGGCACTACAGGTCCTCTCTCTCTGGCTTTTCTTCGCAAACGAAGATTCAGGAAAGACTCATCCTGCACTTTCTGCAAGCGCGCTGATGACTGAAAAGGCCAATCCGAGATAAACAAGTCTGGCTGCAGAAAGCACAGCAGAAGGTCTCCTTGGGTGATGTTTCTGGGTAGTGATTCTTTCTGCATTGTCGTTTCTCTTCAAGACTTGTTTGGCGTGAGTTCTCAAATAAGGCTGCAGCATTGTGGATAGTGTGTCTCCATGCATCCCGATGTGAGGCCAGGGCAGACCATTGTTGGTGATCAATTTGGCGAAGCCTGAGATGTTGTTTCAGGGAGTCCTTGTATCGTTTTTTTGGAGCGCCCCTCTTACGCTGACCCATGGCGAGTTCACTGTAGAGTACTATATTGGGGAGGTGATGGTCCTCCATCCTAGAAATGTGCCCTGCCCAGCGCAGCTGTGTTCTCAGTATCATGGCCTCAATGCTGGTGATCCCTGCTTGCTCAAGGACAGCAACATTTGTCACATAGTCAGTCCAGTGTATATTTAGGATTGTGCGTATACAGCGCTGATGAAAGCGTTTGAGGAGTTGTAAGTGGTGGCGATAGGTGACCCATGTTTCAGATCCATAAAGGAGAATAGACAGTACAATGGCTCTATACAAAGGCATATAGTGCATTTGGAAGACTTCACAAAAAGAGTCTGGAGTAATAAACACCTAAGGTGAAGCAGGCACTATAGGTAACCATTCTGAGTTATGACCAACTCCCATTCTTCACATTTTTATGACTTCCCATTCATATTCCAGTGTTTCTGAAAGCATCTCTAGATGGCAACTTCCTGCACTCATTCCTCTACTCATTCATTGATATTCTTTAATTATGTAATGTCCTTGGATTTCTAGGGTTGTCCTATCAGATTCATCATTACTTTCTTGGCCCAGTCTGGAAAAAACATGCTGAGTTTTTGCCTGAGTCAAAAAAATGTCCCCAAACATCCAGCTCCTTAGGTTGTGAAGAATAGGATGTGTAGAAATGGTCCAAAAGGTGGAAGAGGCAACAAGGGGGTCAGCTATTTTAGATCTGATCCTAACCAACACAGATGACCTGATTAATGGGGTGCAAGTGGCGGGATCCTTAAGGTGAGAGTGATCATGTTCTCCTGGAGTTTGTTATACATTGGAAAAGAGAAGCCAGGCATAGTCAGACACGCATTCTCGACTTTAGGAGAGCTGATTTCAATAAACTCAGGGAAACACTGGGGGTGATCCCATGGTCAGGAATACTAAAAGAGAAGAGACCTCAAGATGGATGGGACTTTCTCAAAAGGGAGATACTGAAGGCACAATTTCAAACAGTACCATTGAGGAAGAAAAATGGGAGGTGTCTCAAGAAACCAGGATGGACGACTAAAGAAATTTCAATGGAGCTAAGTTTTAAACGGAACATGTATAGGAAATGGAAAAAGGGGGAAATCACCAAAGAAGAACTCAAACAGATAGCGAACACGTGTAGGAGTAAAGTCAGAAAAGCTAAAGTGCAGAATGAGCTCAGGCTTGCTAGAGAGGTTAAGAACAATAAAAAGGGTTTTTTGGGGTATGTCCGCAGCAAAAGGAGGAAGAAGGAAATGGTAGGGCTACTACATGGAGAAGATGGCAAAATGCTAACAGGGGACAAAGAAAAGGCAGAATTACTCAACACCTTCTTTGCCTCAGTGTTTTCAGAAAAGGAAAAGGAGGACCAACCTGAGGAGAATGGAACAGAGGACACAATAGGGGAAATCCAGCTCAAAATAAGTAAAGAGGTAGTACAGGAATACCTTCTTAATCTAAATGAATTTAAATCTCCAGGACCAGATGAACTACATCCAAGGGTATTAAAAGAGCTGGCAAATGTAATCTCAGAGCCATTGGCAATAATCTTTGAGAACTCCTGGAGAACAGGAGAAGCCTCAGCAGACTGGAGGAGGGCAAACATTGTCCCCATCTTCAAAAAGGGGAAAAAAGAGGATCCCAACAATTATCATCCAGTTAGTCTGACATCAATACCAGGGAAGATTTTAGAGCAGATCATTAAACAGAGAGTCTGTGAACATTTAGAAGGCAATGCCATAATCACAAAAAGTCAACATGGGTTTCAGAGAAACAAGTCATGCCAGACTAATCTGATCTCTTTTTTTGATAAAAATACCAGCTTGGCAGATGAAGGGAATGCTGTGGATATCGTATACCTTGATTTCAGTAAGGCCTTTGACAAGGTTCCCCATGACATTCTTGCAAACAAGCTTGTAAAATGTGGGCTAGACAAGTTAACTGTTCAATGGATTTTTAATTGTTTTGACCGGCCGAACCCAATGGGCTGCTCTTCGTCTTGGAAAGATGTGACCAGTGGGGTGCCACAAGGTTCGGTCCTGGGCCCAATGCTATTCAACATCTTTATCAATGACTTGGACGAGGGAATTAGGGGCATACTTATCAAATTTGCAGATGACACCAAATTGGGAGGAGTAGCCAATACCCTAGAGGATAGGATCAAAATTCAAAATGACCTGGATAGACTGGAGAGCTGGGCCAAAGCTAACAAAATGAAATTCAATATGGAGAAGTGTAAGGTACTGCACTTAGGGCGAAAAAATGAAATACATCGATATAGGATGGGGGAGACCTGGCTGAATGAGACTACATACGAAAGGAATCTAGGAGTCCTAGTAGACCACAAGTTGAACATGAGTCTGTGATGCGGCAGCTAAAAAGGCCAATGCGATTTTGGACTGCATCAATAGAAGTATTGTGTCTAGATTAAGGGAAGTAATAGTGCCGCTCTATTCTGCTTTGGTCAGACCTCACCTAGAATACTGTGTCCAGTTCTGGGCACCACAATTCAAAAAGGATATGGACAAATTGGAGCGTGTGCAAAGAAGGGCGACTAAAATGGTGAAAGGTCTGGAAACGATGCATTATGAGGAGAGACTCAGGGAGTTGGGTATGTTTAGCCTGGAAAAAAGAGGGTTAAGAGGTGATAGTTAGCCCTGTTTAAGTATTTGAAGGGATGTCACATTGAGGATGGAGCAGGCTTGTTTTCTGCTGCTCCAGAGACTGGAACACGGAGCAATGGGTGCAAGCTCCAGGAACAGAGATTCCACCTCAACATGAGGAGGAACTTTTAGACAGTAAGAGCTGTTTGGCAGTGGAACACACTCCCTTGGAGCGCGGTGGGGTCTCATTCCTTGGAGGTCTTTTAAAAGAGGCTGGATGGCCATCTGTCAGGGATACTTTGATCATGATTTCCTGCATGGCAGGGGGTTGGACTGGATGGTCCTCATGGTCTCTTCCAACTCTGCAGTTCTATGATTCTATGGTTCTATGAAATTGCTGAAATGGCTCTCTTACTTTTGCATTCTTGAGATGGGCAAAATTACAGTTATCTGGGTGTGGGAGATTTCGTTTTCACTCCTTCATCATGGCCAGCTCACTTCCTGGTGAGATGTAAATGTGCAACACTCATTCTCCTGTACAGGTTTGTTGGACCTATTTGGTTCATGGAATCTGATGGGTGCCTGGGAAAGTTTCTAGTTGGCTTTACTGATAACCTTTGCCAAAACCACAGCCTTTAGTAGGATGGTTCTGCCAAGTCTTCTCTCCCAACACCGCTCAAGATGCCTTTCCTGTTGAGCAGAGCCTGTTCAGTATCTTATTTCCCTAAGAGTCTAAGGCCAACAAAATACTAGGGGGGTAGCTTGAAATCATAAGGAAGAACAATCACAGATATAAATCCATTGTGAAGTTTCACAATGGCAGTGATGTGTGTCAAGAAAAGTACTTCCATGATATCTGTAGATTTCCATACAGAGGAACATTTGGGTGGAGGATTGTGCAAAATCTTCTTCATCTTGGCCTACAAAATAATGTGAAGGAACCCTTGGAAGACAATGTTATCTTGTGGGTAAGCACTTTGAAGGTAAAATTGTTCACATCTGCCATCACTTGGATTACATTTCTTTTTTTCTTTCTTTTTTTAAATTCAGGTTATGGCTGTATCCACAGAAGCATCTAGTTTTCTTTTGCTGAATGTATTTCAGTTATTGTAGCCTGAGGTCATGGACATAATTTCATGGTTATAATTTCAATAGGTTTTTATCTTTTCATTTGCTAATTAGAGAATCTTAATAATAATCTTTCAACTCTTTAAAAAATGCCCATGAGTTGATATGTATTGCAAGTGTTCGATTTGCTAAGTCCTGATGCCACTGTGAGGAAAAAGCTTTTAAAAACATCAGAACTGAAAATACTTTCTTTGTTACTTTGTCTTACAAGAATATTCCGGTCCAATCCCATTTCAGTTTAGTAAGCTCTGTTCGAGTATTCATTACAGCTTTCAGTCTGAAAAATAATGTAAACATTATTTGTACTTATTAGATGCTGTGGAGAATCATTTTAGTATTTATGGCTACTATACACACATATTCCGAATATTTCTGTATTGCTGTGTTGAGTAGGTTATTCAAGCCATGCTGCCATAGCTAGGCTTAAATCTACATAATAGGTGTTTTTATGAGATCTGATGTTGTATCATTCTATTGAGTTTTATGTTTCAAACGGTTTTTCAATCTTCTTTTAATGCACTCAACTTGGATTTAGTAATTTAGAGAGACACAAGGAAAAAGGAATCTGAAGGGACAACAGACAATGATTTTTGCCAGTTTTAATGTTTATGTGGTTCTGGTGGGAACCACTTGTAGGTTTTTCCAGTTAGACTTATCTCATGCCCAGCCCACCAATTCTTCTAGCCAATTTTTTTCTATACTGTACGCAGGAACAGTCCAGTTCATTTCCCAATGTTATAAATGATGACACCTGGCAAAAATGCCCTTCAGCGCAAGAGAATAAATGGACATCAATTTTACATTAAGAATTTCAGCATCCAATAACTGTTAGAACATTTATTATCTAGAGCACTTGGATGTTTACCTCCAAATCACAATATAGTACTTCAACAATATTGTGGAAGACAACAGCTCCACAATTAAACTGTCAAACTAGGATTTATTAGCAAAATTATTTTGATTGAGTTAGGCTTAACTGAGTCTGAAGCTCTTTCTTATTTCAGAAAACAATTGTCCCTTTTAGAAGTTAAATTTTGTATCAAGAATGACAGGACCAACATCAGTAACTGTTGTACCTCTGTTTGCATTCCTGAAATTCAATAGAATCAAATGTATTAAAAATTCTTCTCCAGTTTCACAAAAACGATCTTCCACTGCAAAAGAGGCTTCTGGAGTTTTTTGCCTCATTTTTCTGGGTGCTTCATGATTTCATAGAATCATAGAGTTGGAAAAGACCACAAGGGCCATGCAGTACAAACCCCTGCCATGCAGGAACTCACAAAGCACGCCTGACAGATAGCCATCCAGTCTCTATTTAAAAAAAACCCAAAGAAGGAGACTCAACCACACTCCGAGGCAGTGCATTCCACTGATGAACAGCTCTTATTGTCAGGAAGTTCTTACTAACATTTGGGCTGAACCTCTTTTTCCTTTACAGTAGTTTGAATCCATTGCTCCGTGTCCTAGTCTCTTTTCATTTTATTTTGTTGGTGTTTTTAAATTTACTACAGTGGTCCCTTCATATTCACTGGAGTTTGGTTCCAGGACCCCCCCATGGATACCAAAATCCATGAATACTCAAGTCCCATTATATGCAGTGGCATAGCAAAATGGTGTCCCTTATGTAAAATGGCAAAATCAAGGTTTGCTTTTTGGATTTTTTTTTAAAAGAATATTTTCAAGCCTTGAATACTTAAATCTGCGGATACCAAATCCATGGATATGGAGAGATAACTGTATATCATTGTGAGGGTCTTTTTTTTTTTTTTTTACTTTTCTGTCTAGTACACTGCTTCCCCTCTGACTGTCCATGTTTCTTGATCTTAAAAAAGCTTCTAGAGAGGACTTCATGATTTGTTCCCTAAAGGGTCAGAAACTAGGGAGGTTGCAAACACCAGACAGATGATGGTATGTCACAAACCTAAGGATCCATAAGGGGTGGGGCAAGCCAAATGAGGGCACTGGCCCCCCAAAAAGAATTCTCCTCCCACAAATAAGAATTCTGCCTCCCATGACATGTATTAATTTTCCTTCGTGTTTAGAAATAGAGTTTTGGCATCCAAAGAAAAGTGGCAGGCACGGTGACCAAAGGGAAGTGAAAACACCAAATAAAAGAGTTCTTGATTTGAATGATTTTCAATGCCTCACTCTGTGTAATACTAGCAATTTGGTGACTGAAAGAATATTTCATTTGGTGGTGGCAGAATTCTTATTTGGAGAAGGGTCCTCATTTTTGCCCCTACCCCCACAGCTACAACTTGGCCTACATATACTGTGTTCTGTCTCATTATTTCCTGGGTATGTCAGCAATTCGGGTCCACATGGCGAGCATAGCTCGCCATGGGAACTGCATTTGATGATGGACCAGGGAAGAGACAGGAAGTCTGGCTGGGGTGCATACTCCTTGGCACAGAGAGCTGGGGGCTGAGCCAGAGCTTATTTAGAGCCTTGCTGCCCTGGCTCTCCCTCTTTCTCTTATACGAACTCAAGGAATGTCTGTCCCATGTTTGTATTTTCTTGCAGGCAACAGCCTCAGATTCCAATCAGCACAGGAACTGGTGTGGTCTACCCAGGTGCTATTACTATGGCAACGACTACACCATCACCTCAGATGACATCAGATTGCTCCAGCACCTCTGCAAGCCCTGAGCCCAGCATCCCAGTCATTCAGAGCACTTACAGCATGAAGACAGACAGTGGGAGTCTGGCTGGCAATGAAATGATCAACGGGGAAGATGAGATGGAAATGTACGAAGACTTTGAGGACGACCCCAAATCAGACTATAGCAGTGATAATGAAGCCCATGAGGCGGTCACTGCCAACTGAGGATGTTTGCTGGATTAAAGTACTCTGAATTTTTGTTTTTGTTTTTTATTTGTTTTGAACAAAAAGTTCTTAAATGAGCCTGCATGCATGTGTGGCTCCTACAGTTACATCTGCAGAATGGTCTTAAATGTTTCTTAATGTGTGACACAGATTGTTCCCTAATTTTCATGAACTTTTTAAAAAAATTTAGGTGAAGACATTAAGTATCAGACATTGGGACTTGAAAACTTATATGAATCAATAGCTCTCTTACAAGTCTTACCTTCTTCTTCTTTTTGGGGGGGGGGTCTATTTTTTCTCCTCCTGGATGCTGATGAGAAAAAAAAGTTTAAGTTACTGTTTAAAATGGGGGTTTTACATTCTCACTCAGGTATGCTGTGCCAGCCTACAGGTTGTGAATGTGTTTTTATTCTGAATTATGTTAGAAAACAAAACAAAAAACAAAAAATAACTGCAGTTTCCCTATCATGAAACAGAACAAGTCCTCAAGTCTGTGCATCTGTGTCTCTTAGCTCATCTTTTTTTAAACAAGGTCTCAATTCCGTTTCCCCCCCTCCACATGTATAGCTGATCTTCTGGTGTGCCAAACTGTCATAACTTTTGAATCTTAACATTTTAAAGTCTTAAAGGAGACACTGTAAAGTCTTAGACAATCCTTTGGCATCTTACAAGTATCTATGTATTTTTTTTTTTTAAAAAAACACCCAACTATGTAATTTTTCCAGAAAAATCATAAAGTACTCAGGAATCTGGAGACAGGATATTCTTAAAATAGTGAACATGACTGCCACAACACACTTGCCCAATTACTTCTGCCTCATGATGTAACATCAGTACAAAATATTAAGTAAGCACAAAAGAGCGATCACCAGCTACAGACAGGCCTGTCTTCAGAATTCAAGGCCACCTTCAAATCCAGTCCTGTTGTTTTGGTCTTAACCCTTACATTCAGTCTTAACTATATTTTCTCTTAAACAATTTATTCATTCCAGAATGTCAGGGGTCCATATACAAATTTTGTTTTCCTTCAAAGGTACTTTTGTGGTGACATATTTCCAGTTTTTTTGTTGTTGACTTCTTTATAAAGAAGTCCTTTCCCTTAAAAGACTGTGGCCATCTGAAAAATAGGAAAGCATGTAATATTGAAAAGGAACCATGTCCCTGTGTGGGAAATTATTTACAGTATTTGAGTCAGACCTGGAAAAATTATATAATGGGTTCCTGCAAACATCTTGGACTACAGCTCTTGTCACCTTCCTATCAATTGCCATGCTGTTTGGGGTTGTTGGGAGTTGCTAGCTGGGGATGATGGGCAGCATCAGATTGGGAAAGGCTACTCTGATATGAGGAACAAAAGGATGCAGGTGTTTTCAGTATTTTCTTAGTATAGTTGTCCTATGTGTCTGTCACAGGCCTGCATCCAAAGAATTTTCTAGCTAGATCTAAAAGGCCAAGAGTACTTTGGAATTAAGCTATGGCCCACCTACCCCCCCCCCATGGCAAACAAATTTTGAACTAAGGAAAGTTGTTTCAGAAACAATTAGAAGATGTACATGGTAGTCATGATGGTTCAAGGGGGAAAAGCAGCCAAAAATCCCAGTTGAGTGTTGGATAAGCTCTTGAACTCTCCTGCAGTAGTTCTAAAATATTGGTTCCTAAGCTTGGCTCCCAAGACAATGTTGGACTACAATCCACATCATCGTGCAAGGCAATGCAAGGTGAACTACTACTGTAAAAGTATCTCAGTCAGATTCTCTTAACTGTTGCAACGTATGCAGACAGAAATTCCACCAAATTGATTTTCATGGGGTGGGGTTGGGGGGTTGGAAGATGTAAAATGCTGCCACAGTTTAGGATTTCACATATTGCCATTAACTCTTGTCAGTATCTATGAAACGTTTATCCAAAAAGATGTGCAAAACCTTAATATTATATCAAGTGTTAGCTCTGAAGAACTAAAATGAACCCCCAGCTCATTCCCTTTGCATTTCAGTTAACTCACAGGATTTATAGTAATTGTCCAGGTTTCCCTTACACAAAGGGCTCAACACACATGAAAATAACTTTATGGTCTCAGTGCTTTATGTTATTTGCCCTATAAAAGAGGAAACAAAACAACACACACAGTTATGTCCCAAGCATAATATCATATCAAATACCTGTAAAGTGCTCTAGGCCTTATGATGCTGCAGAAATTCAAACCTCATTTATTGTTCTGCGAATTACCTGTAAAGTTGGCTTCTAAGAAATCTGAGCTGGGGAAGAGGGAAAGAAACATTCCTAGGTTAATAATCTTCATATATATAGGTCAGACCAAGACTTGGTGGATGCCAGCTTGATTTGACTTAAACATTTGAATTTGCTCATTTTTATTTTTTTTATTTGTTTGCAGCATGAAGGCTTAGGTCATGTATGGTATATAGGCTTGAAGTATAGCAATATTGTACCAGTAAATTGTATACAAAACACTGCATTGGCTCATAAGTATGTGTGTTTAGAATTTGGGGCACTAACATTAATAGGCTTCAATTCAGGTTCTTTTGAAATATTTAATCCTAGGAAAAGGAGGGGAGGACAGTCATAGGAAGAAAAATATTGGCATGGGTGGGTGATCCTTTGTTTTTTCAGAATATCTTGACCATCAGTAATCATCATGATTTCAGAGAGATTGATATATGATATATAAGAGTGATATGTACCTCAGAAAGGTGGCAGTGTTATAGGTGCAAAATCATTCACCTACAAATTGCCTAAATAAAGGCAGCTTTGCACTAGTATATCATGGTATAGGAACCCTATTATATTATATCTATATGGTGGATGCTCCAGGCATTGAACTAGCAGTTTTCTTTGCTCCAGCAAAGTCTTTCTGTTTATTATGGAAGAGGCAACCCCATTATGTATTGATACAGATGGAACAACTTGCACGGAAGTGCAATTTCAGGCAGCCTAGATCACGCTATCAGTTGTGTGAAGCAGAGTTATGAGGGTTCTGATGTATGATATTAAAAAAAATCAATCAATAAGGATGGAAGAGCTCCTTCCCTTCTCACTAGCTTTACTTAGGGGAAAGAGCTGTCATGATTTTCAGAAATGTTACTGCACCTTGTTTGGTTGCAAAGATGACAAATCAGCAAGTAGTTAATATGTGGGCATGATACATTTCCTCCTGTAACCCCCTTCCTTGTATGTACAGTCCAGCCTCCTTATCCATGGGTTCTGCATCCATGGATTCAACTAACCACAGCCTGAAAATATTCAGAAAAAAAAATCCCAAAAGCAAACTTTGCTGTTTGCCATTTTATGCAAGGGATGCCATTTAACTACGCCATTGTATATAATGGGACTTGAGCATCCACAGATTTTGGTATCCATGGGCTCCTGGAACTAAACCCCAGCAGATGCCAAAGGTCCACTGTATACAAAATGTGCACTATCAGCTTTCATTGATGCAGAAATCTGGCTTCTATACAAGAGACTTTGAGGCCAGATTGCAACCATTGTACGCCCCCTCGCCACTCCTTTGATTTCAGTGGCTTTAAAAGTGCTCCTAATGAGTAAAATGGACACAACATCAGTGGAAGATATTGTCATGCTGTCATACAAACACTGCAGAATGAACAAAAGAAAAGAAAATGCTGATAATGCCCTGACTATTGCTGGAGGTAGAATGATTTTTTGCAATGTTAAAACAGACTATTTGATCCACACAAGTAAATGGGGATTCCTGAGTTGACAACAGAAAATATTATTCTGACATATTAATATTCTCAGCAAGCTTTGGCAGCCATTTTGTAACCTGGATAAAATGTGTTCAGCAAAAGCAGTAAAACTGATCTAGCAGTGAAGTTAAAGGCACCTGTTCTCGTTAGCTGGTGAGCACCCTCTTTATTTAGTTAAGGTACTGAAAGAAAATCCTTTGTAAGTTAACATTGTTTGGAAATTTGAACTAATTGAATCCATGTAGCTTGGAGGGGAGGTACACATTCTTTCCTAAAGAATGAATATTTTATTAATTTCGTACTTATTTCTCCTGCTATAAATCTCTCTTAATCTTACATTACTTTCCTCACCATTTTTTTTTCATAGTTTTGTTGTTGTTGTTTTGGCTGATGTTGTTGCATAGGTAGAAGGCTGTATTGCTTGCATTGTATTTTGTGTAATTTTTGCACAAAGGCAAACATTTAGTTTAGTGGATTAATTTTTTTATATATAATTTTATGACCATGCCAAAATAATATTCTGCAGGCTGGTGGAGAACAAAGGACTGTTCTTTAGGATTGAAACTTGATTTTTCTCGTAATACAAATACACACACACACACACACACAGATGTTGTTTTTTAAGTGTTATAAACACTGGATATAAATGGTATTTTTATCACTTCTAACTAATGTGAAACTGTTGTACAAAAATGACATGAACAAAAGTCATCTGTTTCGACTCGTGTGGGCCTGCCTCACAGTTGCCGGATTTGAGTCATTTTTATGTCTTGTTATTTCATTTATTTATGCAAGATTCGTCTATGTATGAATACTTTGTTTTAGCTCCAGCCCCGCATCTGGGTTGATGCTCTATAACTTAAAGCAGTGTTCTTGACACTGATTGGCTCTTCATGAATCAGCAGATGGTGGAATGCTACTATATTGGACAGGTTGGGTGAAAAAGCATTTGAATCTAAAAAGTACAGAAGCAGTTTATTGTATTTATTAGCCGGTGTTGGCTCTAAAGTATCAGTAGAAATCAAGAAAGGACAATCGTTTGGAAACAAATTCTTCTTTCATTCTTAATTGGAGCTCAAAACAAGGTTTTTGATTAGTCACCATCTCATTTTAGATTTTTTTTAAAAAAAATGTGTAAATATAACATAGGAAATAGAATTTTATTTTTTGTTCTTGGATATCTAGTGAAGTATAAGTTATGTATTTACTTTTGTTCTGTATCAGTGTACATTGGTCCATATTAAATGCTGACAAATCACTGTACCTCATGTAGATATTGAATTTACACCTGTAGTGTGAGAGCAATATTGTGGAGCTGTAGCTAGGATGGCAAGACACCTCACTTGTGCCCTCATTCAAATCTGAATCCCGTATTTCATAAATGCAAGTCATTTCAAAATATGGCACCTGCTTCAGGAATAATAATCCTTATCTTCTTTAGTCTCTGGTAGTGGCATTATAGTTACTGGGACTGATAAAGCATTAGATAGAGAGATGCAACCTAATAGGCTGGCCCTAAGCACTGTTGGCATATGATATGGTGTGTCAATGGATCACCTTGTGCAGCATTATAGTCAATGGCTCTAATCCAGAGAAAGAGAATTACATCTGAGTCCCCATTGCAATCAGTTGGGCAAGATGACCACAACTTGATTTCAGAAAGTTTCTCTTGATCAGGGCCCTGATGAAACAGCACTGTTGCAGGCTGATACAGCAGCCAGATCTCTGACACTTTTGGAAGATGTCCCATTAAATTCCTTGGAAGTCAAATAGTATAATCAATCAGTGAACTGTTTTATCCTCAAAGCACACAACCCAATAGCTCTCACTCTTCCACTTAATTAGAGGTACTGTAAAATACAACTGCTTTAAAATATGGGTTGCTTAAGTGCTAGATTTCTAGTTTAACTTGCAATCAAGTTACTTTAAAATCTGCAATTTGCTTCCAAGCAAAACTGCAGAAGGTTCCCCTTACATTTTGTTTGAAAGCAACCAGTGTAACTAAATGTGTCAATATGCATGAGAAACAAGTAAGTTAATATGCCATGGAAGGCTGCCGTTAACCAGGGCTGTGTAAGTGAAGCCTGTTATTAAACACAATACTGATCTGGTTAGATCTGTGTTCAAATGTGGAAAAAGTTGGCCTGTCAAAAAAGGAAGTAAAAATAGCAATAATAACTTAAGGTGGCATATATCGTTGCTGTCTTCAATAAACTGCAGAATATGTTCAAGTTCCTGCAAATAAATGCTTGTTTAAAATTCAATATGATGCCATCCCCATGTAGTTAGAATATCTGGACTTTGAGCAGTATTTTTTCTTAATATAGCTATCATCACCCTATTTCTTTAGCAAAGGCAAAGTTTCCAAAAGACTTTATTTTCAAGAGAAGGCTTTTGGAATACCTTGTGACCACTTAATGAAATAACAACAAAATAAATAAATAGTTCAATTGACCTGGTATTTGACAGAAATCTAAATAAAGTCTTAATGATACTGAGAAACACTTTCATGGGGTTTCTATTTATATAAAGAGCATGCAAAGATCTCTGACTGAAGGGCCCTTTCTTAGGACATGAATTGGTCTTATAATGAGTCAGGCTTTGGCCCAGCTATACCTATGCTGCAGGCAGCAGTTCTCCAGGGCCTCAGGTAGAGAGGGCCTATGCCTGTCCTGCTAGCTGGCATTTAAAAAAAGGGTGGGGACACTGACCCTTGGACCCAGAACCTTACATATGCAGTGCATGTGTTTTGCCACTGAGCTGCTGCATCCTTTCTCCTCATTCAAAAATGTATGCTGGTATCGTAGTTCCAAATCATTGTGTCCATAGAGTTAGTACATGGGGAAAAGTCAGAATGGAATTGCAGCCGGTTAAGAACTCCAGATCATATGGGTATAGTGTTCCTTGAGAGTGTGAGTGCATTTTTTAATTACAGTACAGTTAATACAAAGCCCTGTGAAAAAAAGTACAGCAGTAACTTGAAAAAAATGATTGTTTAAATGATTGTGTAAGTGAAATGATTGTGTAAATGCAGTCATCCCCCTAATACAAGTTAAAGCATGACCTCCTACTGTACCTACTGTTGCTCTTTGTCTTATTGAAGCTTAACATCTCTTTCCACTTTACCACAATTAATTTACCAGTAAGAAGTACCACAGTGCTTCAGTCCAGGAAAGCACTTAAAGCTGAACTCCTCACACTGCACATTCTGGAATAGCCTCAATGGAAGCTGACATTACTACTCCAGAGTAGGTAGTATGAAGATCATAGCCTCAGGCACCAACATTTTAACTTTAAGCAACCGAGCCATTCTACTGAAGCCCAAAAGATTTAGGAATATGTTTAAAGTTAAGCAGCTGAATCTTATGTGTATATCTGGATGGGATCATCAGTGCCAACAACTGCTCTAGAAATGCAGCTAATGGAATGTATAATAGATTATTTCATATTCGCATTTTTTAAAAAACAAAAACATAGTCTCAGATCCTAGATGTTTGCATGCATGTTTAAAGATTGAAGTTGGCACTTAAGCATGTCCTGGTTAAAGACTTACATGTGACCTCATTTGATTTTTTTTTAAAATAAAAGCACTTACTCGTTTTCTCAAACACACTTCGCTTTCCATCCCACATTACTTGGCCATCATCTGTTTCTACCAACTCTTGTTCTCTGACCCCCCCAACCCTCCCCCATTTGGGTGATGTGTTTGATATACTGTAATACTGTGATCCCATGCTAGAATGCACAAAGCATTGACAGAAGCATTTTTTTTGGGGGGGGGGTAGTATGGCCAGATTTGTTTCATTAGATTCCATATCTTACCCCTTTGTTTAAACAAAAGTCCAAGAGTAATTTTTCTAAAGCTGATTTTTTAAAAAAGTATTCTGAGGGAGTTCACTCCTTATGTGTAAAGAGGAGGGGTGGGTTTGGGTGTGTGTGTGAAAAGAAAATGTATCCAATTGGTATTTATGGCAATATGAAAGCTATAAAGCAGCTTAGTAACACAGTTTGCTTTATAACTTATGCTTTCTTCAAAAACCACAAGTGAGGTCCTTGGTGCTCTCAAAAGGTTGGGGAATGTGCAAATATTTAACTGTTTGTATGCTGCACATTGCAGACCTGCTAGTGTGCATTCTCCGTTTGTCTTCCTTTTGTCATTTGTATTTTGCTTTCTCAGAAGCACAGGGTCCCCCCCCCCTCGTACCCTTCATCAGCCTGTAGCAAATTTTAGAATGTTTTAGTACTTCTGTTCCTTCATTATTGTATTTGCCATGTACAAATGTCGGTGTGTTTTTTTATTACGTTAAGATGAGCTTATAAGCTGTTACTTACTGTAACTCTTTTTCTTTCCTGACATTGTAATTTGTTTGTGATGTATATTGTGAGATTGTATTCTATGTTAATTTAATCAGCACAAATTCACTGACATGCTGGACTGACATGCTAGCTGCTGTTTCAAAGTGTAAAGTTTTTGTGTAGAGCTGTTGGGGGACAACTGAGACTCCCCATGCCAAGGTACTATGCTTTTGTTCCTATAGCAACAGTGTGGGTGTGGCTCTGAAGATGCTAGGGCTGCTGTTTCTACACCCACAAGCAAATTTTTTTAAAACTGGCAGGTTTTCTTTGTAGAAATTCTATATACAGTGCAGGTACCTACCTGGGCCCAGGGCTGGTAATTATTTGGGCATGTAGAGGAAAACAAACAAACCCTAGTGTCTATTGCTGCTTTGAATATGTTTTAAAAGTCTGAAAATGTAAATAGTTTATCAAAAAAAATCTTGTACAGTCCAGTGTAAAGTTTTTAAATGAACTTAAAAGTTGCCATCACATCTCTCTCACACTCTCCTCTTGAAGCAATCTGAAAAGGAAAAGGAAAAGAAAAGAAAAGTTTGCTAAGGGTGTTGATTTTTTTTTAAAGAAGTATCTGTGCTCTTAATTTAATGGGGGGGAATAATCATTCTTAGCTTTGCTTTGTAGCATAATCAGACCTCTTGGATTTTGTTGTGCAGTATTGACGTGAGGTAAATTAAATAATTTTCCAGTGGTACTTTGAAAGAGTCTTCTCTCCTCTGCCTCAGAAATTAACAGAAAAGACAAAACGGAAAGATACTGTCTTTATAGTGTATATTCTGGTGTATGTTGGCACCTTACCTACTTATTTGAGGGGATTTTATTTTTCTTTTCTTTTTTTTCTTTTTGCACAAGGTGCTTTCCTGATATGTTAAACATGTCATCATTGGGTGAAACCATATATGCCATGATAAGGGGTTCTGACCCCTCAGGGGAGCGTCTATAAGACTGCCTATTTATGCTCATTTACCTCAAGACTGTCCTCTCTACCCTTAATCTATTCACCATCACTCCATCTTTTGTACTGCTGTTGACACTTACAGATTAAAGATAAATTTTGTTTTATGATATGTGTTTGGCTTTTTCTGTGCAGCCTTTTTTGTTCTTTTTCTATGCAACAGTAGACTTCATGTCCCAAGGAGAAAAGGCCCCACAGATCAATTGGCCAATTCCTTCTGATCAGGCTTACCCTCCTCTCTGCCCCAGCTCATTGTCAGTCTACTGAATGCTTTCTTGTCACACATTTAAGCAGTTTGTGCCTTGAACTCTTGGTGCTCTTTGCCTTGATAAGCCCAAGCCACTTCATGCAAAGCAGCAGTGATGCATTAGCTGGAAATATATGTAAAATCAACCTCACGTGTTTTCTTGAGTAACAAAACAGAGCAAAAGTTATCCCTTTGTTTCTCACCTACATTTTAAATGTGTGTATAGCCCCATTAAACAAACTAACTGACTATGGTAATGAAAGAAGCAATGGCCTATTGGTTGGGGTCCAAACAATGCAACCCCTTTTATATATCTGGCTTTTGGATTTGAAGTTCCCTGCTGCCTCATAGAAGATAATAAAGATGATAATAAACTACACTGCAGATTTCTATATTACTAGGTAATGCTTTCCAAAGATTCTAGTCCACCTTTTCACAGTTTTTCTCCCCTATAATGCAAAGAAAGAAAAAATCATTGATTCCCTAGAGTGACATGACACCACTGAAAACTTTTTTTGCGGGGGGGAGGGGAGAGATACAAGATGAGAAAGCATAATCATTATTATATAATTATCATTTAGATCTTTTTTCCTCCACCAAAGATGGACTCACAATAGCTTGCATCTACAAAAAATAATAATGCTAACAATCCCCCCCCTCTCTCTGGCTTTTCTTCGCAAATGAAGATTCAGGAAGGATTCATCCTGTGCTTTCTGCAAGCGCGCTAATGATTAAAAAGGCCAATCTGGGATAAACAAGTCTGGTTGCAGAAAGCACAGCAGAAGGTCTCCTTGGGTGATGTTTCCGGGTTGTGATTCTTTCTGCATTGTCGTTTCTCTTCAAGACTTGGTCGGCATGAGTTCTCAAATAAGGCTGCAGCATTGTGGATAGTACATCTCTATGCCTCCCGATGTGAGGCCAGGGCGGACCATTGTTGGTAATCAATTTGGCCAAGCCTGAGAGGTTGTTTCAGGGAGTCCTTGTATCATTTTTTGTAGCGCCCCTCTTACGCTGACCCATGACTAACATCCAAATTATAAAACACAAACATTAGACTATAAAAGAAACACAGCAACTCTATCATCAATAGAAAAGCACCAGATAGCAGTTTGGTCAAGCAATAAACAGAGACAAAGCATTGCCTAGCAGACTTGGGAATACTGAATTGCCTTTGCCAAAGGCTTTAAAGAAGAGCCAAGGCTTGGTGTGGTGCCTAAGAGAATACAATGTGGGGGCCTGCCACTCCTCTCCTGTGAAGACATTCCACAAAGTTGGTGCTCCTATTTAAAATACCAACTCAGCTTCATTTGACCATGGCATCCAAAGCAACATTTCTGATGCAGAATGAAAGGTAGCAGTATCTGGCTCCCCAAACATTTGTGGCTTTTTGGTCAATCCCAGTACCTTAAATTGAATCTAGGGGGAAAACAGGCACACAGTATAGATCAAACAGAATTACAGTAATGTGCTCTGAATGTTCAACTACAGCAGTAACCTGAATGCAGCATTTTGCAAGAGCCACTGCTTCAGAATTTTTTAAAAAAGTAGTCTCAGATATAATGTGGTGGGTTTGTTTGTTTGTTTTAATTTTATTTTAAACTTTAAAACATACAACAAACATAATGCGTTCTTTCATTTATATTAAATGATACATAATTTTCATCTTAATTATTGACATAAATTAATTACTCTCCACCCTACTACAAAGTGGTTCTCACCCCCAGGACCATCTATACCATTTATTTATTCCATTTTCCAAAATTTCAATGATTCTCTTGGAGGTGTATGCCCTTTTTCTTAAAAAGTAGCATCTACAAATGGCTTCCATATTTCATCAGAATTACAGCTTTTCCGTAATCCTTTTTAAACTTTCAGTTTGCATGTTAATTTATCATTAATAACAATATCCCAAATTTCTCTATACCATTCCTCTATTTCATAAACTCCTTGAATCTTCAAGTTTCTGGGTATCATTAATTTTGCTGCTGTTAGTAAATTTGTAATCAATCCTTAATAACTTGTGTGCAGTTAACCTTGTCATAAATTGATAATAACGCAATAACCGGACACATTTCTAAATCTTGTCCTATTATCTCTCTTACTTTTTTAGATACCATTTGTGAAAATTTCTGTACATATTTACAACTCCACCACATGCAGATATAAGTGCCTTTTTCCTGACATCCCCTCCAACATAATAATAATAATAATAATAATATTTTATTTTTAACCCGCCCCTCTGCTCGGCAAACTGGGGTGGCTTACAGCAAGATTAAAACAACATCAAGTTAAAACAGTCCTTCCCCATCCTACCCTCCCACCCCTTAAAACTAAATTAAACTAATGGAGAGTTAAAACAAAGATAAAATACAATAAATAAATAATATTGAATAATTTTGATCTATTTGATTTAATCTTACTGGTGTCAGGTACCATCTCCATACCAATTAATAATAATTTTCTTTTATTCTTATAGTCATATTTTTTAAAGTATACAAGTCCCAATTTTCCCCCCAACTCTGATTACTTATTGGTTGCATTAAATCATAATCCCATATTGCTTTAAGATAAATATTTTGTTCTTCAGTTTCCAACAGTAATTTATATATTTCTCTTATGGTACCCTTTATTATTTCATTCTGTTCCTTATTTTCCCTTTGTATAATCACATCTTCGAATCTAGTATATTCTCGACATTCCTTATTTACCCAAATCCATTTCATTGTCCACTGTTCTAGTTGTATACAATTAAACCATTATATCTTTAACCCTTGTAATCTCTCTTTTATTTGCTCTCTACTATCCATATTTTTATCCAATCTTTTATTTTAATTATTTTCTTTTCTCTTAATCCCTTTCCCAATTCTCTCTTTAAGTTTACTGGAAATTTTTCCATAATCACCACTGGACTTAATGGCAAAATAGTAGGTATTAACTTTTCCTTATATTTTGCCCATATCTCTAAAATGTTGTTCAAAAGGGATTATCTATTTTCCCAATCTATTTCTTAGTAAGTTTGTTAAAAATATATATTTTCCAATTTATACTCTATTTCTTGTATATCTGTTTCTAACCAATTGAGTTCCCCTTGTCCTATTATTGCCTCTATAACATATCTAATCTGATTTGCTATATAATATATTTTTAAGTTAGAGAGGCCTAATCCTCCCATTTTCTGAGGTTTATACCATCTTTTCTTATTAACCTTCACTTTCCTATCTCCATTACAATAGTTATTAATTATTGTTTGCCAGTTCTTTATCTCTGATTCCAATACCGTAATCAGTAACATCATAAATAAAAAAATAATCTTCAGTAATATTTTCATTTTAACAATTGCTATTCTACCAAACCATGGCAATTTTATTTTCCTAAATTCTTCTAATTCTCTTTTAACCTCTTGTTTCATTTTAATATTATTTTTATCTTCTTTTTAAAAAGTTTTTAGTCATAATAATTCTTAAATATTTAATTGAGTCTCTTACCTTAATATTATTTTTTTCTTCCCATAAACTCTTGTTCATCTTCCCTACTATAGTTAAACAACATCATTTCTGATTTGGTCCAATTTATTTGTAGTCCTGTCACTTCCCCAAATTTTTTTAAATAAGCTTCTGTTCTGTCCATTTTCTCTAAGGGATTTTCAATCATTAATAAAGTATCATCTGCAAACAGTTTTTTTAAATTTTTCCTTTTATTCCCAGTCCCAACCAAACTTTCATCCTATCTAATAGTATTTGTTAAAATTTCTATAACTATATTGAACAAAATCAGAGTAAGAGGGCATCCTTGCCTGGTACCTCAGGATAACTGAATTTGTTTAGTCATATCATCATTCACTACTACCCATGCTGTATTTTGTGTATATAACTGATTTAACAATCCTTTAAATCTTTTACCAAATCCCATCACTTCTATTATAATTTTTAATGTTGACCATTCCACACGATCAAAGGCCTTACAAATATCCAAAGCTAATATTCCTGCTTTTAAGCTACTTTTCTATATTTTATCTATTATATTAAGTATTCTTCTAATTAGGCTCAACATTTGTCTACCCACTATAAAACCACATTGATCTCTTTTAGTATATTTAAATATAAATGTATTCATTTTTTTGCCATCATTGTTGTCAATATTTTAGCATCTTGATTTATTAAAGAAATAGGCCTGTATGATCCTGGATCTGTCAAATCTTTCTCAGGTTTCAAAATTAAAACTATTAACGACTAGTCCCATGATAGTGGGATCTTATCTCCTTCTATTATTTTATTATATAACACCTTCAGTTTAGGTATTATTGTTTTTTTAAACATTTATAGTATTCTGATCCCATACCTGGGGATTTCCCAACTTTCAATCAGTCTATAACACCTTCTGTTTCTGCCTCTGTAATTAATTGTTCTATCTCTTCCCTATCTTTTTCTAGTATTCTTGTTTTACAATATTTCCCAATATAATCCTTAATATTTCCCCTGTGGTTTTCCACTGTTGAGTAGAATTCTTGATAAAATTCTTGAAATATTTTTATTTTGTCTTTCATCAAATAATATTTGATGATAAAAATAAAAATATTTTTATTTTGTCTTTCATCACCTGTTTTATCTTTATTTGTTCCTATTGTACTCTTCTCTCTCTCTCTCTCTCTCTCTCTCTCTCTCTCTCTCTTTTTTTTTTTTTTTTTAGATTGTAGAGATCTGGCCAGTATTTTAGAGTTCTTATTACTATACTCAAAAAAATTCCCATTTTAAATATATCAAATTGCTTTGCACTTCATCTATTTCAATTTTTCCCAATTAACTTGTTTTTGCTTATAATTGTGCATAAATTTGCTTATCTCTAGCCTCTATATATTGTCTTTCTAATGCTTTTATTTCCAATTCTCTAATCTCTTCACATTGTTTCCTTTGCTTTTCTAAAATATGTGATTCTCTAATACAAATTCCTCTTGCTACCACTTTGATCATATCCCAAAATACAGCATTGCCCTGTTTTATTAATTTCCCATATTTCTTGCCATTCTTTCCCATCTTGTTCACTATATTTTGATAGTAAAAGATTTTTGCATCCCAGCTCCATTTCTTTGCTTCTTTATAATCTTTTTGAATATAATATCCATATTAACTAATATGTGATCCATTACTTTAATAACCACTATCTGTATTCAATACCATTGGAAGCAAATTATTAGATATAAAAATCATATCTTTTCTACAATAATTTATATGCACAGGTGAGTAGCAATTAAATTTTGTTTCATCCTGTTTTAATGTTCTCCAGACTTCTTTTAACCCCTTCCTTTTCATAATTTTATTCAAGCCTGTTAAATTATTATCTCTTTCTGCTATAGTGTGATTAAATAATAATAATAATAATAATAATAATAATTTATACCCCGCCCCTCTGTTAAAACAATCGGGGCGGCTTACAAAAATTAAAATACAATACAGACAAAATCCCCAAACACCCCCCACCCCACCCTCCCCCATAAAATAATATTAAACAATTATAAATTAAAACCAACTGATATAAAATCACAATTAAAAACAATAAATACTATAAAATACTATAAATGGCCAGCGTACTAAAAGAAGCCAGGATCCCCTGAGGCCGGGATCTAATTAGGAAAGGCCTGCCGAAAGAGATCCATCTTTAGTGCTTTTTTAAAGCTACTCAGGGTTGTTATCTGACGGATCTCGTTTGGCAGGTCATTCCACAATTTGGGGGTGATTACCGAAAAGGCCCTCTGGGAGGTTGCAGACAGCCTAGATTTTTGTGGCTGAAGTAAATTCCTCCCAGAGGACCGGAGTGTGCGGGGAGGATTGTATGGGAGGAGGCGGTTCCGGAGAGAAGTTGGACCCAAGCCATTTAGGGCTTTAAAGGTAATAACCAACACCTTATACTGGGCCTGGAAACTGATAGGCAGCCAGTGGAGAGTTCTTAACACTGGAGTTATATGGTCTCTCCGAGATGTTCCTGAGACCACTCTGGCTGCCATATTTTGTACCAACTGAAGTTTCCGGACCAAGCATGAGGGCAGCCCCATGTAGAGCGCATTGCAGAAATCTAGACGAGAGGATACCAGCGCGTGCACCACAGTCTCGAGGTCCTTTACTTCCAGGAAATGGCGCAGCTGGCGTATCAGCCGAAGCTGATAACAGGCGCTCCTGACTGTCGCATTCACCTGACTTGTCATCTGAAGGGATGAATCAAGGAGCACCCCCAGACTGTGAACACAGTCCTTAACGGAGAGCGTGACCCCATCCAGGACTGGAGGTTGCAACCCAACTCCTGGTTTCGGGGCCGCTACCAAGAGCACCTCCGTTTTGTCTGGATTTAATCTCAATATGTTTTTCCTCATCCAGCCCATTACTGCTTTAAGACAGTCATTAAGAGGAGAGACACCATTGGAATTCGAGGCCGACGATCGGGACAAGGAGAAATAGATCTGGGTGTCATCAGCGTACTGATAACACCCAGCCCCATAACTCCGAATAATCTCACCCAGCGGCTTCATATAGATGTTAAACAGCATCGGGGACAGGATGGCACCCTGTGGAACACCACAAGCAAACTCCTTTCTGCTGGAGCAACTGTCCCCGAGCAACACCCTCTGGGACCTGCCCAAGAGGAAGGACCGGAACCACTGGAGTGCAGTGCCTCCGATTCCTAACCCTCTCAGGCGATCCAAGAGGATGCTATGATCTATCGTATCGAAAGCTGCTGAGATGTCCAAAAGCACCAACAGGGTCACACTACCCCTGTCAATGCTTAGACGCAGGTCGTTGGTTAAGGCAACCATGGCAGTCTCAACTCCAAATCCCGTCCTAAAGCCAGTTTGAAATGGGTCTAGATAATCGGTTTCATCCAAGACCACTTGGAGTTGAAGCGCAACTGCCCTCTCAATCACTTTGCTCAAGAATGGTAACATAGAAACCGGCCTATAGTTGTTCATGTCCAGGGGGTCAAGGGAAGATTTTTTCAGGAGCGGCCTAACGGCTGCTTCCTTTAAACAAGATGGAACACACCCTTCTCTGAGGGATGCATTGATGATGTCCTTAAGGAACACCATCAAGGCAGTCCCCCCCTGGATGGCCAGCCATGAAGGGCAAGGATCGAGTGGGCAGGTCGTCTTCTTCACCCTACCAAGTAGCTTGTCCACATCCTCGGTACTCACGGATTGAAATTCATCCAGTAAACTTACATCAACGGAGTTGCTGGACACCTCGTCAATTGTTTCTGTCAAATTACTGGCATCTAAGTCAGCTCTTATCCGAGAGATTTTATCTGCAAAGAAATTGTTAAACGCGTCACAGCAGGCTGTCGTTGGGTTAAGCAACGGGTTCTGCGCAGGAATAACCTGCGTCAGCTCCCTTACCACCCTAAACAGCTCTGCTGGACGGGACTCTGCAGACGCAATACGTGCAGAGGAGAAGGATCTCTGCGCTGCACGTATTGCCTCTCGATAGGACCAAAGAAAGTTCCTATGACGAGTCCTGTCGGATAAGAGTCGAGTTTTCTGCCAATTGCGCTCTTTTATCCAATACCCTACTTTTATCCAATACCGTTTTAAAATCCCCTGACATTACTATTACACCTTTCTGTATAGTTTCCATATCTTTAAACACTTTCTCATAATATTACTTGTTTTTCATTTGCAGAATATATGTTAACCAATGTATAGTCTTCTCCTCCCATCACTGCCTGCAAAATTATATATCTTCTTTTTTATCCTTTTTATCCTTTAAAACATTGAAACCACATATTTTTTATATTATAGTTGCTATACCCCTTGCTTTAGAAGTCCCATATGATTTCTCATAAATAGTTGACCATCTTAATCTTAACGCATTGGCCCCTTCTTTCACTTGATGCATTTCCTGTAAAAATATTATATATGCCTCATCCCTATTTAACAAAGCTTCGACTCTTTTCCTTTTCATAACAGATCCCAGCCCTTTAACATTTCATGTAGCAATTCTTAATTTATTAACCATAATATTTGAAAATGTCTTTTTTGTTGGTCCTTTATTGTGAAACATTTATCCCCTTCATCCCCCACAAACTCTTCCCCCCCCTACCCCATCCCTTTATATATATCCCCTTCCTCCCCACCACAAAGATAACTCCCCTTCAGTCCCCTAAGGCAATTTACCTTACACATGGTTCCCTTGAACCCTGGGGGGGGGAGGATCCTCTGGTACTGAAGCAGCAGCAAATCCCCACCCTTTGGCCCATTTATTATATATCCAATCTTTATTATTATTTTTTATTATTAAAATTAAAATGTCATCTTTTGTCTACATGGCTTCTTGACGCCTTCACTTGCTCCTTGCTATTCTTCTTCTTGTTGTTGCTGCTCTCCTTCATGATCTTATTTTGATTCTAAGTTCAAGTCTTGTAATAAATCCACTCCCTGTTGTAAAGAAGCTATTTTGTAGAATTTTCCTGCCCAATGAAATTTCCAAAAAAAACTGGATATCCCCAGCCATAGGTAATTCCAGATTTCTTTAACAAAGTAATGCATGGTCTAAGACTTCTCTATTGGATTGCTTCTGGGCAGAGATCATTATGAACTTCCACTAGGGTTGATTTATATTTCAGTGGTTCGGACATTTCTTTTATTTCTTTCATGAGAAGATCCTTCTTATAATAACTCGCACATTTCATGACAATACCTCTTGAATTTGGTCTGCCTCTTAAAAGTTGCTCAATGAATTTATTCTATATCTGTTGGTTCCCATGTAATTCTTTAATCAAAGTTTTAATCCATTCTAGAACTTTCTTTTCAAAATTGTTGGATTTTCTCTGGATAGTTCTGGAAATCCACGAATTCAAAGATTAACACAACAATCTTGATCCTGTAGATCAAGTTTTAATTGCCACTTTTCAAATTGGATAATTGCTCTTCTATGCTCTTACATTGGATTGCTTGCTCTTTTTCAAGTGCATCCATTCTTTGATTAACTTCCTTAATCTCTTGTTTCAGTTCTCCAGTAGATGTATTTATTATATTTTTAATGTTTTTAGACATTTGATCCAAAAAAGCTTCATTGTTCTGTTGCATTTGCTTCTGGAAACCATGTTTTCAATTCAGAAATTGTGTTTCTATTTGACCTGATTGGTCTAATTGTGCTTAGGAACAGCTCCAAGCTCCTCCTTAGATTTTTCTCCTTTTCTGGCTTTTAGCTTTGCTGTGTCTGCCATTATTTTGCTATTTTTAGCTTCTCGTCCATTATCTCTTAAAGTAATTATTTCTTCTGATCTCACTCTACTAAGATGTTGAGCAGTAGTATCTGAATGTTTTATGTTTTTAGATCATGCTCACAAAGGAATTGCAGCTTGTTTCTCTTTTTGGCCTTTAGACATTTGCCATCTGGCCAAGCTCTAAAACCAAAAGTAAGTTTTAATTTTTCTTTGTGGCTGCCAAAATCCAATTATTGGACACAGTCTTTTGCTAAGAGCTTTCACTTATAGTCCTTTCCTATTTTACTTATATTTGCTTTAATATGAGCTCAAGACTTGCTTCTTTATATTTCCATCGGCTGGGAGATTATGGTTTCCCTTGATACTCCTTCTTCCATCTGGCTCCTCCCCATAGGTATAATGTGTTACTGTTATTTATGGGTCACTGGCACATAAAGAGATATGGTGTTGAATTTAGTGACCAACAGCTAAGCTGCATAGTTGTATTTCATTCTTTTGTTGTTGTTGTTGTGTGCCTTCAAGTCATTTCTGACTTATGGCAACTCTAAGGGGAACATTTCATGGGTTTGTTTGGGTTGTTTTTGGCAGAATTTGTTCAGAGGAGGTTTACCATTGCCTTCCTCTGAGGCTAAGAGAATGTGTTTTGCTCAAGGTCACCCAGTAGGTTTCTATGGCTGAGCAGGCATTCGAACACTGGTCCCCCACTATCCTAGTCCAACACACAAACCACTACAGCATGCTGGTTCTCCAGTTCCATTCTTTAGCAGAAGTTAATTTGTGTAAAGCTGTAGTTTTTCAAACATTGCCATGAGTGAAGAAGGGTGAGATTTCTTAAACTGCTTTGTGAAAAGCATCAGAAAATCAGCCATTCAAACTTTACCACTTGAGGCAAAATTTTAGTACTTCTTCCAGTTGATGCACATATGGAAATCAGGACTTTTCTCTTTGCAAGAAACAGCAGAAATAATATTTTCCGTACAGAATAATTAAGACATTCAGTGAAAAATTGAGACATGGTTGATTTGCACAGAAAATAGCCTTTTCTGGAAAGGGAACATCTCCTTCTGAGCATAAAAATATTTCTGCACATTATTTTTTGTGCATAAAATGCTGTTTCCTGCACAAAAACAACCCTTTGCAAATTTCGCAGAGAATAATTCCTGAATTGCGAATAGCCTTTGAAAATGATGTGGTTTTTGAAGACTGTTTCGCAGTGGGGAGAAAATTGCTAAATTACCTGTTGCTGCCTTCAAGAAGAACTTAGGCCTTTACCAGACATGGGGAAACATAGCACAAATCCATGTCCCAAACCATGTCAGAAGAACAGGACAATTTATTTATTTAATTATTTAGTTATTTATACACCGCTCTTCAGCCACAAGGCTATCAGAGCGGCTTACAAATTGTTTTAAGCAATAGCAATTTACACATCTACACTGCAAGAAGCAGTTTCCAATGTGTGTTAGCTAATTGCCCCCACAAGCCGGGTACTCATTTTACCAACCTACGAAAGGATGGAAGGTTGAGTGAACCTTGGAGCCCTCTGGAATTGAACTTGCAACGTGGTAACTTGCAGTACTGGCATTTAACCACTGCACCACGAGGGCTCCTGGTGGAACAGAAGAACAAGAACAGAACAGAGCTACATTATCAGATGCCCATGTCCTCAGCCATTTCTGAGGAGTAGCACTGGCACAAACGAGGCATCACATTTTTATTGAAGAGCTAAGCCATCAATAAAAAGGGATGCCTTATTTCACACCCATGCTACGCCCCCGAAACAGCTGAAGGACAATGTTGTATGATAATGTTGTCCATTTCTGTTCTCATCCCATCCTTATGATGCAGTTTTTGCCATGTCGGATTAAGTCCTTAGTGAAAATTTACAACCTTATTCCCCTGACAATAGTGGAACTCAACCAAACACTCAGCCTCTGCTTAAAATGTTCTAATGAAGAAGCCACCATTTCCTAAAGGAATCTGTTCCACTATTTAACATCAAGAAGATTTTTTTCTAATGTTGAAAACCCCTTTCTTGTAAATTAAACCTGCTTGTTCAACTTTTTTTTACCCTCTGGAGAAAGAAATCAAATTTGCTTCATTGTTTATGTAAAAACCCTTCAAATATTTGAAGAAGGCCATTATACCATCTCTTAATTGTCTCTTCTACAGGCTAAGCCTACTCTTCCATCTTTTCTCCTAGGACTTGGTCTCTGGATCCCTTCCTACTTCATCAGCTCCAATGCTTATTAAATTCTTTAAACACTTTGCTCTGTGCTACTTGATTTTAAGTATATCAGCCTGTTCCAAGATTCACAATAGCATTCAAGTCATTATTTTTCACTCACATAATTATCATAGTAAAGGGAGTTATACACAAATGATATTTTTATTTAAAAAAAATATGTGTTCCAGGTTGGATCTTACCCAATAATTAATGGCCAGCTGGATTTATATCTCTTCAGGTACTAACATTGGACATTATCTGTCAGGACAAGAATTTCCTGTCATCAATTATTACTTGAAACCCACTAAGGGTCTCTGTAAAATATGTAGATTAATTGGACTTTGCTGACTCTTACCTTTTCAAACTATGTGTCATATTATGACCACTCTAGGGTGAAGACATGAGATAGTACATAACAAGTTTCTTCATAGCTGTTACCAAATATATTAACATTGCCTAGAAGACTGATACAATAAAACATAATTACTTTCAAGAAATTCCATAGTCAGTTGTATTAAGAACTGCTTAAGCATATTTTAATTCACTTTGACATGACAGACTGTAAAAGCCTCTGAGAGAGTGTTTAAACTTACTTAGAGAATACTTCTCTATAGTTTATGAGTCAACTAGTGAAAGTATCCAGCTCTGTGCAGATTAGAATAACCCTTAGTTTATGCATTTATATTGTGACGAGTTCAAGTTAAGTTACACAGTTGGCAGAGTAGGACAAATTATGCATACCCCATGGGAGTCAAACCACATTCACTGAGACTCCTAGGAGATTATCAGATGCATTTAAAAAGTACCTTACAAGAACGCCAGGACTTTCCTGCTCTGTGAACGGCAGCCAGTTTTACATGTCCTTGTGCTTGTTGCGTCCTGTTGCTGTGCTTCAGCAGTTAGTAAGGTTGCACTTTTTATTTACAGGGAGCTCCTGTCAATGAAAAGCACCACCTTACTAAGTGCTGAAGCACAGGAGCAGAATGCGATGAGCATGATGTTGTGTGAAACCGAGTCCCGTTCACAGGAAGGAAACGTTGCCCTGGAATTCTCGTAAGGTACTTTTTGCTGTGCCTGATAATCTCCCTAGTCATGTCCGCTGTTATGAGGAACTCCTGAGTATGGGGTCTGCCTACTCATGTGCTCCATGGGGATGTTTTACAACAAATGGAGGGAACAACCCTCTACTTCTGTTCCTTGGGCTATTTTCTCCTGGTTTCAGTCTTTATGACTGCAAACCTCTGTGCAGACACAGGGAAACAAATGAGATAATTACAATTACTTGATGTATTTTTTTAAAAAAAATGCTACCTTCACCCCACCGGGGTGCACAACCCCAGGTTCTTCTTGCATACCAAGTTTCATACATATAGATGTCATGATGGGAGCCCTGGTGGCGCAGTGGTTAAATGCCAGTACTGCAAGCCACCACGTTGCAAGTTCGATTCCAGCGGGCTCCAAGGTTCACTCAGCCTTCCATCCTTTCATAGGTCGGTAAATTGAGTACCCAGCTTGTGGGGGCAATTAGCTAAGACACATTGGAAACTGTTTAATGCAGTGTAGATGAGTAAATAGCTATTGCTTAAAACAATTTGTAAGCCGCTCTGATAGCTGATGGCTGAAGAGCGGGGTATAAATAACTAACTAAATAAAAAAAAATTAAAAATGATTTTGCAACAATGGCTTTAACAAATAGAGCCACACTTTTTATTATAGGTATGGGTGAGCCAATTCCTGTGTTCAGACAGCAGAACCAGATCCCATGGAACACACTGGGGACTATCTTGTTTTGTTTCTACCACTGTCCCTATTGCCAAATTTGCCACTGCAGTTGTGCTGAAATGTGGGGGCAATTCCAGCACTTCTCTGGAGAATTCCAGAGCACCCTCCTGCACCATAAAGTCATGTGGGACTATATCACTGAGTGTCTCATGGGGTTTGGGGATGACCTGTCTAACATGTTTATCTGGAGAGGGAAGAATTTGTAAAGCTGTTGGTGTCCTGCACATCTATCTTTTGTGTGGTTCAATCAGAAACATAATTTAAAGCATTGGCAGCACTAGGAGTGTGTGGAGAGACCAAACCACACCAGGTGACACTGTTGGGGAAAGGGGTGACACCAGCCTTTGTGACACCATAGATTTAAAACTTCATATCAGGATGAGTAAAACTATGAGTTTTTATGCAGATGCTGTTAGAATCTCTCATCACAGTTGACATGGCCAGAAATGATTGGAATTCTAATTCTAATCCTAATCTGGAGGGGAACAGGTCCCCCACTTCCACTCTATACCCAGAAGAAGTAGCTTAAAATCATTCAAGCAGCATGAAAAAGACATAAATATCTGACAACTTTTTGAGACAATTAAAAATACTCTGAAATAAAATCTCCATTTGATTTTAGTAATGGGGGGGGGAGTCTGATGTTTAATTATAAAGAGGAAAGGTAACATGAAAAACAATTTAATCAATCACCTGGAGTAGTGACCTGGGCCTTTGCCACCAGCCAAATGGATATTAGAGTCCTTGTTAGCATCCTGGCCAAATGTTAAAACCTGCCCAGTGGCATGAAAGAGTTAACTTGTATTAGTAACCTTGCTGGATACTTTTTGCACTGGCTAATTTGGAACTGGAAAGTCCTCTTGGAGCCCTTCCAGAAAGGAAGAAAATCTCTGAAAGTCCCAGTTTTTTTCCTGTAGAAACCAATTTTATTTTGGAGAACCACATGACATTTTCTTCATTCCAAAATATATCCTGCGAACTCCTGGTAATATCAAAGACATTCCTACTTCCCAGGTCAATAAATTTAACCCAGTATTTTCTGTGCTAGCATGCCCTACTACCCTCCCCACAAATTTCAACAGAAATCAAACAAGGGAATGGGGAATGTCAGCACTAAAAAAATAAAATAAAAAAAATAAAAAAAATGAGTTCAATGCTTAACTAGTTTAAAATTACTAAAGCGCTTTAGCATTTTGATTATAACTCCTGAATAACAATAAAGGAAGCTTTGTGGAAATTGCTGAAAAATGATTTCTGAAATGTTGCATGAGACTAGATATGACACATATTTACTGGGAGGGGAAGGAGGAACAATACAAGGGAGGGGGAAGAAGAAGAACCCAGGATATTTCAATAAAGAGTTTGGATGCAGACCTGAGAATATGCAGATAAAATCAAAGCAAAAAGAACCGGAAAGTCTCAGTTCTTCCAGGAACTTTCTTCCTTTCCAGGTGAGCCCTTGGTCTAGGACCCACTCAGGGTGCTTGGACTTTGCCTGCCACATCTGCTGGTTTACCAGAGTTGCTCATCAGCCTGCTATGTTGCCTTGTCTCTTCCCAGTTTGCTGGGATCACTCCTAGGAACAGGCCATGTCTTCCCTAAACTCCTGGTAGTTGTCACTGACATATGTTAAAGCCTGAAGCTTTTCAGCTACATACGTTTTGTGAAGTCATCCTAAGAAAGCTGCCAAACTCTGACAGCTGCTATATTCTGCAAATATTTGCAAAGCTGGAGAATTTCAGAATGGCTAAGTCCTTGAGCAAAGTTCCCAGTGACTCTAGTGTGTTCAGGTCTGCACTTGCTTGCCTCTAAAATACAGATCTTTGGAATTAGATCAAAGAGTTGACTAATCGGCATATATGTTTGGGTGGGAGGGCAATATTTCTAGCAGTGCTATAATTTATGAAACTGATGTAATGATTAAACAGGTGGAAAGGATGGGTGAATTAATTACATAATGTGTGAAAAGGAAGAATATCTGGGCAGAGGGCCAGCAATGTCGCTGCTGCTTTGCTCCTTCTCTTGAACAATTAAGACAATTTAAATCTGCATTCCACGAGTTTTGGTAAAAGACAGCAAACTAATCAAAGCCTATTTCAAATATTAAACTGCTGGAAAATATGGTGCTCTTAATCTTCCCCAAGTTACTGCCAAGCTGATGGTGTTACTATCCCTAATTCAGTGTTATAAATTATTCAGAAAGGTGCATCCTAATTGCTAATTCCCATGACAAAATTGGCAAGTGGAGAATACAGAGGTGGGTATAACCTGGAGTTGTGCTTGCTTTATCTAAACATCGCAAGATTTGCAAAGCAGAGTGACTGGTAGCACTGAAATTATGGCTTCAGCTGAGAACAATAAGGAACTAAATCTGAGTTTGTCCTGGAACACTGAAGTTATGAACTCCAAGAAAATAGCATGGAATCAGGGACTCTTCGCCAGGCCTCATCCATGGTTTATCCCTGGAGTGGGCAAAGTGTAACCCTTCAGGTGTTGGTAGCAATGGTGAGAAATGCTAGGAAAGTTCATCAGCCACTGCTGTCAACCTCAGGTCTGTCAGATTATGATTTTCCAGCAAGCAGGACTATCTGCTGAACTCGGAGCTTTATTAACATTTTTCAGGGCATGCAGGGAACATGGCAGAAGGGAGGAGGAGGAGGAGGAGGAGATGAAGAAGAGGAAGATAAGATGGAAATGGAAAGGAAAGAAGAAACAAAGAAATATATAAACATTTTCCTTCTTATTTCAAGATCATCAAGTCATCTAAATTTTGCCTGTGTTGGAGGAAAGGGTAAAGCTATATGAAGTTTTATGAAGTTGGCTATCTATAACTTCTCCCATTCCCTTTTTGCCTCCTTTTCCTGGACTGAGATGTTAGAGCTCTGACTTTGGAAAGGACATGGTTATAAAAACATTGAGGGGCTTGTAGGGGAGGGGATCTGAGATCTAGCTCCTTTGTGCAGGATGTGGTGGCAATGACTATCCTGTGTATGACCATCTGATTATTGGAAAGAAGTTGTAGATGTGTAGATATAGGAGATTTTCACACAGGCTATATATCCCATTGCAGGAACAGAACAGGGAAAGGTTTTCCCTTTCGGACGACGTTGACCCCATTCTGTCCTGCATCCATCCTGCTCCCGTGACTGTTCCGGAACAATGTAATCACGATTTTTCACCTCCCGTTCTGTTGCTATCATGCAATCATGGGTGTGTGAACAGGAGCTCCATTCCTGTTGTGAAATGACAGCCGAAGAGGGGAGGTCTGTTCCAAGCACTTCCTGGTATGATCTGGACATCCAGGTAAGTGGCACCCTTTATTTTACCCTCCCTGTTTTAACTGTGTGATTTAAAGTGTGTTTTTGTGCTTGGTGAACTGATTTTATGTTTGGGGGAGTTTTATTTTTTAAATTTACCACCTGCCGTTATCACATGATAATGTGATAATGTTTCAGACGGCCAGTCGTAAAAGCAGCCTTACGATGGCTGCATTTACGGCCAGCCAGCGAGGGGAGGGGGAGCCCATTTCTGCCGTGGAATTAAGGTAAGTGTGTGAAATATTTACATTATTCTGTGGCAGGAATGGGAGAGGAGGTGGCGGGGCAGTAACAGGGCATTTGGGCCCCATGTGAAAATCTCCGAAGTCTTTGGGAATGTTGCAATATCATCCCATTCCCATAATGAAAGCTCTTTTGCAGTCATAGAGAATGTCTGAGGAAAGGAGGCTGTAAGATCTTTAGAAGGTCTTAAGGATTGCTGAATGGACAGATATTCTCTTCACCAAGGATACAGGGAATCCTGGTGGTGCACTGGTTAAATGTCAGTTCTTCAAGCCACAAGGTTATAAAGTTTGATCCCCTCCAAGTAGGTTGGTAGAATGAGTACCCAGCTTGTTGGGGGCAATTATTAAAAAAAAAAAAAAGTAAACCACTTAGGGAGTGAAGTCGAAGGCTTTCATGGCTGGCATCCATAGATTTTCCTTGGTTTTTTTCCAGGGCTGTGAGGCCATGGAAGAGTTTATTTCTGATGTTTCACCTGCATCTGTGGCTGGCATCTTCAGAGAATGGTTGGGTAGGAGTGGGTGTGGGGTTTATATACTGTGAGCCCTTGTTGGAAAGGATATGTAAATTTGTGTATTTGAATGGCTAGTTTCTGGATGGAGATATGGCAGAAGGATTAGTGTCTGTTTGGCTAATGGTTGGCTAATGGTCCATTGTCTGCTGGAAATCCCCCTGTCCCTGGGTGGAGTTCATTTGCATGTGTTGAGTTTTGATTTTTAGGGTTTTTCAGGACTGGCAGCCAGATTTTATTTACTTTTAGGGTTTCTTCTTTCCTGATGAAGTTGTCCAGATGTCCCCCAGGGACAGGGGGATTTCCAACAGACAACAGACCATTAGCCAACCAATAGCCAAACAGACACTAATCCACCTTGCATATCTCCACCCAGAAACTAGCCATTCAAATACACAAATTTACATATCCTCCCCAACAGGGGCTCACAGTCTATAACCTCCACACACTCCTACCCAACCATTCTCTGAAGATGCCAGCCACAGATGCAGGCAAAATGTCAGGAATAAACTCTTCCAGAACATGGCCTCACAGCCTGGAAAAAAAACAAGGAAAATCACTTAGGGAGTGCTTCAGCACTGATAGGTGGTACATAAATATCAATACTGTTGCTATTGCTACACCTCCATTGGGTAGGGGGCTTGTGGTACTGGATGATCTGGTCACTGGAAACAAGAATTTGATGGTGAAAAAATTATTACACTACTTCATTAAACTATTATTTTGTTAAATTATTATCTTAGACTTAAGGCTGGTACCTCCCCCCTACAACAAAAAGTTGTGAATTATATAGATTGGCATATTCAGATCTGGTAGGTGTATGTCGTATTTTAGAACACCACCCCTTCTTCTCATTTCCGTTCATGCACCCTTGGTCTTATGGCTTCACTAATGGGGTTACAGAGCATTAATGATCTAAAGCTTAGGGAATATGAAACCCTGTATTTGGTTCCATTGTTTGAGGCAGGATTGGCATGCTTTGTAGAGAAAAAGTGGTCATGATCAGGAGGAAAGAAACTGTGTGGAGATCATTCCTGACTTTCTATAGACACTTGGTGCGCTGAGACATAGGCTGGAATTCATGATTGCAGTTAATGAATACATAATCTCTAGAGTTACACTTTCTTGGCTGGTTCATATTCATGATCCTTACATATTCAATAGAGTAGGGATCATGAAAGTTACCCAGTCTGGACTTACTAGGCAGCAGCCACTGTGAGCAACTGTGGGTCGGTTCCCCAGTCAATTGGGATGTAGCATACTGATGTTTCCACCTTCTCCCAGGATCTCAAGTGTGAGGAGGAATTGTGATGTGGATCTAGCTCCATCACTTGCAGGAGGGGTGGTGGAAACATCAGTCTGTTGTGTCCCGATTGACAGGAGAACAGACCCTCTTTGCTCACAGCAGCTATTACTTGATAAGTCTGGATTGGGGTGATGGTGGTAGGAAAAGCTACTTAGCTAGGTAACTAAGGTAGTTACATATCTAAGTAGTTGATCTAGAATCACAGTCAATAATACAAAATGTCTTCCATTCCTAGTCTTCTATTTCTGAAAAATCAACTGCCTTTTGAGAGAGAAATCTGTTGGAAGGTTTAAACCTCTGCTCAGAGCTGCAATGACCATTTGGGAGGAAGAACAGGTATACCCAAATATTTGGGGAAACAACTGAAAAACATGGTGGTTGTGGGAAATACTGTTTTTACCTTAACTTTGCTCCCAGTCCCTTGACAGAATATATAGTAAGTTCCTGTCCCAGAAAGTTTACATTTAACCTTGAAACCCAAGTGAAAAAATTATTAATGAAGAAGAACAGATAAATCTGTAGTATTTGAAGGAAGAAACCTCAAGATTTATGTATTTAATTCAGGAGGGAAAAAACTTATATTGATAAATATGGTGTGTGTGTGGATATGTGTACAGCACAACTATAAATATTGGCTGGCATCCTGTTGAACAGTTAGAAATGCAAAAGGTAGACTTATTCTTAACACATTCTTAACTGCTTGGCATTCACGTAAGTGCTTGGTTTTTACTATTGTCATGACCGCAAATGTCCGTCCCCCCAATCTACCTTAACAGCCAGCAGCTTCACTGAACAATGAAGGACTGTTCTGCAGGTGATCAGGACACAGCAGGATGAAGTATCCAGCCCCCTTCTGCAAACAAGCTCTAGTGCAACAATCAGAAGCAGGACCCCTGTCACAGTTCCTCATTGCAAAGCAGATCACTGGTGGGACAGGTTAGAAACGTCATTGTGTTTCACTATGATTGCCAGCTGAACAGAGTCTTGTCTCTTGGTGTAGCTATTCACTGTTAAGGTAGGTTTGGGGGACTGAGTCGAGGATGTTACATAGTTACGCATTTGTAAGTGCATCTGTGATATAGGATCTTGGCTATGACACTATGTATTAATGTAAAACCAACCAGATGCTATTCAGAATGACACCTTTCTCCTAAACTCACGATCAGGTTCAAAACTTTATCAGACCAGGCAAATATGGCATCATAACTATGTCAGGATATTGGGACATGCAATAAATTTATCCTGTAAAGAGCTGAAATGTAACAAATAGTCTGCAGTTTGCAAAAGCAAACTAGCTGGATAAATGTATCCATTTCGATTAACTCACAGCCCTGGAGCTGAGTTTGTGCAGAGCTGGGCTGGTTTGAGCTAAAAGCAGTTGTGCTTTGGATTTCACAATGTGAAGAAGTTCTGTGTTGGATTTCACAAAGGGAAGATGTTTTTCTTCTGAATGCTGTATATATCTGTAAATACTCTTTATTATGCTCAAGTAAATAGAAGTTTATTTTAGACCCAAAGCCTGTGTCTGTGCCTTTATTCTGATGCCTGAAAGAACAACACTCTGCTGTTTATTATATGCTGCCCGGACATGTTTAGGTTCCCAGTGCATGCTACCACCTGACAAACTAAGCCTAATTAACCTGAAAGGCAGCACATATCAAATGACACCATCCTTTAGTGATAATGTCCTGCCCCAAAGCCATTCCTTTTTATTGATGGGCCAAGCCGTCAATTGATCTCCCATTGTGCTTTTTTGCTGGCGTTGCCGGTATTTGAAACTTCACACCATTCTGCTCAGTGAATACAGTGTCAATTGACAGAACACTTGCGGGTGAGATTGGGACAGCCAGGTAGGGGACACTCTTTTTATGAACCTCCCCAGTTTACTTGTGATTTTAAAAGTGTGTTTCTGTTCTTGTGCATACATTTAGTGTGTTTCTTTTTCTTTATTTTTTTTTAATTTGCTGCACTCATGTCTTCTCATGAGAATCAGTGAGATCTGGAACCAGAAAGTGAACAGAGCTCCATTCTTGCTCTGTTAGTGCTGTTTCACGTGAGTAAGGTAAGGTCTGATGTGTGTGTGGGTTCTTTTGCCGGCATAAAAACACTACGAAACATGCTTGCAAAAGAACAATTGAGGAGGGTGGTCTGATAAAGTCCTCAGACTCACACTAATGATCAGACTCAAACTCATAACCCCTGTGGTAAGCTGTTGCAGCTGCCTGTCACATCACATCCCAATACTGGATGACAGTTAGACATGGCATCACTCAGTGTGCCACTCTCCAGAGCCATGGAAATGTCTTTATTGGAGGGGTGCATATGGCTTAATAGGTAGATTTGCGGGGGTGGGGGCATTATTGGTTGTGGCAAAACCATAAAAGTGATTTTTTATCATTATGATGTTGTAAGGCTTATGACAACGTAATTACTGAACAAGATGCCTGGAAAAAAACATATCATAAAGAATGTGATGCCCACCAATCGCCTTTTTGGATGCTACGTGGGTTACAACCTTGTAGACATTTGTTTGAGACTAAGTTCCACTGAACTTAATAGGGCTTGCTTCTGAGTAGATATGTGTACAATTGCATTGCTAACATAAATGAACTGCTGTCCTATAGAAAAGCTCCAATATCCTCCCTTTCTCCCTCCTCTCTCTCACACCAAAACGCAGGCTATTCCCCTCACATTGATACACTCATACAAAAACCCACAAATGGCCTCCCTCAGCTGTTATGCTCACACACAGGGGGAAAAAAAACATCCCCACAATTTCTTACGAAACTCATAGGTTGGAAGGAAAACTCTGAACTACTCCTTGTCTCCTTTTTCTGCCAGCTTCTGCAACAGGAAATAGAAAGCCTGCCTGTCCTATCAGAGTCTTGATTGGTAGTTCCCCCCTCAGACTGCCTACCACTCACTCTTTGATTGATTGATGACTTGCCCTAGGGAAACCATGCAGTAGTTTTAATGCTGGTGGCAGGGAGAGCTGATGCCGGAGTTCTGAATCTGGGATTTTTGTCAGGACTGGCAGCATACCAGAACCCCTGTAGGTTACCAAGGACATTCGTATGATTTTCAGGATCCATGGAGTTTATGGACATAGCTCCTCTTCCCATCAGCTCTCACTCCAAACTCAGCTGATAAGTACAGTCCCTTCTTCATGGTATCCTCACCCACAGGGCCAAATCAATAATTTGTAGGGGTTACATCAACAGCATTTAACCAGAGTATCTGTCAGTTCCCACCAGCTGAAGCTTCCTGGTGATTGGCTAAAAATCACACACACATGTACACATCATCACCACCATCATATATTTATTTATACAGTGCCATCTATGTACATGGCATGTCAGAGAATAAACGTGGTAGCCCTGCCAAAGGCATGCAGTATAGATTTAGATCTATTTATCTATTGAGAAAGAAAGGAGATTATCAAACGAGTGTCTAAAAATGTTCTTTTGGCACTATATTTTAAAATGTAAGTATCCTGGCATAATATCACTTATTTCGCATGCTGCTGTAATCACGAGACACAGTTGCTCCTGAATTCCGGCAATATAACCACTTGCGCTGCTCACTTCAGTGTTTTCGCATGGTGAGATTTTGGCAGTTCTTGTGAGAAGATACTAGTTCACTTAAAAGTTAAAAAACAAAAACAAAAACAAAAAAAAACACCTAAATTACCAAACAAAACAAACACACAAGCACTGAAACACACTTGGAAACTGACAAGCAAGATGGGGAGTTTCATAAAAAGAGCGTACGGTACCTAGTTTTTCTGCTCTGTTCTGGCAGGGACTGCCCATTGATGCTGGAAACACGCCAGCAGAATGGGGCATGGTTTCACCCATAAGCAATGCCGCCAAAACAAACAAACAACAACAACAAAAACATGTTGTGGGAGATCAACTGGCAGCTTCTGCCTGCTAATAAAGAAGAACACCCTGTTGACAGCAGCAGAATGCCTGCAGAATGCTGGGGCATGACATTGTGCAATAGGGAAGCCCTCTTGTGGTCTTGTTTTGGCATTATAATGCTGTATTTGCTGTGTCTGATAATCTCCAGAGAGTATGTGGAAGGAAAGAATAATACAATTATACAACCAGTACAATACAACTGTAAAACAAGCAGAGAAAAAGTGAGAGCTCTGCAATTTGTCCAGTTCAGTCCTTGATATAACTGTGTGCTCTGTTCCTGAAATCATGCTTCTGTTCCTGCTGTTAAAGAACTGAGAGACAGAGAAAGTGAAGCTGTCATAGAAAGTTCCATTTACTTTTCTTCATCTTCCTTTTTGTTATAAGATACTTTTTACGGTGCCAGCTGGAAGGAAAATGATTCAGTTAGATCTCAAAATTATGATGTAGCCTTAAGTGCTATGTTTAGATTTACTGCCAAAATGTTAGTACAAAGTGGTAGGTGTTTGCACTGTGGATAATAACTAATGTGCCTTTGGTCAAGATAGGCCACTGTGCTGTTATTATTGTATGGCTCTTATGACTAAACATTGGAGTGAGCCTGATGGAACAACAATATTTTACTGGGCCTGGAACACTGGCTTGTCAGGACTTAATTGGAGTGCCAAAAAGCTAATGAACCAGATGGAGGTGATGTGGTTTTCCTTCAGCCATCAATATTTATCTGTTTCCTTCGGGGAAAGGAGCTGCTTTTGTTAGGAAGCATTTGCTAGATTGCATTGTGCTTGGAATACAATCAGACTCCTCTGATCGCCCAGCGATTATGGTCTGTTCAGATGCGCTGAAAACATTTCCCCCCACCCCAGAGTGCTTGAAAGAAAGTAAGGTTAAATATATTGTGTATTTTAAAAGGTTGGGATTAAAGTGAACACTCAAGGTTAGAAGCACTTTAGAGGAATGTAAGTAGTGCTAATTTATGTGACTTTTGTGTCCAGAATGAGCTGTTTTTATTTTGTTCATATGAAAACATTGACTCTTGTCAATGGATTCTGGCAAAGGAAGATTTTTTTTTTAAAAGAAGATATTTCAGTATAGAGTCTATAGCAGCCTTCCCCAAACAAGTGCCCTCAAGATACGCTGGGCTTCAAATCCCATCAATGTGGGACCAATGGGAAACTGTTTGGGAAGGAGGAGAGTTGTAGTCTTATGATGAGGGAGGTGGTGGTGGTGAAGATGATAATGATGACTCAAGGCAGCCTACAAAAAAAGTTAAAACACATAATACACATAAACAATGTCATTGTACAAAAGTTAAAAGTATAAACTATCAATAAAATTAAAATCAGTTAAAACCAGACCGTTAAAAGGAACAGCACAGCACATGAAAAGCCCTTTCCCTCTGAGTAGTCAGCCCTCAAAGGCCTGTGAAACAAAAAGATATTTGCCTGCCTTTAAAATGATAGCTAGCAAGAAGGCTAGAAAAGGGGGCCAATATTCTGTATCACTTACTTAGCTAAGTATACTTACCGGTATTTAAGTAACTAAGGAACCTCTCTTGGCTCAGTCCCCCCAAACCTGATGGAAACATCATTCCCCCTCACTCCAATTGTCAGCAGAATGAATCTCTTTCTCCCTATGCAGCTGAAGCTCAGAGCAGAAAATTGGTTGGGGGAAAAAGTTATGATTGTGCCAATAGTGTCACAATTGTGATTAAGTAGTGATCATGACTATGAAACAGTTACCATAATTGTTCCATATTCACAATTGCTACAGAAGGTTCATCTACATGGGCCAGAATACGCTGGCTCCCCACTGGTGTATTGCACCGTGGATCTGGCCTGTTCCTCCCTTGTTACCAGCATGAAATGGGCCAGAGTCCAGACAAGCAAGCCAGACCATCTCTGCAATTACTGCTGCTGCTCTCCGTGTTGCACTCTCTGACATCAGGAAGCAAGACCGCACCATGTGAGCAAGACCCCTGCATGTGGCCACCCTTCGTATTAGAAGAGTGAGGCAGAGGGCAGCTGCAATGACACACAAGCATGCCAGAATGGGTTCTTGCAGTTACATGGGCTCCAATCTGTTTTTTACTGGCTGGAACAGATTTAAACAGGTATTATTTAAAATGTTTTATTGGGCCTTACACCATCTTCCCCCCATCATGGCCCCATCTTTGCCCTGGGGGTTGTGAGGTCTGCCCAGGAGCAAAACGGGGCAAATGCTTTGATCATCAGGACTTCAGGGCTCCAAGACGGGGGAAAGATGGCGTAAATTGTCTGTATAGAAAAACCCAGAGTTATGATTGTGTCATTATAGTCATGACCATAACTCTCCTTCCATTTTCTTCTGCTGGTGATCAGAACATGGATAAATGACATTTTCCCCAGGTTTGGAGATGTAAGGCCAGGAGAGGTTATTACCTAGTGAAGTATACTTAACTAAGCAGCTGATATAGAATTCTGGTCAATGTTCCTTAGCCTGGGAGCAGCCACCAAGATGTCCCCCTCCTGTGTGATTATCATATATACCTGATAGGACAGAGAAAAGTCCCTCCCCAGAAGTTCTTAAAACTTAAGCTCACAGAGGGAGGTGTGGTCCTTCAAATAACCTAGACCTAGTCCAAGACATCTGGGAGGCATTAAGTTAGGAAAGGTTCATTGAGTGGTACCTGTTGCTACCAAGCACCCTGCAGCAGAGTTTATGATATCACTTGTGATATGGAGCTCTTGTTATGAAGGCTGCCTTTGCCATACCCTTCATCAGGCAAAATAATGGCCAAGATCTTGCACTGCAGAGACATAGCATAAAAGATCCACATGCTGACCTATGCTATATTCCCCTCTTACACCACCACCCCAAAAAAACCCCTTAACTTTCAGTTGTAGTAGGAGTCCTCTCTCCAAACCATTTAGTGACTTCTGGCAGACCCTTTGGAGGTCTTGGCAGATGATGTAACTTTGCTCTCCACGGACCACTAAATGGGCATGGAGAGGGGACCCCTGCAGCTAAAAGGTGAAGTTTGCTTATTGGCCAAGATTGGTAGAGATTTCTGATTTCTGCAACGACTTACAAAGATATAAGTCATAGATCACTAACAGGATACCAGTCAGATGTAGGCTCCATGAGGCATTTGAGCAGCTTCCCTCAACCTGCTGTCCTCCAAATGCCTTGGAGTACAATGACCATCATTCTCAAACATCACAGCCAATTGCCATGAAGATTAGGGATTTTGAAAGTTGTAGCCCAATGCATCTGAGGCAACAAGCTGGAAAAAGTTCAATTTGGGGCTACCTTGTTGGGAAGCAGATTAAGGTGATGATGAACAGTCTTCTTTATAGATTTTCTGCTGAAGCTGCTTGCCTCCAACAATGCTTGATTTTAGCAGTGGGTGAAGGGCCAAATTGGCCCATCAGGGCCATTTTTGCCGCCTTTGTCCCATCCAGCCAATGTGGACTACCATTTTCCTGGTCCAAAAGGATAAATTGCCTCTACTGAAACATGCCATGAGTGGCAATTTATCTTTTAAGCAGATTGCTCTCCCTTGTACTGTTGAACATTGGAGTGGGGGGGACCATCTATCAAAACCAGAAATGAACTTCTGACCACTTCCAGGTTTGTTTGGGTTTGGGGGGCATTTTTGGCCATCTATGGTGCCTTTGGAGAATACCACAGAGAAAATTGGCCCCCAGGCATGCCCAAGTGGCCCATCCCTGCAAATAAAATAAATCAGATTATTATAGGATGCCATATGCCTCTAATGGTCTCTCTCCACCACTGTCCCAAAAGCCCAACTCAGGAAACTGCTGTCCTGGAACTTCTTACTGCCCAGTAAATTGGCTCACACAATGTTATTGTGCTGAAAGAATATGCTTCTCCATGTCTCCTAACATGAGAACCCATCAAAACCCATATTTGCCCAAGGAAGAGACTTTGTGACATGAGTCCCTTTCCTTACCTGCCCTTCCACTGAATTAATCCCACTGCCACCTGACAGTTCTTTGGGAAAAGTCAATATCTTCCCAAAGACATCATTTAGCAAAAGAACTTTAAAAAACCCCTCAACATTATGAATGGAGTAGCAAGAAAGCTAGGACTGTAAAGTATTTTGGACGCTGTTGGTAACAGTCCTTCCCCAGGTCACCTGAAATGGTGGGTGTGTGGTCATATTGGAGGGTGTGCATTCAGTGGCTACATAATAGTAGGCAGGACCAGTACTGGCAGTGACAAGGTTATCCCATACACACACAGAGACTCTCATTCTCTCTGATACCCATTCTCTCTCTCTCTCTCTCTCTCTCTCTCTCTCACACACACACACACACACACACACAGCCAATTTTCTTTGTTTTGATCAAGTAACGTGAGATTCCTCTGCCAAAGTTTGCAATTTTAAGTTGTAGTTTAGGGAAATGCATGGGGCTTGACTCCAATGGTGACATAATTTGATTGGTGTAGTCTTTTGCATGTGCTGAGGGAACACATGCACTGCACATTTCTCTTCATGCAGGTGCATGCAGAGCTAATAGTTTTGGCTGGTAGTCTGTAGTAAACAGGAAAATTGGTGGCATATATTGTCATGTCATTAAATGTGCTGATTAAACAGTGCACTTCACTAATCAAGCTCCAAAGTTAAGTAGCAAAAATGTAATACACTTTACTAATCAAAGTGCATTCTTTGTTGAGTAAGTGGGATATTTTATAGGTGAGATGCTTGTGAGTTTTTGTGGCATAGTTGCATTTCTTTTCACTCACAATAATGAAAGCCAACTATTAGGGAGGAATACAGTGAAGATGGGTGGACACTGGCAATGGAATAGGATATTTGGGAGTGTACTCTTGGATGCAGAAGAAGACAACATTTCATCCTCAAGAAAGTATCCTCAAGAAAGAAAGAAAGTTATTTTCAGCCCAATAAACCAAGATTATGATTGTGACCCACAAACTGGCACTGTTGGATGATTAATTATTAGAGTATGTAAAAATTATTTATTTATTTAATAAACTATTTATTTATTTTATCTACTGTCCTTCCTTCCTCCCAAATGGGAACCCAGGCAGCTCACAACATGAACTAAAACCTAATAATAAAAAAGTTAAAACAAACAAAAACCACCCCAAACCCCACATTTAAATAAGCTCTTATATTAAAATGCAATGCTCTAAAACAATATAAAGTAATTTAAAACATAAAAATGTACAGCCATTTGGTCACAAGTTGCCTGTTCAAATAAAAGGGACCAAGGTCCTCCATCACATTCATAACTATGGACATTATCAGATGGAGCCAAAATGCCCCGTTTCTGTCCTACCACCTCCTCTACTGTTACTGTAATGGAATGGAGGAAAATGTTCCCACACGTACCTTCATTCCACTCCAGGAACGGGCTCCCTGCCTCCTTGCCCAGTCGACCTTAAATGCAGCTGTCGCAAGGCTGCCTTTACAACTGGCTGGGGGAAATCCCACTTGTTCTCGTGAGAGAACAAGTGGGAGGGAAATTTTAAATACCCCCAGCTGTCAAATAGATAAATAAATGAGAAAAAAATTAAAATAAAAAAAGCAACCTGGGGGGGTGGAGAAGGGCAGCAATTACCTCGCTGTCCCCATCATGGCAGGAAGTGACTGCTACAGAGCTCCTCCCTTGTGCCTGTTATCGCAGAACAGGGATGAGGATCTGTTTCCCATGTCCCTGATTCTGTGACAGGCATGGAAGAAAACGGAAAAGGGAATCTATTCAAGATTTTTAATCGTGAATAGAATACCGTGGGAGTAGAATGGGGGCAGAACAGAAGCATCATGGAGGGGCTCGATGTCATCTGAAACAGAGCCCCTTTCTAGCCCCTTTTCCATTCCTGCCCCAGGATATTTGCATCATCTTATAGTCTCCTATATAAGTGCAGCTAAGAATGACCTAAGGAACCAACCCCCAGATCCCACCTTAAACTCCTGGGAGCTTTTCCAAGAGAAAGAGGGCTGTGGCATGGTCAAGTGGGGTGCTTCAGGAGGTCATGGACAGCCCCATCCTGCCTTTGAGCCATGATGTGATGAGGAGAAGCTTCTCACTTGTTGCACCACAGCTTACGAGCTAGACAGGGCTGCATGATTTCCACCCAGGTTACAGAGACTGTGGGTAAACCCAGGACTACAGATAAGTGACAAATCAGTCACTGAGCCAGATTTTGTGATGTGGCTCTGGTTTTGCCTATGTTCCTTTGATGGTGGAAGAGACACTTCAAAGTCTGTTCTTCCATCACCATTGCAAGTAACCTAGTTATGGGAAGCTCAGACCAGAAGCAGAGACAGGTTGAAACTCTTCTTTGTATGAAACTGTGAGAGGCATAAGCAAATGCTTATGGGTTTTATCACCTTTACAGGAGAAAAATACCCTCAATTTTTAACTGCCCTCGATTTGACTTTGACTCATGGTGACCCCATGAATGAGACACCTCTGACCCCCTGTCCCCTCCTCAGGATCTGCAGGCTCAGGGCCATGGCCCTTGATTGAGTCTATTCATCTAGTGTGTGGCCTTCCTCTCTTATTGCCTTCCACCTTATTGTCTTTTCTAGTGAGCCATGCCTTCTCATGATTTCACTGAAGTATGACAGTCTCAGTTTAGTCATCTTGGCTTCCAGGGAGAGCTCAGGCTTGATTTGTTCTAGTGCCCATTTATTGGTCTTTTTGGCAGTCTATGGTAACTGTAGCACTCTTCTCCAGCACCACATCTCAGATGAGTTGATTTTCCTTCTATCAGCTTTCTTCACTGTCCAGCTCTCACTTCCGTACATGGTTATGGGAAGTATGATGGCTTAGACAATCCTAACTTTATTGTTCAGTTTTATATCTTTGCACTTTAGGATTTTGACTAGTTCTTTCACAGCTACCCTTCCCATTCCTAGTCTTCTTCTGGTTTCTTGACTACAATCTCTGTTCTGATCAATGAGTGATCCAAGGTATGGGGAATCTTTAACTATTTCAATTATAAATGTAATGTTCCACCTTATTTCATGTGATAATGTAGATCGATTTCTGTCATGAACAGTCTGCAAAAGGCCTCCACACAGCAGATGTATTACAGAGCTGTAGACATCTACAGGGTTAGGCTTGTTTCATAATGTCTGACCCAGGGCATTTGCACTGCTCCCAAACCCAGTGTGATACATGGCTTATAAGTTTTAATTGGCATAGTGGTCTAAACAATTATCCATATATCACAACAATTTATAGTACTGGAGGTCTCTGTAAGTTAAAAGAAAGGTGGCTGTGGGCGAGGGAGGTGTTAAGGAGAGGAGAAACACTATCTTGTCATCTGTCCAATTCACTTCCCCATAAAACCAGCCACCAGACCATAAAGTACCAAATTCATTCAGAAGGTGATTCTGCAGGTTTCATATAATGATTTCAAGAAGGTGAGCTGAGGAGTTCCAACCCAGAGGAATTCAAGGAAGCTCACAATCATAACCTAAAACAATTGTCTTCTCGCACTCTCATTCTCACAGACTGGCATTCAGTGGCATTCTCCCTCCGAACAAGGAAAATCTATATACTGAATATTTGTCTTGAGATCACCACTGAAGCTGCAAGAAATAAAGAAGAATTTACCCACCCACCCACAACAATGGTTATGGAGATTTTTGGATGGGAACAAAAAAGTGTTCCCATCTCACAATCTTCTCTCCCGTCCCTCTCCTATCCCCATCCTGGTATGGTAACAAAAAGTTTCAAACCTCCATTTTCTGCACTTGCCCAGCAGCCCAGGCATGAATGGAGCTCGAATGGAGCTCCATTCACTTCCTGGTTTTAAATCCATGAAGGCAGATATCCTTGCAACTTTTCTAATGCCCTCTCTGAGTCTGACATTATCAGGTGGAACCTCTTCCAGAAGGTCTTTCACCGGGGCAAACAGGTGGTTGCAGATGTGCCAAGAGCCAGAGCAGAAGATGTATGAGAATGCTTAAGAACACTGCACTTTTCATCACCAGGTACCCTTAAATCTGAGATGGGAGAAGTATGGCCAGTGGGTTGCATGTGGTCATTGAACCTCCTTTTCATGGTCCCTGAAGCCCTTTGGGAGTCCCAAGAACCCACTGAATTGTCCTATTTTAAAAGGATTCTGCCAGGTGACCTTGATCCCAATAATACCTCCAAGTGCCAAAAACACCACCTCAAAATGTGGTGCTTTAGTTTCCTCATTTCCCAGACCTTTCTCCAAAGGCTCATCTTCAGCCAAAAAACAGCTACAACTGACAACAGGAAGTGATGTGAGGTTACTTCTGGTGTGCCTGGGCAGCTTGTTGGGGAGACGAGGCAAGAAATGGCCTCCCCTCACACACATAGTTGCTCAAGTTTGCTTTAACAATCATCCCCATCCTTGGGGACAGGTAGAATCTGAAACCAGAGCAACTGTTCTGCAATTGTGTTTTAAGCCTTTCCACAGTCTCTGGATGAAAAGAATCCACTTAGGATATATGGAACTTGCCCAAGGAACCTCTTGAGGGCTCCAATTTCATTTTTGCAGTATATAAAAAGATTTTTGGAAAAGGCAAGTTGGATAATTCCCCTTTTTGCTTGAGATTTCAATTCAAGAACTGTAGAAACGCATTTTGCAATTCATTCCTGTTCAGAATTTTCCTCAACAGCCAACATCTGGGGTGGAAATATATTCTAAAGTATCTGAAAAATGGTTAGAAATGTGTTTCTAGAGTGTTGGGAAATCCTGATGAGGAGAATTTTGGGCTGACAAGAATCTTTACAGTTCAGGACTTATTCTGCACAAAATTTGCACAGGGTATTTTTGTGGAGAAAAAAGCCATTTTCTGTGCTGGAAATAGCATTTTCTGTATAGAAAATAGTTTTTGTGCAGAATAATTGGCCAAGGTTCTACATTATCAACTTCGTTATAAATGATTCATTAAATATTCTGTACAGACCCAAACCCCCCCAAACCTAGCTTTATCAGGTATTTATTATTTATTTATTATCCATTCATTTAATTTATATGCCACCTTTCTCCCAGAAGGGATCCAAGGTGGCTCTCAAAATTACATGAATTACAATTTAAAATCATTTTTAAAAACTCACAATAAAAATAAAGTTAAAAGATTAAAATAAGCAAAGTTTAAAAATAAATGAATATAAAAACACACATAAAAACACACCGCAATAAAACCTCCATAATCCCACCTAAGTATTAAAAGCCTGCTTGTATAAACCTAGCCTCCCATGGAACGAGGTTCTAGAGGATGGGAGCAGCCACTGAGAAGGCTCTCTCATGTCCTCACCAGACAAGCCTGTGATGGTGGTGGGACTGAGATAAAGCCTTCCCCTGATGATCTGAATGTTCTTTCAGGTTCATATTGGGAGATATGGTCTTTCACGTTGTCTGGACCTAAGCTGTATAGGACTCATGACGAACAGTTTGAATTGTGCCTGGAAACGAAACGGTACCCAGTGAAACTGTGTTAACAAGAGAGTTATATGCTCTCTATAACTGCTCTAAGTAATGCAGGTCTTTTCTGCTGGTGATCTGGGCACAGCAGAATGATGCTTCCAGCTCTCTCACCAGCAATCTGTTGTGTAATGAGGGATTGTGACACAGACACTGCGTCTGATGCTTGTAGCCTCAATCACTGACTGGAAGTGGATAGAAATGTCATCCTGCTACACCCTGATCACCAGCAGAACAGACCTCCAACTCTCAGAGTAGTTCTCTGGAGTATAAGGTGGGATTTGGAAGGGGGAGATTTATGATTGTCTGCCATGATTGGGAGCCCTGGGGGTGCAGTGGTTAAATACCAGTACTGCAAGTCACCACATTGCAAGTTCGATTGCAGAGGGCTCCAAGGTTCACTCAGCCTTCCATCCTTTCATAGGTCGGTAAAATGAGTACCTGGCTTGTGGGGGTAATACACATTGGAAACTGCTTAATGCAGCATAGATGTGTAGATTACTATTGCTTAACAATTTGTAAGCTGCTCTGATAGCCTTTGTGGTTGAAGAGTGTGGTATAAGTACCTAATTAAATTAAATTAAATGATCATGTATGCCTCGTATAACTGAATATGGAACAGTTGTGGTTTTATAACTCTATGTTACAAATCTAGAAATGCAATACAGGATGTTGGCCATAATTTTCTGTGCAGGAAATGCTGTCTACTGTGAAGAAAATGCTATAATAAGGGATTCATTCTTCTCAAAGTTCACACATGATACTTTTGCACCAAAATAACATTTTTTGTTCAATTTTTTTTACAGAATAAATTTCCAATTACAGCATTTTCATTTTCTTGGCGGTCTCTCATTCATAGGGTCTGTATAAGTCAAAGGTGACTTGATGACAATTAACAACAACAATAGCATATCTGCATAGGAACCAGAGTTTTATTTTCTGTGCAGAAAATCCTTTTTCCTACACATAAAATGCTGTTTTCTACACAAAAGTAGCACATGTAAATTTTGCACATCATTTACATTTTGCACAGAGTAAGTCCCAAACTCTGTATGGTGTTCAAAAACTGTCATTTTGAAAGATTTTCTCACAGTGTGAGGAAAATTGCTAAAATTACCTGTCACCTTCCTTGAGAATGAAATTAGGAAAGAAATAGATTTCTATCAAAACTCTGATTTCTTTAATAATTGCTTGAGATTCTTTTGGTTGCCGAAGGGCTCATTATGATTGGCTTTGGAAGAGACACTGAAGGCTCACTTAACTCTTCTCCTGTATTGGATTCATATCTGATCAGGGTTGCCACACCAAACACATTTGAAGATGATCACAATGAGGCAAGCCATTAGGTAAAAGAAAAAAATATTCAAGGATTTAAGAATAGAATAGGATTCTACAGCAGAAAAAGTCTTTATGCCCTCATAACGGGACATCACAAGGTACAAACTTAGAAGACATCAAGCCCCTCCACTACATGTTGCACTTTTTGTTGTGTGCTCCCAAGATATTTCTGACTTAGGGTGACCCAAAGGCAAAACTATCATGGGGCTTTCTTGGCAGAATTTGTTCAGAGGGGGGTTGCCCTTGCCTCCCACTGAGGCTGAAAGGGTGAGACTTACCCACAGTCACCCTGTGGGTTTCCAAGGCTGAACCCTGGTCTCCAGATTCCTAGGGCTTATCTACAGGAAGGGAAAAAAATCCCAGACTGCTCCACTGTAATAGCAAGTCACAGCAGCTGTGGCCTGTCTTAATGGTTTTACAGCCCCCATAAACTTTGCATGCCTGTAGCTGAGAAGGTGTCTGTGAATGGTTTACTCATGCTTTTAAATCTGCCGCTGCTGAATTAAAAACAAACTATTTCTATGGTGTGCATAAGTGATATCCCACCTTTCAGAGAGAGAGAGAGAGAGAGAGAGAGAGAGAGAGAGAGAGAGAGAACAAACCTCTGTTTTATTGCCTTAGTGATCACTCCTAAGGCAAAAATCTAACAAAGTCGAAGTGGGTGTTTGCCCTGTAACCCTCCCCCACTTGTTGCACTTGTCCAGCCAATCAGGTTTGCACTTTGTCCTGTATGGGGAAGCAATTCATGTCAAATTGTTTTTTTTAACAAGCAAAAATGTGCACATCACTGGAGCGTTTTTAAAAAACCGGGAAAATCCGTGAATACTTTTCTTGCATTGTTTTTGCTCTTTTTGTCCCCCCTTCCTTTACATGAGACAATGCAGGAGCCCATTAAGACAGCTCATTTTCTGAGTGAATTCTGTGAAGGGTATTTTCACCATGTGGACAACCCCCTAGCCCAATTCTCAAACCATTACCATGCTGACTCACTACACGTACACCACCCAAAGGAGGGATGAAGGCCTAAGTAAATAATAAGGCCTAAACTCACAAGACAAAGAAAGAAGAAACTGCTAAAGTGCTGGAGCTGGAAGCTGAGTTAGTTCAAGACTGGAAACTGAGGGGTTGTCTCTATTGAGGGCTTTTGTTTAATAATTTGAAATCTTATCTAAACTAATCTAAAGTTTGGAAAGTAGGATGAGATAACCCAATAAGAAGGTGTGCTCCATTGCTGAAGGAAAAAATCTAGTTCTGTGCCATCAGTATGAGGTCCAGATTTTTCCCCTTTCAGCACCAAATGTTGGTCTAAAAAACTGTATGCTCTTCTTTTAAATGTGGCTGTTTGTGTGGATGCACATATATGCATGAACAGACACACTATATGAGACAACATGTGGGAATCTGCCTTCATGTCTCCACTCTATCCATAACTATGTCTTTTTCTGGATGTTTTACCCAGCACAGATTGTGTTATATCATTTATAACCATAATGAGCTTGTATAAATAATTAAAATTATATGGCACTTTGTAGAATAAAAGAAACTACCTTCTGTGAATGATGCCTTATCTCTTCTCTGAGCAAGTAATTAATATGAATTAGCAAGATTCTATTGTAATTAAAAGTTTCTGTGCTGGAACTAATCACTTCCAAGTTCAAAAGAGATAGACACTTGTTCTTGCCCATGTCTGTGTCTCTCCCCCAACCCTAAAATCCTAAATTGAACATTTTTCTACTTTCTGATACGACTTAATCCATGGTTTCTGATTACTCTTAATTTGTTTTAATTTGACAGAAACAAAACAGATGATACAAAGTCACCTGTACTGTGACCACAAAGCTAGTTAATTGTATTTGTAAAAAAAAGAAAAAAATTGACTGTCAAGACACCACAATTTTATCTAAAATTAGAATCTAATGATGCTTTTACTAGTTAAAAAAAGATAAAAATTGAGAAAAACTTCACAAGATGTAAATTGCACCCAGAATCATGTTCCACTTGATTACTACTCAACATTTACATAGGGTAGCTAATTAAGAGTAAAGGTCAATAGGTTAAATAAGTCAGTTAATCAGATAATTATGCAGAAGTGCCACAAATGAAACATGTTAGAAACCCCTTGGGATCAATATGGTATGCAAATCGATAAGCTAAGTATATACTATATGAATTCAAGTACTAAAACACATTGCATGATATTGCAAAACACAATAGCTAGAACAGAGTGGTATGAGCAAGGATTTCCTCCCGCTAATACATTATCTGACTCAAATAGTGGTTCCTCTCCTTTTTCATACTGAAATACCATAACTTTTTAAAAAATCACACTAAAATAATATAAAACAAAATTACGTTTCAAATTAAAATTAATAGCTGGCATTCAGTATTGCAGTTAAAGAGCTCATCTACAATGGCCACTTAAATCTGGCACATTTTGCTCTGGACTGGCCCTGGATCAACCATGATGGTGACCACACACACCAAGCCAAATCCAGTGCAATGACCATCATTGTTCACATGGGCCAACCACGCCGACACCTCATCAGCTCCACTGTCCCATCCTCTGTTTTAGGAGCTGCCTCCACCTCTGAAGGGGATCCATCCTCTTCCCTATGTTGCTCAGTGCAGGATAAGGGAGATGGCACCACATTTGCATATGGACAACTAGTTTGGGTCACAATTGAACCCAATCTAGCTGTCCAAACAGCAAAAGAGCCTGAGGACACTCCGGAGTTTCCGGGAAACCTTGGAGTTTTCCTTGACTTTTCTTAGTTCAGAGCAAAGCTGGGCTAAGGGCCAAAAAATGAAGTTCCTCACTGGAAGTAGCCATATGTTATCTGGACTGCCAACACTGGATTTGGGGTGACTCTATTTTTTTTATTTTTTTTTTGCCAGTGTAGAGAAGTTCACAGATTTGTAACCTCAGTTACGAATCCAGAACTGCTCTGTATTCAGTAAGACTATGTAGTCCATCTTAATAACCAGCAGCCACATTGGGCAGAGGAGGTCTGTTCAGTTAGCAATCAGGGCATAAGGTGGATGACCTTCCCAACCCCCTCCCACCAGCAACCAAGGCTGCAACAAGGACTTGCAACAGAAGTCCTGCTTTTGATTGCTCGCTGGTGGGAGTGGGTTGGAAAGATCATCCTCTTTGCACCCTGATTGCCAGTTGAACAGACATCCTTCACCTGATCTGGTAGACTGCAGTTGTTGGATTAAGAGATTTTACTTCCTCTCGGGCAGGTCCCAGAGGGTGCTGCTCGGGGACAGCTGCTCCAGCAGAAAGGAGCTTACTTGTGGCGTTCCACAAGGCACCATCCTGTCCCTGATACTGTTTAACATCTATATGAAGCCTCTGGGTGAGATTATTTGGAGTTATGGGGCTGGGTGTTATCAGTACGTGGATGACACCCAGATCTATTTCTCCTTGTCCCGATCGTTGGCCTCAAATTCCGATGGCGTCTCTCCTCTTAATGATTGTCTTAAAGCAGTAATGGGCTGGATGAGGAAAAACAGATTGAGATTAAATCTGGACAAAATAGAGGTGCTCACGGTAGCAGCCCCAAAACCAGGAGTTGGGCTGCAACTTCCAGTCCTGGATGGGGTCACACTCTCCGTTAAGGATTGTGTTCGCAGTCTGGGGTGCTCCTTGATTAATCTCTTCAGATGACGAGTCAGATGAATGTGAAAGCCAGGAGTGCCTGTTATCAGCTTCGGCTGATACGCCAGCTGCGCCCTTTTCTGGAAGTAAGGGACCTCGAGACTGTGGTGCACGTGCTGGTAACCTCTCGTCTAGATTTCTGCAATGCGCTCTACATGGGGCTACCCTCATGCTTGGTCTGGAAACTTCAATTGGTACAAAATATGGCAGCCAGAGTGGTCTCGGGAACATCTCGGAGAGACCATATAACTCCAGTATTAAAATCTCTCCACTGGCTGCCTATCAGTTTTCAGGCCCAGTATAAGGTGTTGATTATTACCTTTAAAGCCCTAAATGGCTTGGGTCCAACTTATCTTTGGAACCGCCTCCTCCCATACAATCCTCTCCGCGCACTCCGGTCCTCTGGGAGGAATTTGCTTCAGCCACAAAAATCTAGGCTGTCTGCAACCTCCCAGAGGGCCTTTTCGGTAATTGCCCCCAAATTATGGAATGGCCTGACGAACGAGATCCATCAGATGATGAGCCTAAGTAGCTTTTAAAAAGCACTAAAGACAGACCTCTTTCGGCAGGCCTTTCCTAATTAGATCCCGGCCTCAGGAGCCGGCCTCTTTTTTTAGTCTGCTGGCTATTTATTATTTTTTTTAAATGTGATTTTAGATTAGTTGCTTTTAATTTATATTGGTTTAATACCTTTTTATGGGGGAGGGTGGGGTGGGTGGTGTTTAGGGATTTTAATCTGTATTTGTATTTTAATTTTTGTAAGCCACCCCAATTGTTTTTAACAGAGGGGCCGGGTATAAATAAATAAATATTATTATTATTATTATTATTATTATGTGACTAAGTAGCCAATGGAGATTATTGGCAAATTCTTTTTAAAATCTTGTTAATATTAAATAATCTTGATAGTTGATGTTGGTTGATGATATGGACGTTTTGTTTGAATCCAATTTTGAGAGGGAAAATACCTGAGACTTGGGGTGTATGTGCTAATATAACTTTAATTCCTAAAGAGGATCGAGATGTGACAGAACCTAAAAATTATAGACCTATTTTCTTACTGAATGGCTAGAAAATGGTCATACCAATTTTGGTAGAATGAATGGAAATAGGTATTACAAGAATGGATACATGAAGGTCAATGTGGATATTTTACCTGAGACCATTGAGTGATAATACACATTGTGTGCTAGATATTTTATTTTTATATTTTTAGTAACACAAATGCATACAATACAATACAAATATCAATTAGAAAAAGAAAAAACAAGACTAAGTAGGCAACAATACAAACAATTCCTAAAACTACACATAACACATAATTGACTTCCTACCTCTCAGTTATTGATTATGCTTGTTATTTAATCTAACTTTCATACGTGTTATCTTCTATATTCTTATACTGTAAATGAAATTTTACTAGTCTTTGAAGCCTAAAATAGATGCATCCCCCATCAATTGTCTCATATGAGTTATCACTGCTCCCCAATCTTTCTTGAATCTTCTCAGTGATCCCTCTTTCATCACCTTGCCCAATTCTGTGAGGCCATACAACTTCACCAACCATTCTTCTTCTGCAGGTATCATAGTATCCTTCCATTTCTGGGCATTTCTTGCAGGTGTCACCAAGTATTGTAAAATTCTTCTATTTCCTTCCCCCCACAAACATTCAGCATTGCCCTCAAGGCTTCACTTGAAGCTGCCACTGCCACAGCAAGAGTGGGGTGTCTCTCTTCCCTCCACCACTGGTGTTCTCTCTTTTGACCCTTCTTCTCTTTTTTCTCCTCCCGCTCTGTATTTTCTTCTCCCACTTTATATTTCACAGGGAATGGGGTAGGGGGAGGATTCATGTCAGGCACAGGAGAGAAAGGGTAGTGAGACTGGTGGGTTGGGGGAGAAGAGGGACTGACACTTCCTGCCCACATGGGCACCAAAGGGGAAGGAAGAAGGAAAATGCCCAGCCCCAAATTCCATTGCTCATGATAGTCCCTCCTCTACCCTTTCAGGTACATTCCTACTGCCAATTATCTGACATGGCTTGCTGCTGCCTCAGCTGCTCCTTGCTTTTTGCCAGAGCAAAAGCCCTGCTCATTGTGTGTGTGTTGTGGTTGTGGTTGTTGTTGTTCCCCTACGAGGGTGGAAGGAGAAATGTGAACAAGACCTATGCTACCTCTGGTACTAGGCAGTGGGAGGGAAAGCGGGGAGTAACAACCTGTTGTACTAATCTTACTTTTTGAGGCACTCTTGCATGCATAAGTACAGAAAAGCCAGTGGTTTTAAACTGGTTAGCTACTCCTGTTAGCAGTGCATATTTTTATTTTTGTATTAACAAGGAAAAAGAAAGGCTTGCTCTAGAGAGGGTGAGTGCCCCTTCCACACCACTTCTCTTCCCCTCCTTTCTTTTATGGAAACATACTCAAGATTGTCATGCTCATGAGTTCTCTTCACCCCCCCCCCCCCGATTTAAATCCTTATTGGGATAATGGAAGATTTTTACCCCCTGCCATTTTTCAATGTATGTTTGCAGCTCTGAGGTGAGGTTTTCTGTTTGCATAGTTTTGACAAGTCAAAGTGTTTGTAAAAGGGCTTTGTTTTGAAAGAAAGGTGAATATTGTTACCCTAAGAAATTGCAGAGCTGCTGCTGTGCTCACTTCAGTGTCGTCTAGTTGTTTTATTCCACATAAAACTATAAAATCTGCTATTCTATGGAGATTATCACACAGGACCCCTAAAACTGTTTCTGTCCCACTACCCCCTCACCGCTATACCACTCCCATCCCACTCCCATCCCTGTAATGAAATTTTTTTTTTCAAACCCTTCCCTTGCCTTGTGATCTGGAGCACTCCCCCTCCCTTAGGCAGCCATGGAGGGAATGGAGCTGTCGCAAAGCTCCATTCATGTCCCAGAAAGCAAATCCCGCCCATTCTCATGATAGAACGGGCAGCAGGAAATTTAAAGTGTAAAAATTAAATGAAAACAGAACAAATGACAGCAACCATGAATCCCAATCCCCCCCCATTAGCGTAGCTATAGGGCGGGGATTGGTCTTTGCCATGAGGGAAGGGTGGAGACCAAAGCAGTGACGTCGGGCAGACGTCCTGACGTCAGGAGAGGGGTGGGGCTGAGCAGGAAGCCTATTTAAGGCTGCTCCGCCCTGCCCCACTCTCTCTTCATTCTTAAACTGAGGACTTCATGCTTCAATTTTGTTCAGGGAGTACCTGGTGCTACGAGACATTGGTTCTGGGCTTTTGCGGGGGGGGGGGGGGGCGTGGAGTGGTTTCTGGAGGCGCACGGCTGCGCAACGTTTGTCTTTCCTTGTGCTGCCTTGTGCTGCATGGTGTCCCTTCAGCCGCGGCGGCCGTGCATTGCCGCGCCGTCCACATTTCTTATGCTGCGTGGCTGCGCAGCGTCCTTTTCCCCCTCCGGGTTCCTTTTCTTCTCTGGGTGGGTGGCCGGGCTTGGAGCCAGCCCAGCTGCAGCGGCCACGCGTTGCATGCCGCCTGCATTTCTTTACAGAGCAGCAGCTGCACGGTGTCATTTTCCTCCTCCGGGTGGGTGGCTGGGCTTGGTGCCGGCCCAGCTGTAGCGGCCCCACGCAGCTGCGTGGCACGCTTTCTGCCGGTTTAGCGGCTGATTGGTGGGTGGGGAGACGGGCCCATCTTGGGAGCCAGGGCGCTCTCCCATTGCCTGCGCCACGCTAGAGGCGCCTTTGCGGCTGGGAGATGAGAGAATGGGCAGCAGGAAATTTAAAGTGCAAAAATTAAATGAAAACAAAACAAATGACAGCAACCATGAAAACACACTAAACATTTAAAAAGGAACCTGGGGAGGGGAAAAAAGGGTGACACCTACCTGGCTGTCCCGATCGTACCTGGGAGTGTCCTGGCATGGACCTCCCGGTGATGTCACGTGATGCTGGCATTGTGCCAGCATAACTGGTCATCTTTTCATTTGTCCGTCATTCTGTTTCTATAACAGAACGGGCTTCATATTGATGGTTTTCCCCCATCAATAAGAGGAAGCAGGAGGGGAACGGGAGCAAAAGGGGAACATCACAGTAGAGGGACGTTGTCGTCTAAAAGGTAAGCCTTTTAGCAGTCTCCTGTCGTCCTTGTCCTATATCACCTGGAAGAAAACTACTTGAAAATCCATTTGGATACTACAGGTATGTTAGTGTATTAAACACATGTCATTAAAAACATTAAAGGACATTAAAGGTAGGCTTTTATTCATTTTAGTATGCTTTTGATATATATATATATATATATATATATATATATATAGTGTTAATTTAGCTTTTGCACACAATCAAAAGTGATACATAGTGTGTTATTTAGGTTTTTCAGCAGCCAACATGCATTTGCAAGCTTAAAAAAAGCCCGGGTTCCACTTTTCAACTGATTCCACTTTCTGACTGTGCTGCAGTCCCTAACCTGTCAGATAAGCAGGGGCTTCCTATAGTAATGAAAAGCAATTAAGTGCTATTTCAGAAGGTAGGACGCTCCATGAAGTCTCTCTCTCTCTCTCTCTCTCTCTGTGTGTGTGTGTGTGTGTAAATAAAAGAAATTAAGTTTGTTAAAGCAATTGATCAACACCAGCTTTGCTTTCCAACAAAGGAGATTGATTTAGGGAATCTCATGAGCATCCCTCAAAAGCAGAGCTATTTGAAGCTGTTTAGAGTAGCCTGAATGTGGTGTTATGGGAACCGGACAAATAGTAATTCATTTCCCTCCTTCTCCAAGTGATAGACTCATTGGCAAAGGCATCAGGATTTCCTGCCGATAAGCACAAATACAAAAGGCACTGGTGTTTAGTGCTCGAAGTGATGGATACTGTGGTGCCAAGTGGCATTCTTTTGTGTCTGCTTTATTTTCTCACCTGTCAAAGCTATGACTGAGTGACTGCCTTGTTACTAAAGACTATTGTATATAGTCAAGATTCTAGCGCTGGTGTAGTACTGCTAGAGCAAGGGACTGTTAGGCAGTATTTTCTGAAAAGGAGTAGTATTTCACAGTATGATGTCATTTCTGTACTGTCTTCTTGTGTATTACTTCTTGTGTCTTTGGACTTTATCAGACATCCTCCTTGAAACGTTCTTTTGCCAACATAAAAATCAATTTTTATGTCGGCAAAAGAGTGCTCACCCCTGCACTGACCTCTTTTCCGGCAAAGGCTCCTCCGGTAATAAAGAGGAAGTGAGTGGAGCTCCATTCACTTCTTCTTTTGAAATCCCACATGATGAAATCATGCAGGAAATTCAAAAATAAAAACAAAAATACACATCAAAAAGTGAAACAAAACAAAAACAAAAAAACCACACACACAGTTAAAAAAAACCCTCTAAGTAACCCAAGAATGGTTAAAAAAAAAAAAAAAAGTTTGTCACTTATCTGGATGTCCTGATCTGACCCGGAAGTGTTTGCACCAGTCCAGCCATTTTTGGGGTAAGTATGAGATTTAAAGGGACAGAGGCTTCACACACCAGCAATGACAGCAAAAAATCAGTATGCAAATCTATTGACGGCTTAAGATGTCAATTAAAAGATATGGGTTTGGGGCTGTTTTTGACTGCGAAAGGGCAACGTTGTCTGATCTGCACATCCTTTCGCAGTTATGTGGCGTCCTTTTGATGCCGTATTTAGTGTGTCTGATAAAGTCCTTTCTTTCATTCCTTCTGTGACCATTTTAGGTGGTGAAGTTATCCCTTTGTATAATTACAAAAGGTACAAACCAGCAGACACATCAGATTCTTCATTGGAAGATAGTTCTCCAAGGGTTGGGGGGGTGATATAACTGTTCAAAAACATGAGACATGGGCTTATATTACTCAAGAAAAACAGGCCCTGGTCTTCTATGCCAATAGCTTTTTCACTATTGAGCTACTGGATACTATGTCTCAGCAGAGCCAGGAAAGAAAAACAAAGCATTTTTTTTCTTTTTTGGCACCCAGACAGGTAGAAAAATGTTCCCAGTAGCTGTTGCAGTTGCTGACATTTCCACTAGTGGTTCCCACATGGCCTTATTGACATAGGAGGTTTTTCCAGGCCCTCTACTGCTGATGCTGTACTGTGTAGAAGACTTTCTGCCAGCCCCTGGGGAATTTTATTTATTATTACTGTTTCTGCACTGCTGTTGTCTGGGCCATCACAATAAGGCCTAAATTACAAAAATGGTGTTCTACTTCCTGCCTTATTCCTCATGGCACATTATTGGCTTCTTGGTGTACAGGCACAACACTCATTAAGGAGATTATCAGACATGGGGAAATGTGGCAAAAAAAACACATCACAAACCACACCAGAAGAATGTGATGATAATGGAAAAGGCAACATTATCAGTCCTCCGCCATTCCCAGGGCATAGCGCTGGCATGCATGAGGCTTCACTTTTATATTGAGGGGGCTAAGTCACCAATAAAAACGGACGCCTTATTCATGCCAGTGCTATGGCCGTGGAACACTGAAGGACGATGTCATCTGGTAATCTCTCCTGTTTCTGTTTTTGTTGCATTCTTCTGACATGTTTTTTGCCACGTCTGATAATCTCCATGAACACCTTTCCTAAAAAGCCCTTGTGTCAATTGGGTGAATGAGTGGAGATGGATGATCAGGCTTTAAAGCCATTCCAAAGGCAAAAATGTCCTCCTCTTGTATAAGGTTGCCATATTCCACTCCCTCAATTCTGGGCATATAAACTTCTTATTTAATTATGCAAATTATTCAAATTTGAATTCTAAATATGCAAATTCAACACATTAATTGGTGTAATTTTTTTTATTCCACTATATTTCTACTTTTGTACTATTTTTACAGTGACAACTGATTTGAGAGAACCAGTACAGTTCTCTGAGGTGAGAAAAGGTGAGCTGTGTTTTAAAGGTGAGTATTGACAATTTGGCTGCATTGTTTGGAGGCTTGTATGGGTGCTTTTGTTTGTTTTTGTTTATGTGCTCTCCCTGAGCACATGATCTAAATGGTTGGGGCTTCTCCTGAGTCACTGACTTGGCTGAGGGTGGAGCCAGGAACCACATGCTCTATATAGTGGTTGCCTCAGTCTTTGGAATTCAGCAATTCAGAGGATGATGAACATAGATGGTGACAGAGTTGTTTGCAATGAGCTGCAACATCTGTGCCATGTTTGTTTTCTTGCTAGAAGATCTACTGTGCTATACCTGAAGCAAGTGCAAGTTGGTTGCCCTGCCAGAGGAGAAGGTACAGCAGCCTGAGGCCTGTGTATCTACACTTCCACTTATCAGAGGGGACAAGGTAGGGTGTTTTTTGTTTGTTTGTTTGTTTTTTAAAGAGTGGAGCAGACTCTTCTGGAAGGGCAAGAAATGTCCCTTCCAGAATGACAGTTCCAAAACATATGAGGAAGATACTTGGAGGAATGTGACACACAGAAGCTGAACTATAACTTTGAGCTACACTATTACCTGAAGCGCTTGGGTCCGTTGGGACACTCTAAAATATCTATATTAATTTGGAGAATTAATATACTTGACTTGGCAATGCAAAAGGTGGGCAATGAGCAGGACCTTAAGACCTATGTATACTGGTACTAAGAAGGAGACCAGCATGCTAGATAGTACAATTAATTGATCTTTATTGGAAAATAATAATAACAACATTCACTCACACATTCAGGTTTGGAAACTTCAGTGGGTCCAAAATGCTGTGGCTAGAATGCTGACTGGAGCCAGTTACAGGGATCCCTTGTTAAAACAATTTCAGTAGCTACCATTCTGTTTCCTGCCACAGTTCAAAGTCCTGGTCATGATCTATAAAGCCAGCTCAGGTCCAGACTATATGAAAGACTATATCTTCCTATACAAAGCTGCCAGATCATGGGCTCTTTTGGTGAGGACATAAGAAAGAGCTTTCTCAGTGGCTGCTCCCACCCTCTGGAATTTCCTTCCATGGAAGGCTAGGCTGGCCCTCTCCCTGCTCTCCTTTTTCCAACAAGCAAAAACCTTTTTGTTCAAGAAGGCTTTTAAAGTGTAACTACTTGCAGGGAGGCTTCTTGCAGGAGGGGTGTCTTTATTTTTTAACTCTGGTATGTTTTTTCTAATAATTTTATGCTATTATCCATTGTTTTAATGGGATGGCTTTAATTGTGTTTAAAATTTAATGTGCAGTTTAATGTTTTATTGGTTTTAGCTGATTCTTTTTGTGAGCTGCCTTGGGTCCCACTCTGGGAGAAAGGCAGCATATAAATGAAAAATGAATAAATAAATCTAGTCCAACAACTGAAACACTCTTGAAAGATGCCCATCTAGTCCCTGTTTAGAGACATCCAAAGATGGAGGGTCCACCACTGTCCAAGGCAGGCCATTCCCTGTCAAACAGCACTTACAGTAAAGAAGTTTTTCCTTATGTTTAGGTGGAATTCTGGAGCTGTGCTGGTTTTGCAAAATAAAGAGAGCTATGATTTTTTTTAAAAAAGAGTAGCTCAGCTTCTTTTCTTTAGCAGCCCAATGTTGGGATATGAAAGGAAAGAAGATTAGAAACAGGTAGGACACTGGAGGGGGAAAGGTGACCCCAGCAAAAAGGTTGCCCAACTATACTGATTAATTTGATAGAGAGACTATTTGGTAGCTATTTGAGCTGGCGACTAGCGACTGGGCAAGTTCTGTCTGCTACCAAAAAGCCACACAGATGATTACTTCTCTACAGCCCAAATAAGTCTTTATTTTGTTGGTGAAAATGTAGCTGCTAGTAACAAAAGTCTGCAACTGAAAGAGTTCATATACTTAATCAATTCCAAGCTGTCACCTAGCTTTCACCCCATGCCCTATGTTCCACTGTACATCAACATGGATTTATACAGGGCCATAAAGCAAGGCATGAAGAAAGAAACATGTGACCAAGGCAACTCAAAAAGCAATTCTTACAGTGAAGTATATGCAAGTCCAAATATTAATACCTGTAACTATGCTTGTGAAATTATAATGTACATGTTTTGGGTTCTGCCCCCAGAAATGAAGTTTCAATGTCCCACTATGGTGAATAATTAAACCCCCCACAGAGGTCAATATTACTTATTTTTTTAAAAAACCAAACTTCTTCATGGCATTATAGTACTTGTAACTTTTCAAGTTATCTTTATTTTCTCTCTTCCCCCCACACCCATCCACCCCCAGTTCCTAACTGTTTCTAATCTTCTTCCCCTTTGTATGTTGGCCTCTGTTTTTCATTACCAGGTGAAGGTGGCATCAATAAGCTTGATGATGCTCCTTGCCTTGCTGCCTTGTGGGTCACATGCCGTTTTAATTAGAGAAGGCGCTCTTTGGGGTTGAGTTGAATTTCAAGGTCAAAAATGTTCTGTTTAAAAGTTTGCCTTGAGACAATGAGTAAAGCTAATATTATAATGCATGACATCTATATTGTTTAAATAGCCAAGCTCGTATTACGGGTGGCTCATCTAAATCCAAGAGTGGAATGGGAGAAAGCAAATGTGTTACATTACGTGATTTACGTGTAGGGTTCCTGTTGATGAAAAGAGGAAACTGAAAGGGATATTGAGCTCTTAACCCCAAGGCAAACTTTGCCAGCTGCCACCCTAATTCCATAAAGAATCTACAAACAGGGGCAATCTCTGGGGAGTCTTGCTGCTGGGAATCATTGGTCATTGCTCTCTACTCCTTAATGGAGTTGAATTAAAAGCACAAGAGTGTCATGTTCTGTGTATTTTTAAAGGGAAGGGGTAGATTTTATTATTTATTAAGCCCTTTGATTTTTGTAATTCACTATCCTAACCTATTTTAGGTTGTTTAGTTATATTAGAAACTGAGACGTGCAACAGGAACTTGGATTTGCCATCACAAACTGATCTTACAGTCTTTTCAAACAGGCCAGATATGGAATCGCTCAGTACCTTTAACTTGGATAGATCATGATGCAGATGCTGCTGAAGATTAGAGAGCTGCACACAAAGGTATCTAAATCACAGCCTGGCTAATGCAATATGCTTCCACAAAAGACTAAAAAGGCTTGATCTCCCAAAGCAAGCTGCACAGGAGGTGACTTAAAGCAGACTGTTGTCAGGTCCAATGGAATGTATTTATTTATTTATGAGAATTTATAGCATCCTTTTTGAAACAAATAGACTGAAAACAAATTGAACTGGGAGTCTCTCAGGATCTGATGCTAACACTATTGAATTACACTGCTCCTAAATTCTTGTATGAGTAAGCCCAATCCACAGGTTGTCCATTGTAAAACAAGGGTTACTGTACCCTATGAATGTGGATATTTCATGCCAGCATTTACAAACATAAAACCTGTGTGTACTTGTCAATCAGGTTCTACTCATGGTAGGGGAGGATGCATAGCCTAAAGCTAATGTCCAAACAGTGCTGCAGATTCAGTGTACACAATAAAGCTATACATGAATTTTTTATAATCATACCTTCCAACAGTCCTGATTTGGCAGGGATAATCCTGATTAATCTTCTGCCCTCCTACTTTTTCAACTGCTTTTAACATGTCCGGTTTCTCTCTCCTTTAACTCCCCCCCTTTTGTCCTTGACATACTTCCATTGCTCCAAATTGAGTTTAAAGTACCCCCCCACCAAAAAAAAGTTAACTCAGGGCTTGACTACATGGGGGATAAAATTCCAGGTGGTATTTGGACTACTTTGGTCCAGAGCTGTGGCACGTGAAATTTGGACTATTCTGGCCTGGATTTCACCTGCAAAAGCCTGAATCTGCCCTGGGTTTTTACTTGGTTTTCCTGTTATTCATGTTTGACTCTGAGCTCCTGGAAAATCAAAGCCCCAGGGGCACTTTGTTTTTTCCAGGTGATGGTGTGCTGGTAAATCAAAGCACCAGTGGGACTCATCCAGTCTGAAGGCAGAATGGGTAGTTTATTTGTGTTGGTGGGGCAGGTTCTTGTTCTGCCTTCAGACTGGGCAGCTTCCACTGGTGCTTTACTTTTCCTGGGCAATTGTGGACCAGAAAAGCAAAGCATCAGCAGGAGTCACCTGGCCTGGAATAGGATGAATGGCTTACTTGCAATGGCAGGGAAGGTGCTTGTTCTGCCTTCAGACTAGGTGAGTCCTGCTAGTGCTTTGCTTTTCCCTGGGGATTGTGCACTGGAAAATCAAAACACCAGCAGTTCTCGCCCAGTCTGAAGGCAGAATGAGCAGCTTACTCACATTGGTGGGGTGCACACTTGTTCTGCCTTCAAACTGAGTGCCATGTCCTGCTTCTAGAACTTGGAAGACTCTGACTCAGAGACTGAAACAGTGGACATGCCAGAACTTGCTGAACCAGAGCAGAAGGCTGTTCTAGAACCAAAGGCCTAAGATACAGACAATAGTGCAGGTTTATCGGTACCAGATCTGGCAGAGGGTCTTACCCATTCAGATACGAAGGACAACTTACCTGTACCTACCTTCACAGCAAATAGACAACAAAAGGAGGGCTTGAGGCATTCCCAGTGTATTTATAGGGAACAGCAATTAGTTAAGCAGCAACTGTGCTAGCTGCTGTTCTATAAAAACACAACACTTCCCTCCAGGGTTTGTTGGAGATTATCTGACCTACCTGATTACTTGTCATGTTCCTGATCTCTGTATTGGACCTGGATTGTGTTTGTTTACTTTGGACTTTGTTTCCCTGACCTGGATTCTGCTGGACTGATATATACTCTGTTTGCCAGACCTGAAACTTGTTTATTAGACTTTGCTTCTGGACTTGTGTTTTTGCTTGCTAGTAAAGCAAGCATCTGACTCCATGCTTCCCTAATTCCTTTGCCTGGTAATTAGTCTGGACTGTGCTGTGCCTTTGCTTATCAGCTGCATAGTAACAAGCCTTTGGCTGGTTGCCCAGACATTGTTTGGACACCATGTGAGTCCTGCTGATGTTTTGATTTTCCTGGGCAATTGTGCGCCAGGTGGCAGAATGAAGGCCCACCCTACCATTGTGACTAAGCCACCTGTTCCGGTTTCACAGAAGGCAACTACCTCTGGGGCTTTGATTTTATGGCACACAATAACCTGGGGAAAGTGAAGTAATGTGCTAGTGGGAGTCACCTCTCTGAAGCTAGATCAGGCAGCTACTGTTGGAACTTTGCTTTTCCGGGCACTCAGAGGAGCGATGGTGTGCCATAAAAGCAAACCATCAGTGGTGGTCTCCCCCTCTGAAGCCAGAATGGGCACTTTGGAATAGTGAGAGGGTGAGGGGAGAGGAGCAGAGGAGAAGAATCAGGCCTCCTCATGCCACATGATTGCACTCATCCCAGATCTGAAGTGAAGGGACCTATCACACCAGGGGGTTGCCAAAGGAGTGCAATCATGTGAATGAAGAGAGGTATGATAATAAACATTTTACAACCATTATGTTCCAAGTTCCTTTAATAACTTGATTGCCCTGAGACATGAGGCTGCAGTGATAATATTCTGGGACTTCTGGGAAATTCACATTTGATCCCCACTCAGCCATGAGACCATACTGGGTGATTGTGGGCAAGTCACACTCTCTCATCCTAGGAGGAAAGTAATGGCAAATCTTATTTGAATAAATCTTGCCAAGAAAACCCTATGGTATGGCTGCCATAATTTGGATGTGATAAAGACACATAACAGCAGCATTAAATCAGCCATTTTGCCTTTTTAGCAAGAACATGTTTTTGGTTGGGAACAATTGGTGATGAAGATTCCAATGGCTTGAATGAACTTGTGCTCCACTTTATTGATTTGGCTATTTGGGTAATGGAGTTAAATTGCTTCCATTCTCACAAGGCCCTATTGGAACCACATGCTTTGTGGTACTGTTTAACAATGATCTTGGATGCCATCTATGCCTCATAATCAGGATGTCTGTAATCATAACACCTGCGTTCCTGGGATGTTGCCCAGGGAACCAATTTACCCTAATGATAGTGGAAGACACTGACTGCTCCACAGATGCCTGCTTCATTTGAACAATGGTACATTAGCAACAAAACTGGGGAGGGGGAGGAGAAGAACCCAAACAAATCCCTTAGCAGTTGTACATTGGACTAATGGCAGTAGGTTAAATGGTGTTTAACCAGGTGCTGAATAGGTAATAATGTAATAATGCTTCACACTTGCATTGTGCTAATAGTTTCTTATCTGTAATCCCAAACTGCAAATTAAAGATTGTTAGACCTGGTAAGGATGGGCAAATATGTCCGTTTTCTTTCTCCCATATCTGAAATTTGAAAATTTATGTAAATTCTGATACAAATCACCATGAAACACAAAACGCATCACTAAAGGATGGTCAAAATTCCACTTTCTTCCACATCTTAAATTTGGTAAATTCTGGTAATAAAAAATTGAACTCAACAAAATTCTCATCCATTCCTGGTATCATTCCTACAGATACAGGTAAGGTGTATCTTATTAGTCCAAAGGAAAAAGTAGTGCATTAAGAAGGTGAAGAAGTTCACCTGTAGTGATTATTTGACTAATGAAATTGGGATAAGCAGCGAGAAAAAATTATGTGCCTAATGGTTAGAGAAGTAGACTTATGGTAGCAAAACACATGGTTCACATAGTCCTTCCTTCCTTCCTTCCTTCCTTCCTTCCTTCCTTCCTTCCTCTTTCTTTTGACAGCTACTAGGAATATATATGATGTGTTTAACATCTTACATCCTGCCTTTCTTGAAGTAGTTCAAGGCAGCTAAAAACAGAAATAATAAAATCCAGTAAGAATCAGCAAAATTACATGAATAACCAAGCATTATACAAGGAATACGTGATTTGGAAGTTGTTGGTGCACTTGGGAATAAAATCCCTTTAATGCAGTAGAAGAATATGAGAAAGAATAATCTGTCAGAGGAATTTCTCTTCCTTTTTATTACATCTGGCCATTAGGAGATGGAACATTTCTTGGTCCCTTCCAGCCCCTTACAACTCTACATACCCTTGTAGGCTACACCATGGCAAGGGCTATGTTTGACCTCTGGCTACAGAGGGCATCATTTCAAAGAATCTCAGTGTGATTTTAATGTCTTAAAGAACATATATTTCTGTACTTATTTCACCATTGGTTCCAGATTTGTAAAGACTGAAAATCATTGGCATAAAGGAAGCCTCATCTATCTACCACCCCAACCTAAATGAATTTAGGCTCGTGGTGGATTCAGAGGAACTCCATGGCTCTTTGGAACCTTGACTAGTATTGGTTTAAGTCATATGAACTTCTCCAAAAAATAAAAGGGAGATGATTTTCTCACTCTTGGTAAGCTTCCCCGGAATTCTGTAGCCACAGGGTGCTCGTGCAGTAAGACCAAGTAAACTGATGATAACTTTCTATGTAAAGTCATGGGAAGCTTTATCACACTTCTTGTTCCCACCAAAACAAAATGTATGCACAAATCACAAGTCCCTGTTGTCCCACTGATGGCATCTGAAGTGGGTGGATTGTTAGAATTCTGTGATCCCTCTGAATCTTTGGGGTTGTTGCCAGAGCACCAATGAATCTTTGGGTTTTAATACAAGCAGATCTTGAATATCTCCACACATCAGATTAACATAGGAGCATGGCATAATGACATACATCCCCTAGAATGCTACACTTAAGGTCAGAGAAAATCTATAGTGGAAAGAAATTATGTGGTTATATGTTGTGTTGGGAGCAGAAAATACAAAGTTGTGGAATGAATGATTTAACTCTTCCAAGATATCTGAGCTGAGTAGAGCTCACTTTTGGCAGGCAAGAAGGATACTAAGCCCATTCCTTTCCCAACCCTATGACAGACCCACCCAGCCATGAATTTTAGGACAGGCAGATGTTTTCCTGAACAGCACTCAGGAATTCTCATTTTGAATAAAAGTAAAATGCTACTCTAATAAATGCCTCCATTCAAATAGCCAGCTAGCAGTGAGAGACACGAACAAGTGTTAAATGCAAAATGTTTACATATCATCTTGTTATACTACCATGGAAATGTCAAAACCTGAAAAGGGTCATTCCAGAGTCTGCTTCTTTAGTTTTAAAAAGTACAAAGCACCATTTTATTCTCCATTGTTCCCCAAATTTCCATTTAACATAATATCTTGGATATATCATGCTCCAATGTTGGAACAAATCTCCTCTTTATAAAGACTTGCCTAGAATTTTTTAAATGCATAATGGAAAAGCAAAATGTCCACACAAGAGAGCTTTAATTCTGCTTCTGTTTTCTTGAGTTTAGCAATAAATCTCCAAGTCCTTCAAGGCTTCCATAGTAACACAGCAAACCTTATATCTATGGATCACTTTCCAGGATGGAAACCAACCACATACTAACACATAAACTAAACAAAGTATTAAGCTGCCATGATTTTTGAATGCATTCTGGCATAATGTCTCAGTAAGTACTTAGAGAGGAGCCATGAGAGAGGAACATGTGCAGGAACCAGGGGCAGAAATAAGTTGCACATTAAAAATCTGCAAGTCCTTTTTCATGGCAATAAACCTTATTCATGTTTTGGAATTTTTGAAACACTGGAAATTGTGTCCTTTTTTGTCAAATATTTTCTGACGAGAGATAACACTAATTCTACATTTTAGCTATCTCCCTCCCGATTTTGCTGGTGACAATGGTGATGTCTAATGAGAAAAAGATAGTAACATGTCAGATACACATTTATTATATAAGCCTGATGCCTGTGCTCTTTTGCATTAAATAAGAATACACACTTCTTTCCATTGTGAGGTGCACCACTATGTGGATGTTAAAACATACTGTTCCTGCCAATTTAATAATATGACTGTCTTTCTGGTGATAAGTACTTGCTTCATTTCAGATGAGGACAACCAATTAGTCTTGGCTCTGTTTCCTTAAGCCACTTTGACTTTTAGGCAACTATAGGCTATGCAATGGTTGCTGGCTCTAAATCAGGGGTGAGAATAACGAAACCCCCAGATGTTGCTGGATTACAATTCCTAACACTCTTCCGCAATGGCTACACTGGCTAGGACTGTTGGAAGGTGCAGTGAATTAACAGCTGGGATCCCACCCATTTCCTATCCCTGGTCTATATCAGGGCTGCACTAAGTACAGCCCACAGGCTGTATGTGCCGTTTAGGTCTGCTTTTGTGACCTCCATAGGTAAAAAATATTGCTAAAAATATTTCAAAATGGGGCATGGGGGAAATTTTGCCACTCTTTTGGGCCCCTGTGGGCCACTTTAGCTCCATGATTTTTTTTTTTAAGGAAGTAAGCAAGAAGTGGCTTCTGGTCACTTCCTGTTGTTAAAAAGCCCTCTCCTGGTTATAAAATGGTACAGACATGCCTAGAAACATGGCAACAATGCCACCCCCACACCCTAGAGTAGGTTAGGGAGCCAGAATTATATTTTGCAATTGGGAATAGTGGACCCTTCAAGTCCTCCTGAGGTACGAATGCAGCCCCTTAGTCTCTCACAGTTGCCTACCTATGCTCTAAATGATGTAGCCAATTGGCTGTGCTCAACTGATGGAGCCAATTGGGCCTGCTCCTATAAGTTATGATGACCAGGCTACTGCAATAGATGTCATAGTAACCTGTGATATTTTTTTTTTAATGTGCCCAGCATGGGATATACATGGTGGTGGGGGGGGGGAATTCCAAAATTTTACTTAGATTAAAATATGGAAAACTGCTTATTACTGGGAATGTACTGATTCATGTCCAGTTAACTAAAGGTTTGTAAACTGTTATTTAATCCAACCTGGCTCTGTAGAAATAGCTTCAGTAATAGCGCCAACTCTGCTTGTTGAACTTTTTGAACAATCCAGATTAGACTGTCATGCAGTGCTCACAGATAACATGGGTTAAAGTCCCCTCGCACACCTGACCCTTCAGCTACAGTACAAGGTTAGCTCCTTCTCCATTTGGCTGGTTCATTTGGTTGCATTTTCCCACATGATTTCCATCCCTGGTTTAATCTTCTGTCTTTAAGACCTTATGTAAATAGGCTGTGTACCCATTGTGCTATGCTAGCTATATTAATTCATGTAACAGGTGAATGCCAAAGATGGGAACAAGAATATCAGTTGGAACTGAACCTTCAATCTTTTAAATGTTTCCCCGTTTCACTATGCCTTCCATCAGTCCTGAATGTCTTTGTTATATGAGAGTGGGTGTGCAGATGTCATTCCTACTTTGTAAACTTTGAATTATGAATCTTAAGGGGTAAGAACTTTTTTATTGAATTGTGACATGTAGAGTTGGAATTGAGTTGTTGCAAAATTAAGACTGAAGTAACATAAGATTGACATAAATATGATCAAAAAAGGGCAATTGCTATATTTTCAGTTGAATGGTGTAATTTCACTTTTTGCTACCCCCATGTGGCCAGATTTACTTGTATGTTTTTGTATGCCATCCATCTGCCTTGAAGCACTTCAGTTTTGTGATAGTGGAAAACATGTTTAAATCCAACTGTTTTCCCAAAGTTAATACAGTGGCAATTTCACTGAGGTGTAAAACTGGGTAATGGCAAATGGTTTTCTGACTGCTGGGATCTGGGATCTGAAGCAGAAACTAGTACCTGTGCACCAGTGGATTTGCAAAGCAAATCTTTCTTATTTAGAATCTGAAGCATTAGTATTTTTGGACTCTTTCTGAAAAAATAAAGCTGAGGTCTTGACAACTGTCTTGATCTCAAGCTGAGCATACAATGAGTATCATGGAGTTCAGAGGCTTGGTGCATTCAAGTGTAGCGCCTTAATGCTCTCAAGCCTTACACACATACACAGACATGAAGCAGCTTATTTTTTAAAAAAGAATCCATTAGTAAAATAACAAGAGCAAACCTCCCATTCTCAGATGCTCTTTTCTTAATGCAATCAACAATGACATTGTTCCAAAATGACACTCCAGAAATGCCAAAAGAGAGCTATATTTTGTTTTTGTTGCAATCCCATACACTGTAACTTAAATGTAAGCCCTTTAACTTACTCCTACAATGGGACTTTTGAAAAAACAGATCCAGGCTTGTGTGGGTTACATTTTCTCAACAGCGTTCTTTTAGGACACTAAAATCATTATTACACCTAGCTAAACACCCAAAGAAGCTTGTTCTTGATTGAGGAACACATTCCTAAAGACTCAAACAATTTCTTCTTTTCAGAAATATTCAAACTAAGCAGATAACAAGGTAGTATCACTGTTGGAAACTGCAGAGAATTGTCCACTCTGGTGAGATCTATCTCAATAGTATTCATATTCTAATATATATTCTAGAGGTTGATTGATGGCTCAGTTTCTAGATTGTTGGAATTTAGAAAATAAAATATATCAACAAGTAACTTGTGTAGTCCACCTTGTCACTACCTTTCTGTGGTGATGGAATTGTGTTGTCCTGTGAGATGAGTGGCTACACACTGCTGCTGGTAGTCTCCCAAGTCAAGCAGGCTTTTGCTGAGGAGCCAGTCAAAATTTGTGAAATATCTACTGGGCAGCAACAATAATGGTATGTGTGTGTTTAACACTTTCAGAGGATCGCTCAGAGACAACAGCAGTGGGACCATAGCAAACACTTGTTAGTACTGCACAGAAGGAGGCACCAGTAAGCCACAGGTAAAGCCTTTTATCATGAAAACCCTATGATGAGACAAAATGAAGCAAGGGATAATGCTAGACGATGAGATTCGCAGATCAGGAGATACTCAACTACCTACTTTGGAAAAGCAAAGGACAGGTATGAGTAATGCTGTGCTGCTGGACTCAAGATGAAAAGACATTCAACTGCTGATATGAAAGGAAAGTCTAAGGCTTGCCACAACTCATGGGAACATGGAATGTGAGAAGCATGAATTGGGAAAGGTGGACATTGTAACACAAGAAATGGAACATATAAATATTGCAAGCAAACTAAAGAGGACAGGAATGGGACATTTTCAATCAGATAATTACACAGTGTTTTATTCAAAAAATGAAAACCTGACAAGAAATGGAGTGGCGTTAATATGAGGAGATCTGTAGCAAAAGCAATCAGGGGATATAATGGAAAGTCTGATTCAATATATCAGTAAGACTTTATGGAAAAACTATCCATGTAACCATATTACAAGGTTATGCTGCATCAGTACAGACAGAGGAAGAAATTAAAAGATTCTGTTCTGGAGTCCAGGAAGATATTGACCACACACCAAAACAGGACATGATCATCATAGGCTATTGGAACCCAAATTAGGAAACAAAACCAAACATTGTTGGAGAATTTGGCCTAAGATCAACAAGCAAGGTAGGAGATTGACTTATCAGGTTTTGTGTGGCCAACAGTTTGTTCACTGTAAACATGTTCTTCAGCCAATGGCTGTATACGTGGACAATACTTGATGGCCAATACAGAAATCAAATAGACTACATAATTGGAAGCAGAACATGAAGAAGCTCCATTCTTTCTGCTCAAAGAGAAGATTGTGCCACAGACCATGAATTGCTAAAATAAAAAAGCTAAAGAAGTACACTAAATCAATAATTATGCCAATTACAACCCAAATAATATTTCTGTAGAATTTTTTTTTAAAAAAATTAATAATTTTTTATTGAGAATTTTTTTAAAAAAACAGACAAGTTCACGAACATAAAGAAAAAGGACAAGAACATAAGAAACATAAAAAATAAAAAAATATGAAATCAAAAGACTAACATAAACTACTAACCATTTTTCCCTTCCCCTCCTTCCCCCCCCTTAAAAATAGGCTTCCCCACTTTTCCCTGGTTGTTCTTTTTTAATAGATTAATATCCCTCTCCTATACCACTAACTTTCCATATCACTATTTCTAACTATACCAATCTTATTCATTAACATTTCTTTCATATCACTTAAACCAATACTAATATACATATTTTATCATTATATTTCCAAAGCTAAAATATCTCAGTATATTCCAAACCCCAAAGTATTTTTCCCCATTATTTTGTCTGACAATTTCTATAAAACGTTCCCAATTCTTTATAAATTCCTCATTTGACTTATTTTTCATTAGATTTGAAAGTTTCTCTAGTGTCGCTAACTCCATAGCCTTTTCCAACCAATTTTCTCGTGTTAGCACATCATCAGCTTTCCATTTCCTTACATAAACAAGTCTTGCAGCTGTTACCAAGTAACTGATTAAATTTCTGTATTTCCTTCCTTCCTATCATCCTTCAGATTTACCATATTTAATAAATATAATTCAGGTCTTTTTTCAATTTTTGTTTTCAATATTTTTTCCATCCCTTTATGAATTTTAAACCAATTTTTTCTTTTCTTTTCTTTTCTTCTTTTTTTTTTTTTGCTTTTTCTCACTTCCACCACATGTGGTAGTATGACCCTATTTGATTTTGGCATTTCCAGCAATTTTCTGAATATTCTTTATATATTCTTGTTAATTTCTGAGGTGTTATATACCATTTATACATCATTTTATGGATGTTTTCTTTTATATTATACAAACTTGTAAATTTCATACTCCTATTCCATGTTTCCTCCCATTATTCTAATTGTATTTGATATCCCAAATTTTGTGCCCAATCAACCATACATTGCCTTACCTGTTTTTCCTCTGTGGCAAAGCTTAATAACAATTTATACATCTTTTTAATCAAATGATTTTCTTCTGTACATAATAAATTCTCAAATTCTGATATTTCCCCTTCATATTGAAATTGTTTTAAATCTTATTTTATTCTTTCTCTCAGCTGGTAGTAATTTAACCACTGTATTTTTATACCCTCTTTTTCTAATTGCTGTTTTTCTTTTCTTTTCCACTTATCATCTTTATTTTCTGATATATCTCTATATTTCAACCATTTCTCCTCTCTTAATTCTCTTCTAGAAAAAGCTTCCTGTGGTGACAGACATCCTGGTATGTTTGGACTTAATCTCTTTTTATATTTGTTCCAAATCCTAATTAATGATTTTCTAATAATATGATTTTTAAATTCTGCATTAATTTTCACTTTGTTATACCATAGGTAACCATGCCAGCCCATTCTTATTTCATATCCCTCCAGTTCCAGATCATGCTTATTTTCTAATGCTATCCATTGTTTTATCCATGTTAAACTTATTACTTCATAGTAGGTCTTTAAATCCTGTAATCCTAATCCACCCCTTTCTCATGTATCTATCATTGACTTCCATTTCATCCTGGGCTTCTTTCCATTCCAAATAAAGTCAGCTAATTCTCTTTGTCATTTTGTGAATGTTTCATTTGATGATATTATTGGTATGGTTTAGAATAAATAGATTAATCTTGGTAACACATTCATATTGATTACTGATATTTTATCCAACAGTGATAACTTTATATCTTTCCATCTTACTAAATTCCATCTGATTTCTTTCCATGTTTCCTCATAGTTATTGGCAAATAACTGTTGTATTTTATCTGTAATATTTATCCCTAAATATTTCACTTTTTTTGTAATTTCAAAGCCTGTTTTTTCCTGTAATTTTTCTTTTTCTGTTTTACACATATTTTTGTTACTATTTTTGTCTTCTTTCTATTTATCTTAAATCCCGCATATTTCCCAAATTCCTCTATTGTTTCTAATACCAGGTCAATGCTTTTCAGTGGGTCTTCAAACATTATAACTATGTTTTGCGAACATCATCCGCAAATGCTTTCAATTTATACTCTTCCTTCCTAATTTTAACTCGCCTAATTCTGTCATCCTTTCTTATTTCTGAGTTAAGAATTTCTAAAACCATGATAAATAATAATGGAGATAGTGGGCAACCCTGTCTTGTACCTTTTTCTATTTTTATTGTTTCTGGACTTTTTCGGACATCTCAAATACACCGCAAGTAGCCTCCTCATGTTGCGAGGCTGCTGCACTGCAGAGCGTTGCTTTTGGATGACGCTCTCCCCTTCTGGTACTGTTGCGGTACCACGGGGACATTTGAGCATTATATTTTGCCAGTTTTTAATCACGCTCAACTTTTGTGCTTAAAAACCAGCGAAATATAACACTCAAATGTCCCCACGGTACCACAACAGTACCAGCAGGGGAGAGTGTCATCCGAAAGCAATGCCCTGCAGCGCAGCAGCCTCGCAACGCGAGGAGGCTGCTTGCAGTGTATTTGAGATGTCTGAAAAAGTCCTCTGTCATACTCTCATTAATAACCAATTTCGCCTCTTGATTTGTATAAATTGCCTGTATCCAATTACAAAAATTTTCTCCTAATTCCATAGTTTTCATCACTTCATTAAGAACTCCCAATTTAATCTGTCAAAGACTTTTTCCACGTCTAAGAAAATTAGTGCCCCCTTGATCTCATTATGATAATTTAAATATTCTAGTACATTTAAGACAGTCCTAGTATTCTCTTTTATATGCCTTTTTGATAGGAACCCATTTTGATCCCTATGTATATAATTCTGCAATATTAATTTCAACCTATTTGCCAATATAATTGTGAATATTTTATAACCCTCATTTAGAAGGGAAATTGGTCTATAATTATCAATTAAATTTGTATCTCTATTCTCTTCATGTATCAAAACTATATTTCCAGCTATTCGGAATCTGTTTCTTTTGTAATATATCATTCATTACTTTCTGTCGAGGTTTTACCAATTCACTTTTGAATTTCTTGTAGTACATTGCTGTTAGGCCATCTGGTCCTGGGGCTTTCCCTCGTTTTAATTTTTTAATTCCTTCTGTTATCTCCGCTTCTGTTATATTTTTATTTAAATTTTCTTTTTGCATCTCTGTTAATTTCATAATTTTTCGCTTTTGGATATATTATTTTATTGACCCTTGAAATATATTTTGTTTTTGATATATTGTTTCAAAATAATTTCTAAATATTTTCTTAATTTCTAATTCATTTCTTATTCCTCTATCCCCCAATTTTAATTTTAAAATTCTTCTTTTTGATCTTTCTTTTCTCAGTTTATAGGCCAGTCATGTGCCTGGTTTGTTGGCATTTTCAAAATTTCTTTGTTTCATATAATCTAATTTTCTTTTCATATTCTCCATCATGACCATTTCTAACTGCTTTTGTAATATATTTATTTCTTTTTTAATTTTTTTATCTGACGGGCTTACAATTAGTTTTTGTTCATTTTGTTTAAGTTCTTCCATCAATTTTTCCATAGTTCTATTCTTTTTTCCATATATATTATACATTTTTGTAAATATTCCTCTAATAACAGCTTTGCTGGCATTCCATACTACTTTACTTTCTACCTCTCCATTAAAATTGATCTCAAAATATTATTTTAATACTTTTTATCCTTCAATTACTATTTCTTCCTTTTTCAATAATAATTCATTTAATCTCCATCTCTTTCTATATGTATTATTTTTTATTGTTACCAAAACTGGATTATGGTCAGAGGCTGGTTTAGGTAGAATCTTCACTTTTCCCACATTGCTAATTATGTTATTTGAGATCCAAATCATATTTATTCTAGACATCGAATTATGAGTATTCTCTTATTTCCTTCTTTGTATCTCCAAGTATCGACCAATTGCAATTCTTCTATTAAGTCAAAAACTCTCTTGCCAATTTACCTTGGTTTTTCTTTATTCTTTTAGTTATTGAATATCTATCACTATATGCCTTTGCTAATCTGTGATTGATCTCTTTGTCAATCTTGGCATTTGAGGAGATGATGCTTCCCAGGTAGGTGAACTGCTGAACAGACTTAAGCACAGATTTGCCAATGGCAAAGTGGGGATGATGGTGTTCGTCCTGTGCTGTAGGCTAATAAAGAACTTCTATTTTCTTCAGGTTGACTTCCAGCCCAAACAGCTCTGTAGCTGTTGTGAAGCAGGATGTTAGGTGCCGCACAGCTGCTTCTATGTGGGCAAAGCAAAGGCATATAGCACATTTGGAAGACTTTACAAAAGAGTCTGGAGTAATAAACACTTGAGGCGAAGCACAAAAATCAATGTGTATAGAGTCATTGTACTATCTATTCTCCTTTATGGGTCTGAAACATGGCTCATTTATCACCACCACTTATGACTCCTCGAGCGCTTTCATCAGCGCTGTCTACGCACAATCCTAAATATACACTGGACTGACTATGTGAAGAATGTTGCTGTCCTTGAGCAAGTAGGGATCACCAGCATTGAGGCAATGATATTGAGAACACAGCTGCGCTGGGCAAGGCACATTTCTAGGATGGAGGATGCACGCTTGCAGAAAGCGTGGGATGAGTCCTTCCTGAATCTTCATTTGCAAAGAAAAGCCAGAGAATATCTATCAATACATGGCTCTGTCACCCCATAAAAATCCCCCATTAAGTACCAGATTTCATAGTTTAGTTGTGTTATTTCATTTCTTAACTTTTTTTAAAAAGTGAATTTTCCCAACAACTAATATTTTTCTATTATTTATATTAACTTCTACTGCCACATATCTTCCTTTATCATTTGATTTAATTAATTTTATGTCAAAATTATTTCTAATATATAACACTACTCCTTTTTCTGATCCAATGATAAGAATTCTTCTCCTATATATCTTTGTTTTAGTAAATATGCTTGATTTTTTCTAATTCAGAGTTCTTGTAAACACACAATGTCTAGACTGGTTTTTTTGAGGAAATGGAATACTAATTTTCTCTCCCCCCCCCCCTGCATTTAGACCTTTTACATTCCATGTAAGTTTTTTTTATTTTCAAATCTCATTTATTTTATTTACTTTATTCTCTTAAATTCCTCTTGAATCCCTCCTCCTTCCCCTTTTTGCCCTTCCCCTCTCCCTTACCCCGTCTCCCCCGTTCCTTCTTTCTTTAGCCTTCTGTCTTCTATTTATACTTATTCAAAAACTCTCAACTCCATTGACCACTGATCTTCCTTTTCTCTTCTCTCCTCCTCCTTCCCTTTTCTTTCTTCTCTCTTATTCCCCTTTGTGGTGTTTTGTTTTTCCTCTGATTCATTATATTCAGTCCTCTGTGCAGGATCGTCTCTATTATGCGCCTCTATCTTCTCACGCAGCATTCCAAAGTTTTTTTTATAAAGTCCTTAGTTTTTTCCACACTGTCAATCTTGTATCTCTCTTTTTTTGTAGACGTTCATACCTTCCCATTTATACCAGCTGAAGTTTATCCTTTCTTTTTCGAGTATTTCTATTAAAAAACTGTATTCCTTTCTTCTTCTCAAAATCCTCATTGGAATCTCTTTCATGAAGATCAATGTTTTCCCTTCGTAGTATATTCCTTTATTGTAGTGAATTTCCAAAATGTAATCTCTTAGCGACTCCTTGGAACATTGTATCATTATGTCCCTTGGCAGGTTTCTTTTTCTTGCAAAAACAGAGCTTAATCTATAGATCCTATCCAAGCCTTCTTCCAGCTGTTCTTCTTTCCACTCTAAATTTCTCACTAAAAGTTCTATAATTTTAGCTCTGATAATTTCATTTGCTTGTTCCCTCAATACCCATAGATGAATCCATGATTCCTTTTCTCTTTGCTCCATCAACACCATTTGGTCTCCTTATCATTCCAATTCTGTACTCAATTCTTCTTTTTCTTTCTTCAGCATTTGGATATCTTCTCTCTGTTCTTTAACTTTATTTTTGACTTGCAGAAATGTAGTGTATAGAATTTTGTGTTTATATCCTCAAAACGCATGCTAGTCTCTTTTCTGAATTGTCTTATCTCTTCCATGAATTTCTGCATGTATTGTGGAACTCCTTCTTCTGTGGATCCTCTTCTACTTAAAGAGCTTTGGGTCTCATTAATTTTATTTCTATTCCTAGTACCTGAAGCCATTTTCCTGACAAGGTTTTCTCTCAGCTCTTCTTTATTTTCTTCTGTCCCACTTCTCACTTCTCCTTCTTTCCTTCGTTCATTCTTCCTTCCTTCTAAGGTCTTCTTTCATTCTTTTTTAAAAGTTTTTTCCCTCTGATATCCTTTACTTTCATTCCCTTTCTTCTCCTCCTTCTCTTCCCTCTCTTCTTTCTCTCTCTCTTCTCTCTCTCTCACCTGTCCTTCTAATCTTTCTTCCATGTTCTCAATCCTCTTCCACATTCTCTTGCTTTCTTCTATTTTCTCAAACTTTCCACTACTTCCTCAAACCTTCTTCAACTTTCTTCTTCAAACCTTCTTCAGCTCACACTTCAATCAATGCTACGTGGTGGGCGAAAAGGGGGGGGGAGGAGAAGGAAAAGGGATTAAAAATCGTGGGGGGGGGGAGAGAAAAAAGGAAAAAAGAGGAGAAAAAGGGAAAAAAATCAAAAATTTCCAAAAATATATAGGGGAATATATATTTATATATATATATATATATATATATATACTAAAGAAAGAAAAAGAAGGAAAAAAGGAAAATATAAATATATTAGTCAAAAATTCAAATTCAATCAATTCCCAAGTGGAGTAGAGAGTTATCAAGAATCCCTTCCTGAAAGCCAAAACTATCCCCCCCCCCACCACCAAAAAAAGGTAGAGGGAAGAGAAAAAAAATATTTGAAAATAAAAATTTGAAAATATGAAAAAAAATATGAAAAAAGAAAAAATATGAAAAATATGAAAAGGCAAATAGGGGTATATATGGAGTAAACAATAGCAATAAATTCAAATAACAATAATAAAACTTACTTATTCTAAAGAAAAAGGAAAAGAAAAAAGTAAAGGAAAATAATAACAATAATGGGAGAGTGCTATTTCAAAACTGTATCAGTACAGTTTCAGTTTCAGTACTGTTTTTACTTCAGTACTGTATATCTAATACTCTCCTATTTGCTGGTGTTTTCAAAGTCGACATGCAGCTGTTAAGCTGTTAAGTTATGTAATGTGCTCTCTCTATTCAACTCCTATGAAACCACCTTTAATCTTTCACTGACTTTAATGTACACAAAAATAAGATAAAAAATAAATCAATTATATTTCCAATTACAGAGTAACAAAGGTCATTCAAAACGTAAGAAAAAAACAGAAATCTAAAAAAAGGAAAAAACCAAAACCAAAAAGAGGCAGAGCAAAAAATAAAGTTTCCTCCTCAAAACATTCACTTTCACTTTGATCCCAATTATTTATAGTTAAGGAAAATAAAAAATAGGAAAAGAGAGGAAAGAGAAAAAAATCCAAAGATCACTCAGTCTCGCCCATTAAAAGAAATGTTTCCAATTTCTGAGGGGGTAGATTAAACTGCCAGAGAAGAGCTTCTCAATGTTATAGATCACCTTCATTTTTGGTCTTCTTTTGGTGAGGTTCGGTGGCTTGATGGCAGGACAAGTGGGGAGTGCTTTCCTCCACTCCACTTTAAAGTGTCTACATGACCGTTTCTGTCACCATGCTGCCCAGGGTGCCTTTGCAGCTTCTCCTCTCCTTTTTTCACTCTTCATGAACTCTGCACCCCAGTTTAGCAGCAATTACAGCAAAACCTGGGATCCCCTCACTCTCGGGTACTTACCCAGTGGGGTTTCATTGCTTTTTACCCCCCAAATCTGCCTAGATTGATCATTGGAGCCGGAGCTCTGTTCTAGTGTTCTGTGCCCACTCCGACCTGAAACCAGAAGCCCAACATTTCTGTAGAATTTAAAGACCATAGAAAGAATAGATTTGCATTCTTGAGCCTAACTGACCAGGAGCCAGAAGAACTCTGGGCCAAATCCAAAGTGTGAGAAAAGAATGCAAAAAGAAACTATCTGCAGCCAAAAAGAAAGAAAAGTCTCTTGGAATGACTGATGAAACTCTTCAAATAGTTAAGTTCAGGTGAAAAGCAAAAGCAAAAAGTGCTGGAGAAAGGATCAGAATCTTGAATGCAGCTCTTCAAAGACTTCTTTGTAGGAACAAAGAGAACTATTATAATAATCAATGCAAAAAACATCAGAAGAAATTAAAAAATGTAGAAAATAGACTTCTTCCAAAAGATCTGAGAAATCAAAGGGAAATTTAAACCAAGAGTGGGGATACTATATGATTAACCAATCCCCCCCCCCATAATATACTATATGATCGAGAAAAATAAAATGAAAAGATTAAAGAAGAAATATACTGAAGAACTATATAAATGAGATTAAAGGATGACAAATTCATGAACCTTTTATTGATGAATGCACAATTTTAAAAAGTGAAGTGAAAACTCTTCAAAACACTTGGGGGAAATAAATCACCAGGAACAGATGGCATGCCAATAAAGCTGTTTCAAACTACAGAGATAGAATCCATTCAAATTGTAACTAAAATCTGCCAAGAAAGCACAGATTTGGAACACTCAATATACATTCCAATCCCCAAGAAAGGAAACACCATGAGCTGCAGTAACCATTGGAACACTGTATTAATTTCTCATGAAATCAAAAGTGATACTTTACACCAAAGACTTTTACCGTACAGAGTGAGCAATGACAGATGTCCATGCTGGATTCAGAAAAGGAAGAGGCAACTGGGTTGATATTGCAAACACCCATGATATTGCAAGCACACCATTAGAGTTTCAGAAGAAGATCAGTTTTATAGATTGCTGCAATGCCTTCAATTGTGTAGATCACAAACAAAATGGGTGTGCTCTAAGGACTTTATCAAACCACCCCCTTTAATGTTCTTTGCTGGCATAAATTGTGGTGTTTTTATGCCGGCAAAAGAACCCCCCCCCAAACTTACCTTGAACAGCATAAAAGATGCTTCCCAGGCAGTAATGGAGCACGAACGGAGCCCCATTTACTTCCACAGTTGAAATCTCACCAATTTTCACAAGAAGACGCTAGCATGGGAAATTTAAAAATTAAAGCAAAAGATCAACACAAAATGTAGACACATGCACAGAAACACACTTTAAAAGTCCTGAATACACGAGAGGGTTTCATAAAAAGAGTGTCCCATACCTGGCTGTCCCAATCTCATCTGGAAGTATTTGCCCATTGACACTGTATTCCTGTGATCACAATGGTGCAAAGTTTCAAACGCTGGGAATGCTGGAAACAAAGCACCATGGCCGAAGTATTGATGGCTTGGGCCATCAATAAAAAAGTACAGCTTGTCTGCAAGATATGATCACGAAAGGACATTGTCATCTGGTATGCATGCCCTTTCGTGATCATTAGGCATCCTTACGATGCCATATTTGCCACATCTGATTAAGTCCTAAATTAAATGGGCATGCCAGAACAGTTGACTGTCTTGATGTATAACTTATGCTCAGGACCAAAAGGCCACTATCAAAACAAAATATGGGAAAGCAGAATTATTTTGAATTGTCAAATTTAAGGGCAAAATGGAGCACACAATGCATTTTATTGTGCTATATAATTTATGCTTCTTCTCTTAGATGGTTGACCTTACAGGGTTGGACAAGCACCATCTGCCCGGGTTTGGGATTAGAGTTTTCCTTCTCCTAGGACGGTTGCCACAAGGCTAGAGAGCCCATCCTGCCCTTTGTTGTTCTTTGGCAGACCCTTCTGTTTTGACCTGTCTGGCATGGGAGACCCTACCAGTGTTAAAATGATTATCTTGCTACACGAGGGCCAGCGTGGTCAAGTCAGATATGGTGATGCTCTTTCAGAGCCCTTTCTAATAACTAATGGAGTGAAGCAAGGTTGTGTTCTTGCACCAACATTATTTACAATCTTCTTTAGCACGATGCTCCAAAGGGCTATGGCAGAGCTTGAGGAAGACAACGGCATCTATATACGTTACCGTACTGATGGTAGCTTGTTTAACTTAAGCCGTCTGAGGGCTCACACTAAGACTCTAAACTATCTAGTCCGTGAGCTGCTCTTCGCCGATGCTGCTGACTTTGTTGCCCACACAGAAGCAGCTCTGCAGCGCCTAACGTCCTGCTTTGCAACAGCTGCAGAGCTGTTTGGGCTAGAAGTCAACCTGAAGAAAACAGAAGTTCTTTACCAGCCTGCACCACAGGGCGAACACCACCATCCCCACATTGCCATCGGCAAATCTGTGCTCAAGTCCGTTCAGCAGTTCACCTACCTGGGAAGCATCATCTCCTCAGATGCCAAGATTGACAAAGAGATCGATCACAGATTAGAAAAGGCATATAGTGCATTTGGAAGACTTCACAAAAGAGTCTGGAGCAATAAACACCTGAGGCACAGCACAAAAATCAGTGTGTATAGAGCCATCGTACTGTCTATCCTCCTTTATGGATCTGAAACATGGGTCACCTATCGCCACCACCTACGACTCCTCGAGCGCTTTCATCAGCGCTGTCTACGCACAATCCTAAATATACACTGGACTGACTACGTGACGAATGTTGCTGTCCTTGAGCAAGCAGGGATCACCAGCATTGAGGCCATGATATTGAGAACACAGCTGCGCTGGGCAGGGCACGTTTCTAGGATGGAGGACCATCACCTCCCAAAAATACTACTCTACGGTGAACTCGCCACGGATCAGCGTAAGAGGGGCGCTCCAAAAAAGCGATACAAAGACTCCCTGAAACAACATCTCAGGCTCGGCCAAATTGATCACCAACAGTGGTCTGCCCTGGCCTCACATCGGGAGGCATGGAGACACACTATCCACAATGCTGCAGCCTTATTTGAGAACTCACGACGAACAAGTCTTGAAGAGAAACGACAACGCAGAAAAAATCACAACCCAAAAACATCACCCAAGGAGACCTTCTGCTGTGCTTTTTGCAACCGGACTTGTTTATCTCGGATTGGCCTTTTTAGTCATCAGGGCGCTTGCAGAAAGCGCGGGATGAGTCCTTCCTGAATCTTTGTTTGCGAAGAAAAGCCAGAGAGAGAGAGAGATAATTTATGCACAGACATATATGGAAAGCTGGATTAGAAGATTATCATACTATACGGTTATAGTGCTATTACTCCACTTTAACTGCTGTGACTGCCTCCTGTTGAATCCTGGGATTTGTAGTTTAGGGAGGGGCATTTAGAACTCTTAGACATAAAACTCTTAGGCCTCACTAAACTACAAACCCCAAAATTCCACAGGAGGTAGCCATAGCAGTTAAAGTGGAATAATAGCACTATAGCAATGTAGTGTGATTAAGTCCTTAGACTCAGGCTGCTGACAGACTGCAGAAATAATGCAGTTTCACATCACTTTAACTATCATGGCTCCATCCTATCGAATCATGGGATTTGTAGTTTGTTGTGTCACTAGAGCTCTCTGAGAAGGCTAAATAGCTCACAAAACTACAAATCCCACAGTTCCATAGCATTGAGCCGTGACAGTTAAAGCCGTGTTTCCTCTAATCACTACTGTCTAATCACTACTAAAGTAGTGATTCCTCTAATCACTACTGTCTCTCCCTCCCTCCCTCCCCCTCTTTTGAGCCCACACCTGCATCATCACCCCTGCATCAACCAATCACAGTGAAGCTCTGCTGTAGCCCTTAGCGGAATGGTTGTTTACACTGCCAATAATGCGCTACATTGGAAATATACCAGCAAAAGTAGCGACATCCCTTGCCACGCTATATTTGGGTGTTTCACCTTCCCCCCTTCTGAATGAGGCAATGCTGTGCCTCTACCCGTGTGAACTATGAGCTATCTTAGCAGTATATTTAGAGGAATATTTGCCTGTGTAAACGACCCCCAAGACACCTTCCCAGGTCCTTGTGGCCTCCATATGACCTCACTTGGGATCACCCCAGTCTGCTTGACCCCTTTGATATATCCAATATTGCCAATTATGAGATAGTACAGGAACGGGGTAATAGGGCATGGTGACACAGCTTCCAATTAAATTCCAAAGTGAGGCAGCAAAATGGAACAAGGAAAAAACCCCATGCCAACGGGGTTTTATAAAAAGTACTTTTAAATTAAATTATTTGAATTAAATTTAAATTAGCACAAATCCTCTTTATCAATAACACTGAATGCTCAGAAAATTTTTAAAGGACATGCTATAGCTCACAATGGAGAATCAAGCCCCTACACCAGGACTGTTATGTTGATCAGTATGAATGTGAAAAACTGTCAGACTCAATTGTGTTGTGTTTTGTATTTTTCTGAGTCACAACATTATTCTCATCCAATCACTTGTTTGCATTGGATTAAGAGATTGTATATCCCCTTCCTCCCCTCATGAGAATTCATAAGCATTTTCTATTAACATTTTCCCAGTATATATATTTATTTACATATGCCTTCCACCAAAGAATGTTTATGTGCATTTTTCACATTTTAGATGCTCTTATTTTTAAAACGTATGGATGGTTTTATCTATATTTTATTTTGTCAGAATAGACTGTGAAAGCCACAAAGGTGTGACTTTCCAGGGCAAGGTGTGCTTTGGAATGTATTCTGAGAGCTGCAAAATTCTTTTTCATCTATAGCAACTGGTAGAATGTAAACAGAAGCAGTAGTATCAGTTTAGTAGTATCCTTTGCTATGGATGTAAATCCTCAATTAGTTCATCCTTACATGCAAGGACAAATAATTACTGTAGTTTTCACCCTGCTGATAGTACAGTAGGACCCCCATATCTGCAGAAGCAATACCCGCAGTTTCAGTTATCCGCAGAACACAAAGCATCACACCCACCATAGAAGTCTTCCTAGAAAATGCCTAAAGAAGCATCCTCTCTAGACATTTTCTAGGTCCTCCAAAGCAACTCAATGGTATTTTAAACTGGAAGTCCCATTATTTTTAACGGTGTCTGCTGTTATCTGTGGGTTTTGATATCCACAGCTCCCCCACCCTGGAACCAATTATCTGTAGATATGGGGGTCCTACTGTATTTGTCTGGTATCTAAATATCCCAGAGAAATGCAGAGGAATTCTCTCTGGCTTTTCTTCGCAAACGAAGATTCAGGAAGGACTCGTCCCGCGCTTTCTGCAAGCGCGCTGATGACTAAAAAGGCCAATCTGAGATAAACAAGTCCGGTTGCAAAAAGCACAGCAGAAGGTCTCCTTGGGTGATGTTTTTGGGTTGTGATTCTTTCTGCGTTGTCGTTTCTCTTCAAGACTTGTTCGTCGTGAGTTCTCAAATAAGGCTGCAGCATTGTGGATAGTGCGTCTCCATGCCTCCCGATGTGAGGCCAGGGCGGACCACTGTTGGTGATCAATTTGGCCAAGCCTGAGATGTTGTTTCAGGGAGTCTTTGTATCGCTTTTTTGGAGCGCCCCTCTTACGCTGACCCGTGGTGAGTTCACCGTAGAGTAGTATTTTTGGGAGGCGATAGTCCTCCATCCTAGAAACGTGCCCTGCCCAGCGCAGCTGTGTTCTCAATATCATGGCCTCAATGCTGGTGATCCCTGCTTGCTCAAGGACAGCAACATTCATCACATAGTCCAGTGTATATTTAGGATTTTGCGTAGACAGCGCTGATGAAAGCGCTCAAGGAGTCGTAGGTGGTGGCGATAGGTGACCCATGTTTCAGATCCATAAAGGAGGATAGACAGTACGATGGCTCTATACACACTGATTTTTGTGCTTTGCCTCAGGTGGGGGTCCTACTGTATTTGTCTGGTATCTAAATATCCCAGAGAAATGCAGAGGAATTACTGTGCAGAGAAAACAGGTGGAAGTTTTGTGTGTGCGCGCACACACACACACATGTTGAAAAGAAATTTCCTGTGCAAGAAGCCTATTTTCTGCATAGATTTTTTTAAAAAACAAACATACTTTTCTCCAGATAATAATTCCTCTGCACCATTTTGGAGTGTTTTCATACCAAGAGCAAACTACACAAAAATCTTCCTGCTTTATTATTTTTTCTTCCCAATGACATTTTGCAAATGTCAGGAAACACATTTTTCATCCTGGAAAAGAATAATTACAAATATTATTTCCATCCCTATTCTTTTCCATGTAGAATCTGCACAATGACTGCATACAGCTGACTTTTGAAGAGCATTCATTGTACAGTGCTAAAAGGCCTAACTAAATCAATCAATGTATTTCAAGCTATGAAAGCACATGTATTGGGGTGCTAAAAGGCCTAAGTAAATCAATCAATGAAAGCACATGTATTGGGGTGAAAAAAAATCCTTTCAGTGTACTATAACAGAGGCTGGAATTCTGTTAGGGCCATCCACACACATTATTTCCCTTACAAGCACAATTGTGTTTTTTCAAGCACTGGTGGGTTGGTTGGCTTTCCTTTCCTTCCTCCATAGCACCCAACCCCCACCCCATGTATTGATAAGCCCCTTAAGCCATCCCACATGGCCATGCCATGCTCCACAGTGAGCAGGTAAAATTGGAGAATCATCTGGCTACATCCCCATAGCCAGACATGAAATGATGACATCAGCACTGAGATTTGCTAGAATCCTCTGCAGGTCTCAGTGCTTCTGTTATCATTTACTGTCTGGCTATGGGGATGTAGCAAGATGCTTCTCTGAGCCTACAAAGCATGGAATGGCCATGTGGGACAGCTTCAGGGGCTCATCAGTAAGTCAGGGGAGGGCTGTACTCAGCATAGCATAGGCTCACATGCAGATACAGTAGGACCCCCATATCATGGAACCAATATCTGCGGTTTCAATTATCCATGGGACACAAAACAGAACAATACCATAGAGTCTTCCTAGAAAATACATCCTCCCTAGACATTTTCTAGGTCCTCCAAGGCAACTCTGTGGTATTTTAAACCAGAAGCCTCATTCGTATCTGTGGGGTCCCCCGGAGCCAATCCCCCATGGATCCAGAGGTCCTGCTGTATTCATACTACGCTGAAGGGATATAGGACACAGACAGAGGCTCTAGTTTTTGGTTAGCTCTTATAACTTAGAAAAGTACAGTTTGGACCACAACTTACAGTGTCTAAACCTGGCTGGGATAAGAAGATTCTGGGAACTGCAATCCAAAAGGTCACTTTTGCAAGCTCTGATTTTTATGTGGAAAATTTCCCATCTGTGTAATTGGGTGGTAAAACAACTGGAAGTCATTTAAAAAAACACATAGTGAGCCAGGGAGGTGGTAGGTCAGTGAAGGCAGAGGAAGAAATACTAACAGAATAAGAAGTGGATGGCTCTGGGAAGGAAAATAGCACCAAAGTTAGAACTCTCAGTGAGTAGTTGTAGCAAAGAAATTTTTGGTTAAAAAGATTGACATTTTAATAAACTGATCTTAATTAACTGTACTTTGAAATTCCAAGTTGTGCACTGCCTATCTCAAAACACTAGAACCAGTGGCTTTTAAAATAATTTGCTGCTTGTGGGTGATCTCTTTTTGAAACAAACCCAGACCCTCCAGTCACAATTTATTTTTTATTTCAAAAATGATTTTTACGAGCAAATTTTGCTTTGGTTCAAGAGAATTATAAATCATTATTACACAGCCAGACACTTCAAACATTTTGTAAGAGCTTTGTGCCCAATGAGGCATCAAAGGCAGTACTGAAATTCATGATTACAGCACAAGTGCATGGCCATTCATTAATATATTACCATTCAGGACTCTCTGTCTTAATAGGAGTGCCTCAATTTGTTGTGGGTTTCGCTCTTACAAAATGTGCCACTTGCTCTCCTGCAAAGGAAAGAGAGCGTGTAAGGAAGTTACAATCTCTTGTTGGCAGATTTTTAGTACCATCTTTTGTTAAGAACCTGAGGGCTAAACTAGATAGCTGCTTCTTTGAATCCACTGACATGATTTTTCCTCTTCTTTTAAAAAAATTCCTAGCAATTGCGAAGGGCCCAAATCTTGATCAGGACTGTGCCATGCCATTGGTGCCATCTTTTGCCATGTATGCTATTTTGTTCTGAAAATGGCCCTTCCCCATTGCTCATTGCTTATGAATACAGGCGGCTTGAGAAATTTGACCTTTGTGAATTCTAGTATTAACTCTAATATGAGTCATACTGCCTAGACATATGTATGAGTTGGAATTCTTCTGGTTCTCATACTTTCCAATTGCCTAAGTATGTGGGGCAGGGGGAGGAATAAAATGTAACTACACCTGGAAAAACTTGACAATCCGTCAGTGTGATGCATAATCTCAGACATTATTTAAAGAGGTAACGAGGGAGTAATAATGATCTTTTAAAATCCATTTTAATGTTAACACATTTTTAGTGTTAAAAGTAACAATTACTTGTTGCTTATAAATCATATATTTTTAGAGTATTTTGGAACAATTTAGGAGGCATAGATCACTCTTCTCCCAATCTTCCCTTATGAAAAACAATTTTGCCCTTCATTTTTCTCAAGACATGTACCCTGCATATAAAATTTGGGAAGAAGCTGCTGCAAAAGCTTTGTTAGTACTAGCTAAAGTTTAAGTCAAGTCTTGATGCTCTCTCTTTTAATTATATAGGAAGCTCAGAAACTATTGGATGGATAAGGGGCTCTGATCCACACATTTCATAAGTATTCATAAAGCAGCGAGAATTAGAAGCTCCCCTTTATTTGCTTTTTCATCTGTGTTGGTCTTTAAAATACATTTGAAGTTGTGGAAGTGATTGAACATTCAGCCAAATTTCTTTCTTAGAAATAGAGTGGATGAGATATTCCCCAAGTGCCAAACTTTCCCTAGCAAATTGATACACACACATGCCCACTTTTGCCAGTTAGGGAACAAGTAAACAAATGATGCACAGGGTTATATTCCTTAACTACAGATAGCAGAGAAGTCTCACAATGTACCTGGGTCAGAAAACTGTACAGTTAACATCAAATTGTAATCTTCTTGAGGATGAGGGTCTATCTCTAAAGCAGTAATAGGGAACATGTGGCCCTCCTTGTCTTTCTAGACTGCAATTCCTTTAAACTGTATGCAGCAGAGCCAATGGTAAAGAATGAAACCTGGTAGATCAAACATTTCCTTCTTCCTAAAGAGTCTGGCTGGCATTCAGTAATGCAGTTATGGATTTGCAAGCCAGAGTTTTTCATCTGTGACTGGTCTGTACAGTCAGACCCCTGTAACTATGGAACCAAAGTCCGTGGTTTCAGTTATCTGTGGGATACAAAATAGGGGACCATAGAGTCACACTAGATACCATAGAGTCACACTGGAAAATGCCTAGAGAGGCATCCTCTCTAGGCATCTTTTAGGTCTTCCAATGTAACTCTATGGATTTTATCAGATGTGCCTCCTCAAATATTCTTTTGCTGGCATATTTTAAACCATTTTCTGCCTTTTTCCTGACACCTACCATTTTTATCCATGAATAGACATCCCCAGCATCAACGGAGCATGAATAGAGCTCCATTTACTTTCTGGTTCAAGATTCACTGATTCTCGCGAGAAGACACAAGCATGGTAAACATAAAGAATACATAAAAGGAAAGACACAAAATGTAGACACAAGCACAGAAACATGCTTTAAAACTTAGAAGTGAACCACTGAGGTACATAAAAAGAGCGTCCCCTACCTGGTTTTTTCGATCTCACCCAGAAGTGTTCTGTCATTGATGATGTATTACCATGAGCACAATGGCGTGCAGTTTCAAATGCTGTCAATGCCAGCAGCAAAGCACCACGGAAGATCTATTGACAGCTTGGCCCGTCAATAAAAATGAACAGCTTTTTCACAATACAAAATTGCGAAAGGACGACATCATCTGATGTGCATGCCCTTTTGCATTAATTAGGCATTGTTATGACGCTGTCTTTGCATCTAATAAATTCCTATGATATGTTTTTACTTGAATCCCTTTATTTTAATAGAGTTTGGTGTTATTCACAGTTTCTGGTATCCACGTTAAGCCTGGGAACCACCCCCTCATGGATATGAGGGTCTGACAGCATTCAGTAAGATTACATAGTCTTACTGGAAAGCTACATAAATGCCACCCCAGTCCACGTTAAGAGCCAGCTGCCAGATCAGGTGAAGGAGGTCTGTTCAGCTTCCAATTGGGGAACAAGGAAGATGATATTTCCATCTCTTCCCACCAATCAGCAAGCCTGTTGTTTCCCTGCTGCAAGTCCATGTTGCAGTATCACCTGCTGGTGGGAGGGTGGCTGAAGCATCCTCCTCATTGTGCCCTGATTGATTAGAAGCTGTGCAGACCTGCTTCACTTGATCTAGCAGATGGCTCTTAAGGTAGATTGGGGAAAGTCAGGCCAGGAGACATTGCTTAGTCATGCAGACATAACTAAGTAGCTGATCTATGATTCTGGCATCTGTCTTTAAAGAATCTTTCAGTATCTCTGTTGGTAATGTCCTCACAGACAGAAATGACAGCCTCTCATTATGCAATTACAGTATGACCCCAATATCTGTGGGGATTACATTCCTGGAATTACTGTGGAAATGTGAAACAGTGGTAATAGTGAACCCTATTAAAATGAACAACTTCTGGCCCAAGCATACCATACAGTAGTGCTGGAGGACCTAGAGATTCCAAGAGAGAACAGCTCTCTAGGCATTTTCTAGCTCCTCCAGCATAACTATATGGTTAACTTTCGGTGGAAGGATACCACAGAATCACACTGGAGGACCTAGAAAATGCCTAGAGAGAACATTTTTTCCCCCTGACATGGGTAAGTCAGGAAACTGACTGGTACTGGTCCTGATGATACAGGGGTCATAATGTACTATGATTTCCACTTTAACTGCCATGCCACCATCCCACAGAACCTGGGATTTGCAGTTTGGGGAAGAGTATTTAGCATTCTTAGCTCTGATGGCTCCTCAGACTACAAACCCAGGTTCTGTGGGATGGTGGCATGGCAGTTAAAGTGGAATAAAGTGCTATAATTGTGAAGTTTGAAAGGTCCATGAGTCTTGGCATACCGTACATATGATTCAGAGACAGTCAAAATAGTAACGCTGTGTGCAATAATCTCATATTATTATATATATTTCAGCTACATTTCTTTCCAGGGCATAAGCGTAGTAGATATTCCACTGTTTGCTGTGTTGTTTTTTTCTTCATGCTTACATCAATAAAATATTTAGTTGCAATCAAAATGTTTATTATAGGCAAACACTAAAGAATTCAGTTAAGAAAACCTCAAATGAATTCTTAACTGTATAACAAAACAAAAAAGGGGAAAACCACAACAAAACCTCCTGCAGTGAGCAAATCTTACTCCAAGGTGCCTTCTTGATGCTAACCATGAAAGCTAGGGAAATATTCATTATAAACTAGCAGATCTGTCAAGATCAAGCCATGATTCCTGGAGTGAACAGCACAAAAGGCAAAATGAAAAGATCCCCTTTGCTCTTTAGATAGTTCTGGGTATGCATATGGATAGAGTGCACCGCATAAAAATGCAGGCTTTTGTGATTGTAAGCTTGTTGTGATGGTGTTTATGTTTAACCTGGGTGTTGATAGATTTTTCTATTAACAATATTCACAGTAGCAAACTCTTTGAATTATGAATATAAAAAGAAGTCTTCTCCATCTTGGATTTTTTTACGGTATGAAGAGTGAAACAATAGCGAGACAATAGACTTTCCATGTTAATGAAGTTGCTTGTGCAAATATTAAATGTTGTATTTATGCCAGGGCAACATGAAGACATGGGTGGCTATTTTCTCACCATTTTTAACCCTTTTTAGAACAAAAGATTGTTTCTTTCAGATCTCATCAGATGGGTATGACTATGTGAATGAACTCACCTATACATTGTAATAGTACCTCCATATCAGCCCATTTTGTGAGGTCACCTTTTCAGGCTCTGACCATTTCTTGCAGCCTTGTTGTCAATGGTGTAGGGGGATTGATTGTCATACTGTGGTACATTTTGAAACTGCCCCAGTCCTGTGTGGAAAGAGAGAGAGTGTTCCCATTGCCAAAGCAATTGGGCTGACAATTCGCAGGCTAGTTTTATTGCAGTGTGCAAACTGAAGTGCTCAGCCAGAGCCATCAGGGGCACATTTCTTCTCCCCTTTGAATTGGAACATAATAGATTTGTTTGCCCAACCCACAAGGGTGCATAGGATAATCAGGTAGGCAACACAGTATTACCAAAACTTAAACAGGAGAGGAAAGCTGTGTTAAGTCTGGATTTGTCTACACTAGTGAAAACCCCTGAATCCCCCCTGAATCTGGCCCAATAATGCCACACAACATGCAGTCTTTGTCCCAAATCTGGAGCAATAATGCTACATGATTTATGGTCCTATCCGCACCAGACTCTGGGAATATCCCCTTAATCCAGGTTTTAGAAAACAGTTTTCTCCAGAGTTTGTTTGAAACTCCAGAAAAAACTGTCATGTGAACAATCCATTCACACTGGATTCGGGCAGATGGGGAAGAGAGGAAGGACAATCGCTGCCTGAGGCGCTGCCATTCCCACCCCTCCTCAGCACCACTTCTTCATTTCAAAGGTGGAGTCCCAGTGCTAGTCACTCTGTCTGAAGTCAGAAAGATGAGCCTAACCCAGCATGGTGAGGCTAGCTAGCCATTCTGACTTCAGAGAGAGAAACTAGTGTTGGGGCTTTGTTTTCATGGAGCTCAGAATGGGCAATTGTGCACCAGAAAAGAAAACCCTAGCACTGGCCTCTCTCTCTCTCTCTCACTCTCTCTCTGAAGTCAGACAGACCAGCCTGCTCTTCCATTGCCCATTCTGACTTCAGACAGCATGACTAGCGCTGGGGCTTTGCTTTCACAGAACTCCGAATCAAGCCCTAAGTGTGAGTAACAGCTTTGAATGGAAGCCAAGTGTTTTAAAATACACTTTAAACATAAATCTTTCTCTCCACTGTGGGTAAAAATCTGAATGCAGATTCAGGCTTTGGCAGGTGTGGTGCTTAAATCCAGGCTAGAGTAGTCTAAATTTCATCCAGATTTTCCCCCACCCCCCTTGTAGTCAAGCCCTCTGTTGTGGCAAAAACAAGAAGGAGCATTGGATGAAATGGGCTGAAGTCCATGAAAGCTTATGCCAAATATCAAAATTTAAGGTGCTACAAGACTGTATCTTGTTACTACTGTAATCTTATTGTTGGAAAAAACAGCAGCTTCTGCACTTGTTCTTGCTGCTCTCTAGTCCATTATGGATGAGATGGCTTAGACAGAGAAGGGTTAGAACTTACTGTCTTCCTTCTCTGCTTGCTTTTCCTTTCTCTGTTGGCCACCTATAAAAAAGTGTTATGGGCAGATAACTTTGTCTGGTTCAGTCAGGGTTAATTGACTGCCCTCTGCTGTAAAAGAAAGAATGGGTTACTTACTGTAACTATAGTTCTTCGAGTAGTCTTCTGTGAATTCACACAATGGGTTAATCCTGTACCTGTGCAGAGCACTTTGGACACTTCTAGAAACCTCAATTTTAATTTTTGGGCGGTAGCTCTGTCCCCCTCTCACCCTGCCTATATAAGCCCCCACCTCTCACCAACTCCTCAGTTCCTTGTAGCTGCATTTAAATAAAGTATGTGAAAGGTAGGACACCAGAGGAGAGGAGGGTGGGTTTGTGTGAATTCACAGAAGACCACTCGAAGAACTATAATTATGGTAAGTAGCCCTTACCATAACTATATAACGTTCTTCTTCTTCATGATCTCTGTGAATGCATACAATGGGTAGACTAACAAGCTCAGGAGTAAGGATGGTGGGTGTCTGGACAAATAAAGACAAGACAGCAATATGGTATAACTGAAGAAACTATATTAAAACATACTTTGGAGATTTTCACATGGGGAAAGTAATCCCTGGGGAGATCAGGAGAGAAATGGGGCTGTTCCAGTTACAGCACCCCGTTTCACACGCCCCCTTCCTTCTCCCAATCTCCCGTTGTCCTCCATACGTGCTGCTTCCATTTCCCTCCCATTATGTTTTACTAATGAAAGTTCTTCGTTAGTAAAAAATTGCAGAACATAGCAGGAGGCAAATGGAAGCAGCACGGAGGGAGGATGATGGGAGATCGGGAGAAGGAAGGGGGCGTGCAAACGGGGTGCTGCAACCAGAACAGCCCCGTTTCTGTCCTGATCTCCCTGGGGATTACTTTCCCCATGTGAAAATCTCCTATGAGTAGCGTGTCAGTTACCCGAGGGTGGTTGTGCAAGTACTGCCCTGGCTAAGGCTGAGCCATCATTATTGGAAGAGTCCAATTTCTAATTCTTCACAAAGGTAAGGGTGGTGTTGACCACGTAGCCACTCTGCAAATGTTAATCAGTGTCACGCCATTCAGGAACACTGCTGATGTAGCTGGTGCTCTAGGAGAATGACTTCATATGGAGAAGGCAGAGGCACGCCCAGTACCTCATACGGAACCTGGATTGTTGAGGCAACCCATTTGGAGAACCGTTGAGATGAAACTGCGAGTCCCTTTTTGGGACCAGAATAGCAGACAAACAGTGTATTGGTGCGGCGGAATGTTGCCCTTCTATTCAGATAAAGTTCCAACACCGCCCGTACGTCAAGTGGGTGGTGAGCAGTGGCATCATTTGGCGTCAACAAGGCATTGAAAGATGGCAGAAATATATCTTGATTAAGGTGGAAGGAGGAGACCACCTTGGGTAGGAATGCCACATCTGGTCGGAGGACACCTTTATCTCTATAGAATTGAGTATAGGGGGCATCCGACTTGAGAGCAGAAAGTTCACTTGCCCTTCTTGCAGAAGCAATGGTGACCAGAAAGGCTGTTTTGAAAGACAAAAGATGTGTGTTAATCGAGTCAAAGGGCTCGAAGGAAGGGCATGGATATACCCTGTAGAACTAATTGGAGATCCCATGAGGTGACGGTCCCAGCCACTGGTGGGTGCAAGGTTTGTAACCTTGCAGGAAGCAATGGGAAAAGAGGTCCGTAAAGCAAGAGTGCATTCCAGGACATTGGAAATTTGAAGATACTGCTGACACATACATTCTCACAGAGGAGAGGGAAAGTCCTTTCACTGACAAGGAGGCTAGGAAGTCAAGAAGGAGTGGAATCGATGCCTCGGGGGAGATCCCTTTATTGCTGAGGAATTCACAAAACGTCTGCCACTGATACTGGTAGGATTTCAGTGTGGAGGGACAATGGGCCACTTCGAGTATAGACCTTGCTGAATCTGATAGATGCACTACTGGCTGAGGAGCCATGCTGTCAGGTTGATCATTTCCATTTCGGGATCGAAAACTCGGCCGTCCTGCGGTGACAGGATATCCGTCCGCAGAGGGAGACAGCGGAAGCACCTCTTGGAGAGAAGGAGAAGTGGGGCAAACCAAGGTTGTCTGGGCCACCAGAGCGTTATCAATATGCACTGCGAGTTATCACGTTTCATCTTTGCCATGACTCTGGAGAGGAGTGGAAATAGGGGGAAGGCGTAAAGCAGGGTTCCCATCCATCTGAACAGGAAGGCGTCTCCCAGATTTCTGTGTGATGGTTGCTGCCTCAAGGAGTAGAACCAGAATTTGGCATTCTGCTGTGTTGCGAAGAGGTCTCTGGTTGGTGAGCCACATTCTGTGAAGAGGGTCAACAGGACATCTGTAGCCATGGACCATTCATGGCAGTTGTCCTTGACTCGACTCAATGACAATTTGAGTTAAAAAGGGCGAGATGGGAATATGAGGCAGTGGAGGGGATTGCTTCTGGAGGTTGTGGAAGATGGGGTCATCCACATGTACATCCAGTTGGGTGATCGTCAATCTGAGTGACGCTGCTATGCAGTTCTCAACCTCAGCAAATTGCGAACATCTTCCATAGGAGATGGGGGGTCAACTTGTGTACCCTTGTTCTGAGGGGATGGCTTTGAAGATGGAATCTCGAAAGGTGACTCATCCGACCCATGATTTGGCATTCCTGTAAGCAGTGATGGCTAAGTGCTCTTGGCCGCCCTGCCTTGATTGGCGTTGTTGTCTTATGGGGGTCAGCAGGCTTAGGCGAAGGCAGCCCACAAGGTGACTTAGGGGTTCTAAGGGGCATCCATGGGAATTGCAGAGAAGGCTGATTCAGGTCCCATTTTGATGGGGATCTGGACCCCCGTCCATCCAGTCCTCGGTGAGGAGAGTCAACGCAAGCTGATTGGTGCGGCTTTGGCTACCGGTATCGGGGCTCATCTGGTGATTGACAGTACCTTCTATCCCGACTGTCTCTATGGTAGTGTGGTGAGTGGTCATGATGGTACTGTCTGCTGTAAGGTACCGGGGAAGGCTTGTCAAATTAGCACTACCAGGGGTCAGACCCCTAGTAGTACCGATCGGAGTGGATGCCCCTGAATGGAGGGACATCATAGCAGTACCACTTGTATCTGTGCCAGGACCAGTTGTCCTCATACCAGAGGGAGTTGTCATCCATGTACTGTGAACTGCAGGACTCCGAGCGAGAAGGACATGGATGCGGATGTGGTGAAAGAGACCTTGAGTTGGAACAGGACTGAGACCTTGGTACTGGCGACCTTGAATGTAGCCTTGGAGATGGTGTCCTCACCCTGTCAGGTACCACCTCTACTGGTGTCCAACGCAGAGACTCACCTTCAGAGCTGTACCGTGACCTGGGCTGTAATGGTACTGGAGAACAGGACCAGCAATGTTGAGCAGAGTGCGAGCGGGAGTGTGGCCTTGTCTGTCCCTGTGAGCAGGACTGGGAACAGGACTGAGAGCAGGACTGTCAAAGTTTCTGGTGAGAACTGGAGTGGGATTTGGAGAAGGACCGGTCGAGATTGTGGACCACAGTACCAAGAGCTGGCGGCAATTTCAAACGCGACACTCTGATGATTCTGATGCTTGGTGAAGAACCACCTGCTGCGTCATCTGATACATAGTCGGGCTCAGCTTCTTGGTACCGCTCTGGGGATGGTCAAATGCCTCTTTCCTGGAGGCGATACCGGGGAATCTCTGTCCACCCCACTCTTAGGCTTCTTCATCTTAGGATCACATGGCTGACTACCTGACTGTTTGGGCCACTTCCTTTCTTGGGACCAACCTACTCCCACTGGTCTTGGCCTTCTTGAGTGAAGGCTCCTTCACCACATCCTCCTTTTACCTGGATTCCAGTACCTTGCCTGACGGTACTGCTTTTTGATTACTCTTCAAAGTCCCAGTATCACCTGAACAGGACTTAGCAGTACAGTTGTCTCGCACCCGAGTAGACATTGGGGTGGGCTTCATGGTATCCTTAGAGGAGGACAGTATCATGGTGGAACCTTTTTCCATAGGTTCCTTGGGTGATTTAGGAGTGGTCCCTGAAGCAAAGGCCTTCACCAGGGATGGAGCAGATAGGTTCTGGTCGTAAAGGAAGGTCTTGAGCTTTTTACCCTGGTTTCTCCTGGGTTGGGGAGTGAAGGCCTTGCAGTGCATGCATGTTTTCATATCATACAATTCTCCTAAGCATAAAAGACACTTAGAATGACCATCAGATTCGCTCATCTTTGTCAAGCACTGGGAGCAAGACTTAAAGAAGCCTACGCCAGACATTTTCAAAGGGGGAGGCAGAGGAAAGTACAGTACTGTGTGGAGTCCAGAGTTCAAAAACTGAGTCAGTCCAGTCCAGAGGAGCCAAATTCAAAACAACGAACAAAGAAGAGTCCAATTCCAGTCTAAAGGTCAGTATTTTTGAAGAAAAGAGTAGTTTAAAGAACAATGGATGGCTGAGGTTTACTCTGAAGTTCCTTCAGTGCTGCTCACATGGCGAAAAAAAGGAACTGAGCAGTTGGTGAGAGGGGGGCTTATATAGGCCAGGGGAGAGGGGGTGGAGCTACCAACCAAATGTTTAAATTGAGGATTCTAGAAGTTTTCGAAGTGCTCTGCGCAGGTGCAGGATTAACCATTGTGTGCATTCACAGAGACCATGAAGAAGAAAAGAACTTGCCCAAACGGAACCCCTCCACAATCTTTTTCCGTCTGCTCTTTGATGTGGGAAGACTTGCTGCAATATGTCTCCAATCCATCTTTTTCTCTTTTAGATTAGTTTAGAAAGAATCTGACTATTGCTATCTAATAATGTATTTTCTTTATAAATGTTGCCCCAGTTGGGGGTTCTAACGGCTCAGTTACACAGCAGTTTTTATTGCAATATTTTTGCATCAGTGCTGCATAGTTTACATGATTTAGTGCAAAATTCGTTGATCTGTTTAGTTTTCCACTTTGTAGTTCATACAGGCAAAGGTGGGGGGCATGGCCTCCCAGGAACATCTGGGGGAAGATGCCAGGAAGATGAGAGGGAGGGAAAAAGAGAGAGATTATCCTTAGATTATCAGAGGAATGCCTGCTAGTTTTAATCCCTTAGCAGGGAGTGCTCCCTCTTCTTCCCAAAGCGAGACAGGTGGGAGGAAGGAGACAGCCTTTCAGCTCTGAGGAGCCATCTCCCCCAAGCCCCCCTTCCCCTCACCCACTCTCCCTCTCCCTTCCTCCCTCCCTCCCTCTCTCTCTCTCACACACATATACACACAGGGGAACAGGCTAACTGAGGATTCATCAGCCTCAGCAGCCAAGCAAGCCAGGAGGCAGACAACTGGGCAATTGGGATGGGGAGAGCACTGGCGGGATCTTTTCCATGGCTGGAAACAATAGTGGCTGGATCTTTTCATTTGAGGCTCCGCCATCTCTTTACAAGTCCAGCCCCTCTGTGGTCAGTCCAACCAATCATGGCTCAGCTCTGCTGTTGTTGTTTCAGGAAGATTGCTGGTAATTCACACAGACTTTTGCAAAATGGTAGTTCACACAATTGATACTCTGCTAAGTCGTGCTACTTTTCAAAAAAGTGCAAAATGGTAGTTCACACAATCGATAGTCCACTGAGTTGTGCTACTTTTCAAAAGTCAGGAAAAGTAGCAAAAGCCCTTATTATGCTATTTTTGAGTTTTTGAGCTCCCCCCCTTCTGAATGAGGCGATATTGTGGCGCAATGTGTGTGAACTATTAGGAATCTTAGTGAATTCCTCACGAAATTTATTTTGCCATGTAAAGGGGCCCTAACTTATTTTTATGCCTGCAGTTTGGTTCTTTCAAACTCACCATCCTCAAATGGGCACCTCCACTGTGGCTGGAGTAAAGAGTCTAACAGGCCTTTCATTCCAATAACAAACCCTTACAATCCTTCCCCTCTAACAGTTATCACATTCAGTACATGTTCAGTGATTGCCTGGGATCAGACAGAGGGAAAAAAATCTTGCTGGAGGAGGAGTATGGAGGGGGAAGGCACTGGCTATGAATTGTCACAAAAATAGAGTATAGACATTTGATTTTTTTGCACCTGATTAAAAAATTGTGGGTAGAAGTTTTGTGCATTCTATTTGACAGTAGGCATGGAAAGAATATTCAAAAATACTCATTTTTAAGTGTCAAGAAACCATGACAAGGAGAATCCTGGACTGACAAAAACATCTTTGCAATTTGGGGCTTATTCTGCACAAAAGTTGCATATGGTTGTTTTGCACAGGAAACAGCATTGTTTGCACAGGAAATAGCATTCTGTGCAAAAATTATATTTCTACACAGAAAAATGTTGTTTCCCATGTAAAAAACACTGTAATTGAGAACTATTTTTGAGCAAAATTTGCACAGAAAACAGCATTATCTGCACAGGACATAGCTTTTTTCCTATACAGATAATAATGGCTAATATCCTATTCAGTAGTTAGAATATTGTAAGCTGGACATACAATATTTTTATTTATTTATTTATTAAATTTATATCCCACCTGTCTCCCAAAAATGGGACTCAAGGTGGAAATTCCCATTTATCTCCAACATATTAAATGGCAGGTTTGTTGCAGGTTACTCTTAGGGGCAATGGCACAATGGAAGAATTCCCATTTATCGCCATGAATAACTTAATGTGACCACAAACACCTATCTGTGCAGCCTGGCAGTGCCCTAACTGAAATGTTTCCAAGGTGTCGAAGATCAGGGCATTGGGAAATAACATCTCCCTGATGTGGAATGCATTTGTGGCAGGACCCTGAACAATCTCTCCAAATACCTGTACTTAAGGTACCCTATGGATAGAAGCATTCTACTGTTAACCGAATAGCATGGGGTCCATAGGGACCTACTTGTGACACTCAAATTACAGTATTAAGTTGGGGAATATTAATTATCTCAAAGGTATGGCTGTGAGAGGTAATTTAAGGGACCTTTGCACCTGTGTATACCAGTACTCACTGATGAGACTCCAAACCAAAATGAAATAAAAATTGTTTTTATTGTAAAATAATCACGGAAGCATTCACACATGCACTCACATTCACAGGCAATCACACAAGGTTAATGAAGAATTAGGAGGAAGCATTTGGATAGAGGAATAGATTTGGGAAGTGGGCTATAATTACATGTCCAGAGAGCAGAGATTCGTGCAGCAAAGAAAGACTTAGACTTGGAGCTGAGGATGTGATAGCAAACCAGCAGAGTAATGGCATATGAAGAACTCTGCACACAGTGGCTCAGCAAACTGTCAGAATGATAGCATGTGAGGAACTGTGCACACATGGCTATGATTTGAGGGTAATATTTACTGTATACCTGACATTGTACCCTTAAGGGGTGTTTTGAGAGTAAAACAATGCTTGGATTAGTTTCGCACAGCTGACAAATAAATTGCATCTTCGTTGATTGCCACTAATGGTTGGAACATTAGAGTTGGTAGGTTTATGGCCTCCTCTGTATTGTGGATGGGAAAAGGTGTGAAGGAGCTGAGTGGGGATAATAGGTGTTCTGGTCACTGTTTGTTTTGGAATGTGATTCACTGCCAGGTGCATCCAGAGGAGATTAGCACATTCCTCCCTAACAGCTTCTAAGGGGGGGGGGGGTCACTTAATTCTGTTTGATTCTAGGGAATTTCCAATACACCTTTGTAGGCCCTAGTGACCTCCACTAACCCCTATGTTTGGGTTGCCCTGATCTACTTGAAATCACATGAAGTATCTAATAAGCCTAATTTTGAATTATTGGAGGGAGAGGGATGTATGGCCAGGTAACACTACATATGTTATTAGCAAGTGCCCAAGTCTTCAGAAGCTTGGAAGTGTTTCAGTCTAGGGTGCTGCCAAAGTGTGAAGGGAGGTGTGAGGTAGGCACCATCCATTGTAACTACAGTGATGGAGCTCTGCTATCATAGTTATGATAGCAATGTAGAAGCTTGGTCAATGTTTTTCTGCAGAAAAAAAATGCTGTTTCATGTACAGAAAATGCTGTTTTCTTGGGGGTGGGGGAACCACAAGTGAATTTTCTGCTGGATAAGTCCTGAATTGCAAATAGGCTTTGAAAACAGCATGGTTTTTGAAGACTTTCTCGCAGCTGTATGAAAATTGCTCAAAATACTTTTTGTTTCCTTCAAGAAGGAAATTAGTGAAGAATTACATCCCTAATTAAAAGTCACTTACCTGATTTCAGCTAAAGCAAGCCATGAGTGAATGAAGCCAAAGAAGGTTAATCATCGGGTATCATAAGCTCCATTGCTGCTTCAGTGGGACTTAGCATTTGTGACTAAGGGCTTGTCTACACTGGCAAGAATGCTCTGTGTTCCAACTGGAGTATTCCAGCCCTGGGCCTGTGGTGTCACCCCCACCCCATACCTGCCTTTCTGTTGCAGCAATCGAAGTGTGTCCTCACAGCCCATATGTGAACTGGCACTTCTCCTCCCCATGCTGGTTGTGTCTTCTGAAGCCAGGAATGAGGTGCCCGGCCATGGTCACATGGCTGGGTGGATCACGATGACCTCAGCAGATGTGATGTGCATGACTTAGATAGGAAGTGGCTATGCTGGGCACCATGTGGGCCATGTGTGCAGACGTGTTACCTGCTGTGGTAACAGAACTCACTGTTTTCTCCAGAAAAACTACAGGAAACAGTGAGGATTTTTTAAACTACGTGTCTACTCTGTTTTCATAGAATCATAGAATTGCAGAGTTGGAAGAGACCACGAGGGCCATCCAGTCCAACCCCCCTGCCACGCAGGAAATCTTGATCAAAGCATCCCCGACAGATGGCAATCCAGCCTCTGTTTAAAGACCTCCAAGGAAGGAGACCCCACCACGCTCCGAGGGAGCGTGTTCCACTGCCGAATAGCTCTTACTGTCAAAAAGTTCCTCCTCATGTTGAGGTGGAATCTCTGTTCCTGGAGCTTGCATCCATTGCTCTGTGTTCCAGTCTCCGTGTTCCAGTGTTTTAAGGGGTATTTTTGCCCCAGAATGTCATCAGAACTGCCCAGATGTTGTCGGGAAAGTTCAGACTAACATTGGGGGAAAAACCCTGCACCGTCCAGACTCCTGGGTGCTGGAATGGGGGTGGGGGGAAAAGCCATTTCTTTTGGCGTGTCTAGACAAGTCCTAAGTTAACTGGATGGAAGCAACAAATGCTCTGACTTCTAATGTATTTTTGTTTCAGTTTGTTCCAGAATTACTGGAGTAACTACACTACAAAAACCTGGATATGGCATAAACATTGAAGAGATATGCATGTGTGAGATATCTTCAGCTCTACTTTTATATGAAATGTGCCAGAAATCTTAAATGATGCTCATCATGGCAAACTGGCAGTAGTGGAACATATGAGATTCCAGAAGTCTGTAGATGGCAATATATTTTTCACTAGGATAAAAATATAAGTAAGTATCTTTCATCTCAATCAGTATTCAAGGCACAAAATACCTACGTAAGAACAAACACCTGAAGAACTGTAGCATCACCATACACCATACTATGATTTAGGATTTAGTTCTGTGATATACAGATATAAGCTACATAGTATGTATGTTTGGCAGCTGAAAACTCAGGAAGAGGTTAATCAAAGTAACTGTTTCTTGTGCTGACTTATATGTCTCCAGTTAACGTTCTTTGGTCACCTGTAGCCAGCATTTCCTGGTTCCTTTGATTTAACTGTACATCCTATATATTACGCTAGCATCCAGACCAGTTAAGAACATCAGAGCAGCTATACTGGGTCAGATCGAATACCTGTCATGTCATAGTTTTCTTCCAGTAGAGCACAGTGGGACAAGGCTATGCTAACCATGGTAGGCTGATGCCATAAAAAGAGGAAGAAAAGCCTTGGAAAACCAAGTGCAGTGAACACAAGCCTTATAGGCAATGACTAGTGGGACAGAAACACAGGTTAAGAAACTGGTAACATAACTCTGCCTAGCCACTATTAAATATAGTGCATCCCAGTGGAGATGTACTGGAGGACAACCAGGCAGGCAATAGGTAGAAATATATCCAGCTAAAGAAACACATACTCCCAGGGTGTTCTGCAGTTTGCACTTACCACATGCACCACAATTGGAATACCAAAAAAACAAAAAACAAACAAACAAACAAACCAAATACCTGTCTAGAGCAGATTTTGCTGAGACCCCATTAAGCCTATTCTTCACCACAGCTGAAGAGAAGTTCATTTCTTTGTCTGCTCTATTTGAGATACCTTTACACCCAAACTTCCTTCCCTGTCTTCCTTGTGCTTGCCTCCTTTCAAATAATACCACATTAGATAAGGGTTTCAGTGTTCTGCTGTTCTCAGCATCCCTCCCATCTGGAATGTCTGGTCACTGCCTGGCCACTGAAATCATTAGTGGAAAACCACTTGTTTCACTTTGTTGAAGCCAAAAGCTGAAATCAGTCTCTGGACATTATCAGACTAGCATCTAAAAATGCTGTAATTCCATGACTGAGGAAAGCAGAAGCATAGTGGCATGATTACAGTAATTATTTCACATTGCTGTAATTGCACAATACTACCACCATGGAATTATTGCATGACCACCACTAGTGATTTAAGAATGAGATTTCAGCTCGTGCTATAGTAACACTTGTCTTCTCATTGCCTTCTAATGACAGAGTATTAATGCCTCCTGCTGGCCAGCGCATACGCCTTTAAGAAATTTTCTCTTACTTCCGCGATTTTGCATGGGCAAGATTTTGGCTATTCTTGTGAGAAGATGTGAGACATCACTCTAAAACACTAAAAACAAATAAATAACCAAAGAAATTCACAAATAAACAAATAAACATTAAAAGGTACCAAGAAACGGCAACAGTTGATAAAAAGAGCATCCTGTAGGTCCTCTTCAGGTTCTGCCCCAGAAGTTTAATTATGTGTTCTTGTTGGGAAAGGGAGGGGGAGAAGAGGACTGCCCATACATGCTGGAATCATAGAATCATAGAATCATAGAATTGCAGAGTTGGAAGAGACCACGAGGGCCATCCAGTCCAACCCCCTGCCATGCAGGAAATCACGATCAAAGCATCCCCGAAAGAATCACACAATTACAGTGGGATGTGATTATTGCATGCTCATCAATACCACTAAAAGTGCGATATTGAGGGCTATTGACAGCTTTGTTCATCGGTTAAAAGGTATGCCTAACTAATGGGTGGAGCATGCATGGACCACAGGAGGATGACAACACTGTGTGATAACAAGAACCCATTTGTAATGCTACTGTGTTGTAATTTCACTATTTCAGCCCCATCTGATACAGTCTTCTGAATCACAAGCAATAAGGGCTTTGCCCCAGTGCCTGATCAACTCTGCTTCCCTCAACAACTTTGTTCTGGCCATGAATCCCTTCTATAGCCTATGCTGAAGCCCATTTCTCCAGAGCTTCTTGCCCACTGTAGCTGCAGAGTCACCTTGGCACTTGAGCTGCACATTCAGGGTTCATCTACCTAGGAAAGATCCCTTGCCAGCCCTATTTTGTCTTCTGGAAATCACATCCATACATGTTGTAACATCCTTCTCTTTTACCCATTTTCCTATCTGAATGTGAGTGGGCACATGGAAAGATTTCTCGGTCTATCTTTAAACCAGTTTTGTTGGAAATCTGGCCCATTCAGTGAAATCCTTCCCTGCTTAGTCAGTGAAAAAGTTCAGGACCTAGTTTTATTTCAAGCAGTTCCCCAGGGTTCCTGTTACAGTCTGGATCCTCATTCCAGCATGCCAGCTTCTTCTATAAGAAGCAGGGCCGGTTTAACCTGTCTGCCAAATCAGCATTGGCAGGGGGCCCCGAGGTCAAGAGGGGGCCCCGAGGTCAAGAGAGGGCCCTGTGTTGGCCTCCTTAATATGAAAATAATGGGATTTCTGGTTTAAAATACCATAGAGTTGCCTTGGAAGGCCTAGAAAAGGGCTAGGGAAGACACATTTTCTAGGAAGACTCTATGGTAGGTGTGCTGTTTTGTGCCCCACGGATAATGAATCCAGGGATACGGGGGTCCTACTATAATCTGAACATCCTGTACGGTGAATAGGTTAGGTTACATTGATCTGAGATAAACATATGGGGGCCCCAAAGTAAAGCATTGCAGGGGGCCCCAAAATTCCTTAAACCGGTCCTGATAAGAAGCTAACCTATGACATAGAATATAATCTGAATTGTTGTGGGACAAAAGAACTAGAATGGAAATCCAGGAGAATCTGTCAGTTTACAGTGTAATGGGAAAGGTGACAAAGGTATGCTTAGTTCAGTTGTTATTATTTCAGCCACTGCCATCTGATACTGACTAAGCACAAGAAGTAGTTGCTGTAAATCACTTGAACCACTGCAAAATCTTGTCCTTTTCATTTCCCCTACTCATCTTTCCCTCTTCATATTAACCACCCAGAAGCCCTACAAATCCCTTCCATCAACCTTTTGCAGCTTCCTAGAAACTGATTGGGTACTCAATCTGGTGGTCCATTTCAGCTAGGTATGACCACAGACTAGCTTTTCAGCCTCCACAGAGCTCGCTTATGGCTTCAAATGCATTTCTAAGCTTATTTCTCCATACTGAAATATTGTTTATGGATTTCTAAGCTTTTTATTTAATTCTGTGCCTTTTATGGGTAGTATACATCACATTGTCCACTGCATATGAGCTAATCAATTCTCTACTAGAATTTATATACCGTAGATATAATGCTAATTCTCCATGATTATTCTACACACACATACATGTGTGTGTGATTTTTGTTTGTATTCAGTAAAAATCCCCGAGAAATAGCTCTGTGTGACCATCAGTTACTGGGGGCTTGCCTAAATGACATAATCCTCATTTCTATTTCTGTGCATTATTGCAAATTCACAGCAGTCTTCATTTGTCTCCATGTTTTTTTGGCAAGATTGCTGGTATGTGAAGCTATCCATGTTTGATGTTCACACAGGCATGCCAGTGAATCAAAATGGTAGCTGTGAGTGGATTACATGTGTTTTTATACTCCACAAGTTGCCACTGCCAAACAGTAGGTTTGCTTGTTTTTTACAGTAAAGCTAAGGTGTGGAAGTGCAACCTTCTGCCTAAACAAGCTTTTAAAAAAGCAGCTGTTTTGTCACCTCAGAGCATGATCACTTCTGCAAAAATCCAACAATGTGGTTTTGGCCACTTCATTGCTGGCAAGCTCCACCCCCTGAATACATCTGACCAATCAGGTTTGCACTTCTGCTTTCATCAGGAATGTGCTTTCATCAGTGCTGTACATGCACAATCCTAAATACACACTGGTCTGACTATGTGACTAATGTTGCTGTCCTTGAGCAAGCAGGGATCACCAGCATTGAGACCATGATACTGAGAACACAGCTGCGCTGGGCAGGGCATATTTCTAGGATGGAGGACCATCGCCTCCCAAAAATAGTAATCTACGGTGAACTCGCCATGGGCCAATGTAAGAGGGGCACTCCAAAAAAGCGATACAAAGACTCCCTGAAACAACATCTCAGGCTCGGCCAAATTGATCACTAACAATGGTCCGCCCTAGCCTCACATTGGGAGGCATGGAGACGCACTATCCACAATGCTGCAGCCTTATTTGAGAACTCACGTTGAATGAGTCTTGAAGAGAAAGACAACGCAGAAAGGATCACAACCCGGAAACATCACCCAAGGAGACCTTCTGCTGTGCTTTCTGCAACCAGACTTGTTTATCTCGGATTGGCCTTTTTAGTCATCAGCACGCTTGCAGAAAGTGCGGGATGAGTCCTTCCTGAATCTTCGTTTGTGAAGAAAAGCCAGAGAGAGAGAGAGAGAGAGAGAGAGAGGGAGAGGGAGAGGGAGAGAGAGAGAGCTGTGATCCAAATTGCTTGCCCCAATGAGCAAGAATGCACATTTCCCTTGCATTATTTTAAAAACTTTGGGAAAAGCCATGAAGGGTTTTCCCATATAGTATATGGCATTCTTGTCCCCAGTCCTTCCGAATATGGCAAATCACTGTGGGATACCATTTGGACAAACCATATTCTCCTTGAATTCTATGAGGAGTATTTTCACCATTTAGACAAGTCCTGGGACAAATCTACTAAGATGTGCTGCCTCCAACATATACCTTAGAAGACATTTCATGTATACATGTCTGGAGAACATACTTGTTAACAATACTGACTTTTCTTCATCTTATCTGATTATGAGAGCTAAAAGGCCATTATAACTGATCTCTGGATGATAAGAATTCCAACCAATGAGATTCAATTAATACAAAAATTGGCCCATCTCTTCCTTATAGGTTTCCGTATACTGATTACACTTGCTATATATTCAAATCAGAATGTTCCTTTCTCTCTCTCTCTCTCTTTCCCCTTCTCTCTTTCTTTTATAAAGAAAGATTTTCACAAAGCTTCTTTTAGAAAAACCTGTCATTGTTTCATTATCATCAATGACTAGGACTGTTGTGTCTCACAGTGGGGTCTGCCATGTTAACGATATGACTGTGTATTCCTCAGCAGGAGTCTATACCTCATAGAGACAGATTAAGAAGATAAAGAGCTACTTAGATGACATTACAATATAGCAATTCCTACTATTATTTTGGCAGATACTACTGTAGCTCAAGCCTACATTTTACAAAGTGGCTTGAAAAGTCCTTAAATGAGATTTAGTATTAGAAACATTGTGTTGACATAGGCTTCATGTTCATATGAAATATAAGATAAAGTTATATCTTCTTCAGGTTAAACTCTGTTGGTGTGAAAATCACCAAAAAGGGTTTTTTTGTGGGTTTTTTTGGTGTGTGTGTGTGTGTCTCACAGACAAATATTACAAAATGGTGTTCCTTTTACATCAGGCTTGCACAATGTGTGGTCCACCAGCCCTACCAGCCATGCAGCTCACTAAAGAGCTTGGTAAACTTGGCTTGGTTGGCCTTTCTGTTTTAATAAATATGTGGGGCACGGGATCACTATGACAAACCTCAGTACATGGTTTAGCTGGGCTTTGCACAGTTTAGACAGGCACAAGGAACATAGCAAAAGTTAATACTATAGACTTTAATCCAGTAATTTGACTCTGACAGAGCTTATATGAATTTTCACAACAATCTTGTGAGGGAGGTAAAATTAGGAGAACGACTTTTCTGAAGCCACCCGGTGAGCTTGGATCCCACTAACTTGAGACCTGCTTGCTTGGAAGTGTTGTAAGGATACACATCATCCCCCCCCTTAAATTGAGGTCAAATACAAGACCTCAATTTAATTCTAATCCAAACAAAGATTTCTATTCAGATGTGTTTGCAGTGGAAGCAGACCCTGACCCTGATCCTCAGCGGCAGCCACAGCGTGTGCAGGCCTTTCACCCTCCTGCAAGTGCTTCGCATCCCGAAGGGGCTCCCTCAGCCCAGGACTTACCAGAGGACGGAGGACCGGACGGCGCACCACGAGCAGAGCCAGGAACTCAAGTCCAGGTGAGACAGTCTGCGAGGGGTAACAGGGGAGTGCCTCCTTTGAGATTCTCCTACCTAACCACAGGGGAAAGCCTTCTGGAACCCTCTGACTGTCAGAAGATCAGAGGAATGCCAAAATCTGATTCTGAGAAATGGGTGAAAGCAGCAATAGAGGAAATGGAGTCCTTATATAAAAATAAAACATGGACTTTGACAGAATTGCCAAAAGGCAAGAAGGCAATTGGCTGCAGATGGGTCTTTACAACAAAGCAAAATGCAGAAGGGGAGATTGAAAGATATAAAGCCAGACTTGTAGCTAAAGGTTACAATCAGCAATTTGGAGAAGATTTTCATGAGACTTTCTCCCCAGTTGTTACACACACAGCTATTAGAACCCTATTGGCTGTTGCAGCTTCCAAGAGAATGCATGTACAACATCTAGATGTGAAGACAGCGTTTCTTTATGGAGATCTAGATGAGGAACTGTACATGGAACAGCCTTCGGGATTTGTAGGACCTGGAAAGGAGCATCTAGTATGTAAACTTGAGAAAAGCTTGTATGGATTAAAGCAAGCTGCCAAAAAGTGGCACGAAAAGCTAAATCTGCTCCTTATCAAAGAAGGATTTACCCCAGGCACTGTTTACCGATGTGTTTACAAAAGATTCAGAAACAATAGATGGACTTACATTGCCAGTTATGTTGATGATTTGATTCTGTGCAGTCAAGACAAAGCAGATAGTCAAGAGATACTCCTGAATCTCCAGAAAGAAATAGATATTAAAAGTTTGGGAGATATCTCACACTATCTTGGAGTACAAATTGAAAGAGACTGTGATGGAAGCTTCTTTCTTAATCAAAAGCAAAAGATTGTAGATCTTTTGGACTGTCTTGGTTTAAGAGATGCAAAGGATGCTCTAACGCCAATGGAAGTGGGCTTCTTAAAGAGCAATGAGGCATCTGAACCTTTGAGAGACAGTGAAAAGTACAGAACTGCAGTTGGAAAACTTCTGTACATAGCAAACTTCACTAGACCTGATATTGCAAATGCTGTTGGCATCTTATGTAGAATGGTTAATTCTCCTACTCTTTGAGATTTTACTGCAGTGAAGCGAATTGCAAGATATTTAAAAGCGACTGCTGACTTCAAACTGATGCTGCCAGCATGTGACAAGCCACGACTGATTGCCTATGCAGATGCTGATTGGGGCAGTGATTTGGTGGAGAGAAAATCTACCAGTGGAAACATCATCTTCTATGGTGGTGGAACAGTAAGTTGGACAAGTCCGAAGCAGAGTACAGTGGCGGATAGTTCCACAGGTGCCGAGTGCTTCTCAGTGAAAACAGCTTGTGATGAAATCAAATGGCTGCAGAATTTGCTTCTGGATCTTGGGATAGAGGAACCCAAGCCAACCATTTTGATGCAAGACAATCAAAGCTGTATCAAGATTTCTCAGAGTGACAAGCCTCTGAAGAAGAACATTGACATTGCTTTCCACAAGGTGAGAGAAATGTGCCAGAGTCAACTTGTTCAACTGGAGTACTGCAACTCAGAAGAAATGATAGCTGATGCTTTAACAAAGCCTCTTCCTAAGGACAGTTTCCTTAGACTACGAGAAGAAATGAAGATTGTTCCTGAAGCACCCTATGATTGAGAAGGGGAATGTTGTATGTGGGGAAATAATCATTGTAATGTAAAAGCAATCTTGTGTACCTCATTCACAATCTTAGATAAGTCTAGGGTTTTTCCCTGCATGCATTTTGTTCTCCCAAAATTCCCTTCTCTTACTTCACTGGGCACTTCTAGCCAACTAGAAGTGCTGGATGATTCACACATGACCTAATTTGAATTTTACTGCTTTTGTGTGACTTCTTTCTCTTCTGAATCTGACTCTCCATGAGAATGGAGGCATCTTAAGCTTTCCTGTAACCATGCCATGATGCATCGGAACCCAGCCCACGGCTGGTGAGTCTTTCCTACCCATTCTTAGTTAAGGACTTTTTCTTATGTTTGTTTTAGTATGTAGATTGAGACTGATATACCTTCAGTAAACTTTGTTTTGCATTTTAAACTGACTCCTTTGTTTTGTAATGAGTCTAATTTAACTGGGTGATCCCAGATCTCTGAATACACTTTCAAATGATAATAGAGCTTAAGTCTTCTTCTTAATCGCACTCTGCATAAAGCGTGAAGTCAAATGTGACTGAATGATTTTACCTTTTTTTAAAAAAGGAGATAATTCTTGTTGTTTTTAAAGGACTAGATCCTGCAATTTTATTTTTAGACTCATTACCTTCCTACAGGTTCATTGCTATGTGCAGTTGTCACATGCATATTTAATTTTCAAGTGCCTCTATCCTGCAAGTCTTTTTTTGGGGGGGGCAGTTATGGCCATTTGTGCCTTATATACCTTACGTGTCTGTTTGAAAAATGCTTCCAATACACATCTATACCTGTTTGCACCTTACGCTATTTCTTGTGTTATTGTTGTTTTTCATGAGGTAGTGCTGCTGGTTGCTTGATGCATGACACTCCCACCATCTGATAGGGGTAGCCTGCTAGTCTCCCATTTGTGAGAATTCACAGAGATCATGATGAAGGACAGGTTACTTACCTGTTACTGTACTTCTTTCAGTGGTAATCTGTGAATTCACACAAACCCGCCCATCCTCCCCTCATGTGACCTGCCATTCCTTGGTTTCATTGATGCTGCTATGTGGCAGACATGGATCTGAGGTACTTTTGGTGGGCCAGAGGTATTTATACCCAGAGGAAGGTGGGCAGGGCTGCTGCCAAAAGCTGTAGCTGACTGCTTTGGAATGTTCCGAATGCTGTTTCTGTACAGGTGCAAAACACATTTGTGTGATTCACAGAGACCACAATGAAGAACTGCATGGTGCTGCTTCCCAACCTACATCCTTTTATGCAGCACAGAGACATATGTTGTTTTCTCCTCACTGGATAAAGTTGAATTAACACTCACAGACAGGTCTGATTTAGCCAGGGTTGTCCTGAAACATCTGGACAAGATGACACCCCTCCCTGATGCCACATACAAAAGCTGGCTGGATGACTAATTAAATACTACCAAGGGAAAGGCATCCTCCATCACACCTGAGGGACTTAAGGCCAATTTAGGGAAGCAGGGTGGGCCACATGGCATAAACACTTTTGTTCTCCAACAGAGAAAGTAGCCAGCATGGACTCCATGCTGCCACTAGCACCTGCCATCTGAGGCAGTTACTTTTCTGTGTCTAATGGGAAGGCTGGCCCTATACTTGGCTCCTGACTTTAATTCTCCAGCAGCCACTCGAGCCTGTCCCTCCCCCAGCACAAGCATCTTTGGCTCAGTCTAGATATGCTGGCTGACAGTACACAGCGCATTAGCAGCATGTTGTGCAGCACCATTCAAGTTTATTATCACAGTGAAAGCCTGATGATAGCATCTGTGAAAATGTAACTGAGCCATCAAGGAACTTGCAGAATTGAAGTGATGCTAGCATACAGAGACCAGTGATCATTAAAACAAACAAACACCAAAACACCCCCCTCCTCCCTACAGACAAATGTGAAGCAAGCTAGACAGTATGACATAGAGAACAACTCACAAACACTCCCACTATAGATCAGTGTATTTCTGTTGATACTGTCACTTTCTGTACCGCTTCATGTGCAGTAGATGGATGCTACTCCTGGGTACATTGGCACAATGTCTTGGACTGTTTACAAATTCACTTCTGCTGTGAATCTTGTCACCTCAGTTGACAAGGTTTTCTTGAATTCTTATAATCTAATGTAAATGCTGTTTGAATGGTTTTTGCAGTGGACTAAATACCCCTTGGGCAGGATGTAAACCAAGCAATGGAGACATAGGTGAGAGGAGAGGAAAAGGAGACAGCCAGGAGCAGGTAGGAGTCCCTGATTAGTTGTGTAACTTTTCTGTTTGTGTGCGAAAGTTAACTGAAAACCACCAAATGTGACATTTCTGATTGCATGTGACTACAGTTGGTTGAATCACTATAGGACAAGGTGTGAAGGTTAGTGAAAGCCATGCATCTTATACTTTTCCAGGACAAAATGAAGACAAGTACCAGGAAGGAAAACTGCAAGTATCATCTGTAATGTCAAAAGTGAAAAACCCTTGTTCTAACTCCATATATTCTAAGGGTGCATCCACACTGTACAAATAATCCAGTTTGAAACTAGATTATTTGTAATGGCTCCTTCCTCTGGCATCCTGGGATTTGTAGTTTGGTGAGGCACCATCACTCTTTGGCACAGAAGGCTAAAGCTCTTGTAAAACTACAAATCCCAGGATTCCATAGGAAGGAGCCATGGAGCCATTATTTGTGCAGTGTGGATTAGGCATTACACACCTCAATGTTGTAAAGTAGGAGTCCATTAAGAAAACATTGCTATAAAAACAAGTACTGATTTTCTACACCAGATACTTAGTTATGTATGTGTAACTATGCAACATCTCCTGGCCTGACCCCTCTCAGACCACTTTCACAGCCAATGGCTGAATCTGGTGAAGGAAGTTTTCATCTCTATTCTGCCAGCACGCGAGCCTGTGACCATCAGAAGCAGGGCCCCCTGTTTCAATTTCTTGTTGCAACTTCACTTGCTGGATGTAGTGGGTTGGAAATGTCATCCTCCTTGTTCACCAGCTGAACAGACCTCCTTCTTCTGATCTAGCTATTGGCTGTTAAGGTGGGCCAACTGGGCATTTATGTAGTTTTACCGTACAACTACGTAGTCATGCTAAATACAGAGTAGTTACAGATTCGTGATGCTAGGTTACAAATCCATAACTGCAATACTGAATGCCAGCCAAGATTTTTTTTTATTAAAAGGTTTTATAAAAAGGAAAGTCTCATACAGATAAGAATGCGTTAAAATGGGGGGCTTAAGCAAGACTGGCGTTATGCCAAAATAGCTACCATTTTATTGGATCTTTATAAACTGGATGTGCCATTGATGACAATCTTTTTTGTTTGATGATGGGAATATTGTACATGTAAGCTTATTCTTAGACAAAAAATTAAGTGCTCGCTCTGCACTCGCACTGTCATCCCTTCTTTAAAGTGGCACAGACCTGACTTTTCCTCAGTCAATTAACTTATTTTTCCCCTTGACACTTGTAGTGAATACAAATACTCAAAGCTCCAGAGCTATGGACTGTATAGTGAGAACTTCTAATGAAACCATCATTTATCCTTATAACAAGCAAGGAATATATATTTTCCCCCCCCATACCTACCCAAATGTCAGCTGTTGTGTGTACTTTTCATGAGACTAAAAAAAGAAAAGAAAACTAGTGGAGAGATTATTTGTTGGCTTAGTAGATTAGATACAAGAGCTTCTGCAAATTAAAAACAAAAGCAGCTTTGCAATGTATTTACTCTTTCTGGAAACAAAGATCATTCTTTTCCTTAGTATAATTAAAAATAAAAAAGTGTGCAGAGCAGTGTTTAAGTAAACTTGGAAATTGTTTTTCCATTTGACATTATCTAGAAAATATTTTTCTATCCAGGTTTGGGTCAATTTGTGGTTCTTTGGGGAAAATGTTTATGTTAATAAGGAGACGATAGCATTATGATCATTTTTATTAAAAAAATAGTACTAAACATGAAAGTGAATGCATAACACTGTTTAACACTATATAATAATCTCCATGTATTTTTTAATGTATTGCTTAGAGTTCCAACTTCCTTAATGTTTGTTCTAATTATGCAGGGTTTTCCTTGCAATTTATTACAAAAAAAGTGTGAACACATTCTTAAGAGGTAAAGTCTGTTCTTTTGAACTGATTAAATCCCTTGGGCTATAATACATCTCATTAAGCTGGTGACATTAAGAAGACACACACACACACAGAGAGAATAATCTTTAGTAAAGAATGGCTTCAGACTATACTGTACTGTTGACAAAGTAGTTCTAGGACAGACACAGAGGTGCATGAATACAGAATACCTGACAATAATCCTGATTATGTCACCATATGTTATCCCTTATCTGGAATCCCAAATTCTGAAATACTCCAGAATCTCAAATTGTCTACATGGGTGGCTGAGATAGTAGAGATCATAGAATCATAGAATTGCAGAGTTGGAAGAGATCACGAGGGCGATCCAGTCCAACCCCCTGCCACGCAGGAAATCTTGTTCAAAGCATCCCCAACAGATGGCCATCCAGCCTCTGTTTAAAGACCTCCAAGGAAGGAGACCCCACCACGCTCCGAGGGAATGTGTTCCACTGCTGAACAGCTCTTACTGTCAAAAAGTTCCTCCTCATGTTGAGGTGGAATCTCTGTTCCTGGAGCTTGCATCCATTGCTCCGTGTTCCAATCTCTGGAGCAGCAGAAAACAAGCTTGCTCCATCCTCAACGTGACACCCCTTCAAATACTTAAACAGGGCTACCATATCACCTCTTAACCGTCTTTTTTCCAGGCTAAAAATACCCAGCTCCCTAAGTCTCTCCTCATAAGGCATGGTTTCCAGACCTTTCACCATTTTAGTTGCCCTTCTTTGGACACACTCCAATTTGTCCATATCCTTTTTGAACTGTGGTGCCCAGAACTGGACACAGTATTCTAGGTGAGGTCTGACCAAGGCAGAATAGAGCGGCACTATTATTTCCCTTGATCTGGACACTATACTTCTATTGATGCAGCCCAAAATCGCATTGGCCTTTTTAGCTGCCTCATCACACTGTTGACTCATGTTCAACTTGTGGTCTTCTAGGACTCCTAGATCCCTTTCACATGTAGTCTCATTCAGCCAGGTCTCCCCCATCCTATATCTATGCATTTCATTTTTTTCACCCTAAGTGCAGTACCTTACATTTCTCCATATTGAATTTCATTTTGTTAGCTTTCGCCCAGCTCTCCAGTATTCTGTGCTGGATTTCCCCTATTGTGTCCTCTGTTCCTTTATCCTCAGGTTGGTCACCCTTTTCCTTTCTGAAAACACTGAGGCAAAGAAGGTGTTGAGTAATTCTGCCTTTTCTCTGTCCCCTCTTAGCATTTTAGCATCTTCTCCGCATAGTGGCCCTACCATTTCTTTCTTCCTCCTTTTGCTGTGGACATACCCCCCCAAAAAACCCTTTTTATTGTTCTTAACCTCTCTAGCAAGCCTGAGCTCATTCTGCACTTTAGCTTTTCTGATTTACTCCTACAAGTGTTCGCTGTTTGAATTCTTCTTTGGTGATTTCACCCTTTTTCCATTTCCTATACATGTTCCGTTTAAAACTTAACTCCGTTGAAATTTCTTTAGTCATCCATCCTGGTTTCTTGAGACACCTCCCATTTTTCTTCCTCAATGGTACTGTTTGAAATTGTGCCTTCAGTATCTCCTTTTTGAGAAAGTCCCATCCATCTTGAGGTCTCTTCTCTTTTCGTATTCCTGACCATGGGATCACCCCCAGTATTTCCCTGAGTTTATTGAAATCAGCTCTCCTAAAGTCTAAGAATGTGTGTCATGGGTGTGATGATCAGACATGGCAAAAACTGCATCAGAAGATCTTGATGAGAACAGGAACAGGGTTATTTTCAGACAATGTTGCCCTTCAGCATCCTAGGGGCGTAGTGTAGGTTTGAGTAAGGCCTCCCATTTTATTTGCAGCTTGTCCCCATCAATAAAAAAAGGAAACCTCATCCATGGAAGTGCTATGCCCCAGGAATGGCTAAGGATGTGGGCTTCTGATAATGTCACACTTCCTGTTCTCCTCCCATTCTTCTGATGTAGTTTGAGATGTGTGTTTTTTTTTTTTTTTTGGCCACATTCCATCATGTCTGATAATCTCCAGTGAAACCTTTGCTTTTTGATGGTTCAATATACACAAACTTTGTTTCATGTACAAAATTATCAAAAATATTGTATATAAAATTACCTTCAGGTTTATAGAGTTTATATGAAACATAAATGTGTTTAGACTTGGGTCCCATCTCCAACATATCTCATTAAGTACATGCAAGTATTCCAAAATCTGGGGGGAAAATCCAAAATACAGAAGACTTCTGGTCCCAAGCATTTTTCATATGGAATAGTTGGATATGGGATACCTGTATAATTATTTATCCTGCTACACATTTTTTACAGATACGTTTTTGTGTAGCTGCACTGATGTTTTACAAATAATGGGTTGGGAGCTATTGGTGAAGGTTTAATTTTGCCATTACAATTTTATGCAGTGGAATTATCTGCTAATTCAGGATATAGTACAGAATTATCACCTATGCTTTTTCATTTCATTATAGCAAAAGAACCTTATCCTAATTGTGTTTCCCCCCCTTATTTTCATCTGTCTGACTCTCACTGTCCTTGCAAATCAAATAACAAGGAATGGAATAGGATGGTATCAGATGTGCCCAAGTGCAGAATCTACGATGAAGAAGAAAAACCCACATAGAATCAGCTGTCTGATTACCTGATTTCATAAATCAGGTGAAGTGCAAGATGTTGACTGTAAGACTTCCATCTATTTAAACATCAGAGTGTGAACATGTGTATAAAATGGCACATTGTGATATTGGCAGCCAGCAGAAAGAAACATGGCTATTAAAACTGCAATGAAAATATTACATCAGCAGTACTGTAGTTTTGCTACTTTATGATTCAACAGTCTGAGTTGTTTTGTTTAGTCTCACCTAGAACAGACTGACTGAATCAAAGATGAAATGGCAAGTGAACACATAGGTAAACCCCATTAACTTATTGGGTTTACGGTAGTCAGGAGAAACAACAGGATTCAGACGAATGTAAAGACACAGACACAGACACACACCTTGACAGTTTGTCTGTAGGCTGTTTGGAGAACAGATATTATATACCTTTGATTGAAGAATAGCACATTTAGGTTTTCTGTGGTTTTTTTCTGGGCTGTGAGGCTGTGTGCTGGAAGAGTTTATTCCTGACGTTTCGCCAGCATCTGTGACTGGCATCTTCAGAGAATGGTTGGGTAGGAGTGTGGGGAGGGTTTATATACTGTGAGCCCCTGTTGGAGAGGATATGTAAATTTGTGTGTTTGAATGGGTAGTTCCTGGGGGGAGATATGCTAGGAGGATTAGTGTTTGTTTGGTTAATGGCCGATTATCTTCTGGAAATCCCCCTGTCCCTGGATGGAGTTCGTTTGCAGGTGTTGAGTTTTGATTTTGGTGTTTTTCAAGACTGGTAGCCAAACTTTGTTTACTTTAAGGGTTTCTTCTTTCCTGTTGAAGTAGTCCTGTTGAAGAAGTTGAAGTAATGTTTGTGGATTTCAATAGCTTCTCTCTGCATTCTGACATGATAGTTTTTGGCCTTGTCCAGAATTTCGGTGTTTTTAAATAACATTTTCTGTCCACGTTGGTTTATAATGTGTTCTGCTACGGCTGATTTTTCTGGCTGGCCCAGTCTGCAGTGTCTCTTGTGTTCCTTGATTTGTGTTTGCACACTGCATTTAGTGGTCCCTATGTAAACTTGTCCACAGCTGCTTGGTATGCGGTAAACTCCTGAGGTTATGAGGGAGTCTCTTTTGTCCTTTGCTGAGCGTAGCATTTCTTGGATTTTCCTGGTTGGTTTCTAGTTTGTTTGGAGGTTGTGTTTCCTTATCAGTTTCCCTATTCTGTCTGTGACTCCTTTGATTTATGGTAAAAATGACTTCCCTTTGGGTGGCTGTTTTCCTTCATTCCTGTGTTTTTTTCTGGGTCTGGCTGCTCTTGTGATTTCTGATCTGGAGTAACCATTAGCTTGTAGAGCCCAGTTTAGGTGCTTCAGTTTGTCCTCCAAATAGTGGGGTTCACAGATCCTTTTTGCGTGGTCTACCAGTGTTTTTCTTGTGCTTCTCATTTGTTCTGGGTGATGATTGGAGTTCTTGTGTAGGCATCTGTCCGTGTGGGGGGGGGGGTTCTGTATACCTTGTGGCCTAAGCATTGGTTTGGTTTGCGAATGACTAGGACATCCAAGAATGGCAATGTTCCTTCCTTTCCTTTTTCTATTGCGAATTGGATATTTGGGTGGTTCAGGTGGTTCAGAAATGTGACCAAATCTTTTTCTTCATGGCTCCAAATGGTGAAAGTGTCATCCACATATCAGAACCATGTTGTGGGCTTTTTTGGTGCTGTTTCCAGGCTTGCTTTTCAAAATGTTCCATGCAATACTTCTATCTGGGATGGTCATCCTATTCCACAAAAAAAGCAGCTTCAAGACTCACTTTGATCAGTGATAGAAGAAGGAGATACTCGCTTAGCCAGCCAGACCAACGTAATCAAACCTGGATGCCAATGGGGTGACAGTTGCAGTATATAGGGAAAAAACCCACAATTCTCCATACATGTTTCAGGAATCACAAGTCTACGTTCCTGACTAGGGCTGCTGACACACCACAGAAATAATGCAGTTTGACACCACTTTAACTATCATGGCTCCATTCTATGGAATCCTGGGATATGCAGTTTATTGTGCCACCAGAGCTCTCTGATAAAAAAGGCTAAATCAACCATTACTGTCAAGAAGTTCCTTCTAATTTTCAATCAAAATCTACCCTCTTATAACTTAAAACCATTCGACCTGGTTCCAACCCTCTGGGGTAGCAGAGAACAGACCTGCTCCCTCCTCTTCGTGACAGCCATTGAGGAATTTAGACAGTGCAATTATGTTGCCTCTCAGTCTTCTCTTCATCAAGTTGAAGAAACCCAGCTCCTTCAACCTTTTCTCATATGTTTGTTCTCCATACCTCTTATCAGCCTTGTTGCCCTTCTCTGAACCTGCTCCAACTTGTCTATTTACTTCTTAAAATGAGGCACCCAGAACTGAACACAGTACTCCAGATGAGGTAGACAGCACTATTACTCCCCTCATCTTGGAAACTATGTTTCTATTAATGCACGCTCAAATAACATTTACCTTCTTTGATGCAGCATTACACAGCTGAATTATATTCAACTTATGATCAACAAGAATTCCAAGATCCTTTCTGCATGTTGTACTGCTGAGTCATGTATCTTCCACCCTGTGCATTTGGTTTTTGTGGCCTAAATGTAGAGTTTTGCATTTGACTCTACTGAATTTCATTTTATTAATTTCTGCTCCATTTTCTAGTTTATAAAGTTTAATTCTTTCCCTGTATTCCAATGTGTTAGCCACCTGCTCCAAATTCTGTATCATCTGCACACTTGGTAAGGATTCCCTCCATCCCATCATCTAAGTCATTGATAAAAATATTGAAGAGTAATGGCCCTAGGACAGAATCCTGAGGCAGTCCACTTGAGACCTCCTTCCAGTCTGAAGCACAGCCATTGATGATTACTATTTGAGCATGGTTTCCAACCAATTATGGATCCATATGATGGTGTTTGCTGACCGATACAGGGAAATAAGGAGTTGGGGTTGCTCCCCAGCTGGCCCACATCTGCAGGGCCAACCCAAAAGTCCCCCAGCCAAACCACATGACTTAAGCTGAGGGTTTATCCTTCAGACCAACCCCAAGGTAATTCTCTTTCCCCACCCCAAGTCACGTGACCTGAAGTAACAGTTCAGGAGACTCCCCCCATCACCAAAGTTGGTGCCATAGGTGCCAACTGAAATCTAAGCATCCCCCCTCCTTGGACAAGATTATCATAGGGCTTGACCTATTTTCAGACACCACCCTAGCCAATTTCCCAATGCTGTCTGCCATAGTATGGGGTAGGTGAATTTTTTACCTCTCTGAAAAGGGGTAAAAAATTCCTACCCAGCCCAAAGTAACTATAATCACACTATGTTAATGGCAGGAGGGTGGGTTGATCTGGAACAAAGAGGAGTAGTTAAGGGGTGGGAGGCCCTTATATTGCCTCTGGCCCCTCCCCCTCCTTTGTTCATGGCACATGCACCATGACATAACCTTTTACAGCCTGCCTCCTTCCCCCTCACGCCTGGCAAAGACCACTCCCTCCCCAACACAGCAGAGTTGGTCAGGAGTTCAGTGGGGCTGCTGACCGATTCCGGGAAATAAGGAGATCAGACACAAGAAATGGGATCGAATAAATAGTATTTTATTTAGCCCTACCTATTTATAACCCTCTAAAGATCTTCAGCAGGGGAGGCAACCTAGTGAGGGAACAGCTGGGGCAGTAGGCCTATCCTAGGCCTTACTCCCCAGCTTCCCCAGGGTAAGCACCTGAGCTCCAGAGAGGAACCCCAAAAGTTGAGGTTGTTCCACAGCTGGCCCACATCTGGAGGGTTAACCCAAAAGTCCCCCAGCCAAGCCATATGACTTAACTTGTCCTTCACGCCAACCCCAAGGTAAGTCTGTTTCCCCACCCCAAGTCATGTGACTTAAAGTGGCAGTTCACAAGACCCCCTCTTCACCCACGCTGGCACCATAGGTGCCCACCAAAATCTATGCCTCCCTACTCCTCTGGCCACAGATAAGGGGCAAGCACCTGCTTAGTCCCTATTTGGACTAGCCTGTCAAAAAGGTCCCTCACACCCCTCTGAAGATACCCCACAAATTTTAAATTGCCCCAGTCTGAGAGATGTTCCCCATCTGTTTGGTATTCTGTATCATGTGCACACTTGAGAAGGATTCCCTCCACCCCATCATCTAAGTCATTGATAAAAATATTGAAGAGTAATGGCCCTAGGATAGAATCCTGAGGCATTCCACTAGAGACTTCCTTCCAGTCTGAAGCACAGGCATTGATGATAACTATTTGAGCATGGTTTTCCAACCAGTTATGGATCCATATGATGCTATTGCTATCTATTGCATATTTAATCAGTTTGGTAATGAAAATATTATGGGAGACATTGTCAAATGCTTTGCTGAAATCTAGATAAATGACATCCACAGCATTCTCACCATCTGCTAAACTAGTGACCTGACCCCCCCCCCCAAAAAAAAGATAAAAGATTAATTTGGCAGGATTTGTTCTTGACAAACCCATGCTGGCTTCTACTGATAACTAATATTGCAATCAAGATACTTGCAGACTGATTCCTGTATAATCCATTCTAATATTTTTCCTGGCATTGAGGTCAACCTGACTGGCCTGTAGTTTCCCAGATCTTCATTTTTGCTTTCTTTTCTCTTTTTTAAAGACAGGAGCAATGTTGCTCATATCCACTCTTCTGGCACCTCACCTGTTCTCCAAGATTTTTCAAAAATGATGGCAAGCAGTTCTGCAAGTATGCCAGCAGGTTCCTTCAATACTCTGGGATAAAGTTCATCTGGCCCTGCAGATTTGAAATCATTTAGGTTAACTAGGTAATTCCTTACTAACTCCTTACCAATCTTGTCTTGCAATTCAGATTCCTGGCCAAGGTCTCTGCTGCTTCATGGAAGCACACAGTACCCTTTTTTTGGGGAAAAAATCACACAAACAAAATAAGTATTGAGCAGTTATGCCTTTTTGTTGGGATCGGTTAGCATTTTACCATCCTTGTTGAGCAATGGTCCCATCATTTCCTTGGCTATTATTTTTCTTTGAACTTATTTTTAGAAACACTTCTTTTTGCTTCTTGCTTCCCTAGCCAAATCTCTGCTCATTTTGAGCTTTAGCTTTCCTTATGCTGTTCCTGAACACTTGGGTTACACATCAGTATTCTTTCTTCTTGATTCTTCCTTCCTTCCAGGGAAATCTCATGGAGAAAGATTACAAAACCCTGGGAGCTGACTTCCAAAAAGGTAACAGAAGGGTTTGAGACTTTGCAGCTGGCTGATAACAAATACCCAAGGAAAAATAACAATGTCTGCAAAGAATTTAAGAGTATCTTTGGCGAGAGTGTTGAGTCTTAACCAGCTTTCTCTTTCCCCTTTTGAGTTTTTAACCATGGTATTTACAAGACAATCTTGCAAGGCTATGGGAATCTCCTCCCCACCTGTGTTTGATTTACCACAAAGGAAAAAAAAAACAAGCAAAAATCTCTGCCTTTTTTGCCCCTAAAGACAAACTTACTGAATGCTCTGAACTCACTGAAAGTTTGGCTAAGTCTTGCCATAATCCACTTGACTGATCAATAGAATCTCCCTGGAGAAAGCTTGAAACTTTTGTTAATGATGATGATGGTTGGCCTGCTGTGGATCTGGAAACGGAAATAGCCGAAGCTGAGCAATCTGCTTGTTTAACTCAGCACCTCAAGCAGCAATTTACAGGCAGTAGGGAAGTTAGTAAGGAAAAGACTTTGAATAATGGCAAGTAAATAGCCTATATGGAGCAAAATGGAATCACAACAACTGCTGAGCCTTTAATCAATAATCACAAGGTGGACTCAAAAGATTTTATGGATAAACTGATTGAGCGCCTGGAAAACAAAGCTTGGAAGAAACTAAAGAGTTGGAATTAATTAAGAAATTCCTTTCAGAATGTTACACCCTTTTGGTTACTTTGGTAGAAATCCATAAAAGATATGAACAAGTAGCATTTCAATCTACACACCCCAGTGTATGTGAGAAAGGTGTAAATACACATCACATCAAAGCAGAATGCAGAAAAACTCCAAAAACTCCAAAAGCCTGTAAGAAACTCAAAGGGCCTAGTAAATCCAACAACAAGGAAAAGGGGAAGAAAAGAAGAATATTAAAGTAACACATAAAATCAATAAAAACAGTAAAATGAACTTTCAGAAGCTCTTTAACTGTTAGAATCACAAACATCAGAATCTTCAGAAGCTCCAACCAAAAAACATACTAAAATACTTCAGAAGTCACAAAGTTAAAAAAAAAAGCTGCAGCTCACTTCTCCATAATACTCAACATAACCCTGAGATTCATTCACCTAATGATACTAATGATACATTTTGTGATAAAATAGACTCTCCAACTATGAATCAGGACCCTTGGCAATTTGTACTCTCACAGAGTAAGGCTCAAGATTGCAAGCTACCTTCATCAGATCAACATGAAATCAAACAAACCACACTTTATTGGAACATGGTCCTTGACCATTTAAAGCTGTTTTTTAAAAAAAATTTCCAAAACTTAAATTTTCCAAAACCAAAAGAGGCTTGCTAACACAAACTCAACACAAAGTGCACTTTGCACAGGTCATCGGGGGGGGGGACTTATCCCTGGATATTAAAGTTGCAGACATTTCAAATATAGAATATCTTTACTACAACTACTATCGAGCACGAGCAGTAGCAGCAGCAAATTTGCAGTCATATATATATAGACAAAAAACTAAATTTACAGAACTGGGCATGGAAGTACGTAGCTATTTCAAGAATACAGTCATCACCCCCCCTCCTTAAAAAACCTTTAATGCCCCCCCCCAGTACTGTTTGAGTGGAATACTGATAAACTTGGAGAACTCCCAGACATCTAATACTTGCATCAAGGAAAGGGATATGCAGAAATGCAAGGCCCATTATACCGACAAGGAAAAATTGCTTATAAGCTCTTTTACAGCACTCCCTTTTAATTCTCATGAAGAAATAATAAACTAACCATCTTGCGTGATACCCTTATAACAATACAGCTAGCAGGGGACTCGTCACAAGTACTTTCTACAAACAGAAGTTGTTTGTCCAAGGGAGATAGAGATGGAAACAAGCAACATGAAGGAGAAAACACCCAAATATAGTAAAGAACATTTTTCCCCTATTGAGTACAATTTTGTCTTACCAACAAAATCTCCCATGTCCTCAGATGAATGGCTTCAAAGAAGATTTCCTCTGCCTGATGAACTTGGACAGCCAGATCCCCCCCCTCTGTAAATTGAGCCTCTCTTATTGATAATGTATATTTTAACCCTTTAATCAGGGGCAGGGCTGTATGTATGGATAAAGAAGTTAAACTTAGTCAAATTGTGGAACTTGATTAACCTATAGAGACATCTCATAAAAGCTTAAGCCCTAGCTCCAACTTAGATTTATTAGGGCAATTTTACAAACAACCTAAGTTAAATGATACTTGTAAAGTTCTCTCATGGAACATAGCAGGGTGGACCTCTAAGCTAGCTGATATTGACTTTAAACATTTTTGTACAAACTACCAAATAATTTGTATTCAAGAAATGTGTGTTACTCTCCCTGATTTTACTTTCTTCCCTGATTATAATGTACACTCCCTTCCTGCTTTCAAATCAAAGGTCAAAGGCTGCCCCCATGGCAGACTGGCTACCTTGGTATCATTGGATGCCAATTTAACAACCTCTCAAATAGATTTTGGGCTTTGTAGTAATATTTTAACCCTTCAAATCCAATGGCCCAGTAGAGTACAACTCTTTTTGATTAATATATATTGCCCCCCACATAACACAAAATATGAAAGTGCTTTTAAGTGGGCAGATCTGGATTTTGTCCTCTCTTCCCTCTATGAATTATATACTGACCCTATAATTTTAATAGCTGGAGACATGAATGCTAGATTAGGCTGCAACAATTATAAAATAGCTAAGAAATTGGGTTTATTCCCAGAGGACCTGACCCATCTACCTCCCAGGAACTCTAAGGACTGTGGGATCAATGAAGCCGGCCTCTGTCTCTTTTCACTTATCTTTAAATTCCATCTGTTCCTCTATAATGGGTCAGATAGTGCTCCTGAATCAGACCTATATACATATATAGGTCCTAAAGGGAAGAGTGTGATTGATTATCTGATTCTCTCCCAAGCAGCTATCCCATTTTTTGAAAATTTTAAAGTTTTGTCTAGACTCAAGAGCGACCATATGCCATTGCAATTATCTCTTTTGCCTTTATGTAAGCCATTTTTAGCAAACAAACTGACCATTCTCCCTGAAAATACTTTAGGTTATGGTGACAAAAGTATCCGTTGGAGCGAGAAAGTCCAAGCTTCTATAAACTCTTTCTTAGGGTGCCCCAGTAGCCTATGATTAAGAGATCAAATTCTAACTTTTGTGGACCCTTTGGAATCATTTGATAAGTTAGTTCAAGAAATTAGGCCTTTTTTGGTTACCACTAGAAACAAATACCCACTTAAACAATCTATTCATGGCTGGTTTGACAAACAATGTGTTTTTCAAAAGCGCAGATTAGCAAGGGCTATAAAAAAATTAAGACGGGAAGATTCTTTAGAAAATTACAGTCTTTATATAATTCTCCGTAGAGCGTATAAGAATCTACTTAAAAGGAAAAAGGCAGAATATATCCGCCTGTCTTGGATGGAGCTAGGTCAGGCTCTCATGGATAGGGACTCAACTAGATTTTGGGCCCTGATAGAAAAGGGGACACGAAAGGTTTATGACACTACTGAAAATCAAATTACCCCTACACAGTGGTTGGGCCATTTTTCCTCTTTGTATAATCAACATGCACCCGGGCCCATACTGAATGCAAGAAATAGCCTTAGTATGACTACAATTTCATGCTGCCCTATTTGGAAACCAGTAACTGTTGAGGAAATAAATCGTTTGATTAATTCTCTCCCTACCAAAAAAGCCCCTGGGGAAGATATGTTACCTGGAGAATTATTTAAATCAAATCCCAAATGGTGGTCACTTGTGTTTGCATCACTGTTCACCTACATAAATCACAATGGGAAAATCCCACCAAGGTGCAGAGTGAGTGTAGTGGTTCCGATTCACAAAAAAGGCTGTAAAGCTGATCCGAAAAATTTTAGACCTATTAGCTTGCTGAGTATTGCATCCAAATTGTATTCAAAATACTTGCTAGGTAAACTGGAATCATGGGCAACAGAAATGCTATAATAGCAGAAGAACAAACTGGCTTTATGAAAGGCAAATCTACAATAGACCAGTGCTTCGTTCTACAACATGTGCTTCAAAAATATATTCACAAAGATAGAAAAGAACTTTATGCTGCTTTCATAGACTTCAGTTCTGCCTTTGACCTTATAGAAAGAGAGCGCCTATGGCTGAAGTTAGCATCAACCAACATTGATAGAAAGTTACTCTTCTTAATTCATAAATTACATTCTGATACATTCCTTAGAGTTAGACTAGGGTACAACGGACTATTGTCAGATAACATATCCACAGTAAGGGGAGTATGGCAGGGATGCCTTTTGGCCCCCCTTTTATTTAATTTTTATATAAATGACAGTACTAGAGAGCTATGTGGCTCAGAATATTTTCCAGTTTCCATTCTAGAAACAAATCTCTCGGTACTTTTATACACTGATGATATTGTTTTGATCTCCACCACCATGGTTGGGATGAGGAGACTATTAAATAAGCTAAGTGTTTTCTGCTCAAGGGAACAACTAATTGTTAACCACACTAAAACAAAAGTGGTAGTTTTTGGGTAGTTTTATGAGAAAACCTCATAGATGGAGTCTGAATACAAAACCTATAGATCAACAATCTTATTTTAAATACCTGGGTGTAGGGCTTCAATCAAATCTATCCTGGAAGCTACACTTCCAAGCAGTTAAGCTGAAATCTTCCTACCCTCTCAGTACCCTGTTGAGATTCCATAGATCTCAAGGGGGGAATTTGGTTGTCCCCGCTGTTGAGGTCTTTCAGAAGAAGATAATTCCACAATTATTATATGGTGCTGAGATATGGGGACATAATATTGTTTTTCCTCTTGAACCTGTAGAAAATGCCTTCCTGAAATCTTTGTTAGTTGTGCCAAAAGGTACTCCTGCTCCCTTTCTAAGAGCTGAAACGGGGCTAGTCTCTTTACAATCTGGTGTTCATATGGCCCTAGCTCTATATTGGATAAAGCTGGTTGGAATGAGTGATTCCCGTCTTCCAAAAAAATGCTTTATAGAGCAATTACAGTCCTCTGAGCATGGCATATGGGCAAAATCAGTTAATGCAATACTTGTCTCCTATGGGATCAATCCAGAGGCCTTACACATTTATACCTCTAACAAATTTAAACAACTGGTCAAGGAGAAAATATATCTTGTTTCTAAGTGGGGAGATATGTATATGCTTTCTCAAACTGCATTTTCATTATGGTACCCATTGTATAAAACATCTTTTGGAATAGAGAGATTTTTTTTTTATCTTATATTGCCTCCATTAAGAAAAGCATATACGGCATTATGCTTTCAGAGTATGCTGTCTGCTTATTTGAAAGGAAGATACAATAATATCCCAGTAACTCAAAAGTTTTGTATATGCAAGAAAGGGGAAGTGGAGGACCTTCAATATTATTTGCTGAAATGCCCTCTATACATACTTCCAAGAAAAGTTTTTAGATTACATCCTTCATTCCTTGGTTAATCGCTCTCCTCTTGAACAAATTTGCGTCCTATTAGCTGGCAAAAATGTGTACCACACAGATGTGGTGGCAAAATTTGCTTTGGCCGCTAATAAGATAAGAACCAGATATCAAAACCAGCAATAAACATTTCACAGTACTGATATGTAAACGGCTCTGTACAATAATGTTTTAATTCCATATAGACGTATATTTTGGATATTCATGGTTTTATTATTATTGTATGGTTTTGTAATTGTTTGTGTATGTGTGTTCTAACTTACTTAAAGTAATTGTATTGCGACGGCTTATAGCTTTTAGTAATAAAGATTTATTTCAACATATTTCCTTCCTTCCATTCTTTACACATGCTCTTTTTTTCTTTTGACTTCCTCCTCCAGATTGCTGTGCAGCACCACAGGCTTTTTCAGATGTTTCCCATTTTTCTTCTTCCATGAAATTGTTTGTGGTTGTGCTTTTAGCAACTCCTTTTTCATGAAATCCCCACCCATGCTGGATGTCTTTTTCTCTTAGCATATTTAGCCATGGGATTCTGTCCAGTAGTTCCCTGAGCTTGATAAAATCAGCTTTTCTGAAGCTGATGTGACTACAAGTGCTATGTATTTGTATTTGTATTTGAGTACAAGTGCTATGGGCATGCAGAGAAAAAAGAGTAAACTGACAGGGAGTGCTGGGTGGGGCTTCAGAGATCCAGTTTCAAATTTTACTGGGCTCTGAAACTCATTCAAACTCTTTTCCTTGGGCCAGTCATGTTAGCCCCCTCTCTCAGCCGGACCTAGAACCACTACAGGTGACATGGAAAGGTAAGAAGCCACATGCACTGTCTGGAGCTCACTGAAGGAAAGGAAGGTTATAAGTGCAGCTATTAAATAAAACTAATAAATAAAAAGGTAAATTGCATTTGTACTTTTTTGACCCTCTCTTTTACTCATGCTTTTCTCTTAGTTAAGTAAGCATAATTTATATATATATATATATATATATATATATGTATATATATAGTGAGTTATACTATATGAACACACACACAAGTTTTTGTGTTATATATTTAGTGTTAGTGTATAAACATATATGTTTCTCTATTTATTGTGTAGGTTGCATGTTCTTTGTAATAGAAATCTGATTATTTATTATACTACTCTACAAAGCAGTATATACATTTTGTCAGTCTGGTATGTCAGGAGTTAGAGACTGAATTCCATTATAAAATGGCCAAACAACTTCAGAACCATGCTGATTCATAATGGCTGACTGCATGAACTACCGAGTCATGCCTAGTGAGGCCACTAGGGAGCAATGTCCTGTAGATGTATATATGAGAGGTCAGAACAGAGTTCACTTCCTCCTCTCTTCTCTTCCTGTGAATGCTGAGACCTGGTAAAGCAGTTTCTCCTTCAATTGTAAATATTTATATATATTGCAACTGTTTGACTTTGAAGATAAAAGTGCCTCCTGCTTATTTGGTTGTCAAACACTCTGTGTGTGAGTATTCTTGGGAATGGGTTGCTACTGAGTCTGCTGAGATAATTTTTTGGCTTCTGCTGGTGATTGAGTGGCCTATAATCCCCTGACAGTGGTTATGGGCCCAGCTGATTGTTCTCAGATTAGATAATGTGTACCCAGAAATTTTCCCAGAAACTCTTTTGTTTTGAGTGTTTTTGGCTAGTTGGCTCCAAACAAAGTTTCAGCCAGGCCCTGTAATATCTTAAAGTAACCTTGAAGTGCTGCCAGCTGCCAGCTGTTTGTGTTTTCATAGCTGGAGAATTGTTGACTCAATCAGCAGAATGGCAGATAATAGTCTTCTCTGCTTTGAAAAGCTGGCTGATGGAAATTATTCAGCATGGAGTTTATACAGGAGGCTTTATTAATTAAGGACAACTTGTAGCACGTTTTGGAGAAAGAAAGTGTGATCCCAGAGTGTTCAGAAGATGAAATAGCAGTGTTCAGACTAGCAGACCAGAAGGCTAGAGCTGCAATTCTCTTATCGCTCAGCCCCTCCCAGTTAATACACGTGGCCTCAGCAAAGACACCCTTTCAACTTTGGACAGCTTGGAAAACGGTTCATCAGAATTCATCCTGCCTCTCAAAGATGATGTGGACTAAGACACTTTATAACACAAAGCTGTCTACTGGAGGCTGCATGAAAGCCCATTTGGAGGAAATGAGGCAGCTTTTTCAAGAGGTGGCCAATAGAGGGGTGGACATTCCAGAAGCCCATAAGTGTTTTATTTTATTGGGCAGTTTGCCAAAGGAATGGGATTTCCTAATGTGGAGTCTGCAGACCACCAGGGAGAGTGATTTGTCTATAGACCTGGTAGCTGCGTATTCTGGAATAGGTCCAATGCAAGCAATTTGATTCCCGGTTGGAGGGAAATAAACAGCCACAAATTACCAGATGCAATCAGGAGAGCACTGAAACAGAGGCACCTGTGGAGGAGGGAGCCTGCAGCTACGTGAAACACTGTTTCAGATGCAAAAAGCCTGGACATTTTAAGAAGGACTGTAAGATGCCTGCAGCGGATAGGAGGGGGTCATCCTCTCAGGCTGCAAGCCATGCCTTCGTAGCATAGCACCATCCTGATGGTACTGAGGGAAGAATCTGGTTACTTGATGGTGGGGTGATACACAACATGGTGAATGACTTCAAGTTGTTAAGCAATGTTAAAAATGCTTCCATACCCAATATTACACTTGCAGATGGTGCTCCCAGCAAGGTGCAGAAAATGGGCACTGCATATGTACCATCTTTTGGTAAAGATTTTGAAAATATGTTATGTGTTAACAAACTAGAGAATTGCATATTAAGTGTGTCCCAAATGACTACTGATGCTTATAAAGTGATATTTGAGGGGGAACACTGTACAGTAACAGAAAGGCATAACTTGAATAATGTCTGTGCAAAAGGGATAAAGAAACATGGGTTGTATTACATGTTGCCTAAAGGGAAGTTGGCAAATGTGAACCCTGCAGACAATGTGCCCCTACATGAAAAGTGTGTCCATTACTACCTCAGGCTAATGGGCCATGCTAGTTATAAAGGGTTAAAGGAGCTAGCAAAAGTGTGCCCTGGTTTAAGCATGAAACACTGCCTAAGGTTCTTAGAATATGCTGTGTGCAGGAAAGTTAAGGTGAAGGCTTTCCCTATTGCCAAAAAGACCCAATGTATCACCAACAGACCCTTTGAAGTTGTCCATGCTGATTTAGCAGGCTCCTATAAGCCTGCTAAATCAACGTGGTTGGTTTGGTGTGAATCTGTTAAATTTGTTGCCCATGCTGATGATGTGTCCCTGTTGGTTAAGGACAGGATGGAAGTTAGAAAAATTAAAGATGCTTTTGAGGCCTACGGTCGAGTTTCTGGTGCTCGACTTAACATGGAAAAGAGTTTTTTGATCAGGATTTTTGCTGCAGAGGACAAGATGGCAGCTATTCCTCTAAAGGACGTGGTTGAAGAAAAGGAAGGGTGGCAAGCAGAGCAAGAGGCAAAGATGGATAGGGTGAAGATCCTGAGGCTGAATTTTGCAGTGGCTCCTGAGGGATGGAAAGAAAATTGGTATTGCTGGTTGGAAAAAGTGAAGAAGAGGGTAGCCCTCTGGCAGAGATGGAAGCTGACCATTTATCAGAAAGCCACTTTTGTAAATACTTACCTGCTTCCGGTGGCAGCCAACTTGGCAGCTGTTTTCCCACCTCCAGATTCAGTGATTAAAGAAGATGATCAGATTCTCTTCAAGTTCCTCTGGGGAGTGGCCACATTCCCCCTGGCAAGAGCAGTGGCTTATGGGCAGGTAGAACAAGGGGCCTGGACTTCCCAGCCCTGGGACCTAAGTTCATCACCATCTTTTCTGCCCAAAATCTTGGGAAAGTTTCTCTGTTGCAAAAGGGTCAGATTCAACCTCAGGCTTGGCTAGTTTTGTTTTGTGAGTGCTGGATGGGGACTAGATGGGGAAAGACTTGGTGGGATGAAGGCTCATTAAGTTTTAGGTTTTCTTTACCTGAAAAATTGAAAGCACCAGATTATTTGAGAGACTTTGTTATTTACATAAAGAAATATAGAATTCAAGCTCAGGAGTTGAGGGGGAAGACAGACCAGGTCATAGCATCAAGAGAGTTTTGTACAGGAAAATAGTGGAGGAGCTTTACCTTAACCCGTGTTTGCAAAAATGTCAGGCCAAACTAGATTTATCAGTATACCTAAATCACCCAATTGAGTATTTCATGGACAAAAGGGTCCCCAAAAGTTGTGGGACTTGAGGTGGAGGCTCTACCACCAGGTATTTAATCTGAGGGGAAGGAGACCGTGGACCACAGAGGATGAACAGACTTGTCCTTGTCTGAAAGGTAAAAAGGCTGAGATTTTGAGTGATGTGGCACAAAAGGAGACAATCAGACATTTTGCCCAGGAGGTAGCCCGGGTCCTGGATTGGCCAGATTTGGCACAACAGGCTTGGGAGACAGTGCTTTCGGGGACTGAACCTCTGGAGGGTGTCAGGGGACCCAGAAAGTCAGTGGGCCAAAAGAAGAAGAGGAAGGAGTCTGGTTCCGTGGCTGAGAGTTTTTGGAAAGTGCCCTGGTCCACGGTGCACCTGGTAAACCTCCATGTGATGTTAGGGTTATTTTTCCAAAGACAAAAGGAGGTAAAGAGTCAAGATCTGCAGGATGTAAAAGGCACTGCTTATTATGTGAAGAACGTAATTGAAAATTTAGCTCTGAGTGAAAAAGAGAAATTGCTAAATCATTGTTGGAAAAAGTTTTGGCCATAGTTTAGTGAGACAACCCCAGCAATAACCTAAAAAGATATTTTAAATAAATAAATAAATGAATAAATAATTGTATTATTTTGTATTATTATTTTTATTAATCTTTTATTGATTTTTTTTCTTTTCCAAATAGGTATAATTGTAATGTGTAAATATAATGTTATTGGAAAAGAGAAAAGAGCGATTATAGTGTGTTTAGATTAAGAGGAAACACGTGTTAAGATAGATAGTTTTATTTTTGTATTAGTAAGAAAAGAGGAAAACTATTATTATTTTTGCATTATTGTTACGGCCTTTTGCAGTTGGGTGTATTTTTCAGTAGAATGATCTGATTCCAATAAAAAAATCCTAAAATTCCTATAAGCCCACTGAAGGGGGTAACCGCTATTTCAGTGATGGTGAACCTATGACATGCATGTCAGCACTGATATGTGTAGCCATTTCTGATGACACGTGGCTGTAGGCCTCCCCCCCCGCAACCTCCCCCCCTTCCTAAAGTGGTGATCGGGGCTTCGAAGCCCTGGTCGCCACTTTCCTCCAGCCCCCCTCCCTCCCTAAAATGGCAATCGGGGCTTCGAAGCCCCGGTCGCCGCTTTCCTCCACCCTCCCCCCACCCTCCCGAAAGTGGCGATCAGGGTTTTGAAGCCCCAGTCACCACTTTCCTTCCCCCTCCCACCCTCCTGAAAGTGGTGATCAGGGCTTCAAAGCCCCGGTCCCACTTTCTTCCCCCCTCCCACCCTCCCCAAAGCGGGAATCCACGGATATGCGGAACCGCAAATGTGAAACCCAAGAGTGTGGAGGGACAACTGTAGTTGCAAATGTTTCATTCTCCCCTATTAGACACTCTGTGCCGGAGTTCTGTAGGCCAAAACAACAGAAGTCCAGCACAGAGTGTCTAGTTCTGGGACTTCCGGTTAAGCTGGGATCTTTGCCCTCACTTCCGCCAGCAGAGATAATGTCTTTTCCTCAAAGTGACACACCACCTGAGTTATGCTCAGTTTTTTGGCGAAGTTTGACACACCAAGCTCAAAAGGTTTCCCATCACTGCACTATTTATTTGTTACAGTGGACAGACACACTAGGCACACCCACGTATACTTACTGAAGGAGAAAAATCAGGCTTCAGACAGGTTCTGTGAGTGGGTGAACATGGTGGAACACGAATTTCCTTCTCATAAGGTTTCCAGTCTAGTAATGGAGAGGGGAGGGGAATTCTTATCCAACAGTCTGCAGACCTGGATGCATAGGAAGGGCATTAGTCACAAGACCACAAACCCAGCGTCTCCAGGGGAGGATGGGCTAACAGAAAAGAAAATTGGGATGTTGAAGTGCATGATGGAGTGCATAATGGAAGATGCACAGCTGGGCTGTGGCGGGGAGGCAGTGAAGACTGCTGCTTACCATTTAAATAGACTGTGGATGTCTAGCGTCAACCAGACACCATATTGTCTATATGTATGTTGGAGCACCAAACCTCAAGCAACTGAGGGTTTTTGGACAGTATGCAAATGTATAGATTCATCCGAGCCTAAGGAACTCCCTAACCGAGTGGACACAACTGGTCTGAGTTGCTGTTGGAGTCACCCAGACTGATAGTTCTGGGCAACGTCAACATCCCACTTGAGACCAGTTTGGCAAATCTATCAGGTGTGGCTTGGGAGTTCATGGAGTTCATGACAAACATGGGCCTATCCCAATTGGTCAACGGGCCCACTCATTGTGCGGGTCATACCTTTGATGCTGTCTTTAGTATGGAACAGGAATATCCGTTGGGGGACGTGACTAAAACCACCGCATTGTCATGGATGGATCACTTCCTGATCAAGGCTGAACTCAGAGCCACTGTCCATCCTGTCGGGGGTGGAGGATCTATTACAATGGTCTGCCCTTGAAGGCTAATGGAACCAATTGGATTCCAGAAAGCCTTAGAGGGTTTATTGGTTGGTAACGCCGGTGATTCTGTCGAAGCCTTGGTCAATACTTGGAACACCAATCTTACCAAGGCTATTGACATGATTGCTCCCAAGCGTTCTCTCCAACCCGCTTCTAATCACCATCCATGGTTACTGAAGAACTTAGGAAGTTGAAGTGGGTTGGACAACGACTAAGAGTGCATCTGGTAAAAAACTTGGGTCTTGTCTGACAAGACTTGTCATAGGAAATTTCTTCCTTCCTATAGAGAGGCAATATATGCAGTGAGGAAATCCTTCTCTTCTGTACGCATTGCATCTGCAGAATCTCACCCAGCAAAGCTGTTTAGGGGGGTGAGGGAACTGACACAGGTTTCACCTGTGCAGAACTCATTAATGACCAACACACGAAATAACGAGTCAGACACCGTAGCTGGGTTAAAACATGGCCACTTTATTGTAACTAATCTTTTTATTTATTTGTTTCTTGATATTTGCAAACTAGGGGGAGACCCAGTGCGGGAAAAACTGGTGCCAATGGTCTCACCAGACTCACCTCCCAGCTTCCCTGGATGAAACACCTGAGCCCCAGGGAGGATCCCAGAGAACTTGGATGCCCCCCGGGCACCATCTACTGGAAGGCGAGACCCCAGGATAAAAACACCTCAACCTACCGAATTTCAGTCGTGTGTTCCCACCCGGCATCAGCCTCAAGGACAGCTTATTTCCCTGCCCCCAGACGCACAACCAGCTGGGCAGATTGATAAGTCTATCCTACACCCAAAAGGGGTGCCATAGGTGAACACCGAAATAATCCTGTCTCCCCCTTACCTGCCACTGATAAGGGCAAGTGTCCACTTAGCCCTTATCCCCCACCAGGGTGGCCAAAGCAGTCTTCACCCCAGTTTGTATATCCTCAAGAAACAGCTGGATCCCAAGCTCAGACAAGTGGACCCCATCAACCCTGTAAAGCTCAGGCTTGTCAAACACTATCTTAGGGTGGTCAATAAAACGACCAAGCCCCATAGCCATAGCGGACCGAATTTCCCTGTTAACCCTTTTGTGGGCCACATCAATGCGATTTGTGTCCCCTTCACCAGGATAAACCTGGCATGGGTGATGGCTGACCAAATTATGTGCACCCCGGGCCATAAAGACCTGATGCTGTGCATGTCCGCTATGGCTTGAGTGATTAAGGCTTTCCCTTTCAGAAGACCTAGGTCATTGCCTCCTAGGTGAATAATCAACAAATTCGGCAGAGGTCCATGATGCTCCTCAAACAGGGTGGGCATCAATCCGTGCCACTTAAGGCCTCTCTTGCCCAGCCACTCCACTGCAGCCAAATGGCCCAATCCCAAGTGGGCTCCAAATCTACTCGACTTGGCATGGCGTGCAGCCCAAAACACAAAACTGTGCCCACATATCAGCACTCGACTCCTCGTGGACCCCAGTCTGTAATCTGTAAAATACAAACAGAAACATTATGAACATATCAACAGCAGCAATAGCAAGCTTACCAATACCATTATAAACAGGTGGGGCGGACGTACTTCTTGTATGCTGTCGACTTCCATCGGCCAAGTTGCCTGATGGCATCGGGTGGCATAACCATTGCGGCCGCCGTGGAGGCCACACCTATCCAAAAGCGAACCCTTGACAAACCCAGGTTAGAAAGCGCCTTGGACGTGACTGTCCAAAATTGATAGCGAGTCAAAGGGGATCCATCTGCGTGGCAAAACAGGAACCCTGTCTGTGACCCCCGAATTTGATAACATGCTAACTCCGCCCCTGCATTCTCCCAGCCATGGTGTGATTACACCATGGCCAATTCCTGACTCGCTTCGCATGAGGCCACTAAAGCACCTCCCACTGCCAACTGTCAGTGGGGGTGGCATTACTAAACCTGACAGGCATGCTGTGACACATTTAACAACTTCTTTGCAGATAAAATCTCTCAAATAAGAGCCAATTGGGATGCTGGGGTTGGAGCAGATTCAATTGATGAGGTGTCCAGTAACTCCGTTGATGAGGTTATACTGGATCAATTTCAATCTGTAAGTACTGATGATGTAAACAAGCTTCTTGGTAGAGTGAGGAAGACTACCTGCCATCTTGACCCTTGCCCTTCATGGCTGGCCATCCAGGGGGTTGATGCCTTGAGGATGTTCTTCAGGGATATAATCAATGCATACCTTAGGTAAGGTCACGTTCCATTTTGTTTGAAGGAAGCGGTGGTTAGGCCGCTCCTAAAAAGACCTTCCCTTGACCCTCTGGATATAAGAACTACAGACCAGTCCCTTTATTATCTTTTTTGAGCAAGGTGAACAAGAGGGCGTTTCCTCTCCAACTCCAAGCTGTCTTGGAAAAAACCGATTACCTAGATCCATTTCAAAATGGATTTAGGTTGGGATTTGGAGTTGAGGCGGCCATGGTTGCCTTAACTGATTACCTTCACCTGAACATCAACAGAGGTAATGTGACCCTGTTGTTGTTACTGGATCTCTCAGCAGCTTTTGATACAATAGATCATGACATCCTCTTGGATTGCCTGAGAAGGTTAGGAATTGGAGGCACTGCATTGCAGTGGTTCCGCTCCTTCCTCTCAAGTAGATTTCAGAGGGTGATGCTTGGGGACAGTTGCTCTTCAAGGAAAGAACTTAATTGTGGCATTCCACAAGGTGCCATCCTGTCCCCCGATAATATTCAATATATATATGAAGCCACTGGGAGAGATCATCCAGAGGCATGGGGCAGGGTGTTATTAGTATGCTGATGACACCCAGATATATTTCTCCATGTCTCAGTCTTCGCCTCTGACTTCAGATGGTGTCTCTTCTCTTAATGATTGTCTTAGGTCAGCAATGGACTGGATGAGGAAAAATAAATTGAAGCTGAATCTAGACAAAACAGAGGTTCTCACAGTAGCAGACCCGAACCCAGGTATTAGGATACAACCTCCTGTCCTGGGTGGAGTCACATCCTCCTCCAGGGACTGTGTCCGCAGTTTGGGGGGTACTCCTGGACTCATCACTCCAGATGACAAGTCAGGTAAATACGATGGTCAGGAGTGCCTGTTATCAGCTTTGGCTGATCCGCCAGCTCTGCCCTTTCCTAGAAGTCGGGGACCTTGAGACCGTGGTACATGCTCTGGTAACCTCCCATCTTGATTTCTGTAATGCAATCTACATGGGGCTACCCTCGTGCTTGGTCCGGAAACATCAACAAGTACAGAATATGGCAGCCAGACTGGTCTCAGGTACATCTAGACGAGACCATATAACACCTATCTTAAGATCACTTCACTGGCTGCCCATTAGTTTCCGGGCCCAGTACAAGGTGTTGGGTATCACCTTTAAAGCCCTAAATGGCTTGATCCATCCTATCTTTGGGACCGCCTCCTTCCATATAATCCTCCCTGTGCACTCAGGTCCTCTGGGAGAAATCTGCTGCAACCTTTAAAAACTAGGCTTTTCTCAACCTCCCAGAGGACCTGTTCGGCTATTGCTCCCAGATTATGGAACGACCTGCTAGACAAGATCCATCACATTACCACCCTAAATAGCTTTTAAAAAGCTCTTAAGATGAATTTCTTCCGGCAAGCCTTTCCTGAATAGATGCCCAGCCATCAGAGAGGAAAAAAAATCTTATTAGTCTGATCCCTATCCAGTTATTTTATTGTGTTGCTTTTTTTTAGTATTTATTAAGTATGTTTTAAATGTTTAATTATTTAGTTGTATTTTAAGGGGTGGGTGGGATGGCTGCCCCGATTGCATTTTGTAGAGGGGCAGGATACAAATAATAATAATAATAATAATAATAATAATAATAATTTTTATTATTATTGAAGCCTAGGCAGCCTAAAACCAGGAGGCTGCATTTCCTAGGCTATGAGGGTAATAAGTATGTGTTTTCTCTCCATCCTGGAAAGGTGGTGTTCTCCAGGAGTGCAAACTTTGAAATGCACTCAGGGTGGAACAGATTGCATTGCAATCAGGAGGTGTTTGTTCCCTTGGATGTGCCAACAGCTCCCCAAAGTCCCACAAATTGAGGGGTGGTAATGCCTGATGATGAAGGGGAGGCACAGGAAGGAAAGCCTGACAGTTCACATGCCACTCCAACACACACCACCACCACAAACAAGCATTGAGCTTGACACAGGGAGAGATAGCAGCAGCAGTGCACGTGAGGATGAGTCAGGCAGAACTAGGGTGCTCATCCCCAGAAGGCCAACGAGGGTCAGAAAGGCTCCTGACAGATTTGTTGTTCAGGAAGCCAGGCTATGCAATGTCATGGCAGAGGAGCCTGCAAGTTTTCAGGATCTCCTAAAACTTCCCCAGGAAGAGCAGGAGAAGTGGAACTCAGCCATGGACTCTGATTTCAAGTCACTAGTTGAGAGGAGGGTGTTGTAGGTAGCTGAGAGGCCCAAGGACCAAAAGGTTGCAGGTTGCAGGTGCATGTACAAGCTTAAGGACATGTCTGATGGGACACAAAAGTGTACGGCACGCTTAGTTGCAAAAGGCTTTTCACTGGAGCACTACACCAATTTTGACAAAACCTTTTTGGCCACCGCAAAGCCAGAAAGTCTTAGGTTAGTGTTAGCTGTAGCAGCCAAGAGGAAGATGGTTGTGCAACACTTTGACTTTGAAACAGCATACAAGAATGCTGATCTTGAAAAGACAGTGTTCATGGAACAGGCCCCAGGGTATGACAGTGCATGTGAGAGCAAGGTGTACTTGTTACGCAAAGTCCTCTATGGCTTGAAACAAAGCACATGTTGCTGGAACAAGTGCATACACCAAGTTTTGGTGTCACTAGGTTACACAAGGATCGTCGCAGATGCCTGTGTGTGCACCAAGGGGGCAGGTGATAGTGCTGTCGTGCTAGTTATCTATGTGGATGACCTTTGTGTGGCAGCAAAGAGTGCCAGTGATGTCAAGAATGTGCAGGGGGTGTTAGAAAGCTGGTTCAAGTTGAAGGATTTTGGCAGCCTGAGATGTTGTCTAGGAGTAGAGGTAGAAAGAACTGTTCTTGGAGAATTCTTCCCAAGTCAGAAGAAAATTGACTGTCTTGTGGCCAAGTGTGGGCTTAGTGGGCAAAAGTGGTCAGGACACCAATGACCACTGATTTTGTGAACTTGGAGGCAGAACAGGAATTTGAGAGGCCAGACCTGTACTACTCAGTGGTAGGCAGTCTGTTGTTTATTGCAAACAACACAAGGCCCGACATCAGTTTTGCAGTTGGGGTGCTCAGCAGAAGAGTCTCCAAGCCAAGGAGGACAGATTGGGAAGCCCTGAAGAGGGTAGTTAGATTTCTCAAGGGGACCAGGGACATGAGTTTGAAGCTGATAGGAAGTCAGGTGACTCTTGAGTGCTATGTGGACAGCTCTTTTGCTGCCGAGACTTCAGACAGGAAGTCAGTGAATGGGTTGGTGGTCAGGTATGCAGAGAGTCACACAGTGTGGAGATCAAGGAAGCAGAACTGTGTAGCCATTAGTACAACTGAAGCTGAATTCACTGCCTTGTCTGAGATGCCAAGTGAGGTACAATGGGTAAGGCAAATGCTTGTAGACCTCGGTAAGCTGTACCAAATGCCTCTTGAGGTGCACGAGGACTCACAAGCCTGCATAGCTATGGCAAAAGCAGAAAACTTGAAATGCAGGACCAAGTACATTGCAGTACGCTACCAAAATGTAAGGCAGTTAATACAAGAAGGCGTCTTGTGTCTGAGGGACTGTCCATCTGAGGACAATGTTGTAGACCTGCTCACAAAAGCCTTTCCATCAGGAAGCCATGAGGATTTGGTAAAGAGGCTGTGCCTTGTCACTAGTGTGTAAAGTGAAAGGTGTCAAAAGGGAAGGTCATCTGACAGACTATTGATGTCCAACAATGTATGTTAATGATGTTATGTTGTGATGATAACATGTGTCCTGCGCAGTAGTTTGACCATTTTGGAGAGGTTTGTCAGGAGTTAGAGACTGAACTCCATTATAAAATGGTCAAACAACTGCAGAACCATGCTGAATCATAATAGCTGACTGCACGAACTACCAAGTAATGCCTCGTCAGGCCACTAGGGGGCAATGTCCTGTAGATGTATATATAAGAGAGCTCAGAACAGAACTCACTTCCTCCTCTCTTCTCGTCCTGTGAATGCTGATGCCTGGTGAAGCAGTTTCTCCTTCAATTGTAAATATTTGTATATATTGCAACTGCTTGACTTTGAAGATAAAAGTGCCTCCTGCTTATTTGGACGTCAAACACTCTGTGTGTGAGTATTCTTGGGAGCGGGTTGCTACTGAGTCTGCTGAGATAGTTTTGTTTCTTCTGCTGGGGATTGAGTGTCCTATCATCCCCTGACATGGTATGTTCATTGTCTATATTTTAGTTTCAAAATCCTCATAAATATACTGAATACTTTCTGAAATTTTATCTAGACAACTTTGCATCTGTTTTTCTATAAGTAAAAGACAAAACTTCTTCTGTATTCATTTTTTAGAATTAAAATTTAATAATAAAGAAATGCATCTGCAAAATTAATACAGAAGATATTATTAAGATATTTAGATACGAGTGTTTGACTGAACCACCAGAGCACACCTAAGTCCCTTCCCGTTCAGAAGCAGAAACTATTTAAGGGCTGAAGTCATAAAATTTCAGGATGTATAGATCTTTCTGTTCAAAAACACATGGAAAATGTATTAGGAAAACAAGACATCTCTATTTTCCTACTATTGTGAAGATTTATGTGGATCTCTGTGACAGATTCTCCTGGGTAGCTCAAAACAGGTTAAAGTGCAAGTATAAAACTTCATTGTTAATTGTCCTTTTGCTATAGTGGAAAGACTTCATGGAACCTTTTGTGATCCACACATAAAAGTCATTGTACACCATTTTGATTAAAGATGTTTTGGTTTTAGAAGCTACATTGCTTTGGATAGCTGAAAGAAATCTTAATAGTAAAAGTTCTTGCTTGCAATAGGATAGCTATACCCAATGGGTTTACTTACTGCTATAGAGTATTATCATATCCTTACTGTATGGACTCTGTGGGCCCTGCCAGTGTCTCCTGGCTGCTGATCTGTCTTGTTGTTCCTCCGTTCCCTCCATGGAATGGGAGGAAGTACTGAGTGGAATGCCAGCCCATTGCTGTAGCCACGGCTGTCATTTTCCTTACTGACATGGGAGGCTGAGGACCCCTGCATGTGACTAGCCTTGTTCACATGCTATGGGACTCCTTCCTGCCTTATGGGAGAGCCAGGGAGACCACAGCAGAGAGGGTGGCCTGCAGGACAGGCTCCTGCAGACATAGAATCATAGAGTTGGAAGAGACCACAAGGGCCATCCAGTTCAACCCCCTGCCATGCAGGAATACACAATCAAAGCATTCCTGACAGATAGCTATCCAGCCTCTGCTTAAAAATCTCCAAAGAAGGAGACTCCATCACACTATGAGGCAATGTATTCCACTTTCGAACAGCTCTTACTGTCAGGAAGTTCTTCCTACTGTTTAGGTGGAATCTCTTTTCCTGTAGTTTGAACCCATTGCTCTGTGTCCTAGTCTCTGGAGCAGCAGAAAACAAGCCTGCTCCATCCTCAGTATGACATCCGTTCAAATATTTAAACATGGCTATCCTGTCACTTCTCAACCTTCTCTTCTCTAGACTGAACATGCCCAGCTCCCTAAGCTGCTCCTTATAGGGCATGGCCTCCAGACCTCCCACCATCCTGGTCACCCTCCTCTGGACACGTTCCAGCTTCTCAATATCCTTCCTGAATTGTGGTGCCCAGAACTGGACACAGTATTCCAGGTGAGGTCTGACCAAAGCAGAATAGAGTGGCACTATTGCTTCCCTTGATCTAGACACTATACTCCTGTTAATACATGTGGAGCCCAATCAATTTTTGTGGTGGTAACAGAATAATCTGAGCATTTTTTAAAATGGTCTATCTGGCCCTACCCCACCTTCCCCCTTCTGAGCCCTGTATCTGTCCTGGGGGTGGTGAGGACTGCCCAAGGACAGAGTAGGGCAAATGCCCTCTGTTGTATGGACTGCAGGGCTCTGAGATGGGGGTATTTTGCCCATCAAGGCAAGCCCTATGTCAAATCAGAATTCATTTTCCCCTTAGTAGGAAAGTTCATGCTTGTCCAAATCTCTCTGCAAGCACTATGAGACTTTATCAGATGAGCCCCTTAAAACGTTCTTTTGCCAGCATAAAAAAAAATCCATTTTTTTATGCCAGCAAAAAACACCCCCGCCATACTTACCTTCTCTCCTGGCAAAGGCTTCCCGGCAATAAAAGAGGAAGTGAATGGAGATCTGTTCACTTCCTCATTCAAAATCCTGCAGATTCTCAGGAGAAGTTGCTCGTACTGGAAATAATAATTTAAAAAAAGTTTAAAAAAAAATAAGCACAGGAACACACTTAAAAACTTCCAAGTAACCTGGGGAGGGTCATAAAAAGCGCGTCACTTACTTGCATGTCACGATCTCACCCAGAAGTGTTCATGCTGGACTGGACATTCTCGCTCCATTCCCGTGAGTACAATGGCATGAGATTCCACACGTTGGCAATGCCGGCACTAAAGTACCACAGGGGATCAATTGACAGTTCCAGCCATCAATTAAAAAGTATGGGTTTGGGCAGGGACATAAATGCAAAAGTGCAGCATTGTGCGGTATGCCAATTTCCCACATCCTTGCCTAATTTTCAGAATCCCATTCCTACCATGTATCACTGATCCGAAGGATTTGCCTCCAGTTCACAATGCTGTTAAAGTCACAGGAGATTATCAGATGTGGGGAAACACACAAAAAAATTACATTCCCAACCATGTCAGAAGATTGCTACAAGAATAGAAAGGGTGACCTTACCAGACACCCATGTCCTTCTGCCATTCTGGGGACATAGTGCTGCTGTGGACAAGGCTTCCCTTTTGCATTGATGGGGACAAACTGCTAATAAAAAGGCATACCTTACTGACGCCTTTGCCACACCCCCTGGAATGCTGGAGGATGACATTGTCTGGTAAGGTCACCCCTTCCTGTTCTCATCGTGATCTTTTGACATGATTTTTGCTGCATCTGATAATCTCCAGAGTCCTAAACTCTCTTGCCTGGGAGGAAGAATTTTTAATGGCAGGGCAACATACTTCTTAGTACACACATTTAAGACTGCAAAATGAAGCTACAATCCTAGGCACCCAGAGGACTTTACTTGGGAGCTTCCCATTGAAATGAGTGGCATTTACTTTTGAGTGGACCTGAATTGCGTGTTTGCTGGACTGTCTTTTGGAGTTCATAAAGTTAAAATACACATACACACACCATCTACTTGCCTTAAGTAAAATAGGGCTTCCTAAATCAGAACATGGCGAAGTGTGTTATTAAGGCTTTTATAAAGTTCTTAAACGATTTCCAGGTTAAAAACGTTTATGTCATCTGTTCAGTTACCTTCTTGGAACTGTCCATAATTGGTTTCCTGGACTAATGTTGACACAAATATTGCTCCCGCTTGCCTACTGCCTTTTTCTACCAATGGAGAATTAAATCTGTGTTCTGATATTAAGAACAGATATTGGCTTTGAATAAGGGCATTGTTTCATGGCCAGATCAGTAGCTGCTACCTCCTGTTTCCTTGCAGTTTCCATTAAGATTTGGACAACATGACAGCACAAAAGGGAAACAGAAGTTTGAGTGCAAGCTCACATCTGCATTGTATTTTTGCTTTCTAATGTTCATTAAATCTTCTGCCACTACAAGATATTCTCCCCCCCCCTTTTTTTTTTCATGGTAACTAACAGAGAATTACTTTTTGTTGATGTCAGCCTCTGTTCTTTATTTTAATGAGAATGCCAGCTCTAAATCCCTTCTGATCACTTTTTATTTCTTACTGGGACTAAATAAGGATATTCCCAGTGGTATATTAATCTCAGTTGGCACTGTTTTAATCAATTCATCTCACTCATCTCAAAGAGGCTATGGACTCACAAGCAGCCCGCCACCCACTTGGGCTCTAATAGGGTTGACTATGTTACATAGAATGTCTGTGCTTGCACTGTAATTTAAGCCAAGCCGGGGTTTTTTGAATTCATGCTTTCACAGCAGGCACAGAGAGAAAGTTGTCTTTTTGCTTTGTGTCATAGCAGTGAGGCTGAAGAAGGAAACCAGCAACAGCACAATCAAGGGGTTTAAAAACACATTTAGTACGGGTTTAAAAACAGTACAGTAATTAAGCCTGCTCTGTCCTTGTTTCAGGCCTTTGGGGAAAAAAAAAATCTTCATGTTTTTTCATAGGTCAATAAGGAAACAATTATAGGATGCTGTTGGCTTTCAAAGTGTCTGAGTTTGCCAAATAAGTTTATCTTTTTGTTTTTTAAAAAAGTGGTCAAACCTTGGTAAACCTTAAGCCAAATTGTTAAACTTAAAATGGATGGCTATTTTCAAGCTTTCCTCCTTTTGCACTGGGCTTACTTTGACGAACTTTTTGTAGCCATCTTTTAAATTTTATTTTTTACATTTTTTATTTCATTTTTGCCCATGATAACATGTGAAAACAGTATGTTTTCAATTTGCTGAGAGATCTGCAGCTCTCTGCTTAGGTTTTGGGTTTTTAATAGTACTTTTAAAAAACATCAGTAACCCCCATTTGGTAATAAGAAAATATATGAGCTGACAGGTAAAATATAATTATAGTGGGTATTCCATGCAAGAAGAAAGAGGTGACTCCTAACGTCATCTCAGCAGTCTGTTTGCACTCCTTTCATTCACAGAAATGATTAAGTGTTCTCTGTTTCTGTGTGTGTGTGTGCACACGTCTGTACATGGACATCTGCATGTGCTGGCACTTAAGGCTTAATACAAGTCTGGAAAAGTTGTTACTAGAGATTTTACATAATAAAGGCAATGACCACTTGCACTAACATTTGACTGTTACCCGACAAACTAGAACTTTCAATGTTATGTCTAATAGCCTGATGCATATCCCAGTGAAACTGAAGCACTTGGATTTAAGCCAAAGTAGTCCTTTTGAACTAAACTGGAGTAATTTGGTTTAAGTCTTAGGATTTTAGCTTAACTGGATTTGGTTTGCTAGGCTACAAATTAGCAGCAGGTTCAGGGTGGTTCATGAGGAATGTCACACAATTCTAGAAGGTTTTGAAACAAAGAAACGAATAGAAAATCATCTTCATTGTCACTCTTTGCCTCCCCTTTTAACCAGTACTATGAATTGCCTTTTGTTGTAGTGTTATTACTTCCCTTATAGGTTGTCACTATAGTCTCATGTGCTCAGGCATTATTTCAATTGGCAGTAAAGAATAAGGGGTTAAATAAAAGGTTCCATAGAATAGGAGGCTTTCGTGAAGAGATTTAAAGGAAATCTCATATAGCCATTCAGGTTCCTGTTCAAACAGTTGCAAAACTGCAGTTCAGTCCCATTGAAAATGATGAAACAAGTCAGCTAGGTCGAGCTTAAATCACACATCTTTCAATAGTCTTACAGTACAGCTCATGAAAAATGGAGTACCGGTACCTGGTTTTCACAATTTTCCCTTACCAACTACTCTCACCGTGTTCCCTGCTCTTGTGAATTGGATGACCCTCTTGAACTGTATGGGATATGGGATATGACACAGAGGGCTGCTGTAGATGGGAGAGGGAAAGCCGGTTGGATAGCCCATTTGTACGAGCACTTCCTGAGAATGCAGAGATGCTATGGGATAGGAATGATTAAGACTAGGAAGGTCACATTAAAATGCTTTGAAAATAGGGATCATCTAGCAATTCTTACAATAATAGAAATCTTGGAATGTTTGGGATTTCTGAGGCAAAAACAAATCTTTATTTGTTTTGGAAATCAGAACATATTTTGCATATTCCAATTCAGTGATGTAAGGAAGGTATGAGATATTTTCCCAACAAAAGGAATTGGATAAATATCATTATGCATGTTGAGGGCATAATGACGCCACTCTTCTTCCAAAAACTCTCTTTCATTTCATTTGTGAGAAAGAGGGCAAATGATATTATTAACTCTGAATGACAGACCATTTATGCATTATGTGTGAAATATATTTTTCATTAAATCAGGCCTAAACATGCTTATATGGATTTGACTGGAGATTCGCAAGCAGCATGTGTTTGGAAAGATATACATGTTTTAATTTTTGCATTGTGTGTGTTTTTAACCACAAAGTAATTTGAAGAATCTGCAAATTATACTATATATCTGATTTGTGATTACGTTTAGGGGAAAGAGCATCTAAAGAAAGCCAAATTCTGCCTAACTTGCATCCCAGGCATGATGGGGATTGCCATTTTCAAAACCAGTATTAATACTTTGCATGAAAGCCATATGCTATATGTGCAAACTATCACATGCAATGAATGTGCCATGTCTCTCTTTTGGCCATATGTGGAAGTGAAATATGCCAACCTGGATGGATCCACTCAGTATCCATGACTGTGCTCATGTGATCTGTATATGAGGTATATGCATACAGGAAATGGTGTCTTGTCAAGTAATCTCAAGTCATGGCTGATGTAATAAGGAGGTCAAGGACTTGCTGCTTCAAGGGTGTCCCTTGCCAATCTTCCCTTTCCCCACACTGTCCATGGGTAGGAGAGCAGGATCTTAAGCAGGTGTTCTGCATGTGGTCTTCCTTCATTGACACACAGATTTCCCTATTCAGACTTCCAGACCCTGGTGATGGTGGTGGCAGCAAGGAGCAGAGAAGAACAGTCATGCTCTCCCCCTCACACAATTATATGAGAAGAAAATGACAAAAGGATATATAGGTTGACCTCTGTTTTATCCATATTTGGTGGTGTGGTTATTCCTCTCTCTGTGTGCACTGACAATAAGCACCACATTAGGAATTTATGTATCCGTATGTACATTCAAGTCACCTGTCAACTTATGGTGACCTCATAAATTTCATAGGGTTTTCTTCAGCAAGGAATATTCAGAAGTATGGGCTTGAACTTGGAAATTTCAAAATTTGCTTGGCTACAAATATGGAGCTCCCTAACATTTAAGTTGAAATCTTCACTCACAAGAGAGCACACTTTGAAATTAAGCCACAGATGACACGTCACTCCTGTACACTTAGCGAGGATCACAACAAATGCAAATGCCAAATGCTGGAGGGGCTGTGATTGCAAAGGGGCCTATGTGCACATGTGGTTAGACTGTCCAATGATGAACCAGATTTGGCTTACCATAGCTAACATAATTTGGGATATTAAAAAACAAAAATAAAATAAATTCTGCCCATGTCTCTTTTTGCTCTCCATATTTTTGGAGGCTTCTTCATAGCAGTCACCAGACTGGAAATTGCTAAAAACCAGAAGACAGAGGATTGCTTGATAGAAAACTGGTGGTGCTGGGTGTGAGAGGAATTATCTGAAATCACAAGGTTCAACTCGAGATACATTGATCAAAAACCTTTTGTTGAGAAACTGTTTCCCTTTATTGACTATATTAACAACAGTCTGCAGCAATTGAAACCACCAGCTCAACATATTGGGTTCTAGAAGGACATGCTACAATAAGATCCATCAGAAAATTGATCATTTTGACAGCCAGTGCTTGTCCATCTTCAGTCTTTCCTCATCTCGGTATAGCATCAACATGATGTTACTCTGTGTTTGTGGTTGCTGTTGTTGTGTGAACATTTTCACCACAGTTTTGGGAATGCTTGCTCTTCATAGAACCTGAATGTTGAGACTTTGTGAATTATATATACTCACAGGTGGTTTTGCCAGTTCCTTCCTCTGAAATATAACTTACAGCACCTAGTATTCATTGGTGGTCTCCCATCAAAGTACTAACCATGTCTGACCTTGCTTAGTTTCCAAGATCAGATGGGATTTGGTGCCTTTAGGATACTTTGGCCTATATTAGGAACAGTGGCTGGCAAAATGCTTTCAGATCAGTCAATCAATATTCTCATGCTATATATCTGCCAATGAAAACAAAACCAACAAGCCCAAGTCTACCATGTTTTTTGTTGTGGTACTAAATGCTTTTCCAAGGCTACACTTTTAGATATCTTACTTTGCTCAGGTACAAGGACTTTTCATTGTGATTCCTGTGCTGCATATTAACTATTCAAAAATCATGCTGTTGTTTCCATGCTAACATGAATGATAGCACAAATAAAGAGCATATATCAAATTGAAATGAAAATTAAAAACAGATGTCAGGAAGTATTTTCCCCTCCCATCTGAAATGTGCAGAAGGATCAGCTAAGTAAATTGAGTGCTTTTTCTCATTTAGGAAATAATTAGATGGCCTATCATGGACAAAATGGTTTCCCCAATTTCCCTTTTCTCCCAATTTTGATAAATTTTCCTTATACCTCAGTAGCTACGTCAATTTACCCAACTGGAGGTTCATCATCTACACATGGGCCTTGCTGTTACAAAAAATGTATGAACTACTAACTCTTAACTGAACAGCTAGCTTAAGTTGTTTTACTTGTCATATCACTAACCTCTAACAGTCACTATTTTAAGGAGAGAGCAAGGTTCTCATTATTATCCTGATTGTTTAGGATTTGTAACACCAGTTAAGAAAATGTACAGAGCATAATTTTACCCTTCATTTTTTTTAAAGTTTCTATTTCATATATATATATATATATATATATATATATATATCTTAAATCCAGGTATTATTATGTCAAGAAACTAGTTATCACCTTAAAAGTTATTGCATTGTAGCAGTGTAATTCTTTAAGCCAACTAAAGTGAACCTTAGAATCAAGTGGACTAGTGACCTATTTCAATAGCTCATACTATGGCACCTGCTCATAGAAAGTCAGTCTTCGCCCATGGTAAGAGCTTGTGCAAGGAGATGCTTCATGTACATACAAGTTGAGTCTCCCTTATCTGAAATGCTCAGGACCAGAGGTATTTTGGATTTTGCCATATTTTGGATTTTGGAATCCTTGTATATACATAATGAGATATCTTGGAGATGGGACCCAAGTCTAAACATGGCATTCATTTATGTTTCGTATATACTTTATACACATAGCCTGAAGGTAATTTTATGCACAATATTTTTTAAAATAATTTTGTGCATGAAACAATGTGTACACTGAACACAGAAAGCAAAGATGTCACTATCTCAGCCACCCGTGTGGACTATTTTGGATTTTGGAGTACTGTATTTCAGATTTTGGACTTCTGGATAAGGAAGACATGACCTGTACTTCTGCTGCACCTTGAATTGAGGCCCACTCTAATGGCAACCATTGCAACCACTGAACTGGTTTTTGTCCCACTGCAATCTCAGGATCTTTCAGGAATGCAACCTTCACAGTTACTCTTAGGGATGCTTGACATTATGTTCCTTAACATTTCAGATCCAAAAGCAGAGAGCAGGAGTCAGGTCCTTTTTATGTCATGGTGGTTGGATTGGCAAGAGTTGGGAGGAAGTCTAGAACTCAGGTTAAACCAGGCTAATTAGATAATATGGTAGTACAGAGCCAGAAAAAAGAAGGGCAAAATTTATATCTCACTCTTCCCCCCTCCCTACTGGTATTCAATGAAGCTTCCAAATCAAATCAAGTACAATATAGCTAAAATAGACAAATCGTTAACATTAAAATTGAGCTAGACTGCCAATGATAATAATAAAAAAGATTTTAAAACATACAAGTAAAAGAATAAAAATGTTTAAATACAATGCTATTAAAAGCAGTACAGTTCCCTTTCTTTAAAAAAAAAATCATATCAGAATAAAACAGTTTTTTTTCCCTTGCCAATGGAAATAAGAGCAAGGAAGGAACCATTCTAGCCACCCTAGGAAGGGAATTCCAGAGATTAAAACAGCCACTGAGAAGGCCCTTTTCAAATGAATCTGAGTTGGTTCCAATATTATCTGAAAATGTAAATATACTAACACTAATAAGAATATATAAGGCACATTTATGGAAGTTTCAGTGTACCTTGGAAGTCCTCCAAAGGAGGGATGGCTTTCTCCTATCACAGGTTTACTGGTGGAAATCACTCTCTTAGCTGCTGCTTCTTTTTTGTTGTTCAGAGGGGAGGGGGAACCATGAAAACTATATGCAAAGGAATGTCAGAAATAGTTCAACACTTTACTTGTAGTGTAAATAGTTTAGCAGCTGATAAAAAGGCTCCCCAAATCCATTAATTTTTCCTTTGTGTATTGCAGCTAGAGAGTGTGTGATGAAACTAATCTTATCTGTAATTCAAAATCAGAATAAAAGTGCCACTGATTAAAAATGAAGTCTAGCGATTATTTGCACTCTATTGATATGTGGAAGAAAATTTCAAGTTCACTCATGGGGTGGGAGGAAAAACAGAATATTCTGTTATATATCATGAAAACTGGAATATTTTGATTTTTAAGGTTTGGGCTTTTTATTTACTCATTCTTAATTGCAAGATTCCTTAATTAAGTAGTGACCTTGGCATGCATGTTTCTCAAATCTCTAGGCTGCTAGAGTCTGCGACTGTAATGGAATAATAACTATACAATTAAGCTCTATTAGTACTGTAATTAATGCAATGTCCTACATTAGCAGCACTACCAAAATCAAGAGGCTTTGAAATCAAGCATCATCCCACCCAAAACATCACTTCAATTGTCTTCTTATCTTAGGTGAATTCAGATTCACCTAATGTGAAACAAGGTAAAGTGTGTTTGGCTACATTAAGTAAATCCCATATGTAGGTAAGTTTGGCAACAAATTGGCACTTCAGAAAGTGACAAAACAGTCAATTGGCACAGGAAGACTGCAGGCACTGATAATTACAATCCTACTCTGATTTACATGGGAGTAAGAAGCACTGAACTCACTAGGGTCTCATCTACATGAGCCAGGATACGCTGGCTCCCTGCCATCATAACTTGGTTGTGGATCAGGCCTGTTCCTCCCCTGTTACCACCTCCAAATGGAAGGAAGTTGCTGCTGCTGTTGCCGTCTCACTTGCCCTCCCAGAAGGTAGGAAGCCAGCTAGCAATCTGTGACCAAGTCCCCCTGCATATGACCAGTCTTCGTCACATGCTACGGGACTCCTTCCTGCTTCAGAGAGAGTGAGGTGATGGGCCTGCCTGCCGGGATGGGCTCCAGCAGTCTCATGGAACCCAATCCATTTCTTCCCAGCGGGAACGGATTTAACCAGGACACTGTCTATATGGGGGGGGGGACCCCAGATTGCTCCTCAGTAATGTCAAATTGCAACAGCTGTAATTTATCTTAATGTTTTCCCCAAAAAAGCTTTGCATGCCTGTCAGTCAAGATGTCAGCTGAGAGTGATTTCTCCTTTTTTATGTACCCTAATTTGCTGCTACTGAACTTTTTTTTAAACCCTAGTTCCTAAGTGTGCGGGAGCAATATATTGCCATTACCCCCCCCCAAAAGGGGGGGGACCCAACAGCCCATTTTCTTGTGTTAGCACTCATTCACTAATGTGAAAAACAAACATGGTGACTCTGGGTACTTGCCTTGTTAGCAAGCCTTCCCCTACCCAGTGCTTATCTGGCCAATCAGGTTTGTGCTTCCTCTTGTATGGAAAAGTGATTCATATTGAATTGCTTATCCCAACAAGTAGGAATGTGCATTCTCCATGCTATATTTAAAAAACACCGGGGAAAGCTACAAAGGCTTTTCCTGTGGAGTTTTTTCCATTTTGGACCCCCCTCCTTCACAATATGGTGGAACAATGCAGATTGCCATTAGGACAGGTCGTCTTATTCTCACATTCTGCAAGGAGTATCTTCATTGTTAAGACAACCCCCAGGTATTGCTTTAGAATGCTTTAACAGGCCCTGCCTGCCCCATCTTCCCCCTGTCGTAGCCCCATCTTTTCCTTGGGGATCACAAGTACTGCCCAGAGGCAGAATGGGGTAAAAACAGTGCATCATCAGGACTTCAGGGCTCCAAGATGGGGGAAAGGCAATGTATATTTCCTGTCTGCACAAGCCCTAGGAATGGTTTCTGAGTAGATTTTCATTGGATTTTGCTAACTTTCTGGTAAAATAACTTTTAGATTGGAACTTTGTTTTCCCCCACTCAATATATGAGAGTAAGAGTGATTTGCATGATTTTAGTTAGCTTATAAAATATCAATACCAGAATGGAGCACTATGGCCAAATTCTCTGCAAAGAATCAGAGGACAGCAAGATAACCATCTACCAAATCCAGTCCTTCCAACAGCTGTTATGGAGCATCACCTGGGTAATGTGATCTCCCAGGAAGAAAGGGTGTGTGAGACATTGGAAGCATAGGGATGTTTCTGAAGAATCAAATGGTGGGAAATCATCAGGTGAACTCTCTCACAAGGAGCTTTCTGACCAGATGTGTGTCTATTTATGTCTTTGGACTTTCTGTATGGGTTTTGAGTTTGTGGGATACAGCGCATCGTGGACAGCTGAACAGGCCACTGTATTGTTAGCCTTCGAGGGCAACAAGGCCCTCCCAGGTCTCCATCTTGCCTGCAAACCTCAGCAGCACATCTGGGATGATTATAGTGTTGATATCCTCTCCTTGTTGAACTGGAGAAAATGCTAGGCAGGATGAGGTTGGAGATTATCAGACGTGGGGGGTTTTCCACTCTGCTTATGCTTGACTAATCATCATCTAAGCAAATGCCTTATGGGCTATGTGATTGACCAAAAAGGTGGCAGCAACTGAGATGACAAGGCATTTTGTAAATGGGTGTCTGACAGCAAAAAGATGAGATGAGATCTTTGTCTCCATTCAATGTGTAAGTTGCTTTGAGTCCCAGTTTGGAGGGGAAAGGCAGGTATAAATAAAAATCACCACCACCATCATCACATTATATCTCCTCAATGACAAGCTGTGGCATGTCATTGTGAGGCTACATATCTGGGAAAATCTGAATCTGGGAAACTGTTCAAGTGGGGTAACAGAAGTAAATCTTCTCAAAGGGTCTGTTGGGAATACAAAAAAGGCAGTATGTACAGGGGTTTACTTGCTGGGATTGACAAAGTAAATACAGACAACCAGATTATCACATGCTAGTATATTCCACCATGGGTTGGTTTCTGCATTTGCATGACTACCGAAGTGGTATAATATCCCTGCAATCCATTGTCAGGAATAGTACTTTGGAGCTCACTGCCAAGTGGTAAGTCTTCCCCATATTTTCCATGTATGTGCAGTTGTATATTTTAGTAATTCATCATTGGTGAATTTGAAGAGGTGTTTCCCCAAACGATTGGATTCCATACACAGCATAGTATCTTAAGGAATGGCTGTCTGTGACATGACATCAACAACAATGGAATTTGTGTGATTAAAGAGACTTTTTCATGCATCTGCCCTCCAATGAAGGTAATTCTCAAAGCATAGTCTCTACTTGATCTTTCCCAAGAGGAAATTTTGAACACATTATTACGGTATAAATGGATTAATTATTAGCACATTTCTCCATCTTCACACACTAAAATGTTCAGTGGAAATGGCTGACCTTCTTGCCTCATAAAACATGATCTCACTTTTGTTTTACCAGATTTTCAGTATTTAAGTCACAAATACATATTCACTGGCTGCAGGTCAATGGTAAAAATTGCATGCAGATCAGCCTTTCTTTCATGCATGTAGCTTATGTGCATAGCAATAAAGGCTTTTAGAAGATCCTTATGATGATATGAAAGAAGAGGAGGGGGAAGAAGCTTCATACAGTTTGGTGGGGCTGAAGAATAACAGAGTGAAATTGCTCTTGTTCAATCAATGACTGCGCCAACATTCTTGCTAAATATATTGTCAACATGAAATGACCTTAAATGGTTAATTGTTAGAAGAGAGTCTTTTGCATTAATGCAAACAGGTCAACTTTCTAAAATGATACTGTCATTTAAATGCAGTGTGAAGGTTTCAGCGCAAATCACTTGAAGGTACATTTCTTTTTCTTTTTTAAGAGCGGGCTAATGCAGTATTATGTTTTATGGTGCAATAAAATTATGTGCTAAAATTATGCTCATAAATGTAGGCAAATGTAAACCAAGCTATTAGTTATGTTTTCTCAGATAAAAGTGATTAGCATAGCTATCAAACTCTTCTCCCATTTGAATAACAGAATTATGTCTGAAATCTAACGCTTGTTTGCCAAGGCTGATTCTTTAAAAGAACAAATGTAAATCGAGCCATAAGTTCTGGATTTAGAAATGAATGCAGTGGTCCCTCCCTCTTTCCCATCATATTCTGCCTCCTTCTCTTGAAGAGAAAGGGGACATGAGCAATATCAGGTCACATTCAAAACATAGCTGGACAATATTTCAGATATTATCCATTATGGCTAGAAAGATAACATTTTTCTTCATCAGGCATCTTCAAAGGTAACTAAAGACAAAAGGCAGCATGGTATCTCAGAAATGAAAGGTGCTATACTCTTGTGTGGTTCCCTTTCACTTGAAGGAGGTAGGCGTGGAAGACTGCCCTGGTGGACTCAGATTGGTTTATTGTGGCATGAGCCTTTGTGGGCAGCAGCTCATCTCAGATCCCTCAACTCTTTAAAATATAGGGGATCACTGAGTTGCGGTCACATGCAAGGATAATTTATGAATAATTTATGAAGTATACGGTCATACTACCATCAAATTAATTTGTATTTGACAGCAATTGCTATGGTGGTGTCCTGTCAGGAAGGCCCAAGGTATATAATTTACATCTGAACAGAACAAATTAATGCTGATTACTTTATAAACAATTCCAAAGCTGGACGCGCGTTGCCTGTCTTGTAAGATCAAAACAGATATTTCAAGGAGATATATATATCCTTTCCCTCATCCAGTCTAATAGCTATCATAATAAGCAGAGTTCAGAGCTACAGCTTCTCTATTGACGTGATACAGCAAAGCACAATAACATCTGTAGGTACCAGAAACCCCACTCTTCCTATTTGCATGTAGTCTTTCTAATTTAATAAGTTGTCTCTAGAAACTGAGAAAAGAGGGCATAATTACAATCAGGAAGATGAACTAAACTTGAACCTAAACTCAATATACGGGTTCAGAAGATTTGGGGGGGGGCAGGGGTGTTTAGGTGAACTGGAACTGAATCAGAATCTAAAATCTTGCAGTTACTTCAACCAGAACTGAATACAAAAATCGATAACTAGTAAGGTATACAGAAACTGCTAGACTCTTCAAATTAAGTAATTCATTTTTCAGAAATTCAAGGCAATCTTTTCTCTCTGTCACAGGCAGCATGAAGCAGTGGGTCCATGTCACTGGAGAAAGGCCTGGACTGTATGTGAACACAGCCAGGATCAGTATTCTCCTTGCCCACTCACCTACCCAAACACACTGCTCCCTCCATTCTGTGTGGGGAGCATAATATTCATGGGGAGGACAGCACATAGGAAGAGTCACGTCCACATACTATTGTCCTCATGGATATCATGTTCCTCATAGCACATAAAGCATATACTTTGCCATCTGTGGGAAGAATTATATTCTTGGGGAAATTCTGCAGCAGGGAAATTCAGTAGGGTATGGGCACATGTGTGACTCAGAATGTCATAGTGGTTTGAATATCAGACTACGACACTTGAGACCAGGGATCAAATCCTTGCTCAGCCATGAAGACACTCGCAAGACTTTATCAGACCAGACAAGTAAGGTGTCATAAGGATGCTTAATAATTGTGAAATGGCACACATACCAGTCAATGTCACCCTTTTGCAATCATGTATTGGTAAAAAGCTGTGCTTTTTTATTGATGGCCCAATCTTTCAATTGATCTCCCATGGCAATTGGTTGGTGGCATTGCTGGCTTTTGAATCACCATTGTACTCACGTGAATGCAGCATCAATGGGCATAAACTTCCATGTGAGATCATAACAGTCAGGTAGGGAACAGTCTTTTTATGACAATACCCCTCCCCTTTACTTGGGACTTTTAAAGTGTTTTTCTGTGCTTTGCTGTACTTTTTCTGTGTTTTTTTGGGTTTTATTTTTAAATTCCCAGTGCTAACATCTTCTCACAAGAATCAGTGAGATTTGAAACCAGGAAATGAATGGAGCTCTGTTCGCTCTCTGTTAGTGCCTGGGCTGCCTCTTTAATGTGAGCAAGGTAAGGTCTGGTGGTGGTGGGAGTTCTTTTGCTGGCATAAAAAATGCCACAGTTTATACCAGCAAAAGAACTTTTGAGGAGGGTGGTCTGATAAAGTCCTCAGTCTTCAGAAGAGCCCTAGGATCACAATTAGTGAGAACTGACTTGAAGGCACACAACAAGAACAACATGGATACATGTGGAGGGGACACTGAACTCCCCTTCCACATATTCTTTCTCTCACACACATACACACTTCAGCTCTTACAGTCTTTACCTTGATACCTAATACAAACTGCCCCCCCCACTTTCAGGTGAGGATGAAGAGAAAGGTAATGTAAAGAAATGTAATGTGTTTAATGGATTACTCAAAGCTTTACATTGCAAATGATGAAGTGAATACAGATTTCTCAGTCAGAGGTATATGGCTATTTGAAATTGTGACCTTCAGCTATTTCTTCAAGAAACATGAGGCAGTATTCAAACTCAGAAGTAGGGCTCAGAAATGTGGCAGTACAGTTGACTTCACCTGTAAAAGGAAAAAGAATAGGCACCCCAACATCCACCTCTGCCATAGTTGTGCTGGTGGAGAATTATGCTCCACCAGGGGTGTTACTGGATTTTACCTATGTTTGTCCTAATCCTTATGTAATCCACATTTCATAGAATACTTTCACTTCCTGCTGGGCTTCTGCATCAGCAATAAGGAGGCAGCAGTAGTGAGGCCCTGCAGGGGGGGCATCCATACTATAGAAATAATCCAGGTTGAAACTGGATTATTTGCATGGCTCCTTCCTATGGAGTCCTAGGATTTGTAGTTTGGTGAGGCACCAGCACTCTTTGTCAAAGAAGGCTAAAGACCCTGTAACACTACAATCCCAGGATTCCTTAGGAAGGAGCTATGCTAATAATCCAGTTTCAGACTGGATTATTTGTTTCATGTGGATTCCTCCCCCCCACCTGTGTTATCTTCTCTGGAGAGCCAGCAGAAAGAGAGAGGGTATGCCCTTTCTTTCCTCTGAGCTCGCTGTGAATTTATTATGTTATTAATTTATATCCTGCCTTTCTTCCAGAACTTGGACTCAAGAAAACTTAGAAATATTAAAATGAGATGTAGATATAAACAGATAAGTAAAAATAGACAAAAAGTTATTGTTGAAATGCAATTAAATTATCTACAAAATTAAAACCATTTAAAACACAAACAATTAAAAGCAATCAATAGAATAGCACACTAGTAAAATCTATCTATCTATCTATCTATCTATCTATCTATCTATCTATCTATTATATCCCACTTTTATCCCAAATGGGACTCAAAGTTGCTTACAATATAGTCTAAAATGAAACAGCTGAAACAATACTAGAAGCTTTTGAGATCATTTCCCCATAGCCTATTGGAATAATAATAAAAGTTTCCCCTTGCTGATGGAAAGACAGCAAAGACAGCTATTTTTTCTTTCCCTAGAAAGGGAGTTTCAGAGTTGAAGAGTAACCACTAAGAAGGCCATGTGCTACAGATTCAATATAAATGGCAAAGTTGCCCTGGAAACCCAACATACTCATGTTTAATTTCAAAACAGAAGAGACTTTAAGATGAGATTCACTAAAAGAAACTTTAAAGAGACTTAAGATGGTCACATCTCTCCAGGAAGCTTAGAGGTTATTTAAAACGACTATAATATAGAAGCTCAGATGAAATGCCTATTACAGATTGGGAAATGCACAGACAAGTCGAAGAGAATGCCAAGGTAGTTAATGAGCAGTGTCAAAGAAGCTATACACGGCATGGAGTCTTTTGAAAGGTGGAAGTCTAGTCCAAATGAGGAAAATAAAAAGCAGGACCAAGTAGAGCAAAACATGTCAGCTGACAATAAAGCAAGCACAAGAACACAAAAAGAATGCGAGAAAGACATTACTTAAAAACATAAGAACAAAATAAATATTAAATACACCAGAAGGAGAAAATAACGCAGTATGAGTCATTATTCAACTAAAGTGTGAAATAATTTTTGAAGGAGGATAGGAGTCTTCAGCAAAGCTAAATGAATATGTTTCATGTTTATAATATAGTGGTGAGAGTTCAATGATATACTTTTCTAAGGTGGGTAATATGATAAAACAGTGCTAAAATTAGTCTTTCTCCTCTCCCTGCTTTTGATTTAAACTGATGGAAGGCTAAGCTAGTGATGGAGTTCTAGTTTTATGTCACAGAGAGCTAATCAGTGAGACAGTATGTTTCATGATTAGTGGGGACTGGGATCTGGAAAATAGCTAGATATAGAATTAGGAGTATAAATAAACTTAAAAAAACATTGTCTGGCCACTGTGTTCTGGCCATGCAATCTGGGAAGCAGGTAATTGCATATACTTGAATGCTTAGGCCAGAGGAAGGCAAAATATGGCCCTAGGTCCAAGGCTAGGGCTTGACTACATGGGGGTGGGGGAGGTAACAATCCAGGTAGGATTTGGACTACTTTGGCCTGGAGCTTCAGTGCATGAAATTCAGATTATTCTGGCCTGGATTTCAGCCCACACCTGTCAAAGCCTGAATTTGCAATGGGTTTTTTTCTTGGCTTCCTGTTACTAACTCTTGACTCTAAGCGCCAGGAAAATCAAAGCCCCAGAGGTAGTTGCCTTCTCTGAAGCCAGAATGGGCAGCTCAATTGCAATGGTAGGGCAGACATTCATTCTCACTTCAGACCAGGTGACTCCTGCTGTTGCTTTGCTTTCCCTGGGTGATTGTGCACCAGAAAACCAAAGCCCCAGTTGTAGTCACCTTCTCTGAAGCCAGGATGGGCGGCTTACTCACAATGGTAGGGCGGACACTCATTCTGCCTTCAGACTGGGTAACTTGTTGGTGCTTTGCTTTTCTGGAGCACAATTGCCTGGGAAAAGCAAAGCACCAGTGGCAGCAACCTGTCTGAAGCCAGATCAGGTGGCTATCCTTGCAATGACAGGGTGGGCATCCAATCTGGCTTGAGGGAGTGTGACTACTGCTGGCACTCTGCTTACAGTGACCCCTCTGAGCTTTGGAAAAAGCACAGAGCCAGCACTAGTAGCCATTCTGAAGCCAGACTGTGAGGCTACTGGTTGGGCTTTGATTTTCCTGGAGCTCAGAGGGCCATTATGTGCAAAGCACCATTGGTAGTAGCCTCTCTGAAGCCAAACTGGGTGGCTACCAATGGGGCTTTGATTTTCCTGGAGCTTGGAGGGATGATTGTGTGCTGGAAAAGCAAAGCCCCAATGGTAGTCATCTTATCTGAAGGCAGAATGGGCAGCTGGCCTTGTGATGGCTGGGCTCACCAGGGATTCTCACCTTAGAAATGACTAATTGGAGGTCTCTTATTCATAGCATCGCTATAAGACAAAATTGACTTAATGGCATTTAACAACAAAACAATGTTCTTGTTAGCATACCCTACCACTCCTATTTCATAACTGCACATAGTGGACACTTTTTTGGGTCACGATGGCTGGACACTAAGTGGGGTCAAGCTAATTGGAGAACAGTCAAGGTCACAATGACCTGAAACATGCCCAGAATCTGGAAAACCCAATAGGATTATGCGGAAATCTAAGTCATTAATAGGTCTATGCCAATCCTTTCTATCATGCAATCAGTGACCATCCTTTACCCATACTCTAAAGAAATCTTTCCTATACACCCTACCTGACCATATGTTAAGAGGTTGTTGCAGATCCCATCAATGTTTTGTCTCTGCAGATCTAAGGCAATCAGATCAGCTTCAGACCCTTTTGTTCATTCATTGGGAAAGCCATCCAGGCTTTGTCACAACTAACACATCTCTTCAGGGTTTGAAATAGGGTATAACTATCCTAGCTCAGACCTCAACCACATGTGCTACAGACTGGACCCACCATTCTTCAGCTCACCTTGTCACTCTTTCTCAACAGACCATAGAATCATAGAATCATAGAGTTGGAAGAGAACAAAGGGCCATCCAGTCCAACCCCCTGCCATGCAGGAATACACTGTGCCACCCTTGGAAGCTGTCTGAGTCTCCTCACTGTGCAGACCTCTTTCTACAAGACTGGTAACTATCACTCCTTTACCTCAGCTTCTTTCTAGCCAGCCCTTCAGCCTTTCTCTTCAATGCCTTGTGTGGTTCTTAAGAGGGTATGTTCTTGTATGATAGTTTATCTTTTGTGTTAATTTGAATAAAATACTTTGCTTTACTTTAACTGGAATGCTCTCTACAGTTAGTACTGGTATACATAGGTGGAAAGATCCCCAAAGTTACCTCCTCTTGCAGGCATCCTTTTGAGCTATAATTCCCCCAAACTTCAAGGAAACACTCTTATGGTAACATTCTGCTCAAGGGAGGTTTCTTGCCATTATTCTGGTTGAGGTGCTTCCCCCTCCCTGCCCGCCATTTACTGTGGGTCTCATCCAAGATGGTTGTGTGTATCCTTGAAAAACAAGACCCGTCCTTTGCATTTACAACACAGAGTTAACGAACAGCATGATTGATGAGCTTTGTTTTTCCATGTATATACAGCACTGAAAAGCAAAATGTCTCCTTTAAATTGCCCTTTGCAGTCTGAGAGCTCTGAAAAACTTTGAAGCAGGGAATTCCTCTGATGATTAACAATCCTGCAACAGTCTGAAGGTTTGGACAGAGAACCCGCCTGTTCTCGCCACACTTTTCTCCCTAATAAAATGGCAGCTAATAGATGGAAACTCTGAGAACATGTGATTCTTGCCAATATGAGGTTGGGCTCATGCTGATGGTTGACTTGCTAAACACCACCACATTTAAGTGCCAAGACGATTTCCTCTCTTTTACTGCATAATAAAACAGCATCACTATTTTTTTTCATGGAACACCTTTGAAATACTTGAAATATTTGTGATCCATAGATCATCTTAGAGGCACATGAGGGCTTTCTAAGCTTGGAGACGAAACTGCCAAAATCTGGTTAAAAATAGACCTTCCTCATAATACCACCCTGCATATACAATTTGAGGTAACATCAGAGAATGCTGTACAACATATAGGATGAATTACTTTTGGCATTTGTGGACTAAAATGACAATGAATAAACTGACTGACTCAACTGCAGTATGTTATTGCACTTATACTTCAAAATGGATTCCCCCAGGCAGTCTGCTACCCTAAAACATCCTTTACAAAAAAAGACAGTCAAAGATCCAGGACAGGAGTTCAGTGCAGGGATGCTATACAATAAACACTTGCCTGGTTGGTGGTTCCTTCATAGACTGTTGGTTAAGCAGCCAGCTGGGTGACAGATTGCTGTAAAGATAGCCCAATCCCAAATGACACTCTCTCCAGTTCTAAAAATTGCTTTAAAAGAAACACAGTCGCCTACTGGCACAGCTTTGTTAGACTAATGCTAGAGTTAGATCCTAACAAATTGAAATCATCTGGATGCGTTGGCAGAAATGAAAAAGCTGACTTTACAACTCCTTCTTCCAACACAGCAAGCAGGCCACAACAGTGGGCTCTGTGGGTGGCCTCACCCAGCAGTACAGAGGGCATGTTGGAAAGGAAGAGCCTGTGAAATCACCTATGGTGATTTTACTGGGCCCACCCAACCCCAATTGTAACTTCATTGTGGGTGTGTCTGATGACAGACTGATTTGAGAATCATCTTTGCAAGCAGAGTTGACACTCCAAGAGGAGATTTCTTAAATAGGCCAGCATTTTTTTAAAAAATGTGCATGTACTACAAAACCCTATTTAAAACAACTATATGAACATGTTAAGATACCAGTGTTTAACCCATGTGTGTATATCCAGAGTTATATAATAAAGTTTATACTGTATTATTTATATGTGCATTTATTTATTAAATGTATGAATCAAGTCAGTCCCTACTAGGGTTTGCCTATTATGTACCTTGTTGGTATGGGGTTTTCAAATTTCTCTCTTGAGACAAGCAAAAAGAAAGAAACAATAGCATTTTATAATACTTAGGCCACAACCCAATGCATGATTATTTTGGGAATAAGTAGGATCCTTTGAATTCAATGGATTCATTTCTGTAGACAAGCAAAGGATCACACTGTTAACTTGATACATCCCCAGTTACCAGCTTTCCCTATAGTATAACATGCTAGGCACACCACATAAGTAAGGCAGTTACACTCTCTCTCTGTCAGCTGCATTTTAGAATTCCTGTAATCTGTCTCTATCTCAAATGGCACCCTTGTATATGCCAGGGATAATATTTTGTGGCCATATTTCAATCCACCATACATAAGTCTAGTCTGTCTTGTATAGTAAACTTGAGGAGATTATTAGACACAAGCAAAAAAGACCATGATGATGGTGTCACCTTATTGTGTGGTTTCGCACATGCTTCCATCCTCACGTGCTGACTTTGTGCTGCAGCTGTGAGTAGGGCATGATTTTTCACTGATGGGGAGGTCCCATCAATGAAAACCAATGCCTTACTCATGGCTGAAGCACAGAAGCAGCACATGAGGACAACAAAAACCAGGACCCATTCATGCAACAGTAACGTCGTCCTTGCATGCTCCTGGGTTTTTTTTTGCAGCATCTGATAATCTTCCATTGTAGTGTTTTTGACAGAATATATACCATTTGGGCATTATGGCCACTGCATGAAGGAAACAATGATGTGTGTCAGGGGATGATAGGATATTCAATCCCTGGCAGAAGCCAAAAACTGTCTCAGCAGACTTGGTAGCAACCCTTTCCCAAGAATATTCACACACAGAGTGTTTGGCATCCAGAAAACAGGAGGTGCTTTACTCTTCAAAGTAGTTTCAGCTATTCACAATACCTACAATCAAAGTGCTACGCCAGGCATCACAGAATCACAGGAATAGAATGATCTCTATTCTGACACAATTATATACACATCAGCTTAGCATTGGCTAATTCAAGCACATGGTTTCATTGCATCAGATTTTCATCTTACATGGCTTTTGCCCTCTAGTAACCCTTCTTCTCATGCAGCTGTGGCATGATTAGGCATGACTGGCAGTTCATGGAGTCATGGAGTCAATCATCATTACTCAGCATGATTTCTGCAGTTGTTTGGCCATTTTAAAACTGGGGTTCAGTCTCTAACTCCTGACAATGTGGTGGTTGTCTTACTTTGTATCCAGGCCAGAATCCTGTTGGTGTGTTATACCAGGTTTTATGCCAGTTGCACTGGTAGTTATTCTTTTTTGAAGCTTGCATACAGAAGAATCCACTTCTTCCATATGTAAGCAGTTCCCTGGTGATTCATTGGCCAGTGTCCCACAAACTGATGCTCAGGCATAATGCTGGTCTGCCCCAGTTAGCTGTACTCACTCACTGAGAGCTAGTCTATGCTTGCCAGAATACTCTGGCTTTCCGCCAGTGTATTCTATTCCTAGATCAGGTCTGTCCCCCCCCCCCAACTCCATGCACAGATGCAGGCGAAATGTCAGAAAGAAACTATTCCAGAACATGGCCTCACAGCCTGGAAATAACCCAAGGAAAATCTATGGATGCCAGCTGTGAAAGCCTTCGACTTCACATTGAAACGGAAATAAGTCTGCACAGACACAATGACCCATACTGGTGGCCACCTCCACTGCTATCCACCTTGTTAGCTCTGAAACCACAATGGTAGGCCCGCAGCATGTGATTAAGGCTGGTCACATGCAGGAGGCCTTAGTCATGTGCTGCAGGCCTCCATCCTGGCTTCAGAGAGAGCAAGGCAGACAGCAGTAGACGCGGCCGCCAGTACAGGCTGGCATGCAGGTATGAACTCCTATGTTCCTGCAGAACCTGATCTGTTTTTTTTGTTTTTTTTTTTGAATGAGGCATTTTTTTCCTGGATATGAAAATATAACAGTGTAATGGGCTTTACCCCATCTTCCCTCATCTTTGCTCTGGGGGTTGTCAGGACTGCCCAGGGGCAAAATGGGCAAGAGCCTTGTGTCCTATGGACTGTAGGGCTCCAAGATGGGGGGAAGACGGGGTAAATAGCCTGTCTAGACAAATCCTCAGACTATCTGGGTCTTTACTCTGCTTCATGGTCCAGACAACCATGAACCATATAAAGGGTCTATTAATAAAAGAAATATTTGCACACCTCTGTGAAAGGCCACATTTGCGATCCTTTGGGTCTAAATGAAAAAAATTCTGTTGCCTTTTTGCTGTATAGAAAAAATGTGTTGCCTTTTTGCTGCTCTTAAGAACAGCATCAAAAAGGAAATCAATCTAAATCTGTCATAATGGCTTCTTAGGGCTATTAGTGTTCATAGAGTTTGGAGCCAGCATTTTCAATCAGTTGCATTGTTTTACCTTGGCTAACCACAGACTTGCCATTTGCCTGCCCTGTATCTCATGGTAATACAGTGACACTCATCTCACACATTTTTTTTTTATTTGTAGTGCTGCAAGCAACATGAAATAAAAAAAAATGAATCTGGAGTGCCAGCAACAAAACAAACCAAACCCCAACAGTTTATACATGGCCCCAAGTGTACATTGGCTGAGAGAGAAAGCTGCCTAAAAATGAACTTGTCATCCTAGTAGGAGAATGAAATTTAATTTGTCTCAGGCGATGAATGGTTCCTTTGCTTCCTCCTCCAGTAGCAGCTTAAAAGCCTGATCAGAGTGCACCCAAGACATACCCTGAGAAACAGAGTGTATGTCCCTTCCTAATTGTGTTTTGAGGTTTACATTGGTTCACTTTTTTTTTTTTAAAAAAAAAAGCCTGCATTAACAAGAAGTGTGTGTGCACAACTAAACTGTCTTCCTTGGCTCCCACACTGTATTGACTCTTACTATGGCTCTGTGTAACCCTTTAACTCTCAAACATGTCAGAAATGTGGGACTTTACCAAAACTTTGTTCCCTCACTTTAGCTATACTTTCTAGCATTTTCCCAATTGAGTGTTTACAGAAATATTACTTTTAGTTAGACAGGGCCTTACTGGAAATATGGGCCAACTGCCACACACAGTGGGACCTATAATGTCTATTTTTTTCTTGTAGGACACAACCTCTCTCATATCACACCTAGAAATTTGTTGTGTCTGCAAATTGCTCTTGTTACATGTTTACATAGCTACCTGCAGCTGGTGTGAACCAAACACACACTCAGGTAGGCCTAAATGAATAAAACATGATCTTCTTGAATGCCCTAAGCAAGACAATTGCTTCTTTTCAGTTCTCCATGTGTCAAAGAATGCAAACATGCTTAAGAGGTTGACATGTTCTGTGCAGGTTTTGAGGAAGGAGCAGCCTTCCTCCTGCTTTGACCCACACCTTCAGTTCTCTAATTAGCAATTGCCAGGGCTTAATTTCTGAAATGAAATGTGACAGGATTCAAATTTGCCTGGAAGCCATGAATTCTGACCCAAAAGACATTTTCCCTCATGCCAGATGTGGGGCGACTAGCTGTGGTTACTCATAAGGGATAGATTTATGCTGTTGTGCAACTACAGATACTGAGGCTCTTTTGACCCATGGCCAAAATGCTCATACCAGATTACGTACTGGGATTATTTAGATTGCTCTGATGGAAGTTCTCCAGAGGGATTTTAAATCACACACCAATGCAAAACTGAGGGAGGAGGCCAAAAGAGAGTAGCCTTGTAGATTCCTTCATACTTAAACATTCTGGCCAAGATCCTGCATCAGAAGATGTAGCTCAGGAGACATAACTACATCTCCATACATACCCTCCAACAATTCACAGTTGAAAACTGGGACATGTGTCGCCAAGAAACATCAGAGTACGGTAAATGTTATTGCGGAAGAACAGACAAGCTAGGAAAGGCTGCAGCAGTTTGCTTTTGCCTGAGCCTACTCCCCCCCTCTCCCTGCTGTGTTAACATTGCTTTTGCACTTTTGAATGCAGTTTGCAGCAACAGAAGAAAGTAACAGAAGAAAAGGTAAAGTGCGGGAAGGAGAAAGAAAGCGGGACATCTTAAAAGCATTTGACAAAGCGGGATGGCAGAGGATTAATTGTCACTGTCCCTGACAAACTGGGACAGTTGGAGGGGATGTCCTTATTTATGTCTCCCAATGCTACACCCCAAAACATCTTCAGTGGTGCAGTCCCTCCCACTCCCAGCCATTTCCATGTTGCTATAGAGTGAGGGTAATGAAGAGGGACACATTCAGCTTTCTTGCTGTAGTGAGACACAATGAAATGGCCATGTTGAAGGGAGGCTGTTCTGCTGAAAAGGTAGGTTTGGGAGGACCTTTGGCCATTGCTTGTGCAACCATAAAAGCGAATAGAGATATTGTAAGGCAGATTTACAACATCGTATTTACTGAACAGGATGTCAGCCTATAGTGTACAACATTGTAGTAAACACAGAGGTAAAGGCCAGATTCTGATTGTCCACTGGATCAGAATCCTCTCACAGGAGGGGCCCTTCCAGTCACTGAAGACAAGACTCTAGCTATAATTCAGTGAGTTAGCATTGACTCCCAAATCTGCCAATTAAGCATCAATTGAATTAACAAAACATATTTTGGACTAGTGAGTTGTGTTTAGATATGTGAAGGCCTGGTGCGGTGGGGGGAGGAACAAGGGGGAAAATACAAGAAAACATTTCATTCTGAAGACTTTTTTTTCAGAATGATTCAAAAAATGGATTATGGAATGGTTCTTTTTACAATGATAAACAAAATGCTTAAGACAAAGTGTTCATAGATTTAATAATAATAATAATAATAATAATAATAATAATATCCCTCCCCTCTACAAAAAGCAATTGGGGCAGCTATTGCCTTCTCTCAAAAATTGTTTCTTAAAACCATATAACAGTAAGACTTTTATGTAAGATTGTGTACAGGATCAGATCATTGCAATTCCTGGTCTTATTCTCCTTTTCTCAATTATTTTTATGCAAATAAGTCCTTTATGTCTGTGCTCAAATATATGGAGGAGTAGAAAAAACATTTTTCTTTATTTTGCTAATGCTTATGGCTTCTTCTGTTTTTATTGTTGTCTTTTGCCAGCACCTCATAAATTAAAGGCAGTTCAGGTGCTCCATATGGTTCATGACCTTATAAGTAGCTCTATTTGCATAAAAATAAAAATAAGAATAAATTAATTCCATTTGTAATTATTGCCTGGACAAATCATACTCAAATATTTGAAACATGATAATTTTATGCTGAGCCAAATTAGTCACAATACATTTTAAGTTCCTAAAGCAACAAACTGACTTTCAATCAGTAAAGGGTACTAATATCACATTATTCAAATATTACAAGTCCCCTCCCCTAAAAAAAAAAAAATCTCCAGGGGGAAAAAAAAAACCCTTTCCCTTGTGACTTCAAAATGTCCAGAAGTTTTACATCTCTAGATGTATTAATGGCTTTCTGTGTTCACAAATGCTCCAAGATTCTGGGAAACTGCACACCCTCAACAAGCAATACAAATATGGAATGGTATCCTATTCTGTTATTAGTTGCAGCTTTACCACAACTTTAAAGCTGGATATCTATCAATTGGCAGATTGGTGGATGTCAGTCCCAAATTCTCTGCTCACTGGAATAGACACATGGAGTCTATGCAACTGAAGCTACCATTCCACATAACAAGCATCCAACTGGCAACCAATACTATCCACTGGATGCCAAGGAATCTGATGTAATGTAAGAGATGCTGAGTTTCAAAGCTTTGCAGGATGTTATGTTTGGACTGGAAGCAGCAGAAAACCACTCTCCTCACCAGCATTCTCTTCTTCGGGAAATTTTCAAACAAGAGACTCAGCTGAGGTGCATTAGAGAGGGAGGGAAGCAGACTGAAGTTTGAAGCAATGGGCAGAGATGGAGGGGAAGGAAAAGAAAGGGTTTTTTTAAAAAAAATAGACTCACCAATATGAAGACTGAACCCATGACTCTGGTGATAGCAGAACTACATACTAAGCCTTTCTATAGTCAACCCCCTTGTGAGCACTCAAAATGACTGTAATTCTCCAGTCACACAATGGTGGTGCAAGGCAACGCTAGTTAGAATTCGGTGGCAACTGGAAGTGCAGTTTGCCATTATCAGCTGGCAATTACTGATATAATTTTATATTTATATCATTTTTTTCTTTGGAAATTGCTAAATACTATGCCATTCTATTATGATCATTATTTTTTGCAGCAGAGAGTTAAAAGGGTAATATATGTCCTTTATTTTCAAGATCCCATTGGGTCCCATGAGGTAAAAGGCAGGATGATAGATAGATAGATAGATAGGACACTTTTCTTTCTTTGGTGTGATTTTAGATTTCCTCTGAAATTTTCTTTCTTTTGTTTTTGACACAGAGCATGTTGGGCCTTCCTCCCCAACATTCTAGTGGCAGCAGTGAGGAGTGGTATGCTGGATGGACTCATGCAGACATACGAGCCCCAATCTGTCTTTTTTTTTTTTTTGCTAGGTAAACTGGGGTAAACCAGGCATTAGATTAGAATGATTTATTGGGCCCTATTCTGGCTTTTCCGCCTTCCAGCCCCATATCTGCCCTGGGAGTCATTTGGACTGCTCGGGAGCATATCAGGGTGAATGCCCTGCAACATCTGGACTGCAGGGCTCTGGAATGGGGGCATGCCGGGGTAAACTGCTCATGTAAGTCCTCACGGTGCTGACACACTGCAGAAATAATGCAGTTTGACACTGCTTTAACTATCATGGCTCCATCCTGTGGAATCCTGGGATTTGTAGTTTATTGTGGCACCAGAGCTCTCTGACAGAAAAGGCTAAATATCTCACAAAATGACAAATTCCAGAATTTCATAGCATTAAGCAATGGCAGTTAAAGCAGTGTCAAACTGCATTATTTCTGCAGTGTGTCAGCAGCCTCAGCATTGAATGAACTGTGCTCATTGTGTGCACCATTTAGATACCTGCCCAGTTGAGAAACAACACATTTTGATTAATATTTGCTTTTTGTCATGCTAGAAGGTTAGCACACCATTATATTGTTATCCTATTGGTTCTGTTACCTCATTTCAACTTGTTCTCAGATCCATTGTCTATTGGAGGAATAATTCCAAGTCCATTCCAGGAATTTGGTGTTACAAGCCTTCTAGGGGTTTGCTTTATGTAATGTCTTTTTTATTATTATGATACTGTTTTATTGATTTTTTAAAAAAATCTTGTACATTGCCTTGATGGCTCTGGAAGATAGGAAGTATAAAAATACTATAAATAAATAAATAGCATCTCATAGCATACAGTCATGAACTCAGATTGTGGATGGTCCAAAGATGTCCAGTATCTGGTACAGGAAGTCTTCACTTATCCAACAGGTTAGGGGCTACAGCAGTGTCAGAAACTGGAATTGGTTGAAAAGCAAAACCCATGTAGGAAACATGCAGGAATTAAATGGCTTGTTCGGCACTGCCTGTACCCACCCCACACGTGCTTGCAAAGTCCCTTAGTTGGCTTGGTGACTTCCCCGCAACTCACTGTAAGCAGCGTGGGCATGCACAGTCAGTCCCAAGCAAGCCTCCGTAGGCAAGAACTGTCAAAAGAATAGATTCCTCATCAAATGAATGGAACTTGTCCTTAATCTGCAAGTGTCAAAAGAGTGAGTCATCAGCTAACAAGCCATTGAAAGCTGGGGGCTTCCTATCCTGATCTTAACAAGAGGGCAAGGAACACCAAGGGTTCAAATAAAGACTTTCCAGCCAGATCACTCCAGTCAAACTCTACCCCTTCTTTAAGGGGTGAAAGGTATTACTAGGACAGACCTCTGGCTTGGGCCTAGTATTCTCAGTCATCCTTTCTGTTTTAACTAAACTGTTTATTGTTTTGAAGTGTTTAGTAAATCATAATAAATATTATTCTTGTATATGGCTTCATGTTGGGCTCCCAAATTTGAATCAAGGTAGATCCAAAGTTACAGGCCATTCCAAGAATAAAATAGCAATTGCACCTCAACAAGCTGTAGCTCAGTGGCAGAGCATCCTTACAGAAAATCACAGGACTTTATCATACTACCCTCCAAAAATGTTCTTTTGCCAGCATAATTAGTGCCGCTTTTATGCCAGCAAAATAACTTCCCGTACCACACTTACCTTGTATCTAGTAAAAAGGTAGCCCCAGCGATGAATGAGGAGCAAACAGGGCTCTGTTTAGTTTTTTGACTGAAATCTCGTGGATTCTCGCAAGAAGATGGAGCACGGGAAATTCAAAAATAAAAACAAAAAGAACACTCAAAAAGTTTTTAAAAGCACATAAACACACTGAAAAATTACCAAGAAAACTGGGGAGGGTCATAAAAAGAGTGTCACCTACCTGGATGTCCCAATCTCACCCGGAAGTGTTCTGGCAGGTCTGGCCATTCACGCTGTGATAACGTGAAAAAAAGGTGTGAGGTTTCAGACACTGGCAATGCCTGCAAAAAATAACCACAGCTGATCTATTGATGGCTTGGCCCATCAATAAAAAGGAACTGCTTATGGATAGTACATAAACATGAAAGGGTGATGGCATCTGCTATGTGTGCCCTTTCGCGTTTATGTGGCATCATTATGATGCTATATTTCATGTGTCTGATAAAGTCCTTAGTCTCTGGTATCTCTAGGTAGGATTGGATTCTGGAGACCTCTGCCAGACTCCTGGGCAGCCACTACTGCCAGTCAGTGTAGACAAAACTGAGCTAGACGGCTAACAGTCTGACTCAACAGAAGGTAGCCCTTGAGTGTTTGTGTGTGTGGGTATGCACACAAACATACACACACATTGTCAATGCATTTGAAAGGAGAACAGTGGTTTACAAATGCATAGTAACTGTCAGTTGTCAGTGGAAACTTGAGAAAAATGACATGGGCAGTGCTACCTGAGACAGGAATAGAAGCTTTAACCATCAGCACTTTAACATACCTTAAACAAGTGTTTGAAAGAGAAAAATTAGGCTATACAACTGCAAGAAATAGACATTACTATAATTCGGTATACCTTGCATGTGACAAAGTATGTCTGCGTTAATACCTTATGGAAGATTATATATTTTCACGTCTATTTTTTTTAAAATGTAATTTGTTGGTGGCTAATTGTCATATAAATTTATTTGCAGACAGAACACAGGAGAAAAAAAAGTAACTCAAAAACTGGTAAGCCTATTTTTGTACTCCTTGGAGATATATATTTTGACATATATGCCATAGAGTGGAGAAAAAAACTATAAAAATAAAATTGAAGATTTGTACATTAGTGTATTTCTTGTCGAATATTTCTCCCAGTTAAAGCCAATTTGCATTTATTTGCACAGTAATTTGTTCTGAGTGTGGAAGGTCCAATTCATGCAGTTTCCTGCCCATGGCAGCTTTCCATGGGCAACTTTCTTTGCTGTGATTGTTTCATGTACATCATTTGCCCTGACCTATGTGTATGAGGAACAGGAGATGAACAAATTAAAAAAAATAAACTATCTAGGAGAACAGAAGAAAAAACTAGGATGTGTATGCTCATCCTAGTTAATTCCTTGCCATGGAAGCAGGGCCAGTTTAAGGAATTTTGGGGGGCCCTGCAACACTTTATTTGGGGGCCTCCATATGTTTATCTCAGGTCAATGTAACCTAACTAACTAATTCACAGTACAGGATATTCAGATTATTACTAATAATGTTTTTGCAGGAGGAGGGTTATGACGCCCCCCCACAATGATTGCCCCCCCCCTGCAGCTGCAGGTGCTGCAGGGCCCTTAAACTGGGCCTGCATGGAAGGATGGCAGCATCAAGATTAGAAAGAATTCCTTTACAGTAAGAGCTGTTCGGCAGTGTGGAATGTGCTGCCTCATAGTGTCGTGGAGTCTCCTTTGGAGGTTTTTAAACAGAGGCTGGATGACCATCTATCAGGAGTACTTTGTGTTCTTCCATAGCAGGGGGTTGGACTGGATGGTGCTCATGGTCTCTTCCAACTCTATGATTCTATGATTATTTATTACTGTATATGCTGAATTTGGAGAGACAGAGTAGTGTAATGGTTGAGTGTTAGGCTACGGCTCTGGAGACTAGAGTTCAAATCCCACTCTGCCTTGGAAATCCATTAGGTGACCTTAGGCAAGTCACACTCTTTCAGCCTCAGAGGGAGGCAAAGGCACCCCCCTCCTGAACAAATCTTGCCAATAAAACCCTGTGATAGGTTCACCTTAGGGTCACCCTAAGTCAGAAATTGCTTGAAGGCACACCACCACCACCATAACAACAACAACCACAACAACAACACTGCGGAATTTGACTGGCAACCCACTTATCAAAAAGATTTGGATGCACTGACCTAAAACCAAAGGAGTTGCCTTGCCAATGCAGCCAATATCATGAAGCATGACATTATACCAATAGGTACATCAATAATATCTGGTTTCTGTGTGCTGCTATGGTCAACCCAGTGGCTCATGGAAGGCCAGCTTGTTAAGGGTTCAGATTAGAATATAACAGAAGGCATACTTCTGCTGTTTTCATGTGTTCCTTTAAGCTTCCATGTGGAATGAAATCCTGTCTTCTCAACTGCATGACCTCATGGGCTATGTTTCATGGTTCTAATTGAAATGTGGTTAAAATAAATTCATATTTAAATAATTCCAAACATTCAAACAGGGCAGGGGGGGATTGACTTAAAAGCAGGTCTATATTTTCCCCCTTTGGATGTATTCCTCAAATATAAACACACAAAAAACATTCATCATTAATTAATACTGGCATTGTAACATATAAAACAATTAGAACATTTACAGTCTTTAAAGGAGCTATTATTGCTGCCTTAGCCCTACTAAAAAATATATTCCCCAAAGGACAGAAAGTGATCCATTAATATGCATGTATTATTTCCTTTCCTTTCCTTTCCTTTCCTTTCCTTTCCTTTCCTTTCTTTGACAAGTGTAAGAGTGTTGATGCCTGTGGATAAAGGAGCAGTTATAGGTTATAAACAATGTATTGGTTGACTTGTAGTTCTAAGTGTAGTTTTTTTCTTAGAGCTTAAAAAGCAATATTAATTAGTTTGTTGCATATAGTGTGCTGATATGTACATACATGTGGGTGCATACACACACACACACACACAGATAATATCACTCAATCTCTCCATCTATCTTCCATACACTTCTTGTAATATTTCACAGGTATCACAGTGTGGGTGTTAGGAAATTTAAGATAATTGGAAAACAGGGGGTGTTAGACCCTAACTGACTGTTTATTGCACAAATTAATAAAACAAGCTACCTTCCATCAGTTGAGTGTTTAAGGAGTTTTTTTTATCTCTCTCTCCTTTTTTAAAAAAACACAAGAGTTCTGGGGTGATAGTTTCTAGAAAAAGCAATGGAATTCATGCTGGCATTAAGTAAACAGAACAAAGGGTATAAACCACCCAGTACAGCTCCTGTGTTCTGTCCATTCATTTCAGTGGATCCTGTAAAGTGACATTGCTTGCAGAGTTACATAAGGAACAAGTGAGATCATTCAACCATGTGTTGAATGAGTGCCTATTCATATGTGTTTTAGCTTGTGTTGCTTTCAGATTTATTCCAAAAGATCTTACGTCCTACTGATTTAACAATATGATATACTTATAAAAAAAAGAGAGACTTGGTGTGTAGGTCTGGAACCACTAGGAAATAACTGGCTCCTTTAGAAATGTATTAAGTGTAGTCAGTTTGCTTTCTGTAAATGAAATAAAAGAAGTACTTAAAAAAAATTCCATTCTTCTCCATGATCAGTCTATTGTCACATGCATTTGGCATTCATTATACGTTAGCCCCAGGCGCCTCCAGTCTTGTACTCAGGCCAGCAGTAATTTGGTTTATAGAGATCATATGGCAAGGAAGCAGACCTTGAAAGACAGAACTCTAAGAAGCATATTTGATGAATTTCCTATGATTTGAGCCTGGGTTTATTCTTTCCTGTTGAGGAGCAGACACTCTACAGCACACGCGCTGTGGCCCGATGCGCCTGAGTGAGGGCCAATTAGATGACAATGTGTGCACTGTTTTTTCGCACATCTCGGGTTGCATTTCCTATCAGGGAAAAAAAAGCAGGGTGGTGGGGCGGGGGGGGGAGAGAAAAGAAGCCTTGTAAAGGATCCAAATATGGACAGGAAACCACACAGAGTGAAGGTTGCCTTTGTCATTAACAATTAATGTAACCGCGAAAGCTGGAAAAATACACTGCTTATGTGAATGGCAGCAGTTCAGCTGGAGCAAGTGGTCTCCTATCTTCCTTTGCTTGTACAAGAGTACAGTTCTGGCAGAAGGAGATCCCTTGTCCCTGCTAGTATGTATTCCAGACATCCCTGACTGCACTAGTACCAGTGCTATGATGATGTAGCAAGGAAGGCCCAGCTCTTTCTATAAGTGCATTTCTAGCTTTCAAAAATCTTAAAAGTCTCTTCTTGGGAGTTGCACAGATCACAAAATATGAATATCTAGGGGGTTGTCCACACGGTGAAAATACACTTCATAGAGGTCTCTCAGAAAATGAGCTGTCTTAATGGTATCCCACATTGTCTCATCATATTGTGAAGGAGGGGGGCCAAAAAGAGGAAAAACAATGTGAGAAAAGTCTTCATGGCTTTTCCTGACTTTTTAAAAAAGCTCCAGTGATATACACATTTTCGCCTGTTAAGACAAGCAATTCAACATGAATTGCTTCCCCATGCAGGACAAAATGCAAGCTTGATTGGCTGGATGAATGCTTGAGGCGGGGCTGGCTTACAGGGCAAGCACCCGCTGCCACCATGTTGGATTTTTGCCTTAGGAGATTTTCAGATGATCCTTGCCACGCAAGGATTGTCCGGGACAGTTTTGTTGCAGCAGCGCGGCAGGGGGTCAATTTCTGAAGACACCATCGCTGCTGCAAGATCGTCGTTCCCTCTCGCGTGAAGGCTTGGAGCCTGCCGCGCTATATTCGCCAAGATTTTAGTCACGGACAACCTCCGTGAATAAAATCTTGGCGAATATAGCACGGCAGGCTCCAAGCCTTCACGCAAGAGGGAACGATGATCTCACAGCAGCAACGGCGTCGTCAGAAATCGACCCCCTGCCGTGCTGCTGCGATGAAACTGTCCCGGATGATCCTTGCGTGGCAAGGATCGTCTAAAAATCTCCTTAGAGTGTGATCGCTAAGGCAATAAAATGGAGGTTTGTGCTATCTCTCTCTCTTTTTTGGGGGGGGAGGTGGAATATTGCTGTGCGCACCATAGAAATAGGTTTTCTTTTTTAAAAAAAAAATTGGTGGCAGCAGATTAAAAAAAATGCAAGTAATCCACTGAAGGCCAGTCTCAGCTACAGGCATGCAAATTTTATGGGGGCTGTAAAACCATTAAGACCTGTTGCTGCTGCAACTTGCTATTACTGTGGAGCAGTCTGTGTCCCCCCCCCCGCACTTCCTGTAGACAAGCCCTAGCTCTCATGAACCACCATCGCATGAAATGTGATAGCAATGTAGCACATGGAACTTTGAACCTTTTAAAATGACACTGTTTCATGCTGAACAGAAAAACCTATTGTGCTATTGAAAGGAAAAATAAGGACATTCTAGGGACATGGACGTGCCCTTGAGGACATGCCAAAACTTCCTTGGAGTACTACATAAATAAAGGGATGACAATGTTTAAATCTGATTGTAAGACACATCAATATGTGTCTGTGTGTTGACTGCTAGGGGCAGTTCGAAGGGCGACAATCATTTCAGTGCCATTTCTTTCACTCTAGAATGATTTGTTTCAATTCACTGATTCCCTCCCCCTACAAAATATATAAGAATGGCTTTCAAAACTCAAAGGTGCTTCATTTGGGGGGGGGGAGGCTGCAAGGTTTAAAAGGTGCCCCACATTGGCAAGGACAGGAGAATGTCAGGGAAGAAGGATAGATGTAGGGTACAATCTTATATATTTAAGCATAACTGGGTGCAATGAAATTTTCTTTTCATTGACATGCTGAAGAAACAGAAAATTAAAGTTTGATCCAGGGGTGGGGACATTTCATAAAATCATTTCTCCTCAAATTACTGAGTCAATTTCAATATTATTGATGGAATTTCTTTTTCTTGTCAGCTCTGCTGTCTATTCAGGGCTGAGCAAAGCATCTCTGTATGCTCAGAAGCACTCTCATCATTGTTGTTACATCAGATATTTCAAGGCTAAGCCTTGGCACTGAAAAGAAATTCCACTACTGATTTGGGCTCTGTCCCAGCAATCACCAAGATCTGTACACTTTTAAATGGACAGTAAAATTGTCTCAATTCATCCTTAAAACAAGTTGATTATGAGGGAGAGATGGTGATGTTCCCAAAATCCTCTAACCAGGCTTGTAGCTGAACAGGCATTTGAGGTTATTTTCCCTTGTTAAAGGTCAAATTTTTGTTTGTTGAACCACAATGAGTGTCTTGACCTAACTGGAGAATAAAAGATATGGTGGGTAATGTTTGGCCATATGAAGGCTGATTGTATTTATCTCATACTTATTTATTTCATTTATATGCCACCTTTCTCCCAGGGTGGGACCCAAGGTGGCACACAGTTCCTCATCTAGGAACCAGAACTTGGGGGTGAAAAAACGGACCACTTCCCCAGAATTCCTCAGCTGTAGTCAAAAAAGTCAACCCTTTAAAGCTCTGGAGACCAAGATTATATCTATACTACTTAGTTATAACTATACTATTTCATACTTCAGGGCAGTGGACTAGAGGTCTATAGCAGAGGATTCTAAGTGACTCACCAAACTGTAAAAATCCCAGATCCCACAGAATGGACTGATGGCAGTTAAACTGGATCAAATTGCTACAAATTATGCACTATAGATTCACTCCAAATGCAGTTATGAACTATTTGTAGAGATACAATCCAACAAACAAGATTTACTTTTATGTGCAGTACTTTCAGTATCTGGAATGGTATCAGCTTTCTTGCCTTCATAACTAACAAGAACAATACTTGGTTCTGACAGCTGAGGATTTGTCTACATGGTGTTGCCTTATCAGACAGATCATTGGCCCATTTGGCTCAGTATTGTCTCTTCTGACTGGCACTGTTTCACCAAGTCTTCAGTCATTGGCCTTTTTCAGCTCTGCCTGGGTCATGGCAGCAAAACCTCCTCCCCTTTAAACCATCATGCACCCCACAAAACCAGTCAAGTTACTTTGATGCATGTTCCAGAAAATTCCACAAGACCTCTTCACATGCCTGACATTAAAAATATTTTTTTTTTTAAAAAAAAGCATCAATGTGTTTCCATTTCATGGCAACCCACATCTTCTCTCTGAGGCAAACACTTTCCTTTGCCTAATGACAGGGCTAGCCTCACCTGAGATAATCTTTGGAGTTTCTGTATATACCACATGAGCACTACCCAGAGTTACAAACCTTCCCCCAATTTCTCAGATTCAAATCATGGCTGGGAGCAGTAGTTTTTAAATGGCAGACAAATCCAGTGGGACCACTCGCCACTGTGAACCCTCCTATCCACTGGGAGACAGAGAAATGTAGACAAACCAAGAGATATAGACACATGCAGAATCAATGTATAGGAAGATTAAGAAGACTTTTTTTATTCAAGCAAGTTCAAGTTATATAAATCTCCCATGAGGCAGGCTTCTTCCATGTCCCAGGCACCCTTTAAAGTTACAGAAATAGCAAGGTATTAAAGTCAAAGCATTCAGTTATTCTGAGCTACATTCAGTTACTAAGTTCAGCTACATTCAACCAAAGTGGAACAAATTAACATAATTCCCTAATGCGATCCTAAATGGGCCCTAAAGGTTCTACTCACTAAGTTGCAGACTTTTCAGACGGTATCAGGGAAAGCTGTGAGCTAAGCCAGGTGGCTTGCTCTAACAGTCATTCCTGGCATTTGGCTCTAATATGTTGGACTATATAGAGCCTCTTTGTCTTCTTCAGGCCACATGGTCTGACTCTGCAATGTCCTCATACAAAAGCAGTTATACCTTAGTTGGGATTCCCAGTTCAAGAGTTGTGACTGGCCATTTCTGGTCTGGTGATGTAATGCCATGGATGATGCCATCTCATGAACTTCTTTGGAGGTGGTGTTTTAGACCCTCCCTTCCAGTTAACCCTTTCCTTACCTGATGCCATGTTGACAAAACAATACTGTTTGCAGATAATGGGAAATGTAGTTCTCTGGCAGAATGATGGGAGTTGCAATCAACCTTGAGGCAGGATGATGGAAACTCCATCATGACAGATGCATGTTCCAGAAAATTCCACAAGACCTCTTCACATGCCTGACATTAAAAAGAAATTTTTTTTAAGAAGCATCAGTGTGTTTCCATTTCATGGCAACCCACATCTGCTGTCTGAGACAAACACTTTCCTCTGCCTAACGACAGGGCCAGCCTCACCTGAGATAATCTTTGGAGTGTCTGTATGTATCACATGAGCACTACCCTGAGTTACAGGGTACAAACCTTCCCCCAAATTCACAGATTTAAATCATGGCTGGGAACAGTAGGTTTTAAATGACAGACAAATCCTTCCTCTTAACACATTTATTTTGTTCAGTGTGTGTTTGAGAATACAATTCCTAAGGTACTAATTCCTATGGTAATGGCCCATGGCTGCTGGAGCTGCCTTGCTTTTTTGGCTTATTTGAACCCCCTTTCATTCACACAGACACACGCTTATATCCCCCTCCCCTTTCTTCCTTTCTATTTTGCTCTTCTTTGGAATACTTTACAAATGCCTCTTTTCATTAACGTGACCAAAATGTCATCAAGTAGTTTAATGCTCTTTAATGTCCTTGTAGCATTTACGTTTTTTGAACAGTGTGGAAATGAATCCCATCTGTGAGTTCCCTAACATCAAAAAAGTTTGACAGGCTATTTGGACGTGCTACTTCACCTTGAATTAGCATGTACAATGTCAAGGAGGCCAGAGTCAAAGCTCGACCTGCCTCCTTCCTCACTCTCTTTGCTGGTCGAACATCAACAGATCACTTGCCTTAGAAAATCAAAGTCAATTATGGAATATCTTGGCCTGGCCTGGAGCCCAAAGGCCCCAGGAAAAGTGTGAAGCCCAAATTAAAGAGTTGGGGTAGGAAGGGGGTGGTGGAGAAAAATGATTCACTTGGAGAAACAGAAAAGGAAAGGGAGGGGAAACATTTTCTTCTGTTCAGTGCCAAGTTCCCTTTGCACAATAGCCCTCCCATCATCAAATGGCTAAGCAGATTCACCATCATGCCATCTGAGTCATTCATTAGTAATCACATTTTTATTTCTATTTATTCTCTAGGAGGCACTCTAAATTAGTAGTTTTCAACTCTACTGAAAACCATATCATGGGGAGCAAAAGTATGCTGCCAACATTGCCAGACCCTAGGGAGTAGAAATTTCCTCTCCTTATTTATTTGTTTGGCCTAGTGGCAGCAACAACATTTGGATAATTTCAGTTTCATTCACATGTGTCTTGAATGGAAGACTTCTGTAATATGTGAATGGAAGACTCCTGTAATGTATGTAAATAAATGTCCTCTATTACATTAATACTAACCTGACCCACGTGTTACTTCTCTGGCAATGGCATCTGTTTTGTTCTATTTTTAAGACTATCATTTATTCCCAATAATTTCTTATAGGGAAAGATGTGTCATCTTTTTGCCCCTGAGGTGACTGGATGTAGAGGAGAGGAAGTGAATTTCACTCTTCATGGTGATGTCTGAGCTTGCTTTCTTTAACACTGGACCTGATGGGCCTTTGGTTTAATCCATCATCACTCTTCCTAGATCAGTCTCTAGTTTACACTAGTTTATACTGGCAACCACAACATGACTAAGGGCTGTGGAGCAGACAGGGTTGTCTTCTGTGATTGACTTAGTATGCATCCCTAAATTGCAGATGTTTTTTCTAGAAAGGTATGGTTCTCAAATCTGCAAGGGAGTCAGCCATTTGTTAATTTTTACTTATTTCAGTGCAGTAGAATTCAAAGGCACAGCTGTATTAATCTGAATCAGTATGGAAAAGGATATTGTAGCACCTTTGAAACTAATTAAGAGGAAGAAGTTTGTAGCATAAGTTTTTGTAGACTGAAGGCTCGTCTACACTGGCATCCTGCTGGTGTATTCTGGCCCCGGATCAGGCCCATTGCCCCTCCATTACCTGCACAAAATGGGATAGAGTCCACATGGACACAATGGCCTATGGACTGGACCCCACAGGAATGCGGGAGTCCATGCCAGCATGCCAGCCCGTTTCTGCAGCTGCTACCACTGCTGTTCACGTTGTACTCTCTGAAGCTAGGAAGGATGTCTACAGCACATGATCAAGACCCCCTGCATGTGACCAGCCTTGGTCATATGTTGCAGGCCTCCTTCCTGGCTTCGGACAGTGCAATGTGGATGGTAGCAGCAGTGGCTACAAAGATGGGCTGGCATGCTGGCATGGCCTCCTGTACTCCTGCAGGGCCCAATCCATTTTTTCCCTAAATGAGACAGGTTTTCCCAGGTATTTTGATGAAATAGTTTAATGGCTCTACCCCATTTTCCTCCATCTTTATCACAGGCATCATCAGGAGTAAGAGTCCTTCATCTTTTGGAATGTAGGGCTCCAAGATGGGAGAAACATGGGGTAAAGATCCCATCTAGACAAGCCCTGAGTCTACTTGATCAGATGCATAGAGTGAAGTGCTTGCAGTCAGACATTTATGCCCATGAATGAGCAGGGGTGTGTGTGTGAATAGTAATAGAAATGCAAAACTTGTGGGAATAGTAATGAGGTGACAAGGTCAGTTTTAACAATGGTCATTGGGAGAAAAGGTTGGGAGGAAAACCAAGTTGTCCACCATATGAATGGTGGAGGGAGTTCTCAGAATGTAGTATGCTGGCTGGGAACCATAAAGGAGTTCTGATAAAATGGGCCAGACAGCCTTCATAAGGCTGTTGATGGACTAGAGTTTTTGGATATATCCCAGTCTTCCTGGACATTCTATCTTGGACCTCAGAACAGCAGTCCTTGAACAAAAAAACTTCAAAGGGAGATTGGAAGGAGAAAGTAGAATTGAGATATTATAACATTAGTTAACATCTCAGCCTCATAAGGGCCCTCTTGCCAATTTTATCAAAATTCATTTCTGGTTCCCAGCAAGCATCATACTACACTCCAGGAACCTTCTCCACAATTCATATGGTTATTTACTCATCTTGGCTTTAGGCAATATCTTTCCTCCCAATTTCCCCCGCCCCCAATGATCATTATTAAGACTGAACTTGTCACCTCATCACCATATCCACGAATTTTGTATTTCCATTACTATTCAAGCACATACCTGTTCATTCATGGGCATAAATGTCTGTCTACAAGCACTTCACTCCATGCATCTGATGAAGTAGACTCAGTCTATGAAAGCTTATGCTACAAAATTCTTTCTCTCAGTTAGTCTCAAAGGTACTACAATATCCTATATTATTTCAGTGTGGCATTCAGCCATTTTTGCAGATACAAGAGTTACTGATGGTTAGGACAGTTTTTAGACAATGCAACAGGAGTTAAAAGGAGAGTTTGAGGCAGAACATCTGGAAAAAAATCTAGGGGTTTTAGTAGACTATGGACTTTTTCAGACACCCCTTACCACGCAAGAAGTCTCCGGAACAGTTATGACACTTTCATGTGGCAGGGGGTCCGTTTCAGACAACACCGTCCCTCTCTCAGCGTCGTCCGTGACTGTTCCAGGTAAAATTGAAGGCAGCCGCACCATTTTTTACTCACGGAACTTGTCCGTGAATAAAAAATGGCATAGCTGCCTTCAATCTTACCCGTAACAGTCACGGACGATGCCGAGAGAGGGACGGCATTGTCCGAAATGGACACCCTGCCGCGCAAAGGTGTAGTAACTGTTCCAGAGGCTTCTTGAGGTGTCTGAAAAAGTCCTATGAGATAACCATGAATCAGATGGAAAAAATATTCAAATATGTGAGGAAGAAGACAAGAAAGACCTATTGAGGGTCTTTCTCAGGTCGCTTTCTCATCTCACCCCCAGTTACACCCCCAAGCATCACTTGGCTTCCCCCTTTACCCTTCCAATGTCATATGGCGGATGGGCAGTGGGAGCAAGAGAAGAAAGCTATAGTCTCTCAATCCTTGTTTGACACCCCAGTGTCCTGTTACACATATTTGCAATTAACTAACAGGGTTCTCTAGTCCTTCCCCAATGCAGCTAAGTATGCATAAAGTTACACACAAAAATCAGTGTGTATAGAGCCATTGTACTGTCTGTTCTCCTTTATGGATCTGAAACATGGGTCACCTATCGCCACCATTTACGACTCCTCAAATGCTTTCATCAGCGCTGTATACGCACAATCCTAAATATACACTGGACTGACTATGTGACGATTGTTGCTGTCCTTGAGCAAGCAGGGATCACCAGCATTGAGGCCATGATATTGAGAACACAGCTGCGCTGGGCAGGGCACATTTCTAGGATGGAGGACCATTGCCTCCCAAAAATAGTACTCTATGGTGAACTTGCCATGGGTCAGCATAAGAGGGGTGCTCCAAAAAAGCGATGCAAGGACTCCCTGAAACAACATCTCAGGCTTGGCCAAATTGATCACCAACAATGGTCCACCCTGGCCTCACATTGGGAGGCATGGAGACGCACTATCCACAATGCTGCAGCCTTATTTGAGAACTCACGCCGAACAAGTCTTGAAGAGAAACGACAACGCAGAAAGAATCACAACCAGGAAACATCACCCAAGGAGACCTTCTGCTGTGCTTTCTGCAACCGGACTTGTTTATCTCGGATTGGCCTTTTCAGTCATCAGCGCACTTGCAGAAAGCACGGGACGAGTCCTTCCTGAATCTTTGTTTGTGAAGAAAAGCCAGAGAGAGAGAGAGAAAGAGAGAGAGAATGTAGATAGCAACAGAGAATTCTTACTTGCATCTTTATAAGCTGAGAATTGCACTGAAAAAATTCTGGAGAACTTCCAAATCTGAAGGATAACTGTATTTCAAATGACAGTTTTAGACCACAACCCCTGTCAGGTCCAGCTAATATAGTGAGTGGTTTGGGAGCTAAACATCTGGATCCCAGGTTGGGATAGTCTTCCAGAACATCCCATGAACTTCTAACTTATTTTAGGAGAAATATTTTACTAAGCGAAAGTTCTGTTTTTGCTGCTGTTGTTGTTGAGGGAAAAAAGAAGGAACAAAATCTTGACACAATTTTGCAATCTGCAGACTAACAAATTTATTGAAAGTCTGTAAATAATAGTATCTTCCATCTGTGATAACTGTCAATCACAATTTAATTATTCATTGTATTTTGTCAACATATCTAAAATGCAATTTTGCTTCAATTTCTTACATTTAGCAATATGCCATATATTTTAGTGTCTTGTAAAATATACACTGATTAATCAGATTATATTAATCAGATCTTTACTGATTAATGAGTTAGGTAAGATATTTCTGATGCTGAAATGTTTCTTTTATTTATTTTATTAAAAATATTTATATCCTGCCCTACAGCCAAAGATTTCAGGCCAGCTTACAATAAAATCAATATAAATGGTGGTATTGGTGGTTTTTATTCACACATAAACAATACAGCATAGTGGTTTTCAATAGGGTTTTCTTTCCAGTTTGGTACTTGGGGTGGGATGCTAAATGTCTTGTTATAGAACATTAGAATCGGTGCTGGTCCAAGACATTTTGCTGCCTGAAGTAAAGTTAAATGTCTACCTCCTCAATAAAAACCTTAAAATGTTTGTTGTGCCTTCGTCTCAGCCTATCATGGTGCTGCTTGAATCAGGTAACCTCAACCTGCTGCAGTGTGACAGGAATCAATGTCCCCTCCACATTATCATCTTCTCTTTTAAACAAGGATACATATTATCTTCAGAATAAAGCAGTGACACTGTCGTGCTTGGAAACCAGACCACCACCACCCAGTCATAAATGTAGGAAATTGGATCCTGGATACTCTTATTAGGCCCAACTAGGGTTAATGGGATTTATCTATGTGTTGATACATCATTCAGCAATTCATTCAGTGGGTCAAATCTATCTGGGACTAACTAATAGGTTTTAAGCTCTCATGCCCTACAGGGGTCTACACTCGCCTAAGCCCCTAAACCCCAGCCAGTTTACAGATTATGTAAACTATTATCAAAAGCAACTGGGTGCAACAGTTATCTAGCCCTGCCATATAGCTCATTTTATTGCAGGAGAGGAGTTGTGAAAATGCAATTCCATTGTCTTAGGTCTCATATTGCTAGCATAGCAAATGATCAGGGTGATGGGACCTGCAGTTTAACAACATCCGGAGGATGCTCTTTGCTACAAATGCACTTGAAGGTCACTTACTTTATGGCCATCCATTAAGAGAACTTATCTCAGATAGATAGATAGATAGATAGATAGATAGACAGACAGACAGATAACTGTTGCAATTTTTTTCCCATTTCAGGCCTTTTCTGTAAAAATGTGTTTTTGGAAAAATATTGGGTTTTTCTAACATGAAAACAACATTTTGTGAAAAAAACAATGGTTTGAATTTGAATAGTTCCAACTAGAGCAAGCAGATTAAATTAACTGTTGGATGGTAAACTGACATTCAGGAAATTCCATAGATTGAGTGGATCTGCTCTAGTTGGACCTATAGCATTCAAGCTGATGATTTTTGTACATTAAAAAAATCATTAAAATTATACAAAAATTCTTGTAAACTCAGCAAGTAGAGAGGAAAATTTTGACATTCTTCATTCTTGCATGGAAAAAGAAAAAGAAAAAAAAACAAAGATTTACATCCGTACATCTCTTTGTACTTCTCTTCCTTTTTTTTGGGGGGGGGGGTAAAGTTTTATTGATTTAACAAAGAAAAAGTTGTACAGTTGTTATTTTGTAATAGGAACAATACCAGGAGAACTACAAATATTTTTAAACAACGGGCCTGTCTACACTGCAGAAATGCAGCAGTTAGACACCACTTTATCCACCGTAGTCTACTCTATGGAATCCTGGTATTTGTAGTTTGGTTTGGCACTAGAGTTCTCTGATAGAAAAGGCTAAATAATTCACAAACTACAAATACCAGGATTCCATAGGCTAGAACTACAGTGGATAAAGTGGTGTCAAACTGTTGTATTTCTGTAGTATAGATAGACCCACTGTGTGATGTAATTCACTGATAACCTCAGATATACAGTTCTAATATCTCTGGTATTTATAGTTTTGTGAGGTATTTAGCCTTTTCTTTCAGAGAACTCTGCTGCCTCACCAAACCACAAATACCTCCAATTCTATTACTACAAATAGAATCATACTAGGTGTAAAATATACCAAATACTCCTGACTTTCTGTTCAGATATGAGTTCTGTCTATTAAATAACAAGACTGATACAATAATCCATCTTTATATACATGTTTTACAATTCTAACACTTGTCCCCTTCAATATGCTCCACATTCACACTCACACACGTAATGCAGTCTTGTTTTCCACTGGTTGAAGGTGTGGAACAGATCCATTTCTGTTAGCTGTGTCAACACATTTGCCATTTTCTTTGTACTCTATTAGTTGACTCAAAACATGTTCTTTTAAGCAGAACTTTTACTTTAGAAAAAGAAAAAGGTCACATGGTGCCAAATCCGGTGAATATGAAGGATGTTCAAGTGTAGTAATGTGTTTATCAGCCAAAAACTGCTTCACAGAAAGTGCTGTCTGAGCAGGCGCATTGTCTTGATGAAGAACGAAACCATTTTTTCCACACTTCTGGCCTTTTATTTTTCCTGAATCTTTCTCTCAGCTTTGTCAAAACTTCCTTATAATAATGCTGGTTCACTGCTCTGCCTTCTGGAACCCATTCTGCCAAAATTATGCCCTTGATGTAAAAAACAAAACAAAACAAAAACAAAAACCAACGAGCATGGCTTTGAATGAGTTCACAGATTGCCACTCAAAGAACTACTGTTACAGGTATGCAACCTGTCCTTTCCCAATGCAATGATTGTCGTTTTGTCTCAGGATCATACTGGAAGAACCAGGTTTCATTACAAGTGATGATTTTTTGAAAAAAAAAAAAAAAAGGTTTGGGTCTGCCTCAAGTTGCTCCAGAATGTCATATTGCTTGACTTTTAAACTGAGCATTTCCCCAGCACACAACAGACAACACAGCTGCTTTAAACAATGACTGACAATTAACTGAATGCCCAAGAGTGTTGATGTTTGCCGTGCATGCTCAGATATGTTCAATCAACTCAAGTACTCACAATCAGTTCTTCCTGATTTGTCTGAAAGCGAGAAACACAATCTTGTTATTTAATAGACAGCCCTCATAAGAAACCAGTTCCCTATATTATTTTTATAAGGGCTGGTGGAGAAAGTAATATGTCTCTCAAAACTTTCATTTTATATGGTTGGCTACTTCTGGAACCACGGGGCACCCAATGGCCACCCTTTTGATTTGCCAATAAAAGTTATTATCAAATCTGAAGTAATTTTTGTATAAAGCCTATGCATCCAAAAATAATGTGGGAGGATGTCTATCAGTTTTTCTTTCTAATGACTGTTATTGTACATAAAACCTAATCTTGTGGTACATTTGTATATAATGATCTGATATCCATGGTTGCCAAAATATCCTGTTCTTTTGTGACAAGGGAGTTTAAATTTATAATGAAATCCATAGAGTCATGTATGTAAGATGGAATTAGAGGTACAAAGGGTTTTTAAAAAATCAACAAATTTGGAAATAGACTTCAACACGGAATTGGAGCCTGAAACAAGTGAGGGACCTGGAAGAGGATGAAGTCCTTGAGTGGTCATTAAATGTCATGAGTGATAGTACAACAGTTACCAACAGTACTGAGCTGCTAGCATTTCCTTCACCCAGGTTTCAGTAGTATTCCAAAGCTGCTCACAGGATTTGGGTGGTTCCAGAGTGAGTGAGGAAGACACAGGGCCAGTAATTACACTTCAGAAACATTTTACAGATCATTTGTTAGGGATGTACAACCACTTCTGCTAATTCCTAAAAATAATAAGGTGAATCATGTTGATTAAGACCAAATTGTATGAGCTCTGAATTGGAAACAGACTGGGTCAATTATTTTTCCCTCAGAGTGGAATAGCACAATCCAAGGTGCTTGGGATCTATCCATAGAACAGACCACTGAAAGGCAGCATGAGAAATCCCCCCAACATGACCGTATAAAAAAAGATGCCAATGTGGTGTGATATGGAAGGGGGAGCTTGGCTGTATTCACTGGCTGATCTAATGTGCAGTTTTAAGTATGAATCTCACCAGCTACAGTGCTTACAGGGAGGGATTATACAAAGTAATTGGTGGTTAATCTCCTCCAGCTTTTCTTCATTTTGTATTATGAATCCCATTCTGGGAGAAAGGCAGGATATAAATCAAATCAAATCAAATCAAATCAATCAATCAATCTAGAAGCAGTTCATGAAAGAGTTGTGGTGAGAGGTGGGTAGTTGTTGGAGTCACTGAGTTTTTCTTTAATTTCCTTTTATCTCGTTGAATAGCTTGGCTTAAACTTATGTTTGCTTTTCTTGTTAATGTGCCTATCTAATAAGTCTCTGTGTATTTTAGATAGTGATACCTATTCTCCCCCCTGGCCCCCCACACCTCCGATTGTCCTTAGTTGTTGTTGTCACTTTGGTCTTCGATGGAAAGCAAGCAGTATGAGAGGCCACCACTAAAAAGGTAGAACAGTGTCTAGGACCATTTTGAGGTAGGGGAAGATCACACGATCTCTGTCTGTCTTCACTTGCCCCCATTCCAGAGCCCTGCATCAAGTGAGCCTGGGTAAAGAGCACCAGCAACCTGCTACTTAAGAGGCAGCACCAAACAGAGCAAAGGGAGAAGAAAGGTCAAAGCAGCTAGGTAGCAGAGGCAAGGCCCACAGGGCAGGATCAAAGGATGATGGCAGCAGCAACTCTCAGTACACCCTGACCCACCAGAGGCTTAAGCAAACAACTCTGGAAGAAACAGGACAGGAGCACGAGGCCATAAGAGGGAGGTTTTCAGTGCCAACCCAGATCACCAAATGCTTTAAGGAGCAGCAGAAGAATTGTCAGGGGGATCTTACCACATGAACTGTGGGTAATAATAAAGCATGCTCTCCTCACCCCCACTTTCTTTTTTGGGTCCTATCTCTCAAACTTTAAGAAATATAGCTGACTGGAGCTCTGGCCAGGACAAAGGTGTATGGAATGAACTGCCAAAATTAAGCTGCAAAAAATAGCTTTTAAAAATTGTTTATTTTTACAGGTGCTTAGTACAAATACCTCTGAAGCTACCTGTCTGAAACTGGGTTGGATTAATCTCTTTAGCATCTACAATGTTGCCAAATTTTATGTGGCTGTGTATTTTTTTTTTTAAGCACTAGCCATCTAAGTCAGTGGGGAGGGATTAGCAACCTTGGCAAAATGGTTTCAAAATCTGGATAGGAATACAATGGGCTTAGATTGATCTGATCAAAATCAGGCACACATATGAATTGCCCAGATGGGGTCTAAACTAAAAAGGGGAGTTGCACCAACACTACTCTCTACAGCAGTGTTTCTCAACCAGGGTTCCCTGGAGGTTGCTAGGGTTTCCTCAAGAAATTGTGATTGTGGAGGGAAAGCAATAGCAGTACAGTTGCCCCTCCACATTTGCGGGGGTTAGGGGCAGACAACCCCCGCAAATGTGAAAAAACCGTGAATAAGAAATGAGCCTGCAGGTGAGCGGCTTTCCACCCCAGTCCCTTCCCAAGGCAGCGATGGGCTTTGTGAGAAGCCCCTCACTGCCTTGAGAAGGGAGTGGGGTGGAGAGCGGGGGGCAGGTTTTCCCGCGAATAATTGAAACTGCGAATGTGGAAGTCGTGAAGGTGGAGGGGAAACTATATATAGAATAATGTTTATGCAGGGATTCCCTGAGATCTGAAAATTATTTCAAGGGTTCCTCCAGGATAAAAAGGTTGAGAAAGGCTGATCTATAGCCTGAAGAGCTACTGGGCATTTGTTTTCTTGAAAGCCTTCAGCATTCATGGAAATTGAATTTTCCTCTTTAGCCTCTTTAATATGTTGATCAGAAGAAGTGGGTTCCATACTGCTAAGGGAATGTTGCCATGAGAGAGTGGAGGAGGAGCTTTTGTCTCACAAAGGCTTATCTACACAGGCGAAATACCCCAGCTTGCCCCCATTCCAGAGCCCCGCAGTCCATATGACGCAAGGCTTTTGCCCCAATCTGCCGTCAGGCAGTCCTCATCACCCCCCCCCCCGGCAGATACAGGGCTCAAACAGGGGCAAGCCAGGGTAAGACCCAATAAACTTTGATAAGAAAATATCCTATTAATCTGGTACTGCTAGGACAGAGCAGATTGGGCCCCATGTGTCCATGGGAGCCTGTCCAGGCATGTTGGCCCTTGCTGCCACCACGAGCTCCCTGGCTCTCCTGGAAGCTAGGCAGGGGTCCCTCAGCATGTGACCAAGGCTGATCACATGCAAGGGTCATATGTTGCGGGTCCCCTTCCTGTCTTCTGTGCCAGCAGCAAAAATGGCAGCAGTGGCTGCAGTGGTGGGCCTGTATTTCTGTTTGGACATTGGCCCATTTTCTCCAAGTAACTGGGGGGAAATGAGCCAGACCTGGAGCTGGTGGGGAACTGATGTATCCTGGCTGGTGTAGGTAAGCCCTAAGTGGAGAATGCTGCTTCAGTTACACAAGTTACACCACTGTAAGCTACAGGGTCAGGCCATAACTAGCACCAGTGTGATGCAATAGTTAACTAGCACCAGTGTGATGCAAACCTATAGCACAGAGGAAGAGAGAGAAAGCTGTACGTGCTAGATTTCTATAGAGAAACCAAGAAAAGTATCAGCAATATCTCAAACAAGCAATAGCTTCCTTAGAGCTGATTTTTTAACCTAATAGTTAAATTTACTAGTTACACAGCATTTTTCCCAAAATTAATCAACCCACTACTTAGATAGGATGACATCAACTCACTCTGTCCCATAAAAAGGCTGCATAGTATCATCAGAAGCCTTGGCCAGTGCCTCCAGCACAGTGCCACTAGTACTTGGTCTGTTTTCACTTGTGCACAGCAAACACCAGTGACATAAACACAAAAAACACCTTGACACATACAGATGTCAACTCCCCATCCCTTCAGTTTTGAGCAGTGATGTGCAACAAGGAACACAGGATGTGCTCTGGAAAACAACATGTACCATTTACAACAGGCCACCCTTGTGCTATCTTGCTGGAAGCCAGCCATGTACACAGCTCACCCTGGCCCTGCCATCTGCAATGTGGACTGTGTTAAGTGTCTGCACATATAAGCTATCAGGACTAAAAGACCTGAAACTGGGCATAGTTAAAAAGGATATGTAACACTTCAATTAGAATTGCTCTCAGGTTGCGCCTGGTATGAAACCAAGTCTTGCTTCTGTTCCCCACCCACCGAAAGAAAACCCCCTGATTGTTCAGAGGCAACTTTGCGGTTAAGTGAGAAGCCGGACAGCTAACAAACATACAGATGGCTGGAGTTAACCCACTCACTGAAAGAGACACTTTGAAAAATATGGTGTCTGAAGGTATCCTTAAGGGGAATTTATGTTGACAGTGAATGATAGCTTTAAAATCTTTTAAAACATAGGAACCTTTTTGAATTATATATGCTAATAAAGCTGTCAGCATTTTTGGCTACCTTGCTCAGTGAGATTTTAAGAATCCCTGGGAACCAATTAGGTTAATATTGGACTGGAACTTCTCTCTTCCAGTTCATGTAGGGTTGATACAGAATGAATCACAACCATGGAATCTCTCAGTTCTATTTGGACCTGTCTTTCTTTCCTTCTTTCTTTCATTTTTAAAAACTTGGATAGGTTACCTTCCCATAAAATAGTGCATAACTCACATGCTTTCCATAGTTTGTTTTAGATTTCCTTTCTAAACATTGAGTGCTGTTGTAAAAGCTTCTATTGTGTGAAGCAATTCTTATAAACAAAAACATTTGGAATGAAGTACCTAAAAATGTAATGTAGAATTAACCAGCATTTAAAATGGAAGCTACATTGTAGATCTGTGTCATTATTGTCACTTTCATAATTAAGAGTGGGGTCCAGCTTCCTCTGCTGTCAGCAGGGAAAAATTTCAGTATCCACACTGGGCATTCCTGTCTCTCTGTGCATATTCAAAAAGTCGAATATCTGAGCAAAGTTCAGACCACATTCTACTCTCCTCAACAACACAATCACTACACATTGGAGTACATCCAACACAGTCCACTAAAGTCAAAGAGATGTAATGCCAAACAGGGAATAGTAGTAGCGTCTTACAGCAAGTGCAATATGGTTATGTGACACCTCTGAGATAGCAAATGCAACAAGGCATGGGTTTTTGTACAGGATCAGGTGCAGAGGAAAGTAGTGGTGGAGGTGATTCCCTCTTACCCTATCAACTTGAAAACTAGCCTCAGTTTGGAAAACTAGCTCCCTTTCCCCCAAATTCAGAAAATAGCGCCATGACCAACTCTATTGGATCCTAACAGGTAGGAAGATTATTTTTCCCTTCCCCTTTTAGGTCACAAATAATGTAAATGGGTATGTGTGGCCAGTTGGACTATTAAATTCTTTACAGGTTTGTAAGTTTTGTAAACATGTTTGTAAACATGCGCTAACAATTAAATGATTGATTTCATATCACAGTGTTCTCTTTTCTTCTCAAGATGGACTGTGCCTCTGGTCATCTGAATGAGCCAGCTAAATCATTAATAACTGTTTAGCTATGATAAGAGGTGCTGGGTGAGGTTGTTGGATGTGGCGTATTTGGTGCAGAGCCCCTGCAGGCTGTCAATGGTGGCAGTGGCAGTGGCTGAGTGATGTGCTGTGGCACAGCCAGATCCACTTGAACATTTTCCTCCCTACCCACATATGAGGGCTACAGCTGGGGAAGAGTCTGGGATATATGCTTTTTACAGGGGGTTTGTGTGAGTGGAGCCGCAGGAACTGGAGTCCTCCCCCCTCATCTCTTCACCCACACCAGTCAAATTTTTGACTGTGGTGGAGCAAGAACTCCTTGAGGAAAAACTCAGTGGGTGCTGGACATTTGACTAACCTCCTTTCCCCCATCCCTCATTCACTATGTATGGTACATGCAAATACAGGTATTCCAAAATCTGAAAGAATCTGAAATACAGAACACTTCTGTTCCGAAGTATTTTGGACAAGGGAGACTCAACTTGTAGTGCTGTATTTGCATGTGAGAGGTGTAATATAAATTTTCTAGCAGCGAAAGAACAATTGAGTTGACCTACCATCAATGCAATTTTGACTTTCAAGATGAAAATAAAATGTCTGATCAAGTTAAGAAACAATAATGTCAATTGGTCTTAAGACAGCAGTTTTTTGTTTTGTTTTTTTTGCAAATACAAGAGTTGTTTCTGTATTTGTATAAGGTATGGATTGGTAACTTATTAGTTAATTTTACCAGTAAACAATTACATTCTAAGCCTTTTTGGACATTTCTTTAAGAACACAATGAAACACAGATGCAGCCAATTCATTTGCTATAATTTTATCCTATATGTAGGTAAAAGAACAAACCTCATAAAGATGGCTCCAAGTACTATATTTAAGGTAGGTGGTGATCTTCAAGTCAGATCTGATGGATTTTGCTTGATTTTATTTTATCAATAAATCTTTTCTTGGAAGCAGAGGTCTGGATTAGTCAACTTTCAGAATCTCCACTTATACAAGGTACTTATGCACATCTCCTCCTTCAGTGTCCTGAATCACAACCCAAACCTTCAGAGGAGCTCTTTTTTTCTTTTTTTTTGCCCAGGAGTGGGAAAATATTTACATAAATAAAGAGTATGTGGGTAGGTCAGCTTCCACAACCACCACTCTCTCAGCATCCCAAAAAATAATATTAATGACCAAAGACTAAGTTGATACCTTTGGATGCAAAGATCATCCATGTTTTTAATTTCAAGTAACAATATCTGTTGTTCCGTTAAACAGTGGTTTTGCCTTGCACTTGCAGTACTTTGAATTTATTAATAACTTTACTCAAAAATAACTGTTACCTAAACTCTCCTACACCTCTCACACTTATACACGCACACACAATTTTCCAGCCTATACAACAGTACTGTTAATACTATGTTTTCCCCTCCCCAATGTACCCAAACCAATGTTTGCATCTCAATTAACTCTTCAGAAAATGTTGGAATACATTTGGTGTTTTTTCCCCTTAAAAGATCATAATGTGAGCAGTATTACAGTGACCGTTTTGTTTAAATACAAACCCTGTACTGTAGGCCTTCAGCACTTGAAAGGTAAATTACCTTCATGCAAAACCAAACTGATGAACTAGTGAAAGCTATAGCTGCTGAAAGAAATGCCTGTGTTCTAAACTTATAAGAACTATTGCCCATGAACATCACAGTACATTTACTCAAAGATTTAATTTCCAAATAACTTTCCCTCACTGGAGTAATAGCAATATTGGGCAAATCTTTCTATCCATGATGTGAGGAAAAAATGCATAATTTTGTTGGTACTGGAAAACACAGCACTCCGCAAAGCAGAATATTAAATTTTGTGAAGGGATCAGGAATATATATTTTTTTAAAAAACACACACATATATTTTTTTTTAAAAAAAATCTCATTTCACTTAGAAACTATTCTGGCATAGATTTGATTACAGAAGCTAGAGTGTTTTGGTCATAACATTTCAGATGAGTTTGTGGGAATGTGCACCCTCCCTTAAAGTCAAATCTTTAAAAGTACTCATGAACAGAGAGAAATAGTGTCACAGATCCAGAACCAGCACTCATATTGTTCACTTAGGAGTGGCCTGTGGATGTGGAAAGATTTCTCTGCACATGCAAATACAGGCATGTATCACTAATATGGTGGATTAGGCTCCGCAACACTACTGTAAAGTGAATATTGCCTTAAAGTGAACCACAACCTTTTCTTTTCCTGCTTGCCAGTGCATGTAAAAACCTTAAAAACATGTTTACAGATTGAACACAGGTAACAAAATGGTGCCAGTTAACTTGCTCGAGTTGAGCTCAGTCAACTGATGTACATGTCATTACTGAAAACCTCCTGAAGAACAAGGCAAGTTATGAAAACAATAAACATGAATATAATTGAAAAGCACTGTATTAGCAAATTAAATTAAATTAAATTAAATTAAATTAAATTAAATTAAAGCAAAACTCTTTAAAGCGAGATATTTCTGTACTCACAGTACACCGTCAGTGGGCAGAATGAGTTATTCCTGCAGATTCACCTTCCATGTTTAAGGGGTGGTGGGCTGGGCATTATGTGGCACAGATGAACCAATGTTTATATTTCTGTGTTGATTGCTGAGGGCCAAAGGTAAATTGGATGTAAGACTTTCACTGTGATATGTGCCGTATATCCTATTGGGAGAAGGTACACTGTCTCATCCAAACCTTGGGACATCCTGCCCAAGGTTTCGTAGGTTGGCTCAGCATTTCCCTAATAATCAAGGAGGTTTAGCAGTCCCGGACCTGCGGTTATATTTTGTGGCCTTTCAATTGAGCCAGATGACATATCTGTTCCAGGTGGACAAAAAGATCCCATGGGTTACCATAGAGTTGGGTAAAGAACTGCTATCATTTTTAGGTATGTTTTTCTGTAAACTGAAAAAGAGGGAAAGAGAGGGTATTACAAACAAAGACAAAGTCTTTTTTAAAGACTCCAATTGGAATTTGGCAAAGTTGAGGGCAGGCCTTTTCTACCCTACCTTCCCCTATTTGCCCATTCCTGGCACACACAAGATTTTATGATGAGGGCAAGCTGTCATATTTTCAGGGATGGAAATGAAAGGCATATAATGGGTAAGAGACCTCTTCGCAGGCACTAAACCAAAATCCCCAACTGAATTGCAATCGGAATTAGCACCGCTGACGGTCTCGTGGCACCAATTAGCACAGCTCCAATCTTTTACAGCCTGGATGACACAGAATGGGGAGATCCCTAGAGCATTAAATCCATTTGAATTGATATGTGTGGACCCAACCAGCCACCTAAAAGGATTGGCGTCATTTATCCATCACTTCCTTGTTGACACAACATATGGTGGTACACAAGGTTCTAAGGTGAGCTGGGAGGGAGACCTTAGGTTCCAAATTTCGGATACTGAATGGAGCAATATAGGGGCCTCTCCCTCATTGAAATCATGTCTGCTAAAACTAGGGGAAACTTTATAAAAATATGGAACAAGTGGTACATGATCCCCGTCCAATTATCCAGAATGGTAAAATCTATACCACTGTTGTGTTGGAGAGGATGTGGGGAAGCTGGTACTTATCTCCACATCTGGCCTTTTTGCCCTAAAATAAATGTCTTCTGGCATCAAGTGATGGACATCATTGCACGAATTGCAAGGCAGCAAGTTCATTTTTGTCCGGCTCTTCTCCTCCTCTCCATATTTTGAGCTGAAAACAAGGGTCTGAAGGGTAGGAAGTTGGCTACCTTCCTCTTTACAGCTGCCCGTCTTGAGCTAGCATGCACCTGGAAGATGGGGAGGTAAATATGGAAAGCTGGTGGTGCCAGGTATGGGACCAATGGCTAATGGAAAAGCTTGCTGCCAGAGTGAACAATTCAAAAACCACTCAAACAGAAAATTCCTTCTATGAAGAATGGTATCCCTTTATTGACTTTGTCAATGAACATCAAATGGAATATCAACCACCGGCTTCCTATTTAAACATGTGGAAGGATGTCTTGCAAACAGACTGATGAGAGGAACTCAGTGTCAAATCAGATGTTTCTGTAAAGTCTTACTCCCACATTGATGATGTATTAGTTGTTTGTGTGCTTATGATTTTTCTTTTTCTTCTTTTCTCTGTTACCTGTTATAACAGAAAATCAATAAAAAGTTAATATTGGAAAAAAAACCCTTTCTGAATTAGCACCTATAGGTGGTTATGGACAAAATGACAACTAAAAACTGAGGGGTTTCTGCTGAGGAAGAGAAATAGGTTCTGAAAAAGACATTGGTTGGTCTGCATATCATCAGAGGCCTTAGCTACACTAGTGGAAAAAAATACACCCCCCCTCCTGAATCCAGCCCAATAAGGCCACATGGCCAAATTCCTGGTATACCACCTTGTTTTGCTTGAAACTCCAGAGAAAACTGTAGTGTGAATAAGTTATCTGCCCTGGATTCGAGAGGGGGGGAGGCAGGACAGATGCCACAATTCCCCCCTCCCTTAGACCACTTTCTCATTCCAGTATTGGGCAGAAAGGCAGAGCCCTGGCATAGTTGCTCGCTCTGAGGACAGAACCAGCAATCACATGGCTGGCTGCCTCATTCTGACCTCAGAGCAAGTGACTACACACCAGTGGTAGTGGCTCAGAGGAAGGGGAACATGGTGTTGTGGAAGTGCCTGGGGGTAAAAATCTGTATGAATCACTTATGTAGATAAGCCCAGCAATGAGTGGTACAGATTTGGGCTTTGACTAGGTACAGTTCAAGAGCTTAATTCCAGGCCAGAGTAGTCCCAATTTCATGTGGCACAGCTCTGGGTCAAAATAGTCTGAATTTCAATCAGATTTTTACCCCCAGTGTATACAAACCCATGATGTGTTGTCAGGGGACTCATACAACTCTCTTTAAGCTACATCAAAGCCCTTTTACACTGTACAATTATAGCACTGTGATTCTACTTTAACTGCTACACTGTGTCCTATGGGATCCTTGGCTTTGTAGACGGTGGAGTCAGTGGCACTCCCAAGCTGAGGATTCCCAGTGTCCCTCCCGAAACTGCAAATCTCAGCATTCTGTAAAATGGAATCATGGCAGTTAAAGTGAAATCATAAAGCTATAATTATCTAGTGTGAATGGGCTTCTTTTCTTAATGTTTTCATAGGACAACTTTGGTCATGGTTAGACATGGATGATCTAACTAAGTACGAAGACCATGCTATGAAATACTATATGCAGAACATTTCATAAGTAGCATTACTGGTGATCAGATGGGATTGAGGTTCATGATTGATAAGGAGTTGAATAAGGAAATACTTAACTATTTTAAATGATCTTCAGTCATCAGGACCAGATGAACTGCATATTTGGGGTATTAGGGAAAAAAGTTGATGTACTCTCAGAAGCTCTACCATAATGAGAAATCCTGGGATATGGTTTTCTGATGAATGGAGAAAGCCATGATATCCCAGTCTTCAAATGTGAGAAAAGGAGAAAAATGTATTGTGGATGAATTCACAGCTGATAGAAAAACTATACAGTACTCAAATATTGTTCATCAATGCCTCCTCAATGAACCCTCCTTCAAGTTCTTCCTTCAAATTGCCATGCTATTCATCTTCTAGCTATGTAATTTGGAATTCTGCCTTGAAGAGGACAGACAGCAAAGTGGTCTATGATTTTTGGGACTGACGAGGACATTGACAACAGGCTGTGATTTTTACATATATTACTGCATTAAGTCATTGAGTACAACTCCCACTCTGTGACATTTTATGAATTCACACACATAATAGGGCTTGCACAGTGAAATTAACAAAGTGTTTTATTTTGAATTACCTTCTCTAAATCTTCTTGTATGTGACATAAAGAAGAAAGCTGTAGTTGTAACACCAGAATAAATGAGCAAAGGGCTTGTCCTTGCAACACTATGTGATTTATATCCTGCCCCTCCCACGGAACTCAATGAAGCTCACATTACAAAAATAAATACAATTAAATAAAAGCATATTAAATAAACAGAATTCAAAAACTCACCAGCAAAATAAAAATCTAGCTCCCATCCACTTAAAGTCCCATTCTGGAACATGCAAGGTCAGTTTTGAAAGGCCTGCCAGGTGAAAGACAAAAGGCCTGCCTACCTTATATAGGACAGAGCTCCCAAACGTGGGACTGGCCAAGCTAACTCTTAGAAAATCACCATGAGCTAATAATCCACAGGCCATTGATATAGTAAAGACAACATTATGAAGATAACAATAGCTCTGATACTGGTGCTAAATTTCTTGAAAACTTTACATGAAAATATTTCAAAGATAAAGCAATGTGAGTGAAACCGTCTTTCCGTATAAGTCAAACCTGACTGATATTGGTAGCCCCAACTAAACTAAACCCATTGGGGTTGTCTAAACAGCAAAAATAATCCTCATGGAATATGAGGAGAGTATGACCTGTCTTAGTGGCATCCCACATCATATTGCCATATATGGGAGGGGGGGCTAAATACACCATATTCTCCACAGTAAAAACCTTTGCGGCTTTTCCCAGAGTTTTTTTTTTTTTAAACAGTGGGGAAAAGTGAATTCCTGCATGAGCAGAAGCTGAAAGCTGATTAGCCAGATGAGCATGAGGCAGGGCTTCCTAACAAGGCAGGCACCCAGAGAGCGCTAATGTGATACAATTGGGGTTTGAGTTTTTTGGTGGGTTTTTTTTTTCTGTTAAGGCAAAATATTGCTCTATAACACTTGGGAATAGTTTTTTTTATTTAAAAAAATCCAGTTCAGCAGCAGCAAAACTGGCAAGTAAAATATGAGTAATTCACTTGTGGCCACCATCTTGATTCACAGACATGCCCATTTGCATAGCAAATGCAGATAGCTTCACATGCCAGTGATCTACCTACCCCCCCCACAAATCAATTTAGACAAATTGCAGCTACTGCGAGTTGCCTTTAACTGTGGAGCAATCCAATTCTTTTTGCCTCATATAGACAAACTCTCTGAATTCATTGTTGAATGACAAATCAACACTTATAAAAAAATCTAATTGATTCACATGGTTTTACTTTAGTTGGAACTAATGATAGGATTCGGGTTTCATCATGTACAGAGGTCTTATTCAAGACAAGGTTAACAGCTACTGGATTATCTAAAGACGGCAGCAAGAGAAATACAACTGATCTGTGCTTCTTCTCCCTCTTCTCCTAGATTTTGTCCACTGATTCTCACTGAAAGAATGCATATCCCACAAGTGATTGGAACAATTGTATCCTAAGGATATGAACCTAAATACCCTTGAAGCACCAGATCCTCTCTGATCTTGGAAGCTAAGTAGGTTCAGCCCTGCTTAGTACTTGGGCAAGAGACCACCAATGAATACCAGGTGCTGTAGGCTATATTCAGAGGAAGGAACTGGCAAAACCACCTCTGAATATTCCTTGCCTAAGAAAACCCTATGGAATCCAGGGGGTCGCCATAAGTTGAAAGGAGACTTGAAGGTACATATATAGGCATTCTAAGAATGGAAAGAATATTCTAAAATGTTCAAATGATAGAAGAAAAATGGGATTCCTGTGTGTAGGGAAATCCAGAGGAGAATACTGGCGGGATGAGAATCTTCACAGTTTGGGACCTGCTCTGCATGAATAATGTACCTTCTTTCTTGTGACAAAATGAACATTCATAGGCTGAAAATGTTCTTTTCTGTGCAGAGAACAAAAACAAAAAGACCCACATGCATTTTTGAGAACAACAAATTCCAAACTGCAAATAAGTCCTCAGAACTGTGCAGCTTGCCAAGACTTTATCACAGCAGGACAATGAATGGCAATATTATTCATTCTTGCCTATGAGAATGAAATTTATCAAGATCTGCATCCCTACTGATAAGTAGATGAAGGGAATGCTGTGGACATCGCATACCTTGATTTCAGTAAGGCCTTTGACAAAGTTCCCCATGACATTCTTGCAAACAAGCTTGTAAAATGTGGGCTAGACAAGTTAACTGTTCAATGGATTTGTAATTGGTTGACCAGCCAAACCCAAAGGGTGCTCAGCAGTGGCTCCTCTTCGTCTTGGAAAGATGTGACCAGTGGGGTGCCACAGGGTTCTGTCCTGGGCCCAGTGCCATTCAACATCTTTATCAATGACTTGGATGAGGGAATTAGGGGCATACTTACCAAATTTGCAGATGACACCAAATTAGGAGGAGTAGCTAATACCCTAGAGGACAGGATCAAAATTCAGAATGACCTGGATAGACTGGAGAGCTGGGCCAAAGCTAACAAAATGAAATTCAATAAGGAGAAATGTAAAGTACTGCATTTAGGGCGGAAAAATGAAATGCATAAATATAGGATGGGAGAGACCTGGCTGAATGAGACCACATGCGAAAGGGATCTAGGAGTCCTAGTAGACCACAAGTTGAACATGAGCCAACAGTGCGATGCAGCAGCTAAAAAGGCCAATGCGATTTTGGGCTGTATCAATAGAAGTATAGTGTCTAGATCAAGGGAAGTAATAGTGCCACTCTATTGTGCCTTGGTCAGACCTCACTTAGAATACTGTGTCCAGTTCTGGGCACCACAATTCAAAAAGGATATTGACAAATTGGAGCGTGTCCAGAGAAGGGCAACAAAAATGGTGAAAGGTCTGGAAATGATGCCTTATGAGGAGAGACTTAGGGAGCTGGGTATGTTTAGCCTGGAAAAAAGACAGTTAAGAGGCGATATGATAGCCCTGTTTAAGTATTTGAAGGGATGTCACACTGAGGATGGAGCAGGCTTGTTTTCTGCTGCTCCAGAGACTGGAACACGGAGCAATGGGTGCAAGCTCCAGGAACAGAGATTCCACCTCAACATTAGGAGGAACTTTTTGACAGTAAGAGCTGTTCGGCAGTGGAACGCACTCCCTCGGAGTGTGGTGGGGTCTCCTTCCTTGGAGGTCTTTAAACAGAGGCTGGATGGCCATCTGTCGGGGATGCTTTGATTGTGATTTCCTGCATGGCAGGGGGTTGGACTGGATGGCCCTCGTGGTCTCTTCCAACTCTGCAATTCTATGATTCTATGATTCTATGTTTCTTTAATCATAACCTTTTCAAATGTCTGCTGTGGAGCAGTTGTCTCCATAAGACTGAGCAATGTCCAATTAGAACCAGAACCAATAGAGTTTCAATTTGCATGTTATGGGAAGCCTGTAATGAATTGCTATTTCATGTTCTGCACGTTGACGTAAGAGTTAAAGCATGTTAGACATTATTAGTTCAAAAATACATGGCAGTGTACAGAGAGACAGTGAAAGATTAAGAAGTTCAGACTGCTATCTTAAGAACCCAGGTGACCAAGCCCATGAACTCCAGGGCAATCCAATTACAGATTGACAGGTATAAGGTAAAGAACATCCAGTCTTTTACAAGATATAGGGGTAGAAGGAACACACCTGTGCCAGGTATATTAAAAATTAAATAAATTTCTGTAATAGAAAAGAAAATCAGTACCTATGACTCCATCCTCTTATTTCAACAAGAGAATATTTTGGTCAGTCTTCCTAGTTGTTGTCATTCTTCATTGCTTTGCAAGAAATGAAAATAATCCAAGAGTGCATGTCCAAAACAGTCTCGAGGTAGAGACCCTTTCAGCTGGAGTGGTCAGGAATTTAATCTAAGACTTTATATATGCATACCCAACTACAGTTGATATGCTGGGTACCACCAAGCTCTCAATTACAGCCCCCAAACTTGCCACTAGGGTTGATTGATGTGTTTTTAAACATTTTAAATTAACTTGGGATATTTTTCCAATCTTGTAATAAAATGTCTACAGAGTAGAAAGAGGACAACACAGGTTCTGTTTATATCTTTATACCTCCTGAAGTGCAACAAGATTTTTTTAAACTTAATGTGTGTTCCTGGTCCTACTAAAGCCATAATCCGAAGAATGGTTTATGAGACTCAGCTATGAAAAAATTTTCTTCTGTGAAAACTCATTTTTGCTTGAGCTAAGATGAGATTGAAAGCAATGTACAATTAATTTATCTTTGGGGCAACAGTTGAGTGATAGCACAAGCAGAAAGTAATACAGTCAGCCCTCCATATTAATGGATTCTGCATCCACAGATTCAACCATCCACAGTTCAAAAAGATTAAAAAAAATAATCCAAATGCAAATCTTGGTTTTGCCATTGCATATAAGGGGACTTGAGCATTCATGGATTTTGATATCCATGGGAGGTCCTGGAACCAAACCCCAGCAGATACCAAGGGTTCACTCTATGTATTCCGATTGCTAGCCCCAATGTAATTAGTCAATAGAATGTATGTATGCTCTGACTCTTCTCTTAATACTTGGTTCAGTGGTGTAGTAAAATGGTTTCCTTTAGTTATAATTGGCCAATAGGATTCAGGCCAATGGCCACAAGTGATGGTGACAATGACAATGAAAGAACTAGAACTTCTGAACTACAACTCCATACTATCTGCCTATTTTGTTTAAGAACAAGTTTGCTGTTTAGAAGAAAGTTATGCTGACAGCACTATTCATGCTATCTCTCACTGTTCTGTCATTGTTGAAATTCAGTATTTATGTAACACAAATGGACCATACTTTGTTGAAGGCAATTAGCTAAAACATTGTAAACTGCTTAGGGAGTGCTTTGCACTGATAAGCGGTATAGAAATATAAATGCTATTGCTATGGCTATTGCTATACTGAATGCAATAATTATTGATTCTCATAGTTGCTTGTATGATAAGAAGCCAATGGGAACAGGAAGTATGAACTTCCCATTTCTATGCTTCTCTAGGCTCATCTACACAAGCCAGGATACAGTGGCTCCCCACCGACATATCCTGGCTGCAGATCAGACCTGTTGCTCCTCCATTACCTTCCTGGAATGGAGGAAGTTGTGATGGGCACACTAGCCTGTCACTGCAGTCACCTTCACCACTATCTCCCTCGTTGTCTCAGAAGCCATAAAGCTGGCCCTCAACATGTGACCAAGACCTCCTGCATGCAACCAGCCTTGGCCACATGCTGCAGTATGCCTTCTTGCCTTCCAGGAGAACCTGGGACACTGGCAGCAGCAGTAGTGAGGGCTGGTCTGCTGGGATGGGCTCCTGAGGATATGCAGGGGCCAATACATTTCCTCCTGGTGAAAATGGATTAAAACAGCTATTATTTTAAAATGTTGCATTGGACTCTAATCCACCTTCCCCCATTTGAGCCCCATATCTGCCCCAGGGGTGGTAAGTGCTTCCCAGGGTCAAAAAGGGATAAATGCCCTGCATCATCAGGACTGCAGGGCTTTAAGAAGGAGGAAAATGGGGTATATTTCCTGTCTAGACAAGCTCTTTGTCTCATCGAAAATGCAGCGTTCTCATCATCATCATCATATTTATTTATACCCCACCCCTCTGCTAAAAACAATCAGGGAGGCTTCCAACAATTAAAACACTACAATGCCAGCTAAAAGCACCACCCATCCCCACCCTCCCCCATAAAAAGACATTAAACAATATAAAATTAAAACCACCTAGCTAAAATCACATTAAAAACAAATATAAACAAGACTTAAAAAGGCCAGGAGATGCAGCTCCTGAGGCTGGGATCTAATCAGGAACATCTCCCCATTACATTTTAAGCAAATCTGCTACTCACTGATTCCATATACACAGTCACATCTTAAATATCTTCTAACACCTTGAAGACTAATGGATTTATCATAGCATGTGCTTTCATAGATTAGAGTCCATTATATCAAAAAAACACTTTACATATCTTCAAAAGCCACTATACTCTGAATTGGGTTGGCATTGTGTTCACACTCCACACTCCTGATCTCTGTGTGTTGATGCAAAGCTTGGAACATATGGCAGGCTTATTATGTCTTTTTGTAAACTGGTTTGAGTCCCTGCCTGGGCAAAAGGTGGGATATAAATCAAGGGATGGATGGATATGGCAACCTTCTTCACAGGAGTGGGACATCACATTTTGCAGGGTTATCAATTGTATGTACATTGCATGCTTAGAGATTCTGGAGATTATCAGACGGGAACAACAACAACAACAACAAAACCCGTCTCTGTCTCGCTACATCCCCTCCCACCCCACTCCTATCCCTATAACTGTTCAAATTAAAAATTATCAGACAAGTACCTTGCTGCGTGATAGAAACTGCTCCCCTCCCCTCTGGCATCCCAGGAGTGAATGGAGCTCTTACCGAGCCCCATTCGCTTCTTGGAAACAAAATCTCAGCCGTTCTTGCGAGAGAACAATCGCATGGGAAATTTAAAAATAAAAGTCAAAATAAAAAGTTAAAAAGTACACCAAGCACAAAAACACATTTAAAAAACCCCCAAGTAACAGGGGAGGGGGAAAAACTGTATCACTTACCTTGATGTCCCGATCTAGACTGGAAGTGCTTGGCACAGACCTCCGCCTTATGCTGGCATCATCGCACCGGCATAATGGGGCACCTTTTCACACACCTGTCATTCTGTGACAGAAATGGAATGACTGGTCAATTCACATCTTAAGCCGTCAAAAAAAAGGAGTGGAGGGGCAAAAGAGGCATAGGGCCATAATGCCACAGGGATGAGATGATGACGTCTGAAAAGTTAGCACTTCAGTGATGTCCTGTCGTCCCTGTGGTGGGATTTTTGGCACATCTGATAATCTCCTCTGTGCCAACATTCAGTTTAGCATTCAGCATATTTTGGCCCACAACTCTCATAATCCCTTGTCATTGGTCATTGGCCATGGTAGGTGGGGCTAATGAAAGCTGTGGAACCAAAGTTTCTCTACCTCTGTTTTTGATCAATTCATGGAGTTTGGAAGGAGAAATAGCAGATGCAATCTTTATCTCTACTGAACACTTTGAAGCTATATGGTATGTAAATGTAGGAAAAGACTTATAACAACATTTCTGTAGAATCTTTTATATGACTGGATCATCGTTTGGCAGGGGTGTGTGAGAGAGCAGGGTATGGGACTTTCTTGTGCCTTATTTTGTAGGTGTGCAGGATTGAAACAGTGAAGAAGAGCACCCCAATTGCTGCTGCTGTGTAAATAGACAGGAGAAGGTACTTCATTGGAAGATTGACTGATTTAAAATGGTAGGCTAGATCTTTTCCAGATTTTCATAAGCAAGATGAGTACTGTAGATCATAAACTGATTGACTCATATGTAAGATCTTATGTAAGTAAGAAAGATCTACTCTTAAGTAAGGTAAACTAGACATTTCATAAAGTAGCCTGGGCATTTATCCCTAAATAGGTCCCCTGATAACTGGGATGGCAGTCTGGAGTTACCATGAGGAACAGATCTGCTGGCTGTGAGGCATTCCGTCTTCATTTTAAACAGTAAGCTTGTCTGAAGTTTCCCAGGTAGAGGATTTACTCCTGCAGAAGTGAGAAATGAGCTTTAAGGTGTCACTTTAACCATTTTGTGAAATGCTGGCAAATAAATAAATAAATAAATAAATGCCCTGCAACAAACAGGAAAGCAAGAAGCCCTTACTAGTAACATCACTGGGTATGCTAATCTTTGGAAGATTTTATGTGCTTCACATATTGCCCACTCATTCAAAAGTTATAAAATCTCAAGTTCTTTCCACCTCAAATATGAACAAATGCGTCGACTTTACTAACATCTTCTATAAACAAAACTGAAAGGGAATTATCACCCATTGAAACTGAAAAGAAATTATCATGCACAGTCCCAAGTCTGATAGACACCCCCAACATGGAGAAGACTTGTATCTGCCTGCTGCATAGCTGTTAAAGGGGAGAAACCTATCACCAAAAAGAAGTGCTAATCCTAAACCAGGACTAACATGGTTGAATAACCTGGTATTCAAGTCAGACTTTTAAGAGCACTGAAATATATGGGGGTGGATGAATCTATAATTTCAGTTTCTCTCACTTCTTTTTGAAAATCTTGGGCCCTTTCCACTCAAATTATCAAGAATTTCATACATTTGACAATTTTTAAACAAAACAAAACAACCCAAACTGAAACAATATTCTCATCTATCCCTACATATACCATTCCTGTTATCAGTGGATTCATACTACACACTTAAAAAAAAACCTTACATCCATTGGACCTTATCAAATGCACTAAATATGGCATCATAATGATGGCACATATACAAACACAAAATGGCATGCATTATCAGAAAATGTTGCCCTTTCATGTTTATGTCCTGTCCAAAACCCATACCTTTGTATTGATGACTGAAGTCATCAATTGATTCCCCGTGGTGCTTTAGTGCCGGCATTGCTAGCATGTGAAACCTCACTCCATTTAATCCCTGTGAATGCAGCATCAATGGCCGGTCTGGTGTGAACACTTCCAGGTGAGATCGCAACATCCAGGTAAGTGACATACTTTATATGATCCTTTCTGGGTTACTTGTAAGTTTTCAAGTGTGTTCCTGTGCTTTAAAAACTTTCCCTGTGTTTATTTTATTTTGTTTTTTAAATTTCCCATACAATGACATCTCACAGGATTTCAAAGGAGGAAGGATTTCATTGCTGGGGAAGCCTTTGCAGGGATTAGAGGTAAGTGTGGTGGTGGTGGGCATTCTTTTGCTGGCATAAAAATTGATTTTTTTTATGCCAGCAAAAGAATGTTTTAAGGGGCACGTCTGATAAAGTCCTTTCTGTACTTTACAAACTAAAATGTTTTCAGACTGTCATTAACTTTGCTGCTCATTTCTTAAGTCTAAACCACAGTGCTGAAAATAAAGCACAGCTGCTCAGGAAAATATGGAGTGTTTGAAGAGGGGGTGGGTGGGAACACCGGGTATCAAAACTAGAAGAAAGTAAAAGCGAGAACAAGGGAAGACAGTAAGACTGCAAAACTGGTTAGCTCATCCTGTACTTACAGCATATTGTCTGTATAGTTTTCTAAATAACAGCCTCAGCAGTCTGAACGCTATCTCAGTGAAATAAAATCACAGTTAACAGCAAACAATTAAATAACAGATCTCCCTCAAGCACAAACAACTTTAAAAATCTTTGGATGAAAGGGGTGGGGATGTGCTCAGTTTTGGTTAACAATTAGCACTGGATCTGCTTTTTCAGAACACTGTAAAGCCCTGTTGTCATAATATCCTCACTCTATTATTACTTAAGGGACTGTCAGGTTTTCCATTATAAACCTCAGTGTTCTTAGTTTGGTAGCTTGGCTTGAAACCCAGACTTCACCCTTAAACTTGCCAGGAAAAAGTTTCATCTTTGTACAGAGTACAGAGTGCATTTGTATCTACCCTTTCATCCCATATAATATTGTTACTTGCTCCCCACTTGTTTCCTCCTCCTCCTCCTGTTGTATGCCTTCAATTCCAGGAGTAGCACTGCTAGAGTCTGGCATCCTCTGTGGAGAGAGGACTGAAGACTTCACAGTGTTTTTCATACTACATTGTTAATTTGCAGAAGCACTAGAAAAACATCAATGGAAGCAAGCAACATTTCTGCTGCTTAGGGACAACAGATCAGCCAGCCCAGGAGTGGGGAAAGTGAAGGCCTCTGACCCCCCAAGATCCCCTGGAGACCATCTCCAAGCCTCCCATTTTTTTAAAAAAAATCTGGGCCAATTTTCAAGTGACATTTCTCTTGAAATTGGCTCTCAGCTGTAAAAACCATGCACAAACATGGCTCACTCATCTATCCTGCAAAATTTGTAAAATTGAAAAATAATGGATGAAATTTGACCAAAAAAATTGAATAATAGGGCAGCCAGAAGTGATGTTGTTTCTCCTTATTATCCAGTTCTCCTGTAAAACAACTAACAAGACCTCTTCAGGGCTAGGTACACATTCTTACACCAGAGCAGTAACCACACATACATGAATTCAGGGGAAAAGAAGGATTGCAACTGGCCCTTCTCACTATTACTACTGCCACTCTTGCCATTTTCTTAGCATGCAGCCATGACAAATAATGTGTCATGAAATTGATATGAATATGATATGATACAATATGAAACTGATATAGTATGAGCGGACTCTTTGGGGTTCTGTGAACCTACCTGCACAGCCTCAGTCACTACATCATGCTAGCTCATTGCACAGGCCTTATGAACATACATAACATCTTGTGTATGTTTATTACTTTTGTCATTTTTAAAAAAGCTGGTCCTTTCAACATGAACTCTGGGAATTATTGGGTATTTTAATTCTTTCTAACTCCGTGAGAAAAAATCATCATCATCATCATCACTAAAATAACAACAGCAACAAAAGTTACCAACCACAAGTATGCCTTGCACATTATGTCCTACTTGTTTATCAGTTTGAATAATTACATAATATTTATTTTTCCATGATGTTTGACAACTTTTTCAGGCTTATGTTCCCACTAGTCCTTTGCAGATGGGAAATCAAACTTTTTGCATAGTTTTTTTTTTTTTTAATCACTGTAGACACTTCATCTTCTTATATTCATTCTGTGGGATCTTGATGAATGAACTAATGAAGGGGTCAACATGACGTCAAAGGCTTTCACGGCTGGCATCCATAGGTTTTCTATTTTTTTTCCCGGGCAGTGAGGCTGTGTTCTGGAAGAGTTTATTCCTGACATTTTACCTGCATCTGTGGCTGGTATCTTCAAAGATTGGTTGGGTAGGGGTATGCGGGGTTTATATACTGTGAATCCCTGTTGGAGAGGATATGTAAATTTGTGTATTTGAATGGCTAGTTCCTGAGGGAGATATGCAAGGAGGATTAGTGTCTGTTTGGCTAATGGTCCATTGTCTGCTGTAAATCCCCCTGTCCCTGGGCGAAGTTCATATAGCAGACAATGGACCATTAGCCAAACAGACACCAATCCGCCTTGCATATCTTCCCCCAGGAACTAGCCATTCAAATACACAAATTTACATATCCTCTCCAACAGGGACAAACAGTATATAAACCCCATACACCCTTACCCAACCATTCTCTGAAGATGCCAGCCACAGATGCAGATGAAACATCAGGAATAAACTCTCCCAGAACACAGCCTCACAGCCTGGAAAAAAACCACAGAAATCTACAAAGGGGTCAGCAGTTTCATCTTTTTCTATACTCAGAAATTTACTTTTTTCAGTTATTGTTTTTCACAATTTGCCCTGATACTATCTGTCAGAAGCACCTGGTCTTAAGCTGCAAATATAAGACCTTATTCACAAAGATGTAATTTGGAAGTATTTCATGGAACAATTCATTTCCACTCCCCATTTTCACAATTAAGATTATTCTTGTCTTGTCATTCAGTCTTTGGTAACAGCTTGCAGTTGAACTAGTGCTGTGCTAGCCTTGGATGACGTTTGGTTAGATTTTTCAGCACAGATCTATGAATTTGTCTATTCCTGGGATTTGTAGTTCATCGTGGCACCATAGCTCTCTGACAGAGAAGGCTAAATATCTCACAAAACTACAAATCCCAAAATTTCATAGAGTAAATTTTATAATAATTTTTTAAATGCAGAAACAGTGGCCAAAGAGCAAAAGAATAAAAGAGCAGTTTGCTGAAACCATTATTTTGTTTTAGTTTCCAGAGTTGAATAAATAATTTCTAATGTAGCTCCAAATTAAATATTGTTTATGAGAGGCAGGGGGGATTGAAGATTATGAATTTGTCCTATGTGAAGGTAATTATAAAAAAGTTTTTTTCTTCTGTGAAATTAACTTTACTAGCAACATTTTTTTCCTAGTATTAAACCAATACTTTCAATTAATGAAGACACCTTCAGGCTTAGGCATATTCTTGAAATCACAGTATAAAAAATTTAATATATGTATATAATGTATGCATGCTTTCCACAGAAATGTGAAAAATAAGGCTATAGAGTAGATGCTACTAATATATTAACAGTGCTTATTTAAAAGAAAAAGAATGGCTAGCCAGTTCCAAAAAGCTAATACTTTTTGCATTTATTCAGAAGAGGAAATTCTTTAAAAATGATTCTGTGCTCCCTCCTTAGCTATTACTTTTTCCTATGTTGCATATGATTAAAACCTGACTTGGTGATGGAGGATTTGTTAGATCTTTTTCCTTCAGATTTTATTTGCCAGTACCTTAATTTTCTGTTGTTTGGCGCCACATGCTACTGCTTTCCTTCTTCAAGGTCTTTTCTATTCTCTTTTTAATACAAATTACTGATGTTATTTTATGATGCTCTTCCCAGTGAAATGTGTATAACCTCTAAAAACATACAGCACATGTTCCAGTCTGCTAAGCGGCAAGTGCTCTCTATTTCTTTCCAGAGAAAAAGGGTCAGAAGCTGGTAGTCTGAACTTCTTCTACCAGGAATGTTCTGAAGGTACTTCATGCTGACACATTATTAAAGTTCAGGATTCAGCTTAGCTAGTGCTGAGTGGGAGACTGCCAGTGTAACTCAACTCACAAAATCTTCTCAAAATAAAGTTGGAATTGGGATATAAAATGTACTAATTGGATTTAACAGAAGGATTTATCAGAAATGTAATAAATTAATAGGTTACTGCCATAGATGACCAGGTTTAAGACACCCATAGACTTTTGATTTCAGTTTCTGCTGTCTGCAAAAATATGTGGCTTCCCCAGGTTTGACTCTTTGTTTGTAACACTACATAGTTCTAGTGCTATGATTTCAGTTTAGCTGCTATGGCAACATCCCATGGAATCTTGGGGTTTGCAATCTAAGGAGAGGTTCTTAGAATTCTCAGCCAGAGTGCTCTAATGCCTCATCAAATTACGAACAAGTTTGGAAAATGCTTTTCAGATTCAATGAATGCAACATTGTAGTGGTGTGTGCTCTGTCCCTTATCTTACATATGCTGTATGGAAGATCTGCAATGTGTTTATGCAGTTCTCCTCACAAGTGAGACCCTCTCTGGAAGAACTGTACAACCTGTTTGGCTTGAAGACTACGTCTGGCATCAGCTCAGGAGTTGAGAGCCACACACTTACTAGCTGCAAATAAGCATCACTCTTAGAAAACCTTCTGGGAGAAAGGTGGTATATAAAACAAACAAACAAACAAACCCGAGAAGAACAACCTTTCCCCTGGATCACCTGAGCTGTGGAACAAAAGTGAGTAGGGCCCCACTAGCTTCAGGGGCCACATAGGGAGCATCCCCAGTGCCACATGTTGTGCATTCTTGTTCTATGACACCCGTGGCATTACTAAGGCCAGTGTCACCCCTCCCTCCAATGGTGTCACCTGGTGTGTTTCGGCCTCTCTGCACCCCCCCCGTGCTGCAACTTTATTTTTTATTTTTTTTTATTTATTTATTTAGTTATTTATACCCCGCTCTTCAGCCACAAGGCTATCAGAGCGCCTTACAAATTGTTTTAAGCAATAGCTATTTACACATCTACACTGCATTAAACAGTTTCCAATGTGTGTTAGCTAATTGCCCCCCACAAGCTGGGTACTCATTTTACCGACCTACGAAAGGATGGAAGGCTGAGTGAACCTTGGAGCCCGCTGGAATCGAACTTGCGATGTGGTGGCTTGCAGTACTGGCATTTAACCACTGCGCCACCAGGGCTCCTATATGGCACATATACATAATGAAGGTATCTTACAGATGTTTGACCTGCCACAACATTTTTATGTGTGTTTTGGTCTACCCATACAAATTTCTGAAAAGGCTGGTCTTCCTAGCACTGTGCTTAGCAGGAAAGTTTTGCTTTTGAAAGGTGTGAAATATCTGTAGCAACCTGACCATTTTGTGCACAAGGAAACAATACATTATTTGACCTGCCTAGAATTATACTTGGTTCTGGTAGCAGGCCTGCTGTTCTGTGGTTTATTTTTGACTCCACACACCATACCTTCACTTACTAGACTTTCTCTCTGTCATAAAGTAGTGGAATTAAGTGGCAGGGCTTCCGGAGCTTCACATAAGTTTCAAATTAGAACCATTCTAACAGGAAGATGCTCATTAGTTTCATAATAAGACACTTGCATTGTTATTTATATATTTCTCAGTACATGTTCTGTACAATATACCCTGCATATGTGTCCAACAATACTGATAGTTGTGGTTGAGGGTGAGGTTTGTGAAATAATGCAACAAATTCCAGTGGTAAGAATGATATCTTGAGCTCTTTAATCTAATTTTTGCCTCACATTTCCAAATCTGTTTATAATTAGAGCCTACAATATGACTGATTTATATTCACCATGGTATCTTATGCCTTCATTTGTTCCGCAGTTTCATTTTTACTGGTACTGAACAAAGGAGTCTGGTGTTAGATCAGCTGAAGCTTAGCAACTGCTACTATGTATTACAGAAGAAGGAAACTTTTCCCACAGTTTACACTATGTAAAGCCTGATTGTTTGAAGAGACAGTTCCATTATAAAGAACTTAACCCAGGTTTGCTACAGACTTCCCCCACCCCCTTTGTCTCTGGAGCACTTTGCAGTAAATTCAGAACAGAAGGGCACTTTTCTAGAATAAAAATGTGTGCTTTGTTGGCTATAAGAGCACATTTGCTGCTTCCCAGTTTCAGAAAGAGATGATGGACATTTAGGAGATATTGGGCAGTCTCAAGTGAAACCCTGTAATTTAAAACATTCCACTTTACAGCGTTCCAAGAAAAACATGGAACATAGAACAAAAGCAGCAGTATTGTAATAATCATAAAAAACTAGGTACATTGCCTCCAAAATTTCAAAACTGGGAATCAAAATTCATGAACAACTAGCTTAAAAAATCCATTTTGTGTCCTTAGAAAAAAAAGGGGGGGAAACAAAACCTAGTTTTATTAACCTATGGTGTGTGTGTGGTTAATCCTAATGTTTGTTCTGCCTAGACTAGACCTACTGGACTGAATGGAATATGTTCCATCAATTCAAAGGTCTGCTACAGATAGGATTAAAGTTAGATCTCACCTTTAAAATAGGGGTGGGGTTTGTATGGCCCTCTAGATGTTGCTGAACTGCAACCATCAACCTCTATCACCATCAGCTACCCTGGCTAGAACTGCTGGAACTTGCAGTCAGAAAAACAAGTTAAAGGGGGATCTTAGCATTGGCAAGTGATGTAGCGACAACCAGCAATGTATGTACAGTAGCACCCCCATATCTGCTGATTGGCCATCCGCTGATTCAATTATCCACAGATGGCAATGGCTCGGGGGTGGACAGAGGAGGGAGGAGAGGAGGAGAGCTCACCTCCCACCTCCCTTCTCCAGGGGCTTCCGGTGGCATGGCAGAGATGGCAGGGGATTGGATGGGGGAGGGAGGGAGGGAGAGAGCTTGCCTCTTCCCTTCTTTCCCCTGGGAGGGTTCCAGTGGTGTGGCGGAGCTGGCAGGGGAAAGAAGGGAAGAGGCAAGCTTCAGATCAGAATCCAATTCAACAGGACAACAGATGAACAAAAAATGTGGATAGTGCTTATCATATCTTGAGGGTGGCAGGGGACTGGGGAGGACTGAGAATCTGGACATGGCACTACATTGTAATAGCCATTGTCTTTATTCAACAACAGCAATTTAAAATAATCAACACAGGGTTAATTATGGGAGTTAGTTAACTTCCCAAACAGAAGGGGTTGGGTGATGTTTTTAGCCAACTGCTTCCTGTCCTTGCAGCTTTAAGTACTACACAGATACTATACTGTTCCTGAGGGGTCCTCTCAAAAATAAAATGTTTAAGGAGATGCAGGAAGAACTGATGAAAATTCTCTCCTTCCCATGTCCCTGTGCTTAAAGAGAAATGTTCTGCTTGATCAAAACCTTTCTGCAAATTGAAAGATCCCTTCAATTCACAGAAGAGAAGGTCTGGATCAAAGCCACTGTGGTATAGTGGTTTGAGCACTGGACTGTGACGCTGGAGACCAGAGCTCAGATCCCTGCTTGGCTATGCAAACTCAATGGGTGACCATGGGCAAGTCACACTCTCTTAGCCTCAGAGGAAGGCAAAGGCAAAACCCCCTCTGAATAAATCTTGTCAAGAAAACCCAGTGATAGGTTTAGGGTTGCCATAAGTCAGGAACAACCTGAAGGCACACAACAGCAACTAAGGTCTGGGTCAGAGCCATTATATGTATTTACATTTATTGCTAATAGTAAAGAGAAAGGGCTAATATTTTTAAAAATCATGATAACAAACAAATCCTGGTCCATCAAAAATGTGCTGTAAAATACCTCTTTCATTTTATGGGCTGAAAAATCATTGTGTGAGCCTATGTTTTGGGGAGGTTCCCAATAGGGAAAATAATTTTCAGGTGGGAAACATGGTGTTGTTATAGTTCACATCTTGGCAGGAGACAGAATGGAATGTTTCATTTTCCATGTTAACACTTGTGATAACAGTCAAACAGATTATAAAATACGTATATACTTGCCAAAAACGCTGTTTGTTGTCCTGTCATCCCTGACTAGTATTGCTCAGCACTATCATCCTTCTTGGCTTCCATAGACTTTAGCCTTACATGCACAAACTGCTGTTTAATCCAACTGACATCCCACAGTATTTTGTTTAGGACTGTCTGTGATGCTGTTATATCAGATGTGGCTTCATTTCATCACCTAAAGGATTTGTCATAGCTGATAGGATTACATAGCAGTGAGGGCAATGAAAGAGCAAACATGGCATGTACAAGCACAGAATCTAAACAATGTGAATATGCTTATAATACATACTTCCATTGTCTTCTCTCTTTTCTTTTGTGCAGTACCATTGGGATGAACGACATGGTGGTGGCTGATCCATGCATTAAGTCATTGCATATGATCAACTAGCTCACAGAGAGCATCTGCCAAACAAAAATTATTCCATGTGACTTCTGCATAGTGGTGACTTAGTCTTAAGAAGAGGTGTGTGTATGTTCCCCAAAGAGAATTGTTTGTAATGTAAGTTGCAGTCTAGTTTTAATCAGAAAGACACTGCATCACAAAATATTTTCAGGATTACCTTGGTGGATTTTGAAGGCTAGCTGCAAGTGGGCTTTTGATCATTCCCTAACAGTCTAGCAAATAGCACCAATATATGGTGTGTCAAATGTATCTCCCTAAGGAAATTCAGTGTGACCACTCCAATAAATGCCCTGACCTTCACTGACAGAAGGGCATTAGCTTTGTTTCTGTTTTTCAACCTTGGCATTCTGATTCTGAGCTACTGAGGAGCCTTTCATATACTGCTTTGTCTTTTATTATACTAAATACTTTGGAGCTTTAGCAAACCTGGCTATTTTACAGTTTGCCACAATATCTAGCACAGTGCTAAGGCTCAGTTTACATTTGCCTTAATTTTGCTAATCTTAGTGAAGTTTTTTTTTTTTTAAAAAAAACTTTTCAATTTGGATTCATAATCAGATTATGTAATTTAAAAAACCCAAGATACTCTGTCACATGTGGGATTGTCACCTCCTAGTGGAGATAGACTGCTTTGCCCTAGTTTTCCTCTTGTTTTAAGACTTTGCTTTTCATTACTCTTTGGGATAGAAGTTCCCCAGCTTTACTTTCATGCTGACAGTTTTTCTTGAACACAGTGTTATTGTCATATCACTTGGATTTTTTTTTTTTAATCTAAGGATATATTCCTGTTAAATGCTGTGAATGCAGAATTAAATCCAGTCTATGGCTCCCATCAACCCTTTCTTTTATAGTTAGCTCTGTCCAGTCTGAGGCAATGGACCTCTTTCCCACACAGCAGCCCTCTGTGCCTCTCAGACCCCCCAGAGAAGATATTTGAGGGCACAAAGCAGGAATGTAGATACAGGAGGACATTGCCCCCCAAATAAGAAACCTTTCCTCCTAACGAGATTTTCCTTCACTCCCCATATTTCTAGCATTGTAGAGAGTAGGACATTGAAAATTATTCACACCTAGTACTTTTATATTTGCTGTATTATCATGGTAACTTTACCTGCCCCTTTTCTTTGAATGGCCAAACTGTATTTCTGAAAGCTCAACTGAAGTTTGAAGTTATTACAATGCTGGAAATTTGGGGACTGAAGGAAAATTTCATTGGGGGGGAACAATTCTTACTTGAGAGACCATTGCCCTCATTTTTGCCCCTCCCCTTGTAGCTACACTCCTAAGGAACATAAAAGGGAGGGGTTTACTTGTGTTAGTTTCCTTGTGTTTGCGCTACTTAGGATCTAAGTTATCACTAGCTGTTAAGTTTCCTTGTAATATAGATTTTCCTTGGTTTTTTTCCAGGCTGTGAGGCCGTGTCCTGGAAGAGTTTATTTCTGATGTTTCACCTGCATCTGTGGCTGGCATCTTCACATAATGGTTGGGTAGGAGTGTGTGTGGGGTTTATATGCTGTGAACCCCTGTTGGGGAGGATATGTAAATTTGTGTATTTGAATGGCTAGTTTCTGGGTGGAGATATGCAAGGAAGATTAGTGTCTGTTTGGCTAATGGTTGGTTAATGGTCCATTATCTGCCGGAAACCCCCTGTCCCTGGGTGGAGTTCATTTGCAAGTGTTAAGTTTTGATTTTAGTGTTTTTCAGGACTACCAGCCAGATTTTGTTTACTTTTAGGGTTTCTTCTTTCCTGTTGAAGTTCCTTGTAATGCATCCAGTATTTTTTTTTTAATCAATTGATATGTTTAAACATGTAACAGCCCCAGACATGGGGAAAGAGAAGACGGAGAGGGTCAGATTTTAACAAGAAAAGGGCTGTGAGGATGAGCAGTTACAGAACTATTAGTTGATCCCAGCATCCTGTAGCTTCTTTCCATGATCAGGTTCTGGTAGACTCCTTATGTTCTTAAAGTTGGAATTATATCTCATTTTTGTCTGTGTTAATTTATTACCTCTGCATTTAAATACACAGAATGGCTCCTGTCACATCATGTTTGTCCCCAAGAACTTTAAAAAAATAGCACATCCACTTTTATTTCATCCTTTAACTTGTTTGGATCTACTGGTGAGAAAGTTATTTCTCTATTTACTAGCAATACACAGAGTTCATATTTCAGTCATAATGCAACAGTGGAAGAAACCAGAATCAAATAAACGTAGGACATTATCACATGAGGCTGTAATTGTGCAATTATGACAGGATGGTAGTACAAATGGGTTCCTGTTATCACACAATATCATTGTCTTCCCGTGCTCACTCTGTACTCCATCAGGCACCACTTTTAATTAATGGGCAAAAGCTGTCAATAGCCCTCAATATAACTCTTTTCACAGTGTTGCAAAGTGTGCAATAATCATGTCCTGATGTAATCATGTGATTCCAACATGCTTGAGTGGTCCTCTTCTCCCTCTCCCTTTCCCAACGAGAACATACAGTTTGAGCATATAAAACTGTAACCATCTTCAGAGTGCTGAGGTGCAACTGAGCTCAAATGATGAATAGTATGAAATTCAAGAATGTAGCTGAAGGACCTCTGTAGATTTGTACAAATGTTCATGTCTGAGGAGAAAAATCATGTTCAACCCCCCTGCAACTGTATCATTGTATTGTTAAAAAGATTTCACACAAAACTTCACTCTCCAACTGAAAACCTGTTAGGTTCCTCATCTTCCTTTTAAAAAAAACAATTGGAAGCTATGCTAAATTATTTCTGCATAATCCTCAAGCAAGTTGAGGCTTATGAATACAACACAGCTTCTTTAAATATATAAGCAGAGAAGGTTAAAGTCTCACTGAAATCTGTGGGCGTGAGTTCTCAAATAAGGCTGCAGCATTGTGGATAGTGCGTCTCCATGCCTCCCGATGTGAGGCCAGGGAGGACCATTGTTGGTGATCAATTTGGCCAAGCCTGAGATGTTGTTTCAAGGAGTCTTTGTATCGCTTTTTTGGAGCGCCCCTTTTACGCTGACCCATGGTGAGTTCACCGTAGAGTAGTATTTTTGGGAGGCGATGGTCCTCCATCCTAGAAACGTGCCCTGCCCAGCGCAGCTGTGTTCTCAATATCATGGCCTCAATGCTGGTGATCCCTGCTTGCTCAAGGACAGCAACATTCGTCACATAGTCAGTCCAGTGTATATTTAGGATTGTGTGTAGACAGCGCTGATGAAAGCGCTCGAGGAGTCGTATGTGGTGGCGATAGGTGACCCATGTTTCAGATCCATAAAGGAGGATAGACAGTACGATGGCTCTATACACACTGATTTTTAAGAGAACCTGTACCTATTAAGCAACTACCATTAGGATTCCTCCTTAGCACTGTGTACTACCTGCAGTAGGAGCTTCTCTGAGAGGAGAGCTGGACTGCTTTCTGTGCAAAAAAATGCTGTTTTTGGTGCAAAACAATCCCAAATTGCAAATTGTCAGCATGTGTGTTCCTGCGGTCCCTCTCTGATGGGTTCTCCAGAGCTGCACCCTCCTTGCCGTGTGCAAGGCACCAAAGAATAACCCTGAGCCTCAAAGCTCTGTTTATAGAACTTTACTTACAGAGTATAAAAACTAATAACTGTCTATCTACAGAACGATCCGGTAGCACCTTTGGGAACAACTCCAACAATAACTGCCCACAAAGAACATAGCCTATGCCCATTTATATACATTGTCCATGATATCGTTGCATCGGCTATGCTGTGTCATCCTCTTGCATCAGCCATGCTGTGTCATCGTGGGCATGTCCTGTGTGATATAGTGATGATTGTCTATGTCTATCACTATGTAGCAACATTTGCCTCATGTTGCATCATACAGGCTTTTCAAAAGCCATTTTTTCAAAACTACATGGTTTACAAAATCTTTTTTGCAACAGGAAGAAAATTGCTAAAATTACTCATTGCTTCCTTTGAGGAGACAATTAGTGATGAATTACATTCTTAAAACTCCCTGGCACTTGTACCACTTTAAAACATGGGAGTCTAGAAAAGAAATAAAGTAGTTCTAGCATGAATACCCAGATGCAATATGTTCAACAATGTGTCTATTCCTTACATGTACTACTTGAGGGTATAACCACTTCCTAGAATTTGGCAACATCCATTGCTGTTTCTCCTTGCTTGCTCTTACCATGGTCCCAGCCAGGACACAAAGGAATAAGAAGGCAAACAAACTGCAAAGGGGAGCCAGCAGCAGTGAAGATGATGATGAGGAAACCCCTCTCCACACATTACTATTCCACGGCATCTGAGAAAGAGAGCAGAAAGGCCATCTGATCATACTACAGCTTCACTTCCTTCTCATCTCATCCCCAACCACCTAGCAGCAACCGTTTGGATATCAATGGTCAGTTGGGTTCTAGGGCTTATCTACATAGGCAATTTACCCCGACTTACCCCCTTTCCAGAGCCCTGCAATCTAAACGATGCATGGCATTTACCCCAGTCTGCCCCGATCAGTGAGAATGACCCCCAGGGCAGATACAGGGCTGGAACATGAGCAAGCCAGGATTTTTTAAAAAATCCTGGTTTACCAAGCGATAACCAGATTGGGCCCCACATGTCTGTGGGAGCCTATCTGGCATGCTGCTCCTCACTACCACCACCAGCAACCTGCTTCTCCCAGAAGCCAGGCAGGGGCCCTCAGTATGTGCCCAAGGCTGGTCATATGCAGGCAGCCTGCAGTCACATGCTGCCGGACCCCTTTCTGGCTTCTGCATCAGTGGGGAAAATGGCTGTAGCAGCTGCAGCAACAGTCCTGTTTGGACTGCAGCATATTTTCTCCAGGTAACAGGGGAAACGGGCCAGCTCTGAAGTCAGATTACACTGGTGTAGAGCCAGCATATCCTGCCTGGTGTAGATGAGCCAAATGCTCTTAAAATATTTTTCATTTTAGAGGTTACATCCAAAGTCTCATGAGCTGACTTCCACTTGTACAGCAGACCTTTTCCATCATCATCTCTACAATGCCCATAAACATCCCAAAATATGCTCAGGTGGTTCTCAGCCTTCCAAACAGCTTTGAGGAAGATGCACTGCAGGGTTGAAGTACAATCTGCTCCTCTGGCAAATGCTATTCTGTCAGGGGTCAGATGACTGGATTTAATACTTGAACACTTTTATGTTCAAATACTCCCAAGAGTGGGCCTTGAACACTGATATATTTTGTCCCCTTCCTTCTACTGCAATAACAATAGTGTTAAGAAAATACCAAGATACATATAATCGTTACAGATCTCTATTCAAGTAACTGTGTAGAGATTGCCATGGTATTCTCCAATTCTTGTTGTGGACCACCCAATTAAACAAATACCTTTTTCTCTCTCCTTCCAATACTCCTTCTATTTTGATTTTGCCTCACTGCCTTTGTGGTATAAAATCTCCTCCTGAGTGTCTCAGTTTTACCAAATCTCTGCTGTTCCAAGTCTATCTGACTTCTCTTTCAACACATATGTTTCTAATTCACCAGTTTTGTTATATATTGTCATGAAATAAGCCAGTCTCCCTCTCCTGGGTGCTTTCTGGGAATCCTAAGTAGCAGCCGTAGACAAGAACTCTCTTTTCTTTGGAGGGGTTGTTTTAAAGAATCATGGAGACTAACAGGTTTAAGAAAACAATTACTCCTGCAGAGCCCAGGAAAGGTCTCAAGGCCTAGGCTACTGATTTATGTTTCTTAAGAGAGTTAAGCCTATTGCTAGCACAAATCTATTCCATATTAGAAATTTAAAACCCCACAAATGTATGTGTATAACACCAATTTGGTATTGGAAGTTCATCATTCTGTTACTGTTGTCATCATAGGCTTCTGCAATGGAGCTCAAAATCAAAAGTACAGATAGTCCTTTAAGAATTAACAATGTCTATTATCTGCCCATTTGGTCTGCATAACTGCTACATTAATTGGAACAATGACTTCAGTAGCCACAAATGTATGTAATTGATCCAAATCTAATTTATCATAGAAGAACACAACTGAAAGGATTTTTGAAATTCATCCAGTTCTGATCTCTGAGGCAAGTTCATACTTCTTGGGTATTTCAAGAATTAAGGAAATTTAATGCCAATGCTGAAGGGAAGAGAACGGAACATGAAACACCTAAGAACTGAGTCCTGTAGCCTATCCCACTTTGGGGTAAAGAAATGTGAATGGGCAAGGCTAAATCAGTCTTCCAGGTTTACTGCACTCCGAAGTAAAGTGGCAGGAAACCGGAGGGTTCTGCTTTCCGTGCTGCCTTACCACGTGACATTATTGTTCTTCTGGTGTTCTGCCATTCTGGTCCCATGGGAGACTGAGGTAAAACTGTGTCTTTTTGCTAACAGGTTTTTACAGTTAGAAGAAAGATGTGGTTTTACCTCAGTCTCCCACTGGACCAGAATGAAGAACAGTTATGTTGTGAACTAAGGCAGCACAGAAGACAGAATCTTCCAACTGCAGTGCCACTTTACTTTGGAGTGTGGTATGCCCCTTCTGTTCCTTCTTTGAGCTACTCAAAAGGAAAGAGAACTGGAATATCATGCTGTCATTACTGAGCTGGGAAGTTTACACACAGAACGTGAAAATAGTTAAAATGTCCCCAGATTTTCACAGACCTGTGAAAGTGAGGATTTTCTATTATCTATTGATTCCTACAGTGTTGACATGCTAGTCACACAACACAATAAAGATACTTTTATCTCCAAATTAAAAACGGGATTAATTTCTGGATGCATTCCAGTCCAGCACCAGGCATGTTCTGAATTGTATAAAATCATGTCCATTGGAACCACAGTTTTAACATCCCAAGTTAGCAGGTGTGTTGGCAGTTTTAGTCATGAAAAAGGCAGCATCTAAGGCCACCAAATATGCAACACCACAGAAGGAGATCCATGCCTTTGAACATGAATAGCTATCAAACAGCAGGAAACCAGGAAAAGACTTTTCCCTTTCCTATGTCCGAAGACCTGTTGCATTACTAAGGCTGTGTCATCCCTACCCCCGGTGGTGTCACCTGGTGCAGTTCAGCCTCTCTGCAACTCCCTAGTGTCAGCACTGCCCAAGACAAATAGATACTTGGGGATTTGATGTCAGTGGGCTGGTGAATCCACTCTAGGTTTTAGAGTGAAGACTTCTGAAAACCTATCTAAGATGCACCACTGGCAGTACAGATGCTACTGCCCAGGCTATTTTCTAGCAACCTGTCCTACTTCTGGCCCCACAAACATACTGGGATTAAAAACAGCTATGGGGAATTGGAAGTAGTTGAAGTTCCTCCTGCCAGTTGTTTCTCCATCGTCATGCCCCAGTGAGGAATGCGCTTTCAAGGCACTCTGTGTGCTGTTCTATCTTGATCTTTGTAGTCCTCACAGTTAAAGTGGCACTGGAAACAGCGCATTCCAAATCTAAGCCTAAAGTTCAACCTACTACATCACATTGATTATACAGAGGGGGCAGGAGGAAATCTGGGAAACCTCTTCTAGTGCTTTCATCTACTAAACAGACTTCATGTTGCTTTCTGTGTCTGACAGTATCTCTCTCTGGCTTTCCTTCGCAAATGAAGATTCAGGAAGGACTCATCCTGTGCTTTCTGCAAGTGCACTGATGACTAAAAAGGCTAATCCGAGATAAACAAGTCCGGTTGCAGAAAGCACAGCAGAAGGTCTCCTTGGGTGATGTTTCCGGGTTGTGATTCTTTCTGCGTTGTTTCTCTTCAAGACATGTTCAGCGTGAGTTCTCAAATAAGGCTGTAGCATTGTGGATAGTGCGTCTCCATGCCTCCCAATGTGAGGCCAGGGTGGACCGTTGTTGGTGATCAATTTGGCTAAGCCTGAGATGTTGTTTCAGGGAGTCCTTATATCACTTTTTTGGAGTGCCCCTCTTACGCTGACCCATGGCGAGTTCACTGTAGAGTACTATTTTTGGGAGATGATGGTCCTCCATCCTAGAAATGTGCCCTGCCCAGCACAGCTGTGTTCTCAATATCATGGCCTCAATGCTGGTGATCCCTGCTTGCTCATGAATTTCTTCTAATGCATTTATCACATAACATCCTTCCTTGCCAATGGGTCACCATATTTTATTTTACTGAACATTCAGTTTAAAATAGCCTTTTTTTTTATTTTAATCTTCAGAGCATTAGAATTCTACCCACTAAGGCAGCTGTGGGGACTCCCCAAACTATGAGCTAGCTCTAGCCCACCTCTCCTCTTATACTCCTCTCCCTCCTTCCCCACATCACTCCGCTGTTTTCTACCAATCAGCTGAGCAGAGCTGAGCAGTGGGAAATTGCAAGGAGAGGAGATTTACATTTCCACAAGATGTTAACGCATGCCTGCTTGGACTGGGAAAAAAAACGGGTCTGGGTTGCAGTGTCCTACTGTTGAACAGAAATTCTGAAACCTTTATTCTCTGGCTGCTCAGCTGTTGCCTACCAGTCAACTGAAAAGTTTTGAGTGGAAATGGAAATGAGATTTAGAACTCATTCCTTTCAGCTTTTCCTATGTTATCCTGGAAAAAACTTTCAGACGTTGCAAGAAATGTCATATTGGAAACAAATGAGCAGCTTTAGGGGACTGTGGGCATGAGTAGCTTTGAATAGATGGGTGCATGGATGGGTGCCTGACAGAGAGGAAGATAGAAAGGTTTAGAGAAACAGAACAATTGGAAAGGGTGGCAGGGAGAGGGGAAAGGGGAAACTCCACCCATGTTTCACTTCATCCATCACTGATCTATAGCAGTGTTTCTCAACCAGGGTTCCCTGGAACGCTAGGGTTCCCTGAGGGGTCACTAGGGGTTCCCTGAGAGATGTGATTTTGAAACATTTTTCTAACTGTAGATATAATAATTTTTAGGAAGGGGTTTCCTGAGACCTGAACATTATTTCAAGGGTTCCTCCAGGGTAAAAAGTTTGAGAAACGCTGATCTATAGCCATGAACCACTTTCCCCAGAAAGAATGTGGCCCTTAAGAACCCACAAAGTACTGCTCCGATGCAACATAAATCAGGTCTAACCAAATATTCAGAGCAAAGTGAAAGGATAACTGTAGCTCTTCGTGAACAGATGGATTGTATACAATTGTTACTGAATGCTGTGTGCTGTTTCCAAAGTATTGTAGAAAAACCTGAAAATGTTGGGGGCCTTCTGAAATACAGAAATGCCTAAGGTATTAGATGTGGAAATAAGATGATGGTAATGATTAGGATGAATGCTTTTTTTTTTTTTTGCTCTTAAAGCTTTCTTCTTTTATTACTGTTCTATTAGTGATACTGTTGTTCATTCTATTAGCAAAGACCGTCTTCATAACGTAAAATGGTAGCGCTGTTGCTTCTATTTTTTAATACATATGGAAAAAGGAATTACTCTTCTGCAAATGCTAAGCTCATATTTAATATCTTCACACAGTTAGAATCATGTGTTTAGCACGTTCGCATTTTAGACCCTTGATATTCATCATTATAGTCAACTGCCAGTCATTTTATCTGCTAATGGTCTAATATAAAAGCAGAGATCAAAATTAATGACAGCATAAGAAAGCTCTAGGTTAATTTCTCTGAGCTACAATGCTTGATACCTTCCCACATCCAGCATGTTATTAAAAGTTTATTTTAGTTTTTTAGAAAGCAATTCAATACAAATGAGAGAAAAGGACATTAAGGTCAATATTATTTAAGAATTCATTGGTGTGCATTGATTTTTATGACTAAGGCTGCTAATTGAACAGAAAATGCTGAACAAAAAACATATTTTGAAGCCCATAAGGTGTTTGCCTGAAATATGTCATTTCTCGCAATGTCTGAAAGTTTCTTCCAGGCAGAAACTATAGAAGCTGCAGTATAGCTGAACATCTGTCTTGTCATGTAGGCAGATATTAGGATTAAATTAACTAGAAATGAATAGAATGATACATGACAGGGTGCAGATGTCCCAGCCACAGTGTGATAATTTCATTGCAAAACTATGTAATGAATTCCATACATTACAGAAATACAAATGTACCACTTTAGGTAATTGTGATGAAAAGGTATAATAGGCAGTGCATAAACAGACTGCAGACCCAAAGGCGTTTTTCTTCCGTTCACTATTTCTCTTCAGTCATTTCAACATGATTTTATTTGGTTTAATGTAAGCCTATTATTGAATCCTTTCTGGGTATTTCTCCCACCCCCCCCCCACTTCTTTCAGCATTTCAGAATCTGGATTTCATAGTGACATTAGAAGACTTATTGCATGCCTGCTTCCCCCGCCCAGCAAAAAAAAAAATAATAAAAAAAAAATTGGATTGCTTCTTTTCCCTCTGACTTTATTGTATCTCATTGGAATATATTGAAATTCTCTGGCCCTGGGTGTTATTGTTGCTGCGTGCCTTCAAGTTGTTTCTGACTTATGGTGACCCTAAGGTAAACTTATCACAGGGTTTTCTTGGCAAGATTTGTTCAGAGGGAATTTGCCTTTGTCTTCCTCTGAAGCTGAGAAACCATGGACTTTCTCAGATGATCCCCTATAAACGTTCTTTTTCTGGCATTAAAAAAAATAAATCCATTTTTATGCTGGCAAAAATGCCCCCTACTGCACTTAAATTCTCTCCTGGCAGAAGGCTTCCCCAACAATGAAGAGGAAGTGAATAGAGCCCCATTCACTTCCCCATTTAAAATCCCGCGAGACTTCATTGTGTGGGAAATTCAAACAACAACAACAACAACAACAATAACAAAACATTAAATGTTACACCAAGCACATAAACAGTTAAAACTTCCAAGTAAACCAGGGAACTTCCAAGTAAACCAAATAAAAAAATATGTCACTTACCTGGATGTCGTGATCTCACCCGGACGTGTTCGCACCAGGCTAGCATTAACGCTGCATTCATGTGAGTTAAATGGCCTGAGGTTTCATATGCTGGCAATGGGAAGGGTGATCTATCCACGGCTCGGCCCATCAATAGAAAGAAACACCACAAGAACAACAGCGGAACGCAAAAGGATGATGTTGTGTGATATTGGCGTCCTTTTGCAATCCATTGTCATTATTCTGGTGCCACATTAGCTGCGTCTGATAATCTCCTGTGATTTGCCTAAGGTCATCCAGTGGGTTTCCATGGCGGAATGGGAAGTAAAACCCTGGTCTACAGATTCATAATCTGACACTGAAATCACTACACCATGCTGGCTCTCTGGACCTGGAGACACTTTAAAAGACATTTTTCTAAAGGTAAATATTCACCCTAGCTGTATGGAAACTTATTTTTGACAGCATATGGTTACTAACAAAACAAAAATGCCATCTTACCATTGAAGCATCATAAATAATTAAACTGTTGCTCATACAAAGGCAATGTTGTTGTGATGTGCCTTCAAGTCATTTCTGACTTACGACAATCCTAAATTGAACCTATCACAGGGTTTTCTTGGCAAGATTTGTTCAGAGGGGAATTTGTGTTTGCTTCCCTCTGAAGTTGGGAGAGTGAGACTTGTCTAAGGTCACCCAGTGGATTTCCATGGCTGAACGGAAATACAAATACTGGGATGAAGCTACATGAGGGTTGTATCCTAGCTCTACTGTGTAGTGTCTTCCCTGGTTTGATCCCTTTACTGCCACACATACCTATTTTTATCTAAACCGAAACCATTTTGGAAAGCCCCATGGGACCACCAACATGTAGTCACAGCGGTACAAGCTGGCGTTTCTATTGTGTGCATGTGTTCCCCTTATCAGTTTATGTCCAGCCACACAACTGCAGTGGCTGCAGGGTTGCTGTTGCTTTGCTCCTGTCATGCATGCACATATTCAGTTATTTTCTGTCATTCTGACCACCTACCTGTCCTCCCATTGGATTGGGTGCATGCCTGGGCACTTACCTCAGCTCTCACATGAGTTGCTTCTACCCCCTCTAATTTGCTGATTCATTTTAAAAATTTAATTTCCAAGAAAGTGGATGAAATATTGATGGCATGTGGTGCATTTTTATGCAGGTCTACTCAGCTCTACTCTGAATTCAATAGTGTTTACTCCCAGGAAAGTGTTTTGTAGTGCTTTCCCATGAGACATCCCCCCCCGACTCAGTCACTGTTCTCAAAAGGACATCTAAAGCCAAGGAAATATTCAAAGATTAAAGATTCAAGATGTCTGGAGTGAAATGAGAAAGAAAAGGAAAAAAAATGGTGTCCACCCTTCCATTCCTTCATAGGTGAGCAAGAGCCCAGGTGAAACATCTCTGGTAATTCTGTCCTGCCCACCCCCAGTCACCACCCACCAACCTGGCCCCAATTTTACTTGCCCTGACACCCCTGCCCCTTATCTATAATGAACTGACAATATTTAATAACTAGGCCAAATGTGGTCAAATGTGGCCTTCCATGGTGGCCATTAAAGGTGGAAAATTCCAAGAAATTCCAAAGACTAGCATTCAGACTCAGTCAGGTATGCACTTAAGGAGGGGCCACCCAAATTCCAAAGAAACATTAATTTGCAAGGCAACTGAAGGTCCAACCACCTGGCTAATCCTATCAGCTAAGGCTGCGAGACTCAAACCTGTAAACAATCTTCATACCTTTGCTCCCCTGCAAACAAAGGAAGTTGCTTCCTTCATTCAATCACAAAGTAGCCACACATTAAAATGCTATTAACGTATCTGGAGTGCCTTTGTCTCACCTTGAGCAACTCCTAGAAACATTGTCTTCCACTCTAAATCCCATCCCCAGAAGGGAAATACAGTATTGACTATGAAAACCCTTCCAAAACGTCACTCAAATGTGCACAGTTCCCCTGCTTCCAGATGTCACATCAGACTGTGTAGCCGTTCCTGACCCTCACTCTGCTGCTTTCTTCCATAACCTCATCTCTAACAACTCCCTCCTCTATTACTCTATCCCAATATTTCCTAATTTATTCTCTAGTCTTGCATGAATGCTTGATGCCTGAAAGTGTGCGTGAATGTTGTTATTATTAGTTTCTCCAATAAAGACCAACATATTGTACTATTTAGTTTAACGTCTCCAATGTCTCCTCCTTGTTACCAGTAACCATAGGTCAAAAGATTCTGCTCTGTTGCCCCCCTCTTGCATAGCCAAGATGAGCACATTAATTCCCCAAATTAATGTTGATATTTTGAGGGTCCTTAACACCCCTGGGCATATAGGGTAATACCACCCTCCCAATTCAAGGGTCATTTCTGTTTCTGGTTTTTTTTTTTTGTTTTTTTTTTTTAAGCAGCTCTTCTGAAAAGCAGCAGAGTAAACTGAGGGCTTTTCAGAATTGCCTTAAAGGCCTCAGTCATCAAAATGAAATAATTTCACATCAGAATGAGAGAAATGCCATGTGTTCCAACAGAACTAAGATAGGAGTAAGGACACATGGTTTCACTGTGTAGATTTAGCCCTGGTCTCCAGGGTCCTAGCCCAACACCCAAACCAATACTCCACATTGGCTCTCACAAAGGCAATGAGTATAGCCCTTTCCAGGGGTTCAGTCTTCTATAATGAATGTGGGGAGGGGGAGATACATCATGACAGCAGGATCTTCTGACTGATTCATAAAAATTCATTCCCACTAGGAAGAAATGGATCAGGTCCTCCTTGATCACCGGAGCCTGTCCCAGCAGCTGCTGGTTTGCTTCACTCTCTTTGAAGCAGGAAGGATTCCTGTAGCACGTGACCAAGGCTGGTCACATGCAGGGGGTCTTGGTCATATGTTGCAGACCAGCTTCCTAGCATCTGGCAGGGCGAGGGAGGTGGTGGCAGCAATTGCATCAGTGGGTTGGTGTGCCTATCTGGACTTCCTCCCATTTGAAGGCAGTAATGACGGGGGAGGAAACAGGCCTGATGCATGGCCAGAATACGCAATGGGGAGCCGGAGTATCCTGGCTCATGTAGATGAGCCCTTAGTCCTTGATCATTTTGTACACTTCTGGGCCTGCACGACAGGACGAACAGCACCATCCCCACATTGCCATCAGCAAATCTGTGCTCAAGTCCATTCAGCAGTTCACCTACCTGGGAAGCATCATCTCCTCAGATGCCAAGATTGACAAAGAGATCGATCACAGATTAGCAAAGGCATATACTGAAATTGGAAGACTTCACAAAAGAGTCTGGAGCAATAAACACCTGAGGCAAAGCACAAAAATCAGTGTGTATAGAGCCATTGTACTGTCTATCCTCCTTTATGGATCTGAAACATGGGTCACCTATCGCCACCACCTACGACTCGTGGAGCGCTTTCATCAGCGCTGTCTATGCACAATCCTAAATATACACTGGACTGACTATGTGACGAATGTTGCTGTCCTTGAGCAAGCAGGGATCACCAGCATTGAGGCCATGATATTGAGAATGCAGCTGCGCTGGGCAGGGCATGTTTCTAGGATGGAGGACCATCGCCTCCCAAAAATACTACTGTATGGTGAACTCACCATGGGTCAGCGTAAGAGGGGCGCTCCAAAAAGGTGATACAAAGACTCCCTGAAACAACATCTCAGGCTCTGCCAAATTGATCACCAACAGTGGTCCGCCCTGGTCTCACATTGGGAGGCATGGAGACGCACTATCCACAATGCTGCAGTCTTATTTGAGAACTCACGCCGACCAAGGCTCGAAGAGAAACGACAGAAAGAATCACAACCCAGAAACATCACCCAAGGAGACCTTCTGCTGTGCTTTCTGCAACCGGACTTGTTTATCTCGGATTGGCCTCTTTAGTCATCAGCGCGCTTGCAGAAAGCGCGGGATGAGTCCTTCCTGAATCTTTGTTTGCGAAGAAAAGCCAGAGAGAAAGGGTCAGCTATGTAGCAGTCTTGGTGATCCAATTTTTCCAGACCATTTCAGAGGAGGCTTAACCCCTCAAGCCTAATCTTGGGGCCCTTAAGCCCCCCTTTCTCCCTCTTCTGGGGTCTATGATTGAGTCCACTTTCCAGAAAAGTGGTTACAAGAATTATCCTAAGATGCTAACCCATTTTAGTATAAAGCTCAGAAGCTGCTACACCACGGTGCTGGGTGCTTCAAGTTTTACATCATAAGTCAGTTCGTTACTGAATGCAAACTGCTTCTTTCAAGGGAAAAAATCCCAAACGTGCCATTTAAGTGGCATATGGAGAAAGAATATTTCATTTTCTCAGAGTAAAAGAAGAATTTGGATGATCAGGGCTTGTTTCTGCCCCAAACAGATGCCCAGTTTAACTTCGTTAAATGAGCTTGTTTTCTGACTGGATCAGTTCTTAGATAAGTTAATTGAACATGGAGGGAAAAAATGTTATCTTTATGAAGAGGTACGTAGTATGAAGCTTCTCAGGTTTCAGTGAAGGTGGTTCATTGTTTACTTCTATACTCCTAACAGAAGGTGTGCGCACACTCAGCCCAGTGGAAATAATTCTAGATAATCACACTCCATTGCTTTCACAGAAATTGAGTCTATTCACCACCTAGGTGAACTGACATAGCATGGAAACAGAAAAATAATCACACTCATGTAGTACAACATAAGTGATTGACATAGGGAAGATAGTATATATTTTCCTCAGTTTATGCCCTATGCATATCACCATTACTGTTGCTTTATAATTGTCTGTAGCTATGCACCATCCGAGGGGATTCCTGCCCTTGGAAACATTCTTCATCACTACCAGGCAAATTCTCTACTAGCCTGAATATATCACAGCTCTTTACTGGAGTTCTGCCTTCAGTTTGGGATCCTGCTGCTTTCTTTGACTCTCTTTCTGTGAAACGGTTTTTGGATATATGATGCAAAGTTGTGAAAAATATCATCTTCCAAAACCATCTCCACCAAAAGTGGTAACTTGGTATTACCTGTGTTTTGTCTGTGGCTTATTTTTGGTGGTTATTTTCCACATTATTTCCACAATCTGCAGTGTAAAGTCAAAGAGTTAGAAAGACCACAATGTCACATCCTCATGCTGTTATCACCCCACACTCTTTACATTCTTCTACCATTCAGCCTGGCTATTCTCTGTTTCAGGCATGGGCATACTACAAGCCTAAGAAATTTACTTCCTTTATTATTGAACTTCCATATCTGCCAAATGAAGCCAGGTACAAAATAGTATGGCATGAGATACATAAATTGAGAATTAAGAAACTAGGCAATTTTTGACCATGTACTCAACCCAAGCATACACCTTTTTTATAATTATTAAAACAACTGAGAGATATAGCAGTAATGGGGATTTCAACTATCCTGATATTTGTTGGAAGTCAAATTCTTCCAAAAATTTAAGGCCCAACAAGTTCCTCACTTGCCTTGCAGACAATTTCATTGTCCAGAAGGTGGAAGAGGCAACTAGGCCATCTCATCCTAACCAACAGTGCTGACCTAGTTAATGGGGTAGAAGTGGCAGGATAGTCAAACATGTATTCTAAACTTTAAGAAAGCTGATCTCAGTAAATTTAAGGAAATACTGGGGATGACCCCTAGTCTGGAAGACTAAAAGAGAAGGGAGTTTATGATGCATGGAGTTTCCTAAAAGTGAGATATTGAAGGCACAACTTCAAACAGTTCCAATGAGGAGAAAAAATTGGGAGGTGTCTAAAGAAACCAGGCTGATTGTCTAAAGAATGTTCTACTAAGCTAAGATCTAAAAGGGACATGTACAAGAAACTGTAAAAGGGGGAAACAAAAAGGGTGAATTCAAACAAATAACCAGCTCATGTAGGGAGAAAGTCAGAACCCTAAAGCATTGATGGAGCTCAGGCTTGCTAGAGAAGTTACAAACAATAAAAGGGCCTTTTTTTGTTATGTCCATAGCAAAAGGAAGAACAAGGAAGTTGTAGGACTGCTGTGGGGAGAAGGTGGCAAAATGCTAACAGGGAACAGAGAAAAGGCAGAGCTACTCAATACCTTCTTTGCCTCAGTTGGGAACAGTGCTCAACCTGAGGAAAATGGAGCAGATGATGCTGTAGGGAAAATGCAGCACAGAACTCGTAAAGAGGTAGTACAGGAATACCTGACTACTCTAAGTGAACTCAAGTCTCCAGAGTCAGATGAAATTCATCCAAGGGTATTAAAAGAAGTGGCAGAAGTAATCTCAGAACCTCTGTCAGTAAATTTTGAGAATTCCTGGAGAACAGGAGAGATCCCAGCAGGCTGGAGGAGGGCAAATGTTGTCCCCATCTTTAGAAAGGGGAAAAGTGAGGGCGGGGAGACCCAAATAATTACCACCCAGTCGGCTTGACATCAATACCAGCAAAAATTCTAAAGCAAATCATTAAACAGACGGTCTGTAATCACTTGAAAAGGGATGCCATGATTGCTAAAAGTCAACATGGGTTTCTCAAGAACAAATCAAGCAAAACTAATCTTATCTCTCTTTTTTTGATAGAGTCACAAGCTTGGTAGATGAAGGGAATACTGTGGATGTAGCGTATCTTGATTTTAGTAAGGCCTTTGACAAGGTTCCCCATGATATTGTTGCAAACTAGCTAGTAAAATGTGGGCAACACTATGTAACTGTTAGGTAATTGGTTGACTGACCGAATCCAAAGGTTGGTCACTGATGGCTCCTCTTCATCCTGGAGAGAAGTGACTAGTGGGGTGCCATAAGGTTCTGTCCTGGGCCCAGTGCTATTCAACATATTTATCCATGACTTGGATGAGGGAATAGAAGGCATTCTTATCAAGTTTGCAGAAAACACCAAATTAGTGTTGGAAGTTAAGAAGCATCAACACTTGTTTACAACTCTGTGGGCGTGTTTCTGACCTGTATTCACTCCCTGTTTGCAGAGACCACTTCTCCCCTTTCTTTGTGCCAAGTAGTTTTAGTGTTCTTTTTACAGACCTTTGTCTCAGAAACTAGCAGCCAACAACATGAGGCAGAGGAGCCTCTAGCTTTCTTACACGCATGCATGAGAGTCAACTTTTAGGGATTCTTTCATCTAAGTTAGGTAACTTTCTTCTATTTACTTTTTCTTATCCAAGATGTATTCTCTGCCATAATAAATGTAAGTTCTGCTTTATAACTTTATTGGTGTATCCAACATGTTTCATGTCCTGTTTTGTACCAGAAGCTCATGAAGCACTGGTTGTTTTTTTTGGGGGGGGGGGGTTTGCTCCAATCTGCTTAATATAAATATCAACAACAGGTTATGGATGCCCAGCCTCCCCACGCCCCATAATGGCTCACACTAGCATGAATGGACACACTTTGATCCCCAAATTGAAAGGCAATGATTTCCATTCATGGCTATTCACAGTGGAAACGGAAATGGCAGAGGAAGGCATTTTGGATGCCCTGGAGACTCCGAGATCAACGGAAGAAGGAGCAAGCCTCACCCGCTGGGACTACAAGAACAGTAAGGCAAGGAGTTTAATTATTCAGTGTTTAGACGACATTCATCTCATTCACATAAAGAATATGATTCAATCCTTAAAAGATTTATTTGGGCAAACTCATCTGCAGGATCACATTAAATTGTACAGGTCACTATTTTCCTTAGAACTAAAGGCTGATGATGATCCTTTGAAGCATATGGAAATGATCCTGTCCTTAATGGATAAATTGGCTATAGCATGGGGTGAATTTAATAATCAACAAAAGATTGGCGTTTTACTGGGGTCTCTACCAAAGGAATTTTCACCCTTTATTTCTGGGATCAATGAAATTACAGACCCATTGTTTAAGTATGTTTTATCTAAGTTTGGGAGGGAGGTGCAGCAGATATCTCTATGGAAGGCCAGGTCTGGAATTCAAGTTGTAACTCAAATTACACTGTCATGAAGCAACATAAACAAGGGCCAATTGCATGTCAAGCCCCCAGAGCTCAGCAACCAATCACAGAAGCAGCCAGATGTTATGAATGTGGCCGGGTGGGGCATCTCCGGTGGGACGGTGTACCAACAGGAGACTTGAAAAACCAGCCACTGGTAGCTCTCACTTTAAACAAAAACAGTGGAGATGATTCAAGGCACACTGGTTCAGATGGTCCCCACAATTATAAGAGCTTTACAGCAACCCAGAGTCAGTAATGATGGAATTATTCTCATTGACTTGGGGGTGAGCAGTCACATGATGCCACAATTGACTTCTTCAGTGATATGAATCCCTGTGAATCTGGAATTGTTAAGGTTGCTGATGGGCAGAGCTTAGCTGTGAGAGGAAAAGGCCATTGTGTCGTGCACTGTAACACAGAACACGGCAACAATCCTGTCAAAACAACTGGTGTGTTGTATGCTCCAGACCTTGATGGAAATGTTCTGAGTGTTTTCAGTTCTGACAGACAAGGGCTTTGAAGTGCATTTCAGTGGACTTATGCACAGTGAGCCAAGGTGGGAAATCGTATGCCAGATCATTTAAGAAAGGTGGTGTCTATCAACTGGACTGTACCAGACAGCAAGTAAACATGTTAAGATGTTGCACAAGTGCAGATTGTGCATATTTATGGCATTGATGGCTTGGCCACCATCATATGCATGGGATATTAGATAAAAAGAGAAATGATTTGACCAATGGCATAAAGATAAAGATGTGCAGCAATGACAACACAAAGTGTGTGAAATGCATAAAAGGTAAAGGCACTAGGCCTTCATTCCCAGGAAGAGTGAAAACAAATCAAGGCAACCACTGGAACTCGTCCACAGTCATTTATGTGGTCCAATTCAGTCTTTGTCCAAAGCTGGGAATCATTACTTACTAATCTTTGTAGATGATTATTCCAGGTAGTAGATTTACTCAAGGAAAAAAGCCAGACCTTGCAGCTACTGAAGGAATACATTGCAATGGTGGAGAACAAATTTGGCAGAAGACCTCAAGCTCCCAGGTAGTAAATCTACTACCTTTGATTTTAGCTTACCAAGATGAGACTGATTGTGAAGAAATCTTAAACCATCTAAATAATGAGCTAGAAGTGAAAAGACTAGGAGATATCATTTATTATTTGGGAATGCAAGTAGAGAGAGAGAGAGGAACATGGAAGCTATCTTCTCAGTCAAGAGCAAAAGATTCATGAACTTGTGGAATACCTAGAACTCAAGGAGGCCAATCCAGTGGCCACATCTATGGAAACAGATTACTTCAAGTCAGATGAACACAGTGAGCCTCTACCAAATAATAATAAATACAGAAGTGCTATAGGAAAGCTGCTGTACCTAGCCACCTAGCAGATATTGCTTCAACAGTTGAAATTCTCTGTAGAAAAACCAACTCACCAAGAAGAAAGGATTACAATGTAGTGAAGAGAGTGGGCCGATATTTAAAAGGTAGTGCACACTTAAAGTTAAAGCTACAAGCCACCAGCAGTCCCAGGCTAGTAGCTTACACAGATGCAGATTGGGATGAAGACCTTACATATCATAAATCCACCAGTGGAAACCTGTCCTATGGAGGTGGAGTGGTGAGCTGGATGAGCAAGAAGCAACAGGCTGTAGCACTCTACTGAAGCAGAATATACATCAGCTGCTCAAGCATGTCAGGAACTTATGTGGCTATGCCAATTGCTAGAAGGACTTGGAATAATTGAACCAAAGCCTGTAGAGCTCCATGAAGACAACCAAAGCAGCATCTCTTTCCCTCTCTGGCTTTTCTTCGCAAACGAAGATTTAGGAAGGATGCATCCCGCACTTTCTGCAAGCATGCTGATGACTAAAAAGGCTAATCTGAGATAAGCAAGTCGGGTTGCAGAAAACATAGCAGAAGGTCTCCTTGGGTGATGTTTCTGGGTTGTGATTCTTTCTGTGTTGTCGTTTATATTCAAGACTTGTTCGGCGTGAGTTCTCAAATAAGGCTGCAGCATTGTGGATAGTGTGTCTCCATGCCTACCAATGTGAGGCCAGGGCAGACCATTGTTGGTGATCAATTTGGCCGTGCCTGAGATGTTTTTCAGGGAGTCCTTGTATTGTTTTTTTTTTTTTGGGAGCGCCCCTCTTACGCTGTCCCGTGGCGAGTTCACCATAGAGTACTATTTTTGGGAGGCAATGATCCTCCATCCTAGAAACATGCCCTGCCCAGTGCAGCTGTGTTCTCAATATCATGGCCTCAATGCTGGTGATCCCTGCTTGATCTAGGACAGCAACATTTGTCACATAGTCAGTCCAGTGTATATTTAGGATTGTGTGTAGACAGCGCTGATGAAAGCGTTTGAGGAGTCGTAGGTGGTGGCGATAGGTGACCCATGTTTCAGATCCATAAAGGAGAATAGACAGTACAATGGCTCTATACACACTGATTTTTGTGCTTCGCCTCAGGTGTTTATTACTCCAGACTCTTTTGTGAAGTCTTCCAAATGTGCTATATGCCTTTGCTAATCTGTGATCAATCTCTTTGTCAATCTTGTTTTGTTGCCACAGACCCACAAGATTTAACTCAAGATTTAAAACCTAACCACCACCACCAACAACAACAAAACAATTATACCACCTCTTAACACTTCCTTCAGATGCACTAGAGGGGAGGGAAGAATTTCCCCCTGCTTCTTCTTGCAAGTTTGTGTGGAGCTGATTAAAGAGCAGTGCACAGGCCAAGCCAGACAGCTTTTGCCTTTGCCCCTGTCACATGGACTAAGCAGCCTTCAAGCCTGGGTGGAACTCATGTGAGGACATTGCAGCTCCCTGGGCGTTCACAGACCACAGGTTAAGAACCACTGATATATACTGAGGGAAGTAATAGGGCCACTTGATTCTGCTTTTGTCAGACCTCACCTGGAATACTGTGGCCAGTTCTGGGCACCACAATTCAGGAAGGATATTAAGAAGCTGGAACATGTCCAGAGGAGGGCAACCAGGATGGTGGGAGGTATGGAAGCCATGCCCTATGAGGAGTGGCTTAGGGAGTTGGGTATATTTATCCTGGAAAAGAGAAGGTTAAGAGGTGACATAATAGCCATGTTTAAATACTTGAAAGGATGGCATATTGAGGATGGAGCAAGCTTGTTTTCTGCTGCCCCAGAGACTAGGACATGGAGCAATGGGTTCAAACTACAGGAAAAAAGATTCTACCTAAACATTAGGAAGAATTTACTGACAGTAAGAGCTGTTCAGAAGTGGAATACACTGCCTTGGGGCATGGTGGCATCTCCTTCTTTGGAGGTTTTTAAACAGAGGTTGGATAGGTATCTGTCAGGCATGCTTTGATTGTGTATTCCTGCATGGCAGGTGGTTGGACCAGATGGCCCTTGTGGTCTCTTCCAACTCTATGATTCTATGATTATTTATTATCAGTAATGAGATTTGTTGTACACAACCTTTCCTGTTCCTCTTCCACTTTATTTGACTATGCCTTCTAATGTAGAAAAAAGTATGATTTTGTTCTTGTTTCTACTGTTAAACAATTGGGAGTCAAAAAGCCTTGCCACTCCACTGCTAATTAGGCAATAGATCCCAATCCATTTTTTGCACTGTCGTGATCTATTGTTACATGTGTAAATGATATCAGAACATACTACCAGGTGGGTTACACGGGTGGATTTCAATTCATGCAGAAAAATTTCCTTTCCTATTTCCCCTACCCAAGAGTATTATGTGACTCACAAATCTATGCCAAATGGTTTTACCATTCCTCTAGTAAAAATTTGGGGAACAAAAGAGGCCACCACTGAAGTCTGGGGTAAAACCAAGCTACCAAATGCATTTTCATCAGTGGATCAAATGCATTTCATTGGTGTACAGACATTACTGGATACAGTCCAGTGTAAACATTCACTGGAAACAAGGAGCAGCAGATGCATAGACTTAAAAGCCTTCCAGAGGCCCATGTGGAAGAGCACAGTTAAATTAGGTTTCTCCTGTATAGTCATCCATTCTTTGTCATGATATATCAAAATAATCAAAAGATCTTGTTCTCTGAAGTTGATTCCTAAATGGACTGTAAAGTGAATATTAGCAATCTGTACTATGTTTTGATCTTCTAAGTCAGTTCTATGACTTAACAACTGAAAGGGATTATTGGTTCACCTAGCATTATATTGTCTACTGTGACAGGCAGCTGCTCCCAAGCAGAGAAATTTAAACTTAGGAGATTATCAGATGCAGCTAATGTGGTGCCAGAATAACAACAATGGAATGCAAAAGGATGCCAATGTCACATGACATTATCCTTTTATGCTCCACTGTCATTATTCTGGCATTTATTTTTTATTGACAGGCTGAGCTATGAATAGATTGCCTGTTCCGTTTTGGTGCTGACATTGCCAGCGTGTAAAACCTCATGCCATTTAACTTCTGTGAATGCAGCATCAATGGCCAGTCTGGCCTGAACAACTCCAGGTGAGATTGTGACATCCAGGTAAGTGAGACACTTTTTAAAACCTTCCCTAGTTTACTTGAAAGTTTTAAAGAGTGTGTATGTGCTTTTTGTATTTTTTTGTGTTTTCTTTTTTATTTCATTTTTGAATTTCCCGCATGATGAAGTCTCATGGGATTTCAAAGGAGAAAGTGAATGGGACTTTGTTCATTTCCTCTTCATTGCCAGAAAAGCTTTCTGCTGGGATTAGAGGTAAGTGTGGTGGTGGGGCATTCTTTTGCTGACATAAAAATGGATTTTTTTTTATGCTGGCAAAAGAACATTTAAAGGGGATCATCTGATAAGGTCCTGAATATTGCAACATTGGACCTGTGAAACAATTGTTGAGATCCTACTTGAGGCAGGTGAAGAAAGCAGGTGAAGCAAACACTTATACCAAGGTCCAGATGGTCAGCAAGGCTGAAGGATAAAGGCAGATAGTGACGATAAAAAGGAAGAGGATTGGGCTGCAATGGATAAAATCTAGCAACCATTGTGCAGCCTGGCAAAGCCACTGCATAAACAGGTACTGGATACCTTTTTACAGAATGTTAGAACAAGCAGTAAAGCAACTTACACCTGTATAAGCCACCCAAAGGACTCCTGCTTATGTACGCAACTCCTGTACTTTATCACTCAACAATGGCTATGTGGTTATGACTACCTTAGGAGAAAGAAACAGCACTGTGAGTGGCGAATATAATTTCTATCAGACCAGGACTTTTTAAGCAAAACTGAAGAGATGCATGGGTTTCACAGTCCTATTTACGTCAGAATTTGGTGTGGGAGCCTGTTCCATTTTCTCTACCCCCATAGTTGAATGCATCAAGCTAATGGAAATTTCTTTCATAAAATTTTAGGCAACACCCATACATCTAGCACAACTGATTACAAAAATTAAAGTAGGGAACCAGAACAAAGCATGGCTACACAATTTTTACATATGAACAATGACCAGAAAAGAGTTTAAAGCTAGTTTTGCTGAACCTGGTGCCTTCCAAATGTTTTATACTGCAATTCCAGCTAATATAGTCAATAGTGTGTGTGTGTGTGTGTGTGTAGGGGGTCATCAATGTTATAGTCTAAAATACTAGGGGATTACAAGCTTTTTTGCACTATTTAAGACTACAGAAAAAAGGTGCCTAGGACACTAGAATCAAAGGGAGGATTGAAATCAGGAAAAAAAACCCAGTAACTATAGACTTTCATTTTTATGTTTTAAAGGACAGTTACCTAAACTGAAACTATACTTTGGAAAACTCACAGTACAAAATCAGAAGTGTTTCTCCTTGCTATTATAATGCAAGAGGAAACTACAGTCCCTGGTTAGATTCTGATTGACACTGTCAATTTTTTAAATTAATTTCTATTCTGCCACCTCATGTTCTATACATCCACCAGAATTGATTTTCCTGTGGATTGCTACTCTGAAGTTTCTGATGGGGTGTCTGGGGAAGGGAAGAAAAGGCATTCTTTTTGTATTTTTGTATTTTATAACAGATTTACATACACTCATTATATCCCACAAACGTAACCCTGTCTGCACAAGGTATATCTCTTTCATCACATACCTAGCTTAAACAGTTGTGAGCTTGACAAATAAGGTGGGTATCCTTTTCACATCATTTATGTTGTTCATGTTAATTAATGAACACTCCTGGCCTTAAACCCTTTGCATGGTCTCTTGCCTCAATGTGATTCTGTCAGAATGGTTGTCTTACTCAAATGGTTGTAATGGTGCCGTGTCTCACAGTGACAGAGTACTATGCTTTTTTGATTAGCAGGGCATCAATAGTGTCTTCAGCCTGCCTCCTACCCACCTCATGGCTTCTTGATTGCTTATGAGTTTATCTGCAATCCTCATAGTAATTGCTAGGACCATGGATTTTTTCAGCAACAGGATATTGTTGTGAGTTATCAACAGCTAGTAGTTGTGAGGTTAATGATTGCTATTACCTGTTTTGCAATAGCCATGACAAATGACTTCTGCAATAACTTTTTAACTCACTGTATAAATATACATTTCTATTGAAACATGCTATTCTCACAAAAATATTAATTTTATCAAACCTTCACAAAATAATACAGGGCTCAGTGGCAGAACAAAAGTTGGAAAGTAACCTGTTCTTGTTATTCATTATAGTGTTTAAAAGTAATCCAGTGTTGTTATTTTTTTTGCAACATCCGAAAGAGTTATTAATGACATTGTTACCCTAATCACCCTGGGGTCATGGGGACCCTCAAAATATCAACATTAATTTGGGGAATTAATGTACTTTATTTGGCAATGCAAGAGGGGGGGTAATGGCAGGACCTTGTGACCAGCTATACCCGTACTATGGATGAGACATAAGCTAGATAGAATATCAGTAATCTTTATTAGGAAAATTAATAATAACCACATTCACACACACAGGCATCAAGTATTCATGCAAGACTAGTGAAATAAAGTGGGAGAGATTAAGAAAGGGGGATATAGAAAGGAATTTCCAGCAAGTGACAGGGCACCTTTTCCTGAAGAGATGAGGTCACGGAAGAAACCAGCAGGGCAGGGGTCCCGATGTGGAACAGCTGCATAGCAGGGAGTAGGTAGGAAGGTGAACTGTGAGCTTGCTGCACAGACGGACACAATCAGAAAGTTGATCTTGCTTAAAAAACAACGAAATATGACGCTCAAATCTCCCCGCGGTACCGCAACAGTACCGGCAGGGGAGAGCGTCATACGAAACCGACGCTCTGCAGTGCAGCAGCCTCGCAACACGACAAGACTGCTTGCGTTATTTTTGACGCGTCCAAAAAAGTCCCTAGTCTCTGAAGCAGCAAAAAAAAAATAAAAAAAAAATCCCAAGCTTGCTCCCTCTTCAATATGGCATCCTTTCAAGAATTTAAACATGGCTATCATGTCACCTTTTAACCTTCTCTTCTCCAGGCTAAACTTCCCCAGCTGCCTAAGCTGCTCCTCATAGGGCAAGGCTTCCAGACCTTTCACCATTTTGGTCACCCTCCTCTCAACACATTCAAGCTTGCCGATATCCTTCTTGAATTGTGGTGCCGAGAACTGGACACACTATTCTAGGTGAGGTCTGACCAAAGCAGAATACAGTGCCTTTATTACTTCCCTTGATCTAGACACTATACTCCTATTGATGTTGGCTTGAATCACATTGGCTTCTTTAGCTACCATACCACACTGCTCACTCATGTTCAGCTTGTGGTCTACTAAGACTCCGAGATCCCTTTCACATGTGTTTTTGTCTAGCCGGGTGTCACCCATCCTATATCTGTGCATTTTATGTACATAGAGCACCTTCCCCCTTCAACATCCATGAACATAGTAAAATTATCTGCAGAACAGAAGCCCAGGCATGCTGGCTTTCATGCAACTTGGAAAAATGAACTTGGAAAAAAACCCTATAATGCATGGTTCTGACTCACATGGAGGCATACATATGTAGAGATATAACAGTGAAGTACATAAGCCTTTCTTTTAGAAATGCTTTAGCTACATGTGCCCAAGTGTGATCTTGAGGTGGACTATACAGCACAGCCCTTCTTCTTGCTTCCTCAATTAATCCCTCAAATTTATGAACACTTGAACAGGGCTTATGCACTACAATTTCTGTAAATTTACAGTGAAATTTACAGGCAGGGTGGAAACCTTGGCACCTTTTTGGTAAAGAGAAGGGCTCTGGAATTGCCTCTTTAGGTCTTGAGATTAGGGGGGGTTGGGGAAGGAGACCTTGATTTGCAGTTGATCCTGTGCTAGGTTGTTCCCATCTTCTTGCTCCTTTTCATGCTCAACACATTTAAATAGATTCCAGGTTAAATAAATGGGCCCTTACTCAGCCCAGCTTTCTGTGTCTGGTCTTGTTATTCCATGGCTGGTCAGCAAAATTTATGGAAGTGTTATAGAACAATTGAGCTACAATCTCCAGTTGCTAATCTTCCAGCCAATATGGTATAGTGGTTTGAGCTAGGACTCTGGAGACCAGGTTTTGAATTCCTGCTCAGCTATGTAAACCCACTAGGTGACTTTGGGCAAGGCACACTCTCTCATCTTCAAAGGAAGGCAAAGGCCAAAATTGCACTGAACAAATTGGCCAAGAAGACCCTGTGATAGATTCACCTCATAAACTGGAAATGACTTGAAGGCACACAACAACAAAACATTCCAGATTAAGGGATTAGGGAGCCCAGGTGGTAGAGTGGTTAAATGCCAGTACTGCAAGCCACCACATTGCAAATTCAATCCCAGAGGGCTCCAAGGTTCACTCAGCCTTCTGTCCTTTGGTAGGTCAGTAAAATGAATACCCGGCTTGTGGAGGCAATTAGCTAACACACATGGAAACTGCTTAATGTGATGTAGATGTGTGAATTGATATTGCTTAAAACAATTTGTAAAATGCTCTGAGAGCCTTTGTGGCTGAAGAGCAGGGTATAAATGCCTAAAATAATAAATAAATAAATAAATAAATAAATGCTGTGCAAGAGGGCTTTGAATGTGGAGGAGATTGGTGTGTAATTTTTATATCTGTCTCTATCCACACATGTACATGTTAAATTTTGATGCCTGTGTGTAATAATTTTGACACTCCTAATCCATTCAGCATGGTGCATTTTCTTCTCAACCACTGAACTACATAGCAAATTTGAAATTGTGCTATGTATCTTCTTTGGCATAATGGCAGCTACAGTGCATGGGTGTTTAAACCTTACTTTTGCCTCTTTGATTTATTTATGTAAGCAAGATTTGTCATGAATTTTAATACAAGCAAAACACTATGGCACCCACAACAGCCCACAAGCCTGCCTTGTTGAAGCAGCAGCCCTATGTGAAAGAAGTAATGTAGAATATTTGTAAGCTCTGCCAAGTCAGTTTCTCATCTTGGGCATTGTTGCATAAAATGCATTTTATGTATTGGAGGGAAAATACATCTGGAGTCTTTAGTTATTTTTTAATACAGAACAGTGGGACCACAGGGAATATTGTGATTTCTAAGTTTTCTGATAGGGATGCTTTCACAGCAGAAGTGCTTTCTTCACTGAGATATACACTGCTACAAGTCTTTATTCATTTATTTATCATGCTGCAATTCCCTAAAAAGAAAAGACTTATTCTATGCAAAAAACATTGCTTCAATGGATAATCACAAATTCAGTTTAAATAATTGATAAATAAAATTACTTTTGGTGACTAGCTCAGTTAGTCATGTGATAGGGTATCATGTTTTAACCAGAGCAGATATTATTCAACAAAATAAGCAGCAGAGAAAAGTACTGACAGCAACTACCTTTGTCAAAGATCTGTAGCATGGTTTGGTTACAAGTTTGCTATTTCACCTTTTTATTTCAAGTTAAGAGGACCCCTCATTCCCATTTAGGAACCATGTTGTAACCTGATGGAAGAGGCCTTCCATAGGTCTTGGGTGTTCTAACTATTCTGAACTTAATGGTACATGATGAAGTGAAGTATAAAAAATATAATCCACACAGAAAGCCAGAAGATGAAAATCTGAATGCCAAGGTTTCCATATCTGTCTTTGGGACCACAGTTCAATGTACTGAGAACTGGGGAAATTATTGCTGGGGGTTCTTGGAGTTGTAGTCCAAAGGGTAATTCTTCTCAACTGGAACTCAAGGTTGTCAAGCAGCCTCCCATCCAGGCAATGACCAGAACATGTTCTCCTTTACTTCAGCATTGTATGCTCTGCAGTCATGCCCTGAGTCTTTCAGGAATGTCTTTGTTTTTCTAGCTTTTATGAACTGTTTGACAGTAGAATATGCTACTTCTGAGTATGGTGGCGTTTCCTTCTTTGGAGGTTTTCAAACAGAGGCTGGATGGCCATTTGTTGGGATTGCTTTGATTGTGTATTCCTGCATGGCAGGGGGTTGGATTGGATGGCCCTCATGGTCTCTTCGACTCTATGGTTCCACAATTCTATTGAATTAAGAACATAAGAAAAACACTGCTGGATCAGACTGTCTAGCTATTACAGCATTGTGTTCACATTGTGACCAGCTAGTTAATTATGAGAAGCCCATCAGCAGGGCTGGAATGTAATTCACTTTTTACCACAACTGTTATACAGAAGTATACTGCCTCTGATCCTAAAAATGATATACAGTTGGCCCTCCGGATCCACGGATTCTGCATCCATGGATTCAACTAACTATGGCTTGAAAATATTCCTTTAAAAAAGTCAAAAAAGTATACCTTGATTTTGCCATTGTATATAAGAGATACCAATTTTACTAAACCATTGTATATAATAGAACTTGAGCATCCACAGATTTTGGTATCCATGTATGAGTCCTGGAACTAAACCCCAATGGATACCAAGGACAAGCTGTATCAATGAAAACCAGCATTCCATTATTGGGTTTCTGCTCCCTAATTTTAATGGATTTCTCCTATTATCTATTTCCTGCTTTTGTTTTTACCATTAAAAAAAATACTTTTTGAAACCAAAGCATTCCAGGTATGAGTTAGTACAGGGATCAGGCAAAGGAACTAAATAAAGAAGTGTTTTGAACATGCTGAAGTAATCACAGTCAGCTTCTACACATCCATGAGTTTCTCAATCGATACTGATAACCTCCAGGCAATTTTGAGCTCTAGTTCAGCTCATTTAAGAAATTAGGCAATGCCTTCCCTACAAATATAACAAACACGAAGAATTAATACAAAGTATTTTTATAGTTCAAGCTGGCAATAGGATTTCTTTAAACAAAAACAAACAAACAAACAAAATGGGCTATTTTAGAGATTTCAAAACACTCCCATAAAGGCTGACTTGAGAATTTGAGAATATTAATGTACAAGATGAAAAATCAGTTTAGGCTATAAGAACATTTAATGTGTAAAGCAGCACTGACATGCACCATAGCCTTCTACACACACACACACACACACACAGTGAGAGTTATGTAAAACCATGTAACTTGCTGGCATGTAAGTTACAGCTGCCCTCAGGCTAACTTCTGCATTTCACTTTTTGTACAATGTTCCAGTTTTGTTCTGTGGTATGAGACCTAATGGAGGCTCTTATGTGTTTGGCTGATGGTGCAGTTTTACTTCTGGGGCAGCAGAGGCACATGGCTCTGCTTTTGGAAGACACTGTGACTGAACATCTTGGGAGGAAATAAAAATGTAAGAGTCAGTTCATACAACCATATGTTTTGTGGCGGTGGTGACTGAAGCTGCTATGAAAGGATTTCTTTTGGCATACTCCCTTTTGGGGACATTAGTCTTATGTATGCTTCGATACATGTCAAAGTCAAGTCATTAGCTCAGTCTGCAGGTAGAGAGATTTCCCAGAGAGAGAAACCTATGGTCTCAACACATACCAAGGCTCGTCAGCATGCCAAAATCTCTTCTGAACATCAGTTTACAATACTTTTACCATATAATACCCCCCCCTTATAAATCTGGCTAAATGAATTGTCCCCTAACAATGGAAGAATTGCAGTTGAATCCTTTGGCACTGAAAGACTTGTCTCTTTGGTTTAGTTCAAAGTACAAAGAGTGCACATGTATGAGTATAAAAGCAGTTATTTGCCACCGCCTGCTGTCTCTCTCTCTGGCTTTTCTTCACAAACAAAGATTCAGGAAGGACTCATCCTGCGCTTTCTGCAAGCGCGCTGATAACTAAAAAGGCCAATCTGAGATAAACAAGTCTGGTTGCAGAAAGCACAGCAGAAGGTGTCCTTGGGTGACGTTTCTGAGTTGTGATTCTTTCTGCGTTGTCGTTTCTCTTCAAGACTTGTTTGGTGTGAGTTCTCAAATAAGGCTGCACCATTGTGGATAGTGCGTCTCCATGCCTCCCGATGTGAGGCCAAGGCGGACCATTGTTGGTGATCAATTTGGCCGAGCCTGAGATGTTTGTTTCAGGGAGTCCTTGTGTCGCTTTTTTGGAGTGCCCCTCTTACGTTGACCCGTGGCGAGTTCACCGTAGAGTACTATTTTTGGGAGGCGATGGTCCTCCATCCTAGAAATGTGCCCTGCCCAGCGCAGCTGTGTTCTCAATATCATGGCCTCAATGCTGGTGATCCCTGCTTGCTCAAGGACAGCAACATTCATCACATACCTCGCCCAGCCAACTTGCCAAGTAAGAAAAGCAGCTTTCTGTCTCACATGTAGTAAACTTCAACAAAAACTCCAAGACATGCAGAATAAGTGGTGGATCAATATAGCAGAAAAGACACAATGCTGTGCAGATCTGGGTGATCTTAGAGGATTTTATGAAGCTCTTAAAGCAGTGTTTGGACCTACTCATCAAATCCAAAGCTCCTTATAGAGTACAGATGATCAAACATTAATTACTGATAAAGCCTCCATCCTGAATCGATGGGCTGAACACTTTCAACGTCTCTTTAGTGCCAACCCAATAGTCCAAGGCTCAGCTATCCAACATATGATACAAAAACCCATGAAAAATGAATTGGACATAGCTCCTACTTTGGAAGAGACCCTGAAGGCCATACAGCAGATGAAAAACGGCAAGGCAGCTGGGATTGATGAAACCCCACCTGAAATTTGGAAATACAGAGGTCATGTACTCCACGATAAATTCCACGAACTCCTTGTGAATTGCTGGGAAAAAGGGGAACTGCCATCAGATCTTCGAGATGCAGTCATCATCACCTTGTACAAGAAAAAAGGAGCAAAATCCGATTGCTCAAACTATCGAGGCATAACACTGCTCTCTATTGCTGGAAAAATCCATGCAAGGATACTTCTGAACAGATAAGTTCCTGCTATTGCAGAAGAACTTCTTCCTGAAAGCCAATGTGGCTTCAGAGCCAATAGGAGTACTACAGATATGGTATTTGCCCTTAGACAACTGCAAGAGAAATGTAGAGAGCAGAACAAGGGTCTCTATGTAACATCTGTTGACCTCACCAAAGCCTTCGAAACTGTGAGTAGACTGCCTGCTGTTACTATTCAGCTATTTGCTTGGGTACTTGTTCATAGATAAATACATAGATATTAATTTTAACATTTTCTAACTCACCTTCAGGGCACATTTCCCTGAGAAAGCATAAAAATATCTCATCCCTTCATGAATGTGTTGAAGATCACTGAGTCCTGGTGGTGCAGTGGTTAAATGCTGTTACTGCAGCCACAATGTTGTGAGTTTGATCCTGCAGGGCTCCAAGTTGACTCAGCATTCCATCCTTCCAAGGTCATTAAAATGAGTACCCAGCTTGTTGAGGACAATTAGCTAACACAGTGTAAACCTCTTAGAGAGTGCTTAGCATTATAAAGCAGTATAGAAATGTAAGTGCTATTGCTATATCAACAGATAATAGCAAAAAATATTTTTTTTTTAAAAAAAGACACAGAACATCAGCAAGATGCAGAGTGACTTTTTAAAAGGGTCCTGCCACAGAATTATGACACCATGAATCCACTTTAATGTCCATGGCAGGATCCTATGAAATCTTGAGATGCGCCATTTAGGGAGGAGTTTAGGGAGGTATTTAAAAGTTTTGGCTAGAGAGCTCTAGTGCCTCACCTAGATGCAGATTCCAAGATTCAATAGAATGAAGTCAAGGCACTTAAAGTGGAATCATATGGCTATAATTTTGTAGAGGGAGCCCTGGTGGTGCAGTGGTTAAATGCCAGTATTGCAAGCCACCATGTTGCAAGTTCGATCCTAGAGGGCTCCAAGGTTCACTCAGCCTTCCATCCTTTTGTAGGTTGGTAAAAGGAGTACCAGCTTGTAGGGGCATTTAGCTAACACACATTGGAAGCTGCTTAATGTGGTGTAGATGTATAAATTGCTATTGCTTAAAACAGTTTGTAAGACACTCTGAAAGCCTTTGTGGTTAAAGAGCAGGGGATAAATAACTAAAAATATAAAAATAAATAATAGTGTGAAAGGTCCCTAACTGGCGCAGTGGTTAAATGCCAGTACTGCAAGCCACCACGTCGCAAGTTCAATTCCAGCCGGCTCCAAGGTTCACTCAGCCTTCCTTCCTTTCGTAGGTCGGTAAATTGAGTACCCAGCTTGTGGGGGGCAATTAGCTAACACACATTGGAAACTGTTTAATGCAGTGTAGATGTGTAAATAGCTATTGCTTAAAAACAATTTGTAAGCCGCTCTGATAGCCTTGTGGCTGAAGAGCGGGGTATAAATTAATTAATTAATTAATTAATTTCAAAAACTAGTACAGATGAACCATTTTTTTTTCATGGAGGTGAAGTTCCAAAAATGAGATATCATGAGAAGACCCTATGTCTGATACCCACTTACTAAACAGCTGGTATTGATTGATTGATTTGATTTGATTTATATCCTACCTTTCTCCCACTATGGGACCCAAGCCATTTTACAATATACTATTAGTACATAGTAAGATTAGGGCTTTAGACAATGCTTTTAAAGCTCAGGCAAACTCATATGATCCATTCTAATAGTCAAGAATGAAGTGTCATGCCGTGCAAGATTTAATTGATCTTGTTGATAGTCTTTGCAGTAAATAAAGCTGAGTAGCTACTACCATGTGTTAAAACAGATTGGCTAGCATGAGGAAGCATTAATTAGTAGTCAGAATTTGGGTCTCAGGCAGAATCTGTTAAATCCTGGGCTCATGTAGTTGGCCAGCTAATGCTTCTCCTCACTATGAACCTAGACCTAGCTCTAGTTGGAAGGGGCAGGGTTGAAAGCTTCAGTTAATTTTAGGGTTGGTAGGTAGGGTGCCAGTCTAACCTCTGGGAAGGCAGTTTCAGAGCCTGGGGCAGCTACTGAGAAAGCCCTCTCCTGTGTTCCCACCACATGTACCTGTGAGGTTGGTGGGGCAGAGATAATAACAACAACAACAACAACAACAACAACTTTATTTTTGTACCCCACCTTTTGCCTATTAGGCAATCAAGGCAGCTCATAACAATTGGATATGAAACAAAGAGATCCATAACAACAGTAATAACTTAAAACAATTTACCCCCCTTAAAATTACATATAATAGTACATATACTTAAAATAACTGGCAAATTCACCTATGACATAAAATAACTACCTTTAGACTTTAAAACTGAATATCAAAACATAAAGACATAAAAACATAAAAAGAGGGAGAAGCACCCATTAAAAATGGTCTGTTCTATTCAAGGAAGGCCTGCCGGAAGAAATCCGTTTTGATGGCTTTTTTGAAATTCTCCAAGCTGGTTGCTTGACAGAACTCCTCTGGCAGGGCAGATATCTCCTCCCTGCAGATCTCAAAACATGGACTGTTTCCTAAGGGAGAATTTGGTCCTTCAAATAATTTAAACCTGAGCTGTGTAGGGCTTTAAAGGCCATAACCAACAATGGACTGGTAGCCAGGGGAGTGGATGCAACAAGGGTGTGTGATCCCTATAGTTCGCCTCAGTTAGCTTAAATCCAGGCACATACCCAAGCTGTGAACCTGCATCTTCAGGTGAAGTATAACCCCATCCAGTACAGGCTGAATCCCTCTTCCCTGACCTGCCTTTTGACTGACCAGCAATAAAGATATATAATTTAATATTAAAGTTAGGATGGTCCATGTCATTGTATTTCCAATTTCTATGTATGGTTGTGAAGCCTGGACAGTGAAGAAATCTGATAGAAGAAAATCAACTTATTTGAAATGTGGTACTAGAGAAGAGTTCTGTGGATACCGTGGATTGCTAAAAAGACCAATAAATGAGTCCCAGAGCAAATCAAGGCTGAACTCTGCCTAGAAGCCAAGATAACTAAACTGAGACTGTCCTACTTTGGACATATCATGAGAAGACATGACTCACTAGAAAAAGACAATAGTGCTTGGTAAGGTAGCAGGCAATAGGAAACAAGGTTCCCCGGAGTTGGCTGCAGAAGGGGAACCCATTTATGGGCAGGGAGGAGGATGGACCACACTAGCGCGTGGTGGCGTGCGCCAGCTACGCGAGGTGAGGGATGGGGCTGAAGCTGGATAAAAGTGCCGTCCGCCCCTCGCCTCGGCCTCTTTTTCCTTTGACGACCCACCCTCCCGCTGCTGGAATAGTGTGATAATGGTTGCTTCGGAGCCGGGTAGGAATTTTTCCCCCTTTTCCCGGGGTTTTTTTCGCCTACCCCATACTAGGAAGGCGGCAGATGGGAGAATTGGCTAGGGTGGTGTCTAAGTAGGTAAATTGTCCCTTCGGGAGTGGGAAGGGGGAGGCGTAGATTACAGTGGGCACCTATGGCACCGATTTCGGTGAAGGGATGGGCTCCGGGATGATCTCCTTAGGCCATACGACCTGGGAGACCAGAGGGAGACATCCCTTGGGGTTGGCCTGAAGGATACTCCCCTTACCTTAATATGTACGTATTGGGTGGGGGGCTTTCGGGTTCACCTTCCAGACACGAGCTGGCTTGAGAGCAACCCCAGTCTTTGGGGTGGCTCAAAAGAGCTCAGGTGTTTGCCCGGGGAAGCTGGGGGCATAAGTCCAGGAGGGACGATCCACCTCAGCTGTTCCCACACTAGGTTGCCTCCCCCTGCTGAATATTTAATGGGAAATAAATAGGTAGGGTTAACAATAAAGACAATTTTATTTACCCCATATCTGTTGTGTGGTCTCATCATTTCTCTGACTCTGTCCATAAAGAGGAAGACCACATTCTAGATGGATAGACCCAATCAACTAAGCCATGATCCTGAGTTTGCAAGACCTGAGCAGGGCTGTTGTGATAGGATGACTTGGAGGTCTTTCATTCATAGGGTCATCATAAGTCAAACGGGCCGGTTCCATGACAGGAAAAAGTTCGCAAGATTCCGGATTACCGTTCTTTCGCATCAGGAGTATATAAATCACACGGCTCCTGGTATTTTCGGAAAATGCAGCCAGATCCAGCCACTTTCTGTTTTCCTTAGTTCACACAGGCATAGGTGGGGGGATCGCCTCCAGATGATTAAAGCCAGGCAGGAGGCGGGGAGGGAGCAAGGAAGGGGTTATGGAGACCATAAATAATGAGAGGAAAGAAATGGATAAAGAAACAAGCGATCAAAAGAGTGATCTGTCAACTCCCCCCCCATCTTCCCCAGCCCCAAAGGCTTCTATAAAGAAAGGAGTCAATGAAAGCACAAACAAGCAAAAGCATGCTGGAGCGATGTCCTTCCCTTCCCTTCATGCATGCACACACAAACACACATCACAGAAGGAGGGCTTCCCTCATTCCTGATTGTTTTCCCTCCCTCCGAAGCCTTGAATAAAGGCAAGTGAATGGAAGGACAAACAAACAAAACAACGAACATGCGATCGGCTGTTTCCCCACACACATGAATGCACACACACACACACACACACACACACATCAGCGAAGCAGGGGCTCATCCCCGATCATCTTCCCAACCCCCAAAGCCAGACAGGAAGGACTCAGAGCAGATTTTCCAAAGTGGGCTGCAAGCAGAAGGAGGGTGAATTTCTTCTCTCCAACCCCTCAGTCTATTCGGATAAAGCAGAATGGTCACTCCAACCAATCAGGATTCAGCTCTGCTCACAGTCATTCGAAAAGGTAGATGCCAGCTTACACGATCGTTCATTCCCATGACAAATTATGCACATTTTTGCGAACTTAATCAAAAAAGTGTGGAAAACTAGCGAAAGCTGATACTGTGCAACTTATGGGTTTTTTGCACCCCTTCCTTCTGAAAAGGGCTCTGTTGCTTCGAAATGCGTGGGAACTATCAGGCTTCTTGTCGCATTCTTTGAGGATTTATTTTGCCGTGTAAGCGACCCCAAGTCAATTTGATGGCAGTTAACAGCAACACACATACACACACACACACACACACACAGAGAGAGAGAGAGAGAGAGAGAGAAAGTTTGCTAAATAGAGCCCATGCTTGTTACCTATTGAATTTTTCCCACCAGGCATTATTTGCATTAGATGGCTGATTCTTGAAGATGATTCTGAAAAAGTATAGTTGTGCTCAATGGCATTTATGGCTTAATAGATTTCCTGCCTGGTACTATTTTATTAGCTTTGTAGAAATCTCTTTATTTATTTATTTATTTATTGGTCATTCAGGTATTTGTGTCTGTTTTGTATTCCTCTAATCTTTTTTGTTTTCTGGTTCTTTTAATGTGATTGTTCCTTTTATACTCTTGCCATCCTTGCTTTTTAGATTTCTTTTTTTCTATAGTACTTACTTCTCATGACCTCTTTGTTTCTGCAGCTGCTGATTTTCTTTTTCTTTTTGGACTGCTGGCTTTTTCTCTTGCTTATCAACCCAAAAGGCACAAAGGGAGAATAGAACAAGTCCCTAAGAAGGCAGGAATCCATTCACAGAATCCTTTCCAATTTTTTGCCTTAAATAATTTATTTTTATTATTCTTTAATGAGAGAGAGAGAGAGAGAGAGAGAGTCATGTCAGTTTCATTATTCAGAAGTGGTAGCACTTGAAATATTAAGGTGGTGTTAGAAATATAATGGAAGATAAAGCATTTAATATCTCAAAAAAACATGTCCTTTCTTAACATTTTTTTTTCCTGCTGAATACATGGCCAGAGCTATTTGATGTTCTGAACAGTTTCATTTTAACAATGTTTTCAGTATTCAGGGGGAATTTTAGAAAATAAATAAGCAAGAAACAACAAGTGCTGTAACATTAATTAAATAAAGACTACACTACCCTTCAGCATCAGAGTGTCCAGAGTGGAGTACTGAATAAAGGACCAATTACTGACAAAGCATGATACAATACAATAAAGCTAAAAACCATCAGCCACCAGAAAAATTACCACCAGCATTTTTAAAAAATCAACAAACGGAGAGGTCTCACAAATTAAAATGCCAGAGTAACAAGATCTTGTCTTAACTGGCACTGATAAGCTTGTAAATTAGATGCCAGACATTCCTCTTGGGGAAGAGGATTCAAAAACTGGGATGCCACTACAAAGAAAGCTCTCTCTTTTGCAATTCTACAACACACTTACAAAAAGGATGGGACTTGGAACAGAGCCTCAGTGGCAGGTCTTAAGCCACAGGCAGACTGGTATAAGGAGAAGCACTCTGAAGAATCTGGGAATCAAGACATTTAGAACACTGAAAACCTTAATGGAATTGAGGCTCACATTCTGTCCCATACCCTCCAATTGTCAATTTGGCAGGGAGAGACCGGATTAATTCTCTGTCATCATACTTTTTAATCTGGTTTAAATACGTGCTAGTTTGTTTCCCCTTCTCTCACTTCCCCTCCTTGCTCTCTGCTTACTTCAGTTACGGCAAACTGAGGGGCCAGTTACACGGCAGAATAAAGTGTGAGAAATTCCAGATTTCCATCCTTTCAACCAGCGGTGCATAGTTCACACGATTTATTGCTAAATCAGACAGTCGGTCAGTCTCTGCTTTCAGAAGCATGACCTCCACAAGAAGAGAAATGCCACCACCAAACCTGCAGAGCTGTGAGTAGCAATATTGGCATCAACAGCAGTCCTCTCATTGCTCTTTAAGGTTGATCTGTGATGGATGAAGAAGAGTTGGAGCTGAAGCTACTCAGTTGCCATTAGGCTTTCTCAGCAGCAATGCCAAAGGCAATCAGTGGTGGAGAAAAATTTGGACAGTAGGTGGGCAGCATGATCATATTTGGTAACTGCGGAAGAGTTCATGGTATACAACATGCAGTGTGTAAGCAGGTTCTATGGCACACCATTGATGCAGAAATGGGCAATTTTAGAAGCAAAAAAAAAAATGTTGCAGGGGAGCATTCCCCCCATCCTGTGTAATGAAGCTGAAGTGGAATACCATCCAGCAAATCACTGTGTATTCTTGGCATCTGATGCTTCATTAGTGCATCTGAATTGTTTTAACTCCCTCTTGATATCCTGGATATAAATGTTTAGGATTATGTAGGGACTAGGGGAAATAATTAGTGAAGGCACAAATTACAGTTAGGGTGCTTGCAATAATTGACATTCAAAGTACAGTGGTAGCTATCTGCCCTTTGTGCCATGGAAAATATCAGCCTTGTGCCCTCTCTAGTTAAACAAAACCTAATTTTATGTCTCTGCATATACTTTTTCAAATAATACCTAGATCGATTCCACTTAAACATGGATAATGAGGGTAATGGAAACATGGGAATGTGGTGCAGAAGCATAGAAAACAGAAATGACTTGTGAACCAGATCAAATTTGAAATTAGTTGGAAATAAAGAGGTGTATGCTTTACTATTTGTGTCTAACTTTTCATTGGTCACTAAGTGTTGAAATGGAAGCGGGTTGTCAAAGAAGAAGCAAAACAAGGAGTTTAAAAATCTCTCTCTGGCTTTTCTTCACAAACGAAGATTCAGGAATGACTCATCCCATGCTTACTACAAGCACGCTGATGACTAAAAAGGCCAATCTGAGATAAACAAGTCCAGTTGCAGAAAGCACAGCAGAAGGTCTCCTTGGGTGACATTTCTGGGTTGTGATTCTTTCTGCGTTGTCATTTCTCTTCAAGACTTGTTCGTCGTGAGTTCTCAAATAAGGCTGCAGTATTGAGGATAGTGCGTCTCCATGCCTCCCGATGTGAGGCCTGGGAGGACCATTGTTGGTGATCAATTTGGCCAAGCCTAAGATATTGTTTCAGGGAGTCCTTGTAATGCTTTTTTGGAGCACCCCTCTTACGCTGACCCATGGCGAGTTCACCGTAGAGTACTATTTTTGGGAGGCGATGGTCCTCCATCCTAGAAACGTGCCCTGCCTGGCGCAGCTGTGTTCTCAATATCACGGCCTCAATGCTGGTGATCCCTGCTTGCTCAAGGACAGCAACATTCATCACATAGTCAGTCCAGTGTATATTTAGGATTATGCGTATACAGCGCTGATGAAAGCGTTGGAGGAAAATATGCAGCAGGAAATGACCACCATCCCACTCACACAACAGTATTTCAAGTGATCTGCAGACTCACATTGATCTTTACCCCACCTAACAATATGTAAGTGGAGTTATGCTAGATCGGGCCAAAGGTCTGTTGAAGCCAGTATTCTGTCCTACAGTGACCAACCAAATCCCTATGGAACATCAATAAGCAAAACATAAGCACCTGTGGTGTTACTAAGGCCAGTGTCATCCCTCCCTCTGATGGTGTCACCTGGTATGGTTTGGCCTCTCCACACACCCCTAGTGCCACCAGTGATAAGCACAAAAGCCTCCTCCAACATGTGTTCACAGATTGGCTACCATCCTTTTAGTGACATCGGTTCAGGTAACTTTCATATTGTCCTGATTTTAATGTCTTTTTATTGTATACTGCTTTGAGTCCCAAATTGGGGGTGGGAGGGATAGAAATAGAGATAACGACAACAATTGCAGCTTACACACATATACGTCCCTTTCTGGATGGGGTGCAGGGGGCTATTCTCTTGCCTTTGTGCTCCCCTTCTGGCAACTGTCAAACCCTGGTAAGGGCTCCTGATTCTTATTGGTGGGAAGAGGAGTGAGGAGGAGCTAATTCAGAACATGAAAATATAGCTGGTCTAGGCTCCTGGGTGAAAGAAAAGGATAGCACACTCCATTTATGTGTGTATCATTGTTCCCCACCTACCCACAAGCTGGGTCTAGCTGCTATTTCATGGTCTGAATTGCCTGCCTTTCCCACTGGTAAGCAGCAGCAGTAGCAGCCTTCCCAGAGTTTGATAGCTGCCCAGACATGGTTGGGAAGGATGTGGGACTGTGGGGAGAGGGTATCTATGCTTCAGTGTAGGATCTCAGCCATGATCCACTATGTATCTATCTAATTCCATTTTAGAGTCACTTATGTTAGTGGTGGGATGGTCTAAAGAGCTGAGCTGAAAGGGGAAAAAATAGTACCCCTCCCATTCTATGTACCAGAGCTGGCTGGATTGCGAGTTGCATAGTATTTTAGAACTGGTGATGGGAAAGTGTCCTCCACAGTACATTTGAAGCATCAAGTTAATTTCAGGATCCCAGTAAAGGTTGTGTGGAAAAGGGGGCAGGTGTTTAGTTGAGGAGTAACAGGAGGCTGCTGTTGCTGCACTCCTTAGTATTTGTCACCGGAAGCAACTGCCTTGATCTGTGTAATGGTAGGGTCAGCCTTGCTCTATAGTTTAATCCAGGCATATAAGGCCTGACTTACTTTGTTCTCACATGCAAGACTAAGAACGTCGAATGTTTTCTCTCCCTGGCTGAGATTATGAGAATACATTTTTAATTATTTTTTACACTCCAGGATTCTGTACACACACACAATTAAGAAGTATTTTTTATTTATTTATTTAGTTATTTATACCCCACTCTTCAGCCACAAGGCTATCAGAGCAGCTTACAAATTGTTTTAAGCAATAGCTATTTACACATCTACACTGCATTAAACAGTTTCCAATGTGTGTTAGCTAATTGCCCCCACAAGCTGGGTACATTGTTGTTGTTGTGTGCCTTCAAGTCATTTCTAATTTACATTGACCCTCAGGCAATCCTATTACAGGGTTTTCTTAGAATCAAAGATTCATAGAGTTGGAAGCACCCACAAGGGCTATGCAGTCCAACCCCCTGCCATTAAGGAATAAACAATCAAATTATTCCTGACACATGGCCATCCAGCCTCTGTTTAAAAACCTCTGAGGAAGGAGACTATACCACATTCCAAGGCAGTGTATTCCATTGCCACACAGCTCTTACGATCAGGAGGTTCTTCAACATGTTTAGGTTGGATCTCTTTTCCTGTACTTTGAAACTATTGCTCCACATCCGAGTCTCTGAAATCTTCTTGGTAAGATTTTTTCAGAGGGGGTTTGCTTTTGCCTTCCTGTGAGGCTGAGGGAATGTGACTTGCCCAAGATTACCCTTTGGGTTTCCTTTACTGAGTGGGGATTCTAACCCTGGTCTCCAGAGTCATAGTCCAATGTTCAAACCCCTACACCACACTGGTTCTGTGATATAGATATAGGTATAGATATAGATATAGATGAGATTAAAAAGCAAACAGCAAAAGGGGACATCCTCCTCGTATAATTGATGACATCAGGACAGCAACCATCATTTTTAACAAAAATCTTCTCCACAGAAGATATGAGTCAAGTAACAAGAAACTACTCATTTGATTTGTCATAGATATCTATTCAGCATCTCAAAAATACCATATGACTATTAGAGAAAGCTACCAATTGCTAACAAATTCTGAACATCTTGCTACAGCCATCAGCAAGCCTCCAGTTAAAGCTTTCCACCAACCAGCAAATCTATCGAGATTTCTAATAAAAGCTAACCTGTAAACACCAGTCATCAATCCAGGATCACACCCTTGTGGTTCAAAGCATTGCATCACCTGTAAATACTTTAAGCAGACAGTAACTTTTAGGAGCACAGTGACTGGCAGGACCTACTACATCAAACAAAACATCACTTACCAGTCCTGCAAATCTTATTTATGTGAACAAGTGCTGACATACAATATGTCACCTGCAGTTTGGAGATTATCAGATGTGGCAAAAACTGCATCAGAAGATTGCTAGGAGACCAGGAAGAGGCAACATTATCAGATGACATTGTCCTGAGCATTCCAGGGGTGTAGCATGGCTATGAGTAAGGTGTCCCTTATTATTGGTGGCTTGTTCCCATCAGTGAACAAGGGAGGCCTTGTCTGTGGCAGCACTACACCCCGGGAACAGTTGAAGGACACAGCATCTGGTAATCTCTCCCTTTCTGTTCTCCTAGTGATCTTCTGACATGATTGGGAATGCGTTTTTTTGGTATGTTCCACCACATCTGGTAATCTCTTATGTGGATGAAACAATCACAGACCCATGTACACATTTCAGGAACCTAAATCTGCAATCCTGACCAGGAAGCTAGAGCCACCCTTGGCAAGCCATTTCAACTTGCAATATTGTATCCTCTCTGACTTGGCTCTGATTGGTATTGGGGTGCCATCTCTGTCAGACATTTTGGACAAAAGGGAGAATTCTGGATTTATAGATTTAAGATCCTAACACCACATGGCCTCAGTTTAGAGGATAATACCATCATCCACTAAAGAAGGCTGGAAACAAGTGTTCTAAATTGTCACCTTGTATACAGCTCAGTTTTATCTTTGACAACTGAAGATGGCAGAAGCTGAAATATTTTGCTTACACATTCAATTCTGTTTGTTAATCATGCATATATATACACAAGTACCCCCCTTCATATACACAGGGGATATATTTCTGGACTTACCGTGTGTAAGTGAAACTGTGGATTAAAGCAAACCCTATTAAAATAAAGGACATCCTGTACAAACATACCATATAGTTGCATTGGAGGATCTAGAAGATGCCTAGAGAGGATGCCTCTCTAGGAATTTTCCAGGAAACTCTATGGTCCCACAGATTTTGTGTCCCATGGAAAACTGAAACTGTGGATATTGGTTCCATGGATGCAGGGGGCTACTTTTCAGCATATATAGATGCTGAAAAAACTAATGTTCTGTGAAATCATGTGCAGAAACAGTGCTTTCTGTCCAAAAAACATTTTCTGAAAAAAATGATTTTTTAAATAACATCTTGAAATGTGAAAAATGTCGCAGCAGTTGACTTTTTTTTAGAGGGGTGTCGGGCGGTGTCAAGGCATCCTTTCCCATTAAAAGACAACAACAATTATGAGTATTCTTTCCATCCTTAGTTTAATTGTACACTTGTTAAAAATATATTTCTGAATCTCTTATAATTGTTCTTGTCCCTTTCCATAAATGTCAAACAAGGAGCTCCTCATGTAATTGGATCTCCTGTAACCCAGAGACAGACAGAAAAGGTTCAGAGAATTGCTGTCATTCCTCATGTTAACTAAAACGAAATTCAATTGTTTTTGTTTACTCCCAAGTAAATGTGGATAAAGTGGAAGCCTTGCAGCTTGAGCAAATGCATAAATAATAGGCAAACTGAGTTCAGTGAAACTTGATTCTTTTCTTTTCTCATTCACAACTGGGCTCAGAGATAATTGGGCTCGGAGAAAAATAGTGTTTTGTATAATAAAACCTGTACAGATACCCATATATTTCAACCATTGCAGCCATCACTTTTGCCCAGTGAATAGCTACCATTTGGTCATAATGAGGACCCAGCCACTGCACAAGTCACAACTCACAAAACTAAGCTGACTTATTTATTTTATTAAGTTACAATGAGTAGATGATATGAGCCAAAGAAACAGTCCTGGCTAACACATACCAAATAAATTCAAATTAGAAACAGTCTCCTCAGAGTTAATGGTATTTCCTTTGCTTCTGAAAGCTCAACACATGAAAATGATGGCGGGGGAGGGGGGCAAGGCCTGTAAGTCAGTTAGGCAAAAAATAAAATAAAAAATTCCTTGGGTAGACTTATAATACCATGGTATTTTGATGATTTAATGCAACGTGTAGTTTGATAATAAGGATCTTTCCTTCCTCCATTTGACAAACCCTTCAATTTGGAGAAGCCATTGGGAAGCCTTTTGGGAGGCAAAAGAGCAAGTTATCAAATACTAACATGTTGTAGGTGTAGTCAGAGCTGGAAGCTACCTTTGAAATTATCTAATCTGGTCATCACTCAGTGGAATGCAGGATAAAACTACAGCATCCCTAACAGATGATCACCCATCTTCTGCTTTAATATGTACAGTGAAGGCGTCTGACAAAGTCCTTAATCAATTAATTAATGTATCTTAATATTGCATTTATTAGCAGCCACATTACACGGCTGGCTCATGTTCAGTTTGTGATCAAATAAAACACATGGATCCTTTTAAAACAAACTGCAAACAAGCCAGGTCATCCCAAGCCAGTCCTGCAAAAATGGAAATCAGCATTTCACGTCATGAAGATTACACAAACAGGTAGGTGAAATAGCATTCACATTAAATACTTAAGTCCATAAATGAATTATAGTCAATACCCACAGTACATATATCATCAGCCATACTATTTTTTCAAAACTGTGTTTGAAGTGAGGGAAGAACTCCTTAACCTTTTTTGCTTGCCCCCCCCCCATCCTTAAGCTAAGATACCTCAACAGAACTCAAATAAAAAGGTCCCAGGACTAATGAAATAAGTAGATTTTACATGGCCACAGCCCAGGCAGACATCTCATGCATTACCTTAACAGACTGCTTATTTAACACATTATTTCTCACATGGCCTCTACAGTCATGCTGTTTATACAAATGTTCACTGGCAACTTTGCACTCAGTATATATAATTTTATTGTTTTGACTTAAAAGTCACTGGGCTGAAATAAAAATGCATGGGTGGCGCCTTGCCATACTGCCCCTAGAGAACAAGAGGCCAACAGCTCATGATTCAGTGCCAACAGGTTGCTGGGAACCCAACTAAATGGAGCAGCAATAAGTCTACACAGTGGAACTTTGCTGAAAGATGTGATCACACCTCCTAATGTGACTCCATGGCTCTGTTACTTACAGCTAAATTACATTATTATGACTTCATTGTTGAATCCCAATTCTCCTAATTATAGCCTAGAGATCTATTATTTGATTTTGTAACACCAAGTGCTTCTTTTCTAAATCATGTAATCTCTTGTAGCTTATTAATGTCAGGTTTGCGCACACACAGGGACTTGGTTGTTTGCCAGGCAGAATCAAATTTTCAAATTTTCACTGTGTTATGTTGCAGGGATTTGCTTGTTACAATCTAATTATATTGGCACTGAAAGCAAAATTATATTATAAAGCACTTTAACTCTTTCACTGGAACAGATTTGCATATGTTAAGTGTCCTTATTGCTATTGGTTTATTAGGCTTTTCATCAGAAAATATATCTTGGAATTGATGCAAAAGATAACAATTTATATAGTGTTAACTATTTCTCTTCCTTAGGATATGGCTTTTCAATCGTTAAAGTGTTCTATGAAAATATAGGGTGTGAATCCTAAAAATAGTTGTGTGAACAACTGGGAGTCTTGTGGCACCTTAAAGATTAACTGTTTTCATGTAGCATAAGCTTTCATGCACTAAGTCACTTTGTCAAATAAAAAGCACTATATACACCAGTCACTGTGTTCCTGCTTCGGGGATCATATCCATGGAATTAATATAAACATCACTAGCGCATTCAACCCTTAAATCAAGAGCATAGTGCAACCTACCTAACAGGAAATTAATAAGAGCACTTACTTACATCAGACAAAGTCTTGTAGTCATTCCTTACAGATGAGGTGGTACATTTTTATATTGCAGCAAGTGAACTTCTTCTAGAGAAAACAGCTCTGCACACACCCTGTGGCCTGGAGAATGTTCCTTGAGGTGAAGAACTGGATCACAAAATTAACTCAGATGTCACCTCCTGCACTTCCATGCAAAGAACTAACAATGTGCTCACAGCATAGTTATGAACAATGTGTGAGAGGCCATGGAACTGATGGCAAATGATGCACTCTCTTGCCAACTCTAAGCATGTCTGGGTTTGGTCAACATCAGGATGGAAGGCTATCTGGGCATCCAGTGTACACTGCCTTGATCAAAGTAAAAGGAATGGATATTAATGTAGTAATGTACAGAATGTTCTTATATTGTTATGATTTAATACATTTATTTATCGATTAAGTGCAAAAGAGTAAGAGAGGAGGCCTCTTTTGCACCCCTCCAAAGATTGCTTTCTGCCCCTCCAAATCACTTTCCTTATTTCACAATGTAACACAAACTTATTATGAATTTTGTAAGTCTATGGAGGTACATGGGAGAAGTTGAACAAAGCTGCTATTATAATCTCTGTGTGACAAGCCTGACAATGCAACCTTTCCATGTGTGTACCTCAAGTTCCCGTGAAATGCTCTGTAACCAGATATGTGAACAATCCTTTTTACCAATGTCTCTCTAGAGAGGGAAAAGAAGGGGGGGGATGTCACACTTCCTATGAAAGCATTAATCTTGTTCTCCACCCCCAGACTGGCAATGGAATAAAGTGCATTTTTGCCTTGACAATCTGTACCTTCCTGAGTTTCACAATGCCTTTCATCAAAGAAACAAATGTGTCCAACAACATGTATACATTTGAGTGGTAGGCACAACTAAAATACATATGTGCACAAGCACACTTTAGTTACTGCTAACATTTGTACACTAAGACAAATTTACATGAAATACATACCAGAATGTGCACAAGATGCTGTGTGTAACGGGGAATGGGGATGTGAAGTTTAAATCATATAAACCACATATTTTTAATGTTATTACAAATAAAATTTAGTATTAGTTAAATATAGAAATATCTAGTCCCTCTTGACCTAAGAAGATATTATTCCAGTACATAATATAAGAATGTAAATTAGAAAAAAAAAATGAAATTTGTAGAGCTTGTCCATTTCTCCTACAAACCATACCAGTTGTACTATCCACCTCTGCAATTTCAATTGTGCGGAGGAAAAAGGGCCAGACACTGCCCTATGGGTTGAACAGTTTGCCCATAATTTTAATGGAAATACCACAAGTACAAATCAGATACATTCATAACTAATATCCCCCTTGGGTAGACAATGTGTAGACAAAGTAAGGTTGAGGGGACACAGGCCCTGATGGTTTCAAGACTAGCAAATGCTCCAGTGGGGCTAAAAAGCCGTGTTGGTTCGGTAAACATCTGGGCAAGGTTTTCGGTATCAACTGTGTGACATGTTCTTGATGGTTGGATGGAGGTTAGGTCACCTGCATCTGCCCCCCTTTCCCCACTTTCCCATCCTGCTATCCAACCCAGAGCTTCACTTTCCCCAATTTAACTCATGCCTGATGTCCCCACTTCCCTTCCATAGCCACCATAGGAGGGGAACAACCCAGCTTGGCACCCCGCCCCCACCTCATGGCCTTTGGATGTATTGTTGTAGTTGCTGGGTGAGGGTGTCTAAGTAGAGACCACAGCCTTCAGGGGAGAGGTATATGCCCTCACTTCTGTACAGGTAGGTCAAATCTGCACATATCTCCGGGTGGTAGACACATATCCAGGTGAGGTTATAGATGATGTCCTGATTGGTGTGACAGTGGGTTGCATTGAAGGCAGAGTCACTACAAGCATCCTGCCACACTCACCTCAGCAACATCTTGGTCCACAAGATGAGGGTATCCAGGAGTAGGTGCCATGTATTGTGGAGGTCAGCCATCACCATGCCAACAAGTTGGAGTCCAGGTGTCTTAACTAGATTGTTCTCACCCAGATGAAGGAGAATGACATTGGGTGGGGTTTGTGCTGCTATAAGTCCAGGGGAGCAAAACCCTCCACTGCATCCCTCATCAATCATATCAACAGATACTGGCCAGAAGCAAGATACTGAGGTCCAGTCCCCTGCTTGAATATGTGGCATGCCGTTTAGCCCAGAAAATGATGTTATATGTGACTTTCCATACATTCTTGGGGTACCTGCCTAAGAAACACAAAGAATTAAATGTTGGGGGTGGCAAAGGCTTTCCCCCAAAGTATGCAGTGTGCTACCTACTGACTTGAGTCCTAACCTAGAATCAGAAAGTCCTACACCACCAATGCCCTACCCTGTGAATTCAGGACAGACCATGATCAGCTGCAGCCATAGCTGTCCCATGTGAAAAGAATGGGTAGAGAAGCAGTGGTGGGGAGGCCAGCCACCAAAATGGACACCTAAGGACAGATTGGAATTGGTATTGAGTGGGGAGAGTGAAGTATGTAAAAAGAGCATTCCTGGGACACGTGGACATAGATTTAAGTAGTCTAGCATGGCTGGAATGGGGCAAATTTTCCCACTGGGGCCTTCCCCAAGGTGATCATCTGGCCCCAATGGGGAGATGCAAAGTACCTTGAGCAGTGCCTAGCTCTATACCAAAAAAAAAGTGAGTTTGGTAAACGGGTCTTCTGTCTTCTCATGGGCAAGGGGAATGCCAAGTTCCTGGATGAGTTTCTCCCTCACAATGTCATGTATGTTAGTGACTGCCTGAAAGTTAGGTGCAAAACAAAAGGACCACTCACCAGTATAGGAAAAGCTGAAGCCATTCATGAAACCATCGTGAATGATATTGCCACTGCATGCTTAGGATAACGTCCTTTAATAGACGTTAGAGGATAACGTCCTTTAGGATAACGTCCTTTAATAGAGGAGAACTAAAAACAAAAAACATTAAAGATATGCTGGTACACACAGATATAAGCACACCGAATAGAGACCAATTCCTATATTAGGGAGATTTTCTCACTACATTGTTCTAGTGTTACTATTCCACTTTAACTGCTCTGACTTCCTCCTGTGGAATTCTGGGGTTTGTAGTTTAGTGAGGCCTAAGAGCTCTCTAGCTGAGAGTTGTAAATGCCCCTCCCTAAACTGCAAATCCCAGGAGTCCACAGGAGGCAGCCAGAGCAAATAAAGTGGAATAGTAACACTGTAACAGTGTAGTGTGAAAATCTCATAGGTCATCACAAATGTGGGAGCTGTTAGTTGTAAGCAATCCCTCAATATAAGGTTGTAAGCAATCCCTCAGCTTCTAAAAAACTCAATATAAAAACATTTATACATCCCAGAACTAAGGAGGAATTTAAATTGTAGTCCTTTAGCAACTGCAATTTGAAAAATGTTGTATATTTGTTAATATGCCCCTGTAATTTACTTTACATAGGGGAAAGAGAAGACCTTTGAAAATGAGAATTTTAGAACATAAAAGCAGAATAAAAAAATAAAAATATAGAAAGTCTACTTGTGGAGCACTTCATAGAAAAAAACATGCCCCAGATTTGTTCAGATTTTGCACTATAGAAATGGTAAAAGCGAAGTCTTATGACCAGCTTGATACTAAATTTCTTCAAAGAGAAATGTATTGGATCCATACGTTATCATCTTTGAAACCTGATGGTTTAAATGATAAAATGGATTTTTCATCATATCTATAAGGTATTGGAATAATAATCATCAAAGGATTTTATTGTCAGTGAAAATGTAGTTTGTCTTTTAAAAATCTGTTTTCTACTAATAATTATGTATAATTTTCCAGCATCATTTGGGGGTTCTTATTGTGGAAGCAATCAAGATAAGTAATTATGGGAAAACCATTATCAGATGGGTTAACTGAATTTTAGGATACATAAATCTCTTGGATTTTTCAGTCAGGATAACACATGGGGTATACAGCATAGGAGTATGTGTGTTAAAAGTCAAAAGGTAAGTATTAGAAATTTTAAATTTAAATTATTCTTGCTTGATACATATTAAATGTATTAACAATATATTTTCATACATGCAACCTTATTGTAGAACAGCTTTATAAATGGAAAAGGTTTACTGAGGAAGGTTCAAGTCCAAAGCAGTGCTATAAATCTCCAGGGGCTAACCGTATCCAAAACCCTGTTTGCGGAGGCTACTGAATCCGCTTTTGTGGAAGCTATTGAAATCTGTTGCCTTATACAGATTCTAAAAAAACTATATTTACACAAACAACCAAAGAATACTGCTGAGACCCGCTGTCTACATATTTTATCAGCATCTATATTGCTCAAAAAAGTGTATAAAGAAGTAAATAAATTGTTGGGAGCCACGTGCCTTTAAATATGGCATGCCTTTTCATCTGAATCGAACAGTCTACTCTCACCCAGAGTTTGAGGTTATCTGAGGTCAATGGTGTACCAAGTTGCCTCAATTGAATCACTTAGCAACCTATTCATTCAGAAAAAGCAGGAATGAACTTTCACCTAATTCCTGAGAATTTCTTTCCTGTAATAATAACTCTGGTTCGCAAAAATAGGAGAGTGGACTCTGAATGGCCATTAGAGAAGTAGAATATTGTTTATGTTCATGTATATTGAGCGTATTTATGCACATGTAACAAATATAAATATTTATATGTATATTTTAATCTTTTACACTTTACATATTTTGGTAACATTTAATATATAGTAAAAATCAAACACACTGGACTTTTTCAGATGTGTAAAAAGTGCTACGGAGGGCTCGGGACAGGTACGCACCTGTTTCACGGCAGGGGGTCCTCTTCAGGTGCTGCCGTCCCTCTCCCGTTACCTTCTGTGTTCCTTCTGTGTCGCATGGAAGGAAAAGGCGCCACTTTTCACTCACAGAAGTTCTTTGTGAATAAAAAGTGGTGCCTTTTCCTTCTATGCAGCATGGAAGGAAAATGGAGGGTAATGCAAGAAGGATGGCGGCGTCCAAAAAGGACCCCCCACCGTGAAACAGGCGCATATCTCTCCTGAGCCCTCCACAGCACTTTTTACACATCTGAAAAAGTCCACTGTCACAGCAATTCAGAATAATAGTTTTATTATTTAAAAGCAATTGTCATTCAGTTAGGGTTCCATTATTTTTTCAGTGTTCTATAGAATCCCTTCTATTGTTGTGGGTATAGGATAAAGCACCAACCATGAAGTGAGCCTCAATAGCTTAATGGTGTGGGGGCCTTTGCTTCCCTGCTGATCTCCCTGGTTGCCACCAGGGTTGGCTTGGGCCTGTTGAGGCTCCCTGAGTGCTTACCTTGAAAACAGGAGGTGCTGGGATCTTGACCCCTCCCCATGCACTACATCAGTGATTGTACTTGCATGCTTATCTGTTGCACTTACCTGAGTTGAAGTCCCAGCAGACAAAGGAACACTTCTTTTAAGATAAGGCAGGTCTCACATGTGTCCTTTTTGACTGGTTGCCCACTGGCATGAAGACATTGTCACAATGATTGGAAGGAGAGACTCAAGAACTGGCGATAATATTCAGTTTAAAGATGGTATTGAAGTGCATTTCCTACCATATCAAAGGAGCAAATGCACCTCAGAAACGGAATCCCCCCTTCGCTATTTGAGTAAATTTAGCTATGTTTTGATTTGTTTGCAAGAAACTCATATTGAATAGATGGATATTAAATACTTACATTACACAAAACTGGGAAAAGAATGTGTGGCACAAGTTGAAGAAAAAAAGAAGGGAGTTGTTAATTATGTTAATCTGACTTTAGCCCCTGTGAAAGTATTTGAAGATTATAAGGGTCTGTATGTAGGAGTCCAAATAGAAATAGATGGTTCAAAAATACTTGGGGTGGGAATCTATGGTCCCATTGATAACAGGGTTTGGGTTTTTTTTGGAAAATTATTGAGTGACGTTCTTCATCATCCCTTGCAAAATTGAATGTTCCTGGGAGATTGGAATGGAGTTGTCTCACCTATACTGGACAGAAAATCATGAATGAAAATTAAATCTAAGCAAGGTAGACTTCCTAAACCATTTTTTTGATTTTATGGATAATTTTGGATTGGTGGGTGCCTGGAGGTTTAAATATGGTAGTACTAAAAATATACTTCCCCCCCACCCAGAAAGACATAAATCCATGGCATGTTTTTGACTTCAATGGAATTTTGAGTTCAAATTTTTAGACTGGAGGTTTTACCAAAGACTTTAGGATCATAATCCTATATCATTAATTTTAAAAAGAAAAGGGACTTCTTTTAGTTGGAGATTAAATGAGACAATCTGAATTAGTCAATCTGAATTTGGAATTTGAATTAGTAGTAAAAATGTGAAGAAGAATCAGAAATAATTTTTTGAAGATAATATCAATAAAGGGACTCAGATAAGAATTGTTTGGAATTCCAGCATAGAATTTATGAGAGGTTTCTTTATTCCCAACAAAACCCACCAAACCTTTGATAAGATGAAACTAAACCAAAAGGACACATGTTATATGAGTAAACCCAGTTCTGTTTTATTTGGGTTTTACTGTTTCGAGCACAGACAAGACTTTTTTTCTTGATACTATAATGTTGTGACAAAGGTACAGAAAATTAAATCAAGCAATAGTGCTTATAACCTCAGAAGTGGTAAAACAAAACACAATAATGATACTCTAACAAAAACCTTTTGGCAAGACCGATGAACATGAAACAGAATTTTATTGTTGTGATCGTGTAGGGAACCCTGGTGGTGCAGTGGTTAAATGCTGGTACTGCAACCACAACATTGCAAGTTATACCCCAAGGGCTCCAAGGTTCACTCAGCCTTCCATCCTTTTGTAGGCTGGTAAAATGAGTACCTGGTTTGTGGGGGCAATTAGCTAGTACACATTGGAAACTGCTTGAAAAGTGCCTAGCACACTGTAAAAGCAGTGTAGATGTGTAGGTGTTATCGTGTAACAATTTGTAAGTCACTCTGAGAGCCTTTGTGGCTGAAGGGTGGGGTATAAATACCTAAATAAATAAATAAATAAATAAAATGTAGTCTTAGACAAAGCAGTCACTGAAATCCAAATCCTGTGGAAAATCCTGAGTATTCCTATTTCTGTTTTGCCACATAGGGCTTCTTCAGGGGAATGTGCTACTGAATGATACATAAAAAGATTTTTTTTTTACTCTAATCTACAAACATAATAATATTGCTTAAACACTGCTGGATAAACACCTTGTTAATAAGACTGCTGGTGACCGACTGCTCATTGGCAGCAACAGCAAGCCGAAGGTGTTTTGCATTACTCCAAGGCCTGATGCTGGATGTGCAGAATGCAAGTGCAATAGCATGTTCAGCAGTGCAGGGCAGCAAAGCAACAGTCTCTAGACAGATAAGGTGAGAGTCAACCCAGCAGTGAGACTTGCAAAGTCAAGAAAATGGAGCCACAGCACCCAGCTAGACTGGGTCTGTTCCCAGACTGCAAGGGTGAATGTCAACCATGCAGCATGACCAGCAAGGTCAGAGCAGCAGCACCATGGCATCCTTAAAGAAATGGTGGGAGTTCACCCAGTGGCACGGTGAGCAAGTTCAATGTGTGGCAGCATCTGAACAGTGTACAAGGGCAGAAAGGGAAAGAGAACACCCTGTGCCATTGTAGAATAGCTAAAGCTCTGAGATAGACCATGAAGCCAATTAAGCTCTGCAGGTTCCCCAAACACTGCAATGAAAGGGAGCACCTGATGCCATGACAGTAATAGCCAAGGGAAATAGCACAAACAAGGGACAATGGTAGAAAGAAAAATATAACAACAAACAATAACAATAACAACAACTGAGAAATACAGTTGTGCCTCCATATCCACGGATTTGATATCCATAGATTTAAGTATTCACAGCTTGAAAATATTCTTAAAAAAATAATAATCCAAAAACCAAACCTTGATTTTGCCATCTTATATAAGGAACACCATTTTGCTATGCCATTGCAAATAATGGGACTTGAGTATTCACGAATTTTGGAACCAAACCCCAGCGAATATGAAGGGACAACTGTACTACTCTAGAAATATAACAATGATGGCCAATAAGAATATTCTGGAGAAGGATAACAATGGCCAATAATGAGATTGTTGAGGGAAAATTGTAAAAATTATATACAATTATAAAATCTGATTTACAAGTCCTTGGTGTGTGTGTGGGGAAGCAATGGGGACTGTCCTGTGACTGTGGCGGTGATGGTGGTGGTGGGGAGAGATGGCCAGCTTGCTGCTCATCTCACCATGCCAGCAGCAAAAGTTAGCATGGGTTGGCACCACAAAGCATGGTGTCAATCGCCTCATCAGGGGCGGGGAGGGAGCCACGTAGCCGACATGGTGGCCACTGAGTTATTAGCAGGGGGAGGGGTGAAAGCAGGATGGTTGGAGACTGCTAGGCCACCATTGGTGGATGCCAGCTGTCAGGGTGGGTGGCCACTATCAACTGCACACACAGGCTATTATATACCTGCCAAGTCTGGTGTGATGTCTTGCAGGATTTGCTGTCCCGTGAGCCTTTTGGCCACAAGAACTGGTGTGAAAATCACATCAGATCTTGCTCCAAGTTTTGCGATGGTGATGCTGAGGCTCAGAGTGGCCTGGAGTGACAGCAACTGGTTGAAGAAAGCTTGGCACAACTCTTGAAATCAGAGAGATTCTATATAAAAAAAATCTGCAATAATGTTCTTTTCCTATTGCTCAGATCCTCCATTCATGTTGCCAAAGGTCTAGTAAGTGAAGCTGAAAGTGAAATCTCAGAACTTTTTTTTTCACCTTATATTTAATACATGATTTCACTTTCTATCTTGGAATTAATTTTTCCATTTTTCTACCACAATACTTTTCAAACTATGAAGAGCATGCAGTGTGGTATACATAGTTCTTTCTGTCCTCTCTTCTTACAACCATCATGTGATATAAACTAGTCCCAGAGAGAGAGAATATGGTCCAAGTTAGCTTGAGGGCTTGATGTTCTAGAACATGAGTCATACCAACCGTCATCCAACACAATAACCACAACATCATGTTGACACTCAAACTACACATTACAAAGTGACTCCACATTAACTCATGCAAAAGTGTCCATTTGTCATAGGAATAGACTAAGGTCCAGGGAGATTCTGCTATTCAGCCAAGACCTCATGGTAGATCCAAAACCTTTAGCTATGGTGTTTAAACTCAAAAGCTGACCTTATTACTTGAGTATAACATATTTCATTTCTCTATTATTAGTCTGCAGTGTCTGAAAATTGTGCTGTTTCAGCTGGATTTAATGTTATGTGTGTTCCAGTTATATATACTTTTTTTCTGGGAAAATATTTAATACAAAATCAATTACTAATAAAAGGGAATTTGAACCCAGAGGAGACTCCCACAGAAAACCAATTTTCAGTGGCAATGTGACCCATTAATGAGCTCTGCTCTGTGCTGCCATTGTGCTGAGTGCCTCCTAATGAAATACAGCAGGTTAATGGTTGCGGTACAGTGGGCTTAAATATGAACCACAGCAGGTGTGTACCTTAATGAGGTGTTAATAGTAGGACAGGTGCATGTAAATAAAGAACACTGAAGGTAGGAATGGGTGAGACTAGAGGGCCAAGTTCTGCGAACACAGAAAGCTGGAACACAAATAATGTCTCATTTATGCTCTAATTGTTTGCCTGGAAATGTTTGCTCCCCAGCAAGTGAATCTGGAAAACTATGGTCACATTTTGCTCATAACATTCTTTTCAGATGATTTTTCAGTGCATTTTGGGGGAATGCTATGCATGCTGAGACGATGCAGAAAACTTGGTTTTCCTCAGCCTGTGCTGCTCACTATGCTCCTGTTCAGGAAGGGTGCTGATAATGCTTTTATTCAGCAAATCAAAGGATCTCCTATCATTTTCATTTACCTGTTTTTTATATACATCTTGCCAACTATCACCCTACCACTGTGAACACAGCTAATCTTGTCTGATTTGGGGAGCTCAGCAAGTGTTAAATATAAAGGGCTAATACTTGGGCCCATCTATACGAGGAGAAAACCCCTGGAGTATCTCCTAGTAATAGCATTTTGCAGCAGCAGCAGCATATCTTAATTGTGGTTTTGGCCTGAGAACCCCCCCTAAGCTTTGTATGCCAGATGGCACCTGCAAGTGATTTACTTGTAATAGTCACTGCTGTCAAACTTTTTTTTTTAAAAAAAAGAGTCTATGTTTTAAAAAAAACAACAACACCATCTGAGGTGCACTGGAGTGATATAGCAATTTTTTGATTTAACAGGAAAGCAAAAAACAAAACAAAACAAAGAACAAAAACAAAACCCCACCCCATTTTATTGTCTTAGCAATCACTCGTAAAGGCAAAAATCCAACATGATGGCAGCGGGTGCTTGCCACCCCCATGCTCACCCGGCCAATCAGCTTTGCACTTTGTTTCAAATTGCTTGTCCTAATGAGCAGGAATGTGCGCCCTCCTCATTTAAAAAAAAAAAAAAACTATGGGAAAAGCCACAAAGGCTTTGCCTGTGTTGTTTTTGCCATTTCTTCTGAATTGTGTGGATTGGTGCAGGATCCCATTTATAGACAGGTAGGATTCCCAGCAAATTCCATGAGGGTTATTTTGACCATTTAGACAACCCGTTGGATGGCCATACTAGGGATAACTGGTGAAGAATCATGCTTGAAACCCTGAAGAGCTGCTGCTGGTTAGAGGTAACTATACTGGGCTAAAGGAACTAGAGATGTAATACAGGTATGCCTCAGTTAACAAAGTGTTCTTGAGCAGAAACCTTTAACAGAAAATTTGGTACCAGAGACCGAAATAACATGGAAAGAATAGGGGCAGGTTCCTGAACCATGAAACAGAACAGCAACATGTTTCAGCAAACTTTTTATACAACACTAACAATAGGCACATGTGAAATGAAACAAATGGGTCCGGTAAGCTTTGCATAAGTAAACAAAAATATTTTGGACCTTCTAGAGACCACTTGAAAGCATGCAGAGATTTTTTTTTCTTTGAGCAGCTTCCAGTTTTCTTATTATTTCCAGTTTTGGTAGCCATTTAAGTTATTTAGGATGATGTTGATATACTGGGCTTTCTACATATTTCTCATTCATGTTACATATTTCCATCCTGCTATTGAGAAAATAACTGCAATTCCTGTTTTTAAGATAAGTCCAGAAGTTTGTTTTTTCAGTCAGAACTGGTATTATTAGTGTTTGAACCTCACAACTCCCTGAGGAAATAATTTGTTTTATACCTAGCAACCACTCTGGAAAGAGTAAGAAAGGGCTTCTGTAAGGCTGAGTGAAAATACCTCTGGAGCCGATGGACTTTATCAAACCACCTCCTTTTTCTGTTCTTTTACTGGCATAATTTGTGATATTTTTATGCTGGCAAAAGAACCTCCTTTACCACACTTACCTTGCATCCTGTCTAAAGGCAGCCCTGGCAATGACTGAGGAGTGAATGGAGCTCTGTTCACTTCCTGGAACGAAATCCCACGGATTCTTGTGTGAAGACGTGAGCATGGGAAATTCAAAAATAAAAGAAAAATAGCACAAAAAAAGTTTTTTTAAAGCACAGAAACACACTTTAAATGTCCCAAGTAAACAGGGGAGGTTCATAAAAAGAGTGTCACCTACCTGGATGTCATGATCGCACCCAGAAGTGTTCTTGCCAGGCCGGCCATTGACACAGGAATAACATGGAAAAAGGCACAAGGTTTCAAATGCCGGTAGTGCCAGCAAAAAAAATCACAGCTGATCTATTGATGGCTTGTCCCATCAATAAAATAGAACAGCTTTTGGACAAGACATAAACATGAAAGGACAATGTTGTCTGGTATGTACACCCTTTCACATTTATGTGGCATCATTATGATGCCGTATTTGATGTGTCCGATAAAGTCCAATGTCTATGTTTAATTTGAAGAAGGTTGAATTGTAGGACAAGGAAATCACTGTGACATATTTTTTAGCAATTTCCGTATATCTATACAATTAGGTAGAGCAATATAAAATTACATAAGTAATTGCAAGCTAGTAAGGCCAAGCTCCAACTCAATTTGCTGCTATTTTATGATTGGCTCTGTCCTGCATTACCATTTTGTGGAAAATGTGCTTTAGTCATTTTCAGCTCAAGGAACTATTATTCCCCAAGTGTGTACAAATGAAACCTAGAGCTGAATGTGAGGACAAGATGTAACTAACTACACGAGATAGCTTATATCTGGTGCAACGATCGTTATCAAACACCGCTTTCTTGAATTAACTGTTCAGGTATGAAGAAGAGAACGCATCTGTAACCCCAACATCCTGATTCACTTATGTTGACAAATTTGATGAGTCACCATATCAAAAGTTTAAAAGTTTAACAGAACTAATGGAGCTGAGCATATACTGCCCAAATGAAGATAATCAACCAAACTGCAAAAGCATTCCGATCTGGGTCAGAATAATATGAGTCACTGTTGTGTGTCTTCAAGTCATTTCCAACTTATGGTGACTCTAAGGTGAAACTATAATAGCATTTTCTTAGCAATATTTATTCAGAGGGAGTTTACCATTCCCTTCCTTTGAGGCTGATAAGAGTATGACTTGCTCAAGGTCACCCAGTTGGTTTCCAGGGCTGAGCAGGGATTTGAACCCTGATCTCCCAGAGTCCTAGCCCAGCACTCAAACCACTCCTCCACACTGGTTCTCTAATATGCATCTAAGGACTTTATCAGACCACTACCCATTAATGTTCTTTTCCCGGCATATTTTAAAATATTTTTATGCTTGCAAAAGAAACCCCCCTCCATACCTAGCTCCAGCAGTGACAATGAGGCTGCCCTAGCAGTAAGGGAGCATGAGCGGAGCTCTGTTTACTTCCAGGGCTGAGATCTCACTGATTCTCACGAGAAGAGGCTAGCATGGGAAATTTAAAAATTAAAGCCAAATAAACCCACTAAACATAGACACAAGCACAGAAACACATTTTAAAAGTCCCAAATACATGGGGGGAGGGGTGTCATGAAGAGTCTCACCTGGAAGTGTTTGACCATTGATGCTGTATTCATGTGAGTACAATGGTGCGAGGATTCAAATGGCAACAAAGCAGATGGGAGATTAATTGATGTCTTGGGCCATCAATAAAAAGGAATGGGTTTTAGATTTTACATGATCATGAAAGGATGACATTGTCTGGTATGCGTGCCCTTTCACAATCATTAGGCGTTGTCACGGGGCTCAAACCTGAGTTCCCTTCCCAGGAGCTCCAGGCTAGCCCTCTCTCTGTAGGGTTAGTCCTGGGTGTCCTCACCCCAGGATCCTCCTACAAACTCCAAAAACCATCGTTCTGCCACCACCCACTGGGTTTTAACTGGGGGGGCTTATTTCCCCCCTTGGGACCCCCCCTTTTACACGCACAACGCAGTGGGAAGTTGTGCGTAGTCTATGTTAATCAGTGGCACTCCTTGCCACTATAGAATCAACTAACTCCCTCCTCCTAACCCCAGAGGAGGTTCACAGTAGCATAGTCAAGAGTAAGGCACGTGGTCAGCATCAGCATAGGAAGATAGAAGTTTACTTTATTCAAGAGAAGTAGTCATGCAGTCTCACATGAGACAGGATTCTCCCCTACCTCAGGCAGGCAGGCTTAAAGTGATAGCAATACAGAGTATCAAGATCAAAGCATTACATTACTCAGGTTACATTCAATTACTAATTTAGCTACATTCAACCAAAGTAAAGAAATTAAAAAGAATTCCCTAACGCAACTAAACAGGCCCTAATCTCTACTAAATACTTGCAGTTTGTTGCCTTGAGATCTTGTCCAGGCAGCTGGGAGCAAAAGCCAGAGATGGAATGGCTGTGCTCTACCAGCATAGCAGTCTCTGTTCCTTCACATTTTCCAGAATCTCCTTCTCCAAGTCCCACTCATCTCACTCACTCTCTGGTCTCAAACAAAAGCAATTATAAACCTCTCCAGATTTCCCGGGCTTAAAGCTGTAATTGGTCAGTCCAGTCACATGGTGTTATGTTAATGATGTCCTCTCATTAGCTCTGTGAAGGTGGTGCTTGAGCCCCTTCCCATTAACCCTTTTCTTACCTGATACTATGCTGGCAAGACAATCTGTTTACAAACAAAGAGAGTTATAGTTCTCTAGCAGAATGATGGGAATTGCACCTTGTGGCAACATGATGGAACTCCATCATGACACGCCCCCCAAATCTCAGACGGTCTGGGACGCTGAAAGCAGGACCAAACAGTCTGGGATTTCAACCTGTGAGCTAGAGCAGAAAGAGTTAGAACATATGCAAACTCAAACAATAAATTGAAACAAAGCATGGTCATAGAACAGCATGCAACACCAGTCCTCCTACCCTCCCACCAAGTCCCTGTGAGAGAGAGAGTCTGCAACCGTGTTGGAGGTTCCAGACACATGTTGAATTTCAAAGTCAAAGTCTTGAAGAGATAAGCTCCACCGGAGTAACTTCTCGTTAGCCCCCTGGACCTTGTGGAGCCATCGGAGATCAGCATGGTCATCGCACCAGAGTCTCGGAGCTGTTGGAAGACTGTCTTCAGGTGATGTAGGGGATCACCCCAGTCATCAGCGAAAATAACAATGACATCTAGGGAGGCAATCGCAAAGGCCCAACCACTTCTCCGCAGAGGGGTTACAAGTCCCTGGAATGGTGTGGGCCCTTTGTGAAGGCCAAAAGGAAGAACACTGAATTCAAACAGGCCCACATGGGTTATGAATGCCATGCTATGGCCATACCCTATGGCTAAGGCCCACTGCCAATAGCCTATGGTCCAAAGCAAGCAGAAGAGACAAAGGACAAGTCCCAAATTCTTGAAAGGGTCTCCTGCATGCAGCATTGGGCAGTGTTCAGGATCCACCTCCTCCTCCAAGGCCGTCATCCCGGCATGTGACACACGTCCGGGCTGCCCTGAAGATGGCTTGCAGTCGTCAGCAGCCACCACATGCTGAGGATGAGTGGTGAGACCTGGAACAGGTGGGAACAATGATGCAGACTTGGCTGCCAACTGAATGAACTGCTGCTGATGGTTCTCGTCGAGGTTGGAAGGGGGTCTAACATCGTCCAGGCCACCACCTTCCACACGAGTATCAGAGGCACTATCCAGCCATTTCCCTTCATCCTCTTCTGGTATTGGCAGAATCATAAGATGCTTGGGTCTCTTGTAGACTGTCTGCAGGGAGACCACATAGTTCATTTTCAGCTTGGGCCCAACTTCCAGAAATTGGACAAGGCATTCCACAGTCCCAAGCTGCTCTAAGACTGTGGCCATACCTTCCCATGACATCTCCGTCTTGGTGGGCCAGATCAACTGGAGGACTAACACTGGACCTCTCAGCATGAAGGAACGTCCTCCTGCACCCTGTTTGTGCCAAGGAGTCTGTTGCTGTGGAGCCAGCTGGAGGTTCTCATTTGCGGTCACCCAAGTCACCCTGGGTGTCTCCTGCAACTCAGAAGGCAAATCTCCCTCCCACTGGCACTGTATCAGACCCAAGGGTCTGACTCTGAACTTGGAGTGGACCAACAGCTGTTCCAGTGGCTGCTGGCCTTCCTGTTGGCCATCCGGCCAAGTCTCTTTGGAAAGTGGGTCATTGGCAATCACAACTCTGGCCTGCTGGGGTCCTGAAGGCCTCTCTTTGTCATCCTTCGCCTTCTGCCCAGCAGCTTGTTGAGTCTGATCATCTTGCTGCTCCTTTTGGAGTTGCTGTAACCCCACCAGACCGATATCTTCCATCGGGATCACAGGCAGGCATGATTCAGACTGTTGACCTTCCAGACTTGCCAATGAGTCATTGCTGACAGGGACAGGTTCTCCCCCGTCAACTCCTGTGGGTGTGCCATTGACCACAGCATCCTGTAGGGCTACATCTTCTGCTATGGCACCATCTGATGGGAAGTCCTCCTCGTCAGAATCCACAGCTGTCGAATGTAGACCTCCACTGTGCATCTGCATTGGTTGTTGCTCTTGAGTCTCATGGAATTGTTCCACATGACAGGCCAAATCTTCACCCAATATAGCAGGGCAATTGAAGTCATTGTAGACTGCAAACGTCCATTGGCCCTTCCATCCTTTGTATTCTACTGGCACACGAGCCGTAGGAAGCTTGATGGGTGGGCAGTGGAAAGGTCGTACAGAGACCAACGTGGTGTCCTTCAAGAACTTAGGATCAACATAGGTACGATGAATCGCAGACAGTTGAGCCCCTGTGTCCCTATATGCCACTACTTCCTTCCCATCCACCATCAATGTATGGCGTTGACGAGGCGGAATAGTCATAGGGTCAGGTGGCACCTCCTTCTCAGCTGTCATATGTGCAAACGTGGATGCCCTTATCATGTTAATTGCCTTGGGCTCCTGTTTACAGTTCGCTTTAATATGGCCAATTTCTCCACATGAGAAACATGTCAGGCCAGTCTTTACCTTCCCCTGTCCTTGAGGAGGTTGCGCAGCCTCCTTGGGAGCCGGTTGGGATGGTTGTTGCTGCTGTTGGTTAGGCACACCTTGTGATCCCGTCTTCTGGAATTGCGGATTCCGGCGATCTTTGGTGGGGGATTGATTCCCCAACTTGTGGACAGATTGATTCCCTGACTTATGCTTGTGTGGTTCCGCTTCCTGTGGCTGCAAGTTCTGGTTCCCTCGGGTTTCCATAAACCGTTGAGCCAGCGTAGTCACCTCAAGCATAGTCTTAGGGTCTTTATCCAAAATATAATTGCGCATAGCTGGCGGTGTATGCCACAGAAACTGTTCCATGGCTATCAAAGAGAGAATGCTTTCGATGGTGTCAGCTTTGGCAGCTTTAGCCCAGAGTTCACACTTGCGAGTGATACGATGTCCCAGCTCATGACAATTGACTGTAGGTGTCCACCTTGTGGCCCTCATGTGTTGTCGAGCTGCCTCTGCCGTTAAGCCCAGACGGCTCCTAGCCAGCTCCAAGAAAAGATCAAAATCATGCATCTCTTCTGGTGCCAACCCCGCCTCCACAGACCTGAGAATTGGTGGGAGCAAGGGGCGCAGCACACGCATGTAGTGCTCCTTGCGTATCCCATAGTCAACACAGACTCTCTGAAAAGTTGTGATGTATTCATCAAAATCATCTTCCTCCCGAAACGTGGGGTAATGGCGGGTTGGAGCTGTTAACATGGCAGCCGACTGTGGCACCCTGGTTGTTGAGTTTTGCGCCTGTTGCGCCATTTTCAATTGAAATTCCTGTTCTTGTAGTTTCAATTCCAGTTCTCTTTGCTTCAGCGCCATCTCCTGCATTTGCAATCGCAGCTGGCGTTCAGTGTCTTTTTCTTTAGCTTCTGCCTCCTGAAGTTGAAGTCTGAATTGAAGTTCCTTTTCTTTGTGCTGCATTTGCAATTCTTGCAATCTCAGCCACCTTTGTCTTTCTTCAAATTCCTGTGGAGTCATCTGGGTGACATGCAATAAATCACCAGGTAGAAGAGAAGCAGCAGAAGTACCAGCATCACTGGCTGTCACAGGGTCAGTCATGTTTGCTTTAAACTTCCCAGATCTCAAAATCATGTGAAAAGTCAAAGCATGTACTTTCCTAAACTCCTATCATAGCAGAACCCGTCCACTATATAAAAAAAAATTAAAAACTTACTTTGGTTGAATGTGTAATAATTTCTTTTTGCCAGCAGAGGACAGTGATTCTGTGGGGGGGAATGGCTGCCCCCCCCCAGGTAGAAGCAACAGGAAAGAACAGAACACAGGCCAAAAGGCAGATTAGAAAGACAGGCTAGAATCATAATCAAGGTTCCCCTCCCTTTCTATTTAACAACAGGAGAAAGAGAAAAAAAACTTTAAATGGTCCAAGCAGCACTTGGGACACAGGGAAGGTCCCCCCTCCCCTAGGAATCCAGCTAGCTCCTGCAGTTGCCTAGCAACAGTAGCCAGCCACACAGAGAGCTTCAGCTCCTCCCCAGTCCCTCGTCTCAGCTCAGCTCCGCCCCCTTAGCAAAACCACTTTGCAAGAAGGAACCAGCTTTAAACTTAGGCAGGGACCCCAAGAGCTAGCATCTCCACCTGGAGACCAGATCAAAGGGGATTGCTCTCTGCTACAGTGAGTGAGACAAAGGAATGGCCTGGTGGGCTTCCTGCCCCCTCCCTTCCTATCACTTACACAGAAGCACATCCAACACAAAAGAAATGCAAGGACACCTTTCCTCCCAACAAAGAAAACAGCCAAGCCTTGCGACCTCTTTGTTCACTTTCAGTTCCACCAAAAGCAACAAACCCCTCCCTTCCCAGGGAGTTTTGGGCACAGCCTATGAGCGAATGGAGCAGAGACCTCAGCCTCTCTCACTTTCTGCTCTCTGTCCCCCACTTGAACAGCACCCCCCAATCTCCCTTCCTCTGAAGGCAAGAGGCAGAGCCTGTAGTTCTACTAACTTCCCAAACTGAGCTATGTCCAATCCCGCAAGCTGCCACCATGTCACGGGGCTCAAACCTGAGTTCCCTTCCCAGGAGCTCCAGGCTAGCCCTCTCTCTGTAGGGTTAGTCCTGGGTGTCCTCACCCCAGGATCCTCCTACAAACTCCAAAAACCATCGTTCTGCCACCACCCACTGGGTTTTAACTGGGGGGGCTTATTTCCCCCCTTGGGACCCCCCCTTTTACACGCACAACGCAGTGGGAAGTTGTGCGTAGTCTATGTTAATCAGTGGCACTCCTTGCCACTATAGAATCAACTAACTCCCTCCTCCTAACCCCAGAGGAGGTTCACAGTAGCATAGTCAAGAGTAAGGCACGTGGTCAGCATCAGCATAGGAAGATAGAAGTTTACTTTATTCAAGAGAAGTAGTCATGCAGTCTCACATGAGACAGGATTCTCCCCTACCTCAGGCAGGCAGGCTTAAAGTGATAGCAATACAGAGTATCAAGATCAAAGCATTACATTACTCAGGTTACATTCAATTACTAATTTAGCTACATTCAACCAAAGTAAAGAAATTAAAAAGAATTCCCTAACGCAACTAAACAGGCCCTAATCTCTACTAAATACTTGCAGTTTGTTGCCTTGAGATCTTGTCCAGGCAGCTGGGAGCAAAAGCCAGAGATGGAATGGCTGTGCTCTACCAGCATAGCAGTCTCTGTTCCTTCACATTTTCCAGAATCTCCTTCTCCAAGTCCCAGTCATCTCACTCACTCTCTGGTCTCAAACAAAAGCAATTAAAAACCTCTCCAGATTTCCCGGGCTTAAAGCTGTAATTGGTCAGTCCAGTCACATGGTGTTATGTTAATGATGTCCTCTCATTAGCTCTGTGAAGGTGGTGCTTGAGCCCCTTCCCATTAACCCTTTTCTTACCTGATACTATGCTGGCAAGACAATCTGTTTACAAACAAAGAGAGTTATAGTTCTCTAGCAGAATGATGGGAGTTGCACCTTGTGGCAACATGATGGAACTCCATCATGACAGGCGTCCTTATGACGCCATATTTGCCACATCTGATAAAGTCCTAAGTAGCTTTTTAAAAGAAGAGGTTGCAAGCTTTTTACTAGGAGATTCAGATACTGATATCTTTTCACATTGCATCAGAAGCCAGTCTAGTGGTAAAATGTAAGCTCATCTTATGGTGTGTTCATTTGTGTTCAATTGGTGAGTGAAGCTGACAGGCACTTTAGACAACTTATCATGACACCACAGGCCATAAATGTGACATAGTGCTTACAAAACAACTACTGACTTTTAAAGCATCATTCTCATTCTCCAAAAGTGGAATATTTACTGTAAGTGCAGATTGTTGAGATCTGTGGCTAATTCCCTACCTGCACATCTTTAATGTGTTTGTGAATACTCATAAGAAGTATGCAATTATAAGCATCTATGACTTGACTGTGCTGCAAAGCAGTGCTGACAGCACAATAGAATACAATAAAAGAAAGTGTCAGCATTGCACTCAGAATGCTGGAAGGGAAGCAAAAACAACGTGAAGGCAAAGCAAGAAAAAAGTATCCAATGGTGATATGTAAAGCAACACATACATTTCCCTGCAGTCCCCTGTTCTTTACAACAACTTAGAAGCCATGTATAGAGCCAAGACAGGGCCCTCTGGACCCCAGCTCCCATCAGGACTAGCCTACCCAGTAACAACTGTGCTAGACTACAATTCCCACCAACCCTTGCCAGTGGTGAAGAATGATGGAAGTTGGAGATTAACAACATTTGGAAGACAACATGTTCCCCTTCTCTGGGAAGAAGATGCAGAAAATGGTGTTTTCTATTCAAAACAACCATGTGCAAATTTTATGCAGAATAAATCCTTTAATTACAGCATTTTATGTGCGGAAAACAGTATTTATGTAAAGAAAACAGCACAGGAAATCATATTTCGGTGCTGAAGTATTTTTTGTGTGCAGACAATGCTGTTTTCTGCACATAACATGTTTTCTGCACAGAACAACCACATGCAAATTTTGCACAGAAAAAGCCAGGATTTGCAAAGATTTTAATCAGCCCAGGATTCTTCTCAAGATTTCTCAACATTCAAAAAACATGCTTATTTTGAATAATTTTTCCATCCCTAGTGGCAGGGGGGCCCAATGTATCCAAAGAAAGCCTTCGACTTCAACCTCCAAAGAAGGAGACTCTACCACACTCGGAGGCAGTGTATTCCACTGCCAAACAGCTCTGTCAGGAAGTTCTTCCTAATGTTTAGGTGGAATCTCTTTTCCTGTAGTTTGAATCCATTGTCCTAGTCCCTGGAGCAGCAGAAAACAAGCTTTCTCCATCCTCAGTATGGCATGCCTTCAAATATTTAAATATGACTATCATGTCCCTCTTAACCTTCTATTCTCCAGGTTAAACATGCCCAGCTCCCTAGGCTGCTTCTCATAAGGCATGGCTTCCAGACCTCCCACCTTCCTGGTCACCGTCCTCTGGATACATTCCATCTTCTCAATATTGTTCCTGAATTGTGGTGCTCAGAACTGGACATAGTACTCCAGGTGAGGTCTGACCAAAGCAGAATAGAGTGGCACTATTACTTCCCTTGATCTAGACACTATACTCCTATTAATGCAGCCTAGAATCGCATTGGCTTTTTTAGCTGCTGCATCACACTGCTGACTCACATCCAGCTTGTGGTCCACTAAGGACTTTTTCAGACAAAGAAAAAACAACACTAGCAGCCTCGCCACGTTGCGAGGCTGCAGCGCTACAGGGCGTCCGTTTCGCATGACGCCCATCCCTAGCGGTACTGTTGCAGTACCGCTGGGACATTTAAGCGTAATATTTCAGCGATTTTTACTCACGATCATTGATCGTGAGGAAAAATCTGCTAAATATAACAGATTTAGCAGATCCCTTTCACATGTACTGCCATCAAGCCATGTGTCACCCATCCTATATCTGTGCATTTCATTTTTACTTCCCAAGTGTAGTATCCTGTTCCTAGATCCCTTTCACATGTACTGCCATCAAGCCATGTGTCACCCATCCTATATCTGTGCATTTCATTTTTACTTCCCAAGTGTAGTATCCTACATTTCTCCCCGTTGAAATTCATTTTGTTAGTTTTGGCCCAGCTTTCTAATCTGTTCAGGTCATTTTGGATTCTTATCCTGCCCTCTGGGATATTAGCTACCCCTACTAATTTGGTGTCATCTGCAAACTTGATAAGCATTCCCTCATCCAGGTCATTGATAAAGATGTTGAATAGCACTGGGCCCAGGACAGAAGCCTGTGGCACCTCACTAGTCACTTCTCTCCAGGATGAAGAGGAGCCACTGGTGACAACCTTTTGGGTTTGGTCAGTCAACCAATTACAAATCCACATAACAGTTGGAACTTTTTTGGAAGAATATCGTGGGGGACCTTGTCAAAAGCCTTACTGAAATCAAGATATACTATATCCACAGCACTCCCTTCATCTATCAACTTTGTAACTGTATAAAAAAAAAAGAGTAAGATTAATCTGGTATGGCTTGTTTTTGAGAAATCCATGTTGACTTTTAGTGATCACGGCATTCCTTTCTAAGTGCTTACAGACTGTCTGTTTAATGATCTATTCTAGAATCTTTCCTAGTATTGATGTCAGGCTGACTGGGCGGTAATTATTTTGTTCTTCTTTTTTCCCTTTTTTAATGATGGGGACATTTGCCCTCTTCCAATCTGCTGGGACCTCTCCTGTTCTCCAGGATTTCCTCAAAGATTATTGACAGTAGTTCTGAGATTACTTCTGCCAGTTCTTTTAATACCATTGGATGAAGTTCACCTGGCCCTGGAGACTTGAACTCATTTATTGGCCCTGGAAGCTTGAACTCGGGCTAGGTATTCCTGAACTACCTCTTTACCAATTCTGTGCTGTATTTCCCCTACTGCACCATCTGCTCCATTTTCCCCAGGTTGAGCACTGTTCCCCCTTTGGAAGAAGACTGAAGCCAAAAAGGTGTTGAGTAGTTCTGCCTTTTCTCTGTCCCCTGTCAGTCTTTCACCATCTTATCCATGCAGCAGCCCTATCATTTCCTTGTTCTTCCTTTGCTATGGAGATAACCAAAAAAGCTCTTCTTATTGTTTTTAACCTCTCTAGCAAGCCCGAGTCCCATCTGTGCTTTGGATTTTCTGACTTTGCCCCTACATGAGCTGACTATTTGTTTGAGGTCTTCTTTGGTGATTCCCCCCTTTTCCCATTTCTTGTACATGTCCTTTTTATGTTTTATCTCATCCTCCATAATTTCTATTTAGGATTGTGCTGCAAATTATTTCAGATTTTTGAAGCCTGGTCAAGAAGCCCCTGTGGAAGAGAAACAGTTTGTAAGACTGTGCAAGTAATAAGAGTATAGAGGTTTCATTCAGAGCCTATAACATTGGGATGTTGTGTAAACACACAAATACTTGGGAATACATAGGCATTTGCTTGTGCACACTGCACAAGATGTGTCATATGTAATTCTTTCTTTATCCCATTAACTGGCACTGTATTTGAATAACAGATGCTGGTCATCTTAAAAACAGAAATGAATGCATACAAGACCACACAAAACCAAGATTCACAGAAACTGTACACTGTGGGTACAGCTTCCAGAACTTGAATGGGGAACTGGTGTGAACTAGAGGATGCTACAATATAATCACTTCTAAGTCACAGCTTGTTTTCATTTTTGCTAATTTATCTTCCCCAACCACAAGATATAAACTAGTGTGCTTAGTTGGAAAAACATGTTTAATTGCATTTTGCATACATTCTCATCTGAAAAGAAAGCTGTTTTTCAAATAAAGTTCCAAAATGTTTAGGAAAACATCTGGACATTTTTTTATAAAAAGGGATATGAAAGAAATGTAGAACCTCAAATTTTCTAAAAGGCAACATGTTAAAAATGTGTTTGATACCAGGAAAGAAATATGTTTCACAGTAATCTTTTCATTTTTAATGTAAAGCAGTCTCTGTTGCTAAATATGAATCTGATACAGCAGAGTCCACTAATGTTAAAATCTAAAGCTGAAATAAATTTACAAAACAGAGTTACATCTGGTATTTCAAATTCAAATGCTGTACTTTGTTTTTATTTTTATTTATTTCTTAGATGACAACTACTGTTAAGGATCTTTTATACCTTATAAGAAGAGGCAATTTAAAAAAAAAACCTAAAGAGTAAGTGACTCACATTTCTCCTTTTTAATGTCTGCTGCCTTGGTTCAAAATCTGCTAGGAGAAGGATTTTTCCCAACTTTCCTTGTTTCATGACCCAGCAACCTATATATCTAGTTCAGATGAGAGGAGACACACAGAAAAAGTTTATCACAGTAAATGCTTTTAAACATTTATCCTTACAATTTAATCTTGAATATCCTGAACAGCAGTCTTTAGAATACTGTAAATCCCAACCGTTGCCCACAGAGAGTTAGAACTACCACACAGGCAGTTTGAAATTTAGTTTCAAAAACAATAATCAATAGCACAAGTATGTGACAGGAAAAGCCTGGCTTAGAAACTGCACAGTTGGGGTGGGGGAAGTTCACTTTTTATACACCACAATATGCAGCAAATAGAACCTGTACAAATTGCATATCTACTCTTCTTTTTCACACATTCAGAGCCACATGAATTGCTAGCACAATAGCTAGGTAAAACTCCCAATCAGTGTTTGGTGAAACACTGACATTTATTTCTGCAGGGTGCCATTTACATGATGAAAGTGTAGTGAGATGAATTCGTGTTGATCTCTGGTTGTTTACACATACAGCATGACGGTTTCGTCCTTTTTGGAAGGGGGGGCACCTTTTATCCCTCAACCAGTGGGACTTTCCGGCCTGCGGTTTGTCCTGTTTTTTAAAAAAAAGTCACGGGAGGATTCAAAAAATCGGAAATGTAAACAGCCCGGGACAAGATATCACGGGACTAGCTGATGGTAGGAAATTGAGGTGGGCAGGGGTGGGCACAGAGTTCAGATAAGGAGGGCTCAGTCACCCGTTCAATAGATTCAGTCTCACTAGCTGAAAGCAAAGGCTTCCCTTCCAGCTGCATGTAGGTTTGTGTGTCTGTGTTTGCCATAAGTCACCCTGTTCAATGGATTTTTACACTGCAAACCCCTCAGCTTTAACCTGTCCCTTCCCTGCATGGCGAGTTTACTTTTTAAAGGGACAGTCACACTGCAAGCTTCTGGGCTCACGATCACTCATGCATTCCCTCCTCAGCATCCCCTGCTTAGAAGGTTAACTTTTTAAAGGGACAGTCACACTGCAAGCCTCTGGGCTCACAACCACTCATTCACTCCCTCCTCAGCATCCCTTGCTTAGAGGGTTTGATTTTAAAAGGGACAGTTCCACTGCAAGCCTCTGGGCTCACGATTGACTCATTCAATTCCTCCCCGCCTCATCCCCTGCACTCGGCTTCCCGGTTGAAGGCAAAGCAGGCGTGGTGTGTATGTGCGTGCGTGCACCCCCAGGGCTCCAGTCAGCTCTGCTTTTGACTTCTCTCATTGTCCCTAGCACCAACTGAGGCTTGTCTTTTAAAATGCCTTGTGTGTCTATACTGGCATTCTCCTTTTAAATGGATTTTAACATTTTTGGGGCATTTACCTCTGTGGCAAGCCAGGAAGGGTTTTTTTAAATGAAATTGTGCAGAGGGGGTGGCCTTTGCCCTCCTTCTCTGACCAATGCAGAAGCTTGAACAAATATTTGTGCCAGCCAATAGCATCACTTGTGGCGGGAAACTCTAAAGGAAGTACGTCACCAAGGTTGTGAAAAAACAAGTAATCACATCCTTGATTGACAGCAAAAACAAAAACAAAACAAAACCAGGATCTTAAAGGTGTATAAACAAACAAACAAAAAAACACAGGATACTTTACCACAGGAGACAAAACATATACCGGGACGTGATGCAGTGTAAACAATGATTCCGCGATATCCAGGTAAGAATTAAAAAACGTTTAAACAACAAGGGATGAATTTGGGATCAAGAAATCCTGGGACGCCCCGTGACAATAAATAGTGTCTAACTGGCACCCAGGGTTTGTGGATCCTGGAGTCATGCTTTAGCTACGGTAACAGTTAAAAGCTATAGTATGTTATCTGTGCCAGACTGGGATCCTGTGAGTTCCTTATATTTTTGTCTGTCCCTGCTAGGCCTTTTAGGGCACCATCTCCAGTTGGCTATGCTCTTCCGTTACTGACTGAATAGTTTAGGCTCTAAATTGGAAAACAAATAGCTGCTGGCAGCTTGGATTACAGCTATAATTTTAGAAAATGGTGGATTATGGAGAGGGGGCAGAAAGTAATTCAGTACAAGAGTCAATGGAATGACTTGCTTAAATATGTATTAAAGAACAATACAATAAATAAATTGTTTAGTTTTTAAAAGCCTTCATGGGTTGATACTTTCCTGGAGAGTAAGAACATGCTTTCCCTATAATCATTTCTGAAGACTCCCAATACAGCATATACATTTTAGCATACTTGAATTACATTTGCCGCAGTGCTGTTTAGCATCAGCTGCATATCTGAAGAACTTAAACAATTTGATTTAGTGTCACTTCTGACAGCCTGCTTTTGTGATAAGCCACTTCATTCACACCTGCACACACTCTTCGTAAGGATATAGTCCAAACAATGGCACAATTCTCAAGTGATTTTCAGAACATTAAGAGGGAAGTTAAAGAGCTACTTACATTAAGAATGTCAGATCTGCTTGTACATAAGAGGCTATGGGGGAAAGCCTTTCTCAATTTCTCTTTCTTTAACAGTGACTGGATGGTCCAAGTCAAGGGTGTCTCCCTTTAAGAAGACTGCTTTTCCCATGCTTTTCAATGTGACTGCTGAGCGAACCCTGCAGAAATGTTTGAGACAAGCTCTAAGGTGAAGGTACACAAGGCCCATTGTTTCAGCCTGTCAGAGTTCACTATTATGATGCATCAACTGGCAGAACATGGCAAGATGGAATGTTATACAGGTTATTTTTCAAGGAACTCTTGAGACAATAATAGTGGTATATATTCAGTAACCCCTAGAAAGGCTTAATAAGAGCTTCTTTCTGACTGTCTTTTCTTTCTTTCTTTTGTTCGTTCCCTTGTTCGTTTTTGGTCTCTGCACAAACCCATGTTTGTGCATAATGCAAGAGCCATCAGGTATGGAAAGTGCTAAATCTTTGCTATGAAGAAGAAGAAGAATTTGTAGCTTCCTGATGCCATCTTGCCCACTACTCTAATGCTAGCTGCTATACATCCACTTCCACACAGGTTCCTGAGGTCCCAGTTATCTAACATAGACCAATTTCAAAGTGGATTATTTGCCATGGCTCCTTCCTATGGAATCCTGGGATTTGTAGTTTGCTGAGGCACCAGCACTCTTTGGCAGAGAAGGCTAAAGACCTTGTAAAACTATAAATCCCAGGATTTAATAGGAAGGCAGTATGACAAATAATCTAGTTTCAAACTGGCTTATTTGTATTGTGTGGATTTGATCATAGTCAAAGAACCAGATACCCTCAATGATGTCAGTAGATCACTGGGTGGGTGGGGGGTTGTGAGAAATAAAGATATAGGAACAACATTTAGACCTTGAGAGGATTCAATATAGGTAAGAGGATTTAGTTATTTACTAAATAATTGTGTAATTCAGAGGAGTTAAATGATTAGGGCAGTCCTGACTAAACCTAAAGCAAAGCAGGGGGGAAGCAGGGGTAAAGTCTTTTAAAAAAATTTCAATAAAACACCCAGGAGAATCCAGATGGGTCTGGTGCAGGAATGCAGGGACCATACCTGTATGCCAGCCTGTATAGCCAGCTGCCACCACCACTGGGGTCTCTCGGCTGCCAGGAAGGAGATCCCCCAGCATGTGATCAAGGCCCCCTGCATGTGACCAGCCTTGATCACATGCTGAGGGCCTCCTTCCTGGCTTCAGAGAATGTGACATGTGACAGTGGGGGAGGCACCTGCTATACTGGCCGGCATGTGCGTGCAGACTCCTGCCCGTTTTGTCTTGGTGACAGGGTGGGAGGGGAGAGAACAGGTCAGCTCTGGGGCAAGAATACGCTGGCCAGAAGGGGGCATATTCTGATCCTCTTTTGATCAGGATTGTTAGTAACCATCCTTTGGAGGTACCTCCAGTAAAGTTCCATGTCAGACTGCCAGAATACTGAGTGACACAGGCTTACATCCAACATTACACAAGGAAACCTACAACAGTAGCTTTACTTTCTCTCCTCTCCCTCCACCTCCCCTTCTGCTCCAGACATTCTGTAACAGATGTGGGAGAGGGTGGCAGGGGCAATTGGCTTGGACAATGGTGTCCATTCCACTGGTGCAATGTGCTTTCCCTAGATATATTTTACATATCAGTCCAAAGAAATTCGTAAAGATCATACCTTTCTTTTCAGGGACTTCATTTTTACCAGGGATTCTAAAATATTATAGGGAAAACCCAAACATTTGCAAATGCATCGACAGTAAGACTAACACTAGTCTTACAGATGTCCACCTTCTAAACATGGGATTGTGGCGATCCGCATTTATTTTCTCTGGACTAGTGCCATACATACAGTTCTTTCAGTTCAAAAGGTTTATTTGTGAAGCTACCTCTTAACGACAAATTCAAACTGAATTCCATATTGGCTGGATATTTGTGCAAATGGGTACTTTCTGTTTGAAAAGCCAGAAAGTCATGTCGACTTGGAAGCTTGGACCTCTGGTCATAGATGTGAGAATGGGTTGTGCCAATATTGTTGTTTGCTGTTGTTATTCTTGCTGTTGTTGTTATTGTCTCTAGGAATGTTTCTTCATCTTTCTGAGCTCTAGCTCAGAAGACTTACACTTTTTGCTTCCTAGGTAGGTATGCAAAATCCTCTATTGCAGGCATCTAGCCTCCTGCTATATGCAGAAATCTGTGAGCAGGAGGCCTAAACCAACACTGGGATGAGAAAAGGAATGGAGTAAAGGCAGCTCAGTCCTTCCCTAAATTCATGGACTGAAAAGCATCAGTATAGCAGCAATTCTTCCAGATTGTGAGGGAGCAAGGAAGCAGTTACTGTTGTAGTGCAAACACCATATTTTCTTCATAATAGTACATTTTATTCTGCCAGGTATTTTAAGAACTGTTTTTAATGCTTTAAGATCATAGCACTCTTTGCTGCTAATTTGACTCAAGGAGCTCAGCTAGATGGGAGAAATAGTTGCAGAAAACAGCGCATTAACCCATTATCGCAACAATAATAATTTGTTCCCACGATGCATTCACAAAATCACCTGGCATGGAAAGCTATCCGAGTTTGAAGTTCACACAGAGCATACCCATGAGAAAAGATGGTGGCAGCTAGTGAATTACCTGCATTATTATTCCTCCAAAGCTCTCTCCGTTTCCTTTCGGGGGGGGGGCTTGTTAAAAGAGACTCCTTTTTTTGGGGGGGGACTTGTTAAAAGAGATTGCGGAAGAGCAATCTTATGCTTTAAAAACCTTTCCCCCCCCCCCCTCTGCTGCTCAAAAATAGCACACTATCGCTTCTGTGAAAGACAACAATGGCAGCTTCGGCCACTTTGTCTCCTGCAAGCCCACCCCCGTGCACATCCAGCCAATCATGTTTTGACTTCTGGAATGTGCCCCAATTTGAATTGGTTGTTCAAATGAGCTGTAGTGCACATTTTTGCTTTTTTTTTTTAAAAACAATAATGAGAAACAGCAAAAGCTTTTATCATGAAATACTTGGAATTTTCACACACACCTTCCTTCTGAATATGGCAAATCTCAATGGGAGCTCATCTTGACAAAAGGTATTCCCCTCGCATTCCTTGAGGATTTTTTTTCACCATCTAGACAACACCTAGGCTTATATGCTGTACTACAAGGATACAAACTCTGAAATGTCCAAATACTCCTGGGACCTTCTGATAGGACCCCCCCACACACACACACACCCAAAATCCAGAACTCCATGTCTGCTTTTAGGGGGAAAAGTGTGTGGTTTTTTTTTTTATGTCAAACAGTACAGACTGATTTAAAACCTATTTTAAAAGTGAATTGCTGCTCCTATAGACTGTTTTTAGGAGGGTGCGAGCAAAAAGGACGTGAGAGAATCTGGAAGTATCATGGGTTGCAAAGACCAGGTTGTAATTTTCCCACCTCTGCAGTGGCGTTTTGATTTTTGCTGCTGGTTTTATTATTTGCTGTCTTTAGTTATAAAATTACTACAAATTATGAAACAAGTATTTTTTTATCCAGTCATTCATTACCTTCTTTACAACAATGTACAGTTGGACCACGTATCTGTGGAGCCAATATCTGCAGTTTCAGTTATCCATGGGACACAAAATAGGGATACCTAACATAGAGTTGTACTGGAAAATTCTTAGAGAGGCATCCTCTCAATTGATTTATTGGTTTTATATCCTGCATTTCTCCCTAGATAGGATTCTCTAGGCATCTTCTGGGTCCTCCAACACATCTCTATTATATGCTTTTATGGGAAGTCCTTTATTTTAATAGGATTTGGTATTATCCACAGTTTCCAGTATCCATAGTAAGCCTGGGAACTGAACCCCTGTGGATACCAGGGTCCAACTACATAGCAAACTTGACTGCAGTCCTAGTAGCCCTAGAAATTCATGCTTAACTTCTTCTAGGATATTAGAGTCACTGTTAGATGTAATAAAGTTTTTCCTGTCTGTGTGTTTAATTTTCCTCACAGTGTGTTCTGACCTAAGTAATGCAGGCGATCTTCTTCAGCCTTTGAAAGCAGGATGATATTGCATGTATTCCAGTAATGAGTTGTATGTCATGTGTACATTGTTCCTAATTAAAAAGGCTACAAGAATCTAGGTGTGGTTTTGTACTGTACTGGCATCCTTTTGCTTGTTATTCATGGTGTTTGTTTTGCTAAACATGCTTGCAATGGCTTCCTCTTTATTTTGCCAGCAATAAATCTTTCTTTGATGCTTTAGGCAGTTGCCTGTGCTCAGGAGTTCCTGGAATGCGTCAGATTGAAGCTTTTGCTGATTTACTATGAGGTTTGATGACCTCTCCTCTTCCTCCACATATCTCAACAGTCACTACCACCAATCAAGTGTGAATAATAAAGATTCAATGCTGTTGGGGAATTCATTCCTTTTGGATCTTTGCAAGTGATTGGAGAAAGGTTCTATATGTTTTTGGATACTTTCTTCCCACAAATTCTTCCTCCACCCCCAGGAAGCCTGCCTCACAGTTTAAGAATCATTTATTTATTCATTCATAAAGTACAATAAAAAGTGTCCAGAGGTACTTATATGCCTCCCCCACCAGTTGTTTAGATATTAGCCTTGCATTTTAAAAAAAAGTTTAAAACTTTACCATTGGTTCAAATTAGGAATTGTTTTTCCTTCCTGTGTATTTCTTGGAAGGGAAGGCGATTTCTCTTATCACAGTTTGCAGTACTTGTAATCATCCTCCTTTCCTTACAGTGTAAAACCATAAACAAATAACATGTGAATTAGGACTTTATCAGATGCTCTAAATGTGGTATCATAACGATGCCACATAAATGCAAAGGAGCACACAGATCAGAGGATGTCAGCCTTTCATGTTTCTGTAATGTCAAAAAACTGTACCTTTTAATTGACCAGCATTGCCCATGTGTGAAACTTCGGGCCATTTAAATCTTGTACTTACTTCAACAATGGCCGGACCAGCCAAAACCCTTCCAGGTGAGATCACAACATCCAGGTAAGTGATGAACTTTTTTTGGCCCTCCCTAGGTTACTTGGAGGTGTGTGGGGTTTTTTTTTGTTTTTTTAGTATGTGTATGTACTTGGTGTGATTTTTGATGTTTATGTTTATTTTTTTTTATTTTTGTTTTCATTTTGTCCACTTCCTCTTTATTGAGGTAACTGCTTTTGCCAGGAGAGGAGGTAAGTGCGCGGGGGGAAAGTTCTTTTGCTGGCATAAAAATTGATTTTTTTTATGCTGGCAAAAGAACATTTAAAAGGGGACATCTGATAAAGTCCTTAGTGCCACCCACTTATTTTTGAACAATTGTAACCTCCTTCCTTCCTTCCTTCCTTCCTTCCTTCCTTCCTTCCTTCCTTCATTTCTGCTGGCATCCATGTAATGGGACTAATACTGAAGAAGATGCAAAGGTTTCTTTGTTTCTTTATGAATGTGCACTTTTCCTGAATCTTCATTTGCAAAGAAAAGCCAGAGAGAGGAGGGGCACTTTTCTACTCTTTATTACAGTGCTCTAGATTACATGATATTTCATACCTTTTGTAAGCATGTACAACAGCAATACAATATATATTTCTACTTGCAAAATCTGGAGTCTCAAAATTTGTCCACTCCTCTACTTTGGAGACAAGCGGTACTCATATAAATCTTTTATAAGCCCAGCCCCAAACACATCATTTTCTCTCCAAATCATGTATCCTAACCTGTGTGGTAAACCTTCAATTCCCTCTCATAAAGCAGAGGCAAAAAAAGAGTGGTTGAAAAAAGAATGTCTCCAATAGTTCTTTACAAAGTATACCTGCTCAAACAGGCAGAATAATATTATCATTCTCCTTTTCATTTTCAAATATTTACCCTATCCAAATCAAATCTATGGGTTTAACAGTAACCTGCAAATTGATCATCCAAGTTAGACTGGAAACTCTACCAGCAACAGAAAAGAAACTCAGAGAACTTCCAAAGAAAGGGAAGAGGGGTGATTATTTATTTATTTATTTATTTATTTATTTATTTATTTTATATCCTGCCTTTCCCCAGCATGAATCCCAAGGCAGCTCATGTTAAGTTCAAAACAAAGTATACTTAAAAACCTATTTGATACAATTGTTTTTTTTTTGGGGGGGGAGTTCTATCAAAGACACTAAATCACAACAGTTGAAAACACATTAAACATAGGGCTTATCTATACAAGGAGGGAAAATACGGATTGATGCACCCTAATGCAAATCGAAGCAGCTTCTATTTGTCTTAACAGTTTTCTGGCAAAAGTGCAGGTATGCAAAGCTATTTGCTTTTGCTGTCCAAACAGGTATGCCTGAGAATCAAGATGGTGGGAGCAAGTGAATTACTTGCACTTTTACTTTTGCCAGTTGCCACCACTGAACAGAATTTTTTTTAAAATAAAAAGAATATCTAAGGTGCAAAAGTGCGATATTCCACCTAAATAAATGTTAAAAAGAAAAGAAAAAGACTGTTCCATCTGGCTTTCCTGGTGGATTTTACAGTGGATTTGTCCCCTCGCCTTCTGAATACTGCAATCTGATGTGGAATGCCACTAGGACAGGTAGGATTCCAAGCAAATTCTATGAGGATTATTTTGACCATTAGGGAGATTTTCAGACACGGAAAAATCGTCCCTTGCCGCGCGAGCAGCCTCCCGAAACTGCTGCGCGGCAAGGGTATTTTTCGGACGACGCTGTGCCTCTTGCGAAGCCGTCCGTGTCACTTCCGTGAAGCTTGGGACGGCTCCGCGCCATATTTCAAGCACGGGCAGCCTCCGTGATTGAAATATGACGCGGAGCCGTCCCAAGCTTCACGGAAGTGACACGGACGGCTTCGCAAGAGGCACAGCGTCGTCCGAAAAATACCCTTGCCGCGCAGCAGTTTCGGGAGGCTGCTCGCGCGGCAAGGGACGATTTTTCCGTGTCTGAAAATCTCACCCCATAGTGAAAAAATAAAGTATAGTAGTAGTTTTAAAAACCAAAATCCTGCCTAAATAAAAAGGTCATTGCCTGTCAGCAGAAGGAGAGTTAATATAGGACCAACCAAGCCTCCTGTGGGAGGCAATTCCACAAGCTGGAAGCAGCCACTGAGAAGACTCTCCCTCTCTTTCCTCCATCCTCACCAAATGCACCTCTGAGGGTGCAGGAAAGAGAGGAAAGCCTTCCCACTATGATCTTAAACTTTGGGCAAGTCTATACAGGGAGATAGAGGGCCTGTGTATATGAGCCCCAAAATGTCAGGAGTTGGAGGCCTGAACTCCTTATAAAATGGCCAGCCAATTGCAAAGTTGTCAAGTCACTGCCAAACTAGCTAAGGGCAAGTTACAGAGCCTGGAGGCCACAGCTGCACACATCCTTATATAAGTCATTATACAAGTTTTAAGTGTTGAATGCAAAGAAAAGGAAGGTGTGTAAAGTATAGGGTGGTGTGCAAAGGCCTTATACAAGATGTAAGGCTCCTAGGTGATTGAAGGAGCCAGTGCCCTGTGACAATTGTGAAACTGAATAAAAAGGAGGCTATGCCCAGAGCCTAGTGCTAGGCTTGCCTAGTTGACTAGACGTGGGATAAGGCTAGCTAGAGGCTAGAGACGAGATGCTAGCTATGATGTACCAATGTACATTGGAGAGATGTTGCCTCTTGACTAAGCCTGAAGCCTGATGCCTGGCATAGCATGTGTATGTATTGTAACTATTGCAACTGCCCTTGAGCTGAAGATAAAGTGCCTCCTATTGATAGGAAAAAAAACACTCTGTGTGTGAGTATTATTTTGGGAATGGGTTGCTGCTAAGTCTGCTGGGATATTTTTTGGCTTCTGCTGGAGACTGAGAGTCCTATCATTGCCCAACAAAAAAACCCAGAGGGGCCTGCAGTAATGACAAATCACAGCAGCTGCAACTTGTCTTAATGGGTCTTACAGCCCCCTAAACTTTGCATGCCTTCTTGCATGGGGGGGGGAGGTGAAGGGTCTTGCATCCCTTCCCATCCTTTGAGTCTGGGAAGGAACATCAGTAGCCACTTGGCCAGCTGCTCCAAGGAGGAGGGGGGAGAAACACTGCCCCACCTCCCTCTCCAAGTGACTAGGCAGGCTAAGGTGAAAAATCAAAAACATGGGGATGCCAGGCACTTGCCCTGTTATCAAGCCCCACCCCTGTGCTCATCTGGCCAATCAGTTAGCACTTCCTCTCCCATGGGAAAGCAATTTGAACTGAATCACTTGTCCCAACAGGCAGGACCATGCCCCCCTTACTGTTTTTTAAAAATGCCAGAAAAAGCTGCAAAGGCTTTTCCTCTTAGTTTTTGACCTCTCCTCCTTCCGAATACAGCAAAACTATGCGGGATCCCATTAAGACAGGTAGGATTCTCCTCTCATTCCATGAGGAGTATTTGCACCATTTAGCCAACCCCACAGTCTTTCAGATAGTCTGGACCCAAGACAAATAGGGCTTTAAAGGTCATAACCAGCACTTTCAATTATGCCCAGAAATGGACCATTAGTCAGCAAAGTTGTTACAATATGGGAGTCAAGTGTTCCCTGTAATCAGCCCAGGTAAGCAGTCTGGCTGCAGTGTTTGAGACCCTTTGCAGTTTCTGAACAAAGGCAGGCCAACATAGAGTGCATTGTTGTTGTTGTGTGCCTTCAAGTCATTTCAGACTTATGGGAACCCTAAGGCAAACCTATCATGGGGTTTTCTTGGCAGAATTTGTTTGGTGTGTGTGTGCCAATGCCTTCTTCTGAGGCTGAGAGAGTATAACTTGCCCAATATCACCCAGCAGGATTCCATGGCTGAGTGGAGATTCAAATCTTGGTATCCCAGTGTCCTGATTCAACAGTCAAACCACTATACCACAGTGAATCTCCAACTGCATTACAGTGTTTAAAGCAGGCTATAATCAAGGCATGTGTCACCATAGCCAGATATGACTTCTCAAGGAACAAGTGCAGCTGCCATACCAGTTTTAGCTGTGGGAATGCACTCCTGGCCAAACCTGAGCATCCAGGCTCAGATACGAGTGCAGGAGTATGCCCAAGCTGTGAACCTGAGATTTCAGGGGGAGTGTAACCTCATCCAGCACAGACTGAATCCCTATTTTTTTTTTAATCTCATTCCAACTGAGCAGGAGCACCTCTGTCTTGTCTAGATTAGGTTTCCATTTGCTGGCTCTCATCCAGTCCATTACCATCAACAGACACTGTTTTAGCACTGAAACAACTTCCTTGGAGTTAGATGGAAAGATGACAGAGTTGAGTGTCATCAGCTTACTGAACACCAACATTCCTCTCCCAGCAGTTTCTTGTAGATGCTAAACAGCATGTGGGACAAAACTGAGATCTGCAGGACCCCATGGATCAATGATCAGGGGGGCAAACAGGAACATTCCAGCACTACCTTCTGAGTTACCCCTTCAGAAAGGTCTAGAGCCACTATAAAACAGTGATCACCTGATCAACTCCAGAGAAGTGGATCCAGTATGCACAAGGTGGTTCTTACCTCTCCAAGGATCCTGTCCACATCCACAGGCTGCATAAATTCAAGTGTATCCAAGAACATGGGACAAGCAAGAGCCAAGGTTACAGCCACTGGATCTATATCAAATACAGCATCCAAGTCAGCAAAATGCTGAATTAATTTTGCAAATTCTTTACACTGGGCTGTTGAGTGTTCTAAAGTATCTTCTAGTGGGACTGAATGCAGATGGCCTCTGACTGCTTGGGACAACTCTGCTGGATGACATTATGCAGATGCAATGGTGGCTGAGAGGTATGATCTCTTAGCTGCCGCCACCACCGTGGCATAGGTTTTCCAATGGGCTGTGTAAGGTTAGACCTGTTCTGAGTTTTCTGTTATTGACATTCCAGTTTGTGAATCACTCATTTCATCACTGCCAGCTCTCTAGTAAACTAGGGGGCTCACTTGGCTCAACCTAATGGGAGGGGACACTTAGGAACAATTGCATCCATAGCCTTGGGCATTTCTCCATTCCAGAAGTCAGATGAGACATCAGCAGAATCACCTGTTAAGGCAACAGGAAACCTGTTCCAAGAACCATCAGGAATCCATCTGAATCCATAAGTTTCCTGGGGTGGATCATCTTAATCAGCCTACTATTCCTGCAGAAGCTCCAAGTCCCAGTGAGGTTAAACCCCATCACGTGGTTATCTGTTCATGACAATGGACCTACGGAAAGTTCCTACATACCTAAACTACCTTACAGAGTATGTGAGCAACTCCAGGGCCAGTTTAAGGAATCTTGGGGGCCCCTGCAATACTTTATTTTAGGGGCCCCATATGTTTATCTCAGGTCAATGTAACCCAACCTATTCACAGTACAGGATGTTCAGATTACAGTAGGACCCCCGCATCCATGGATTCATTATCCATGGGACACAAAACAGCACTCCTACCATAGAGTTTTCCTAGAAAATGTGTCTTCTCTAGCCATTTTCTAGGTCCTCCAAGGCAACTCTATGGTTAAACCAGAACTCTATGGTTTAACTCTATGGTTAAACCAGAAGTCCCATTATTTTCAATGGTGTTCACTATTATCCACAGTTTTCAGTATCCACGCCCCACCCAGAACCAAGCCCCAGTGGATAAGGGGCGGCTACTGTATTACATAATTTGCCACCAATAATTTAGCTTAGCAATTAACATAATGGTGAAGATTTCCTCAAAGAAAAGAAAGAGTGGACTACAAGCTGAAAATGAGTTAGCAGTGTGATACAGCAGCAAAAAAGCCAATGTGATTCTAGGCTGTATTAATAGGAGTATAGTGTCTAGATCAAGGGAAGTAATAGTACCACTCCATTCTGCTTTGGTCAGACCTCACCTGGAATACTGTGTCTAGTTCTGGGCACAACAATTCAAGAAGGATATTAAGAAGCTGGAACGTGTCCAGAGGAGGGCGACCAGGATGGTGGGAGGTCTGGAAGCCATTATGCCCTATGAAGAATGGCTTAGGGAGCTGGGTACATTTAGCCTGGAGAAGAGAAGATTGTGAAGTGACAGGATAGCCATGTTTAAATGTTTGAAGGGATGTCATACTGAGGATGGAACAAGCTTGTTTTCTGCTGCTCCAGAGACTAGGACACGGAGCCATGGTTTCAAACTACTAGAAAAGAGATTCCACCTAAACATTAGGAAGAACTTCCTGACAGCAAGAGCTGTTTGGTAATTGAATGCACTTCCAGCCCTATGATTCTATGATTCTAGGCTGCATTCAGAACCTGGGAAAGTTACTTTTGGATTACACCTCCCTGAATCCCCCTGCCAGCAGCCTTCTCAAGGTCTGGTTGCATTGTTCCTTTTCCAGCATTCTCTAGCCCAGTGGTTCTTAACCTGGGATCCATGATGTCCTCACAGGGGGTCCTCAAAGGCTTGAAGGCTGCTTGGCCCACCTCCTCCCTGTAGTGGAGCAGCACGTGAGAGGAACCAAGGCAAAGGCTGGCTGGCTGGCTTGGCCTGCACATTGCCATTCAAGCCACTCCAGCCACAAACTTGCAGGAAGAAGCAAGAGTGCTTCTGAGGTAAAGTTTAATTGATGGTGTAATCATATTGTTGTTGTTAGCTATTATTATTAGCTATTATTATTAGGGTTTTAAATATTGAGTTAAGTCTTGGGGCAACAAAAGATATTTCAAGTGGGTCCCACATAAAGAAAAGGTTAAGAACTACTGCTTAGCCCAATGGCTCTCGCATAACACTAATGGGATACTGTTGTGTTTAGTGACAACAATAAAACCATTGTTCCAAGTAACATTACTCCAAATTTGTCTTTATATTCTTTATATTCTTCTGTTAAAAGAGCTAGAGCATTGTAGAAGTTTCAGCATTGCACTATGACTGTGGAGACCAGGGTTTGAATCCTTACTCAGCCATGAATACCCACTGGGTGACCTTGGGTAAATCACACTCTCTCAGCCTCAAAGGAGGGCAAAGTCACACCCCCTTTGAACAAATCTTGCCTAGAAAACCCCATGGTAGGTCCGCCTTAGTCAGGAATGGCTTGAAGGCACATAGGCAAACATACACAAATTCCTTTTGCAGGTTGAAATCAGTTGGCAGGAAGGGGAGGAAGCTGAGGAGAAAGGGGGAAAGGGAGGGAGGGGAGAGAAACCAGGACAGGTTAAGAGCAGCAGGAAGGATGGGCTGGAGGGGATTTATGTGGAAGGAAGGAAAGGGAAGGAAGGAAGGAAGAAGCTCTTTCTGAAGAGAGAGCAGGGGAGAAAGAGATAACCCTCACACTTGCTTCCATCCCCCCCTCTTTCTCTCTCTCTCTCTCAGACACACACACTCACCCCTCTCCGGCACATTCCTGGCTGGCTTGCCTTTTGAAGATCCTGGGAGGAGTGGCGAGGGAGCTGCAAAGTCCCTCCTCTAGTTTCTTTCTCTTTCTGGTTTGGGAGACGCTTTGTTTTGTTTTTGTTTTTAAAGGAAGAGGGCAGGGCCCTCTGGTGGTGTGAGGCCCCCCGCAGATGCTGATTTGGCAGTATGGTTAAGCCGGCCCTGTGCAACTCTGTATAGTTCTGTAACTTAAAAAATCAATCAAGGATGCAAATCTGTAAAAAAGATGCATTTTATTATGCAATGACTGTAGTATTTAACTTTGAAGAAACCAGATTACCACAAACATCACATCAAAACTATGTGGACTTTGAGATGTACCAACTGCCTCTGTTGTTCATAGCAGTGGCAGCACTAGGGGGGGGGTGCGGAGAGGCTGAACTGCATCAGGTGACACCATCAGAGGGAAGGGTGGCAACAGCCTTAGTAACACCAAAAGGTTCATTGCACATATGTCTCACATTGGTGTTGAGTTGATGAAGTAAAAACTTTGAGCAGCTCAATTTAAAACTCAGCACAACAAACTGTAATTAGAAAACAGCATAATTTTCCCTTCTACTTCACTCCTTTTAAACTCCTTTCAGACTTCAGTAGGCATCATGCTCCTGTGATGTCCTATTCTATTTTGCAACCCTGTATGCATCTTTTCAGATGCAGTACCATTAACCTCATTGGCCTGTTAATGGAAATGCTAAAAGTCTAATATCTGTTGCAGCAGTGTAGTAGGACTGTAGATAATGGATTTCATACAGACTTAGGACTTTTTCAAACGGGGGGAAAAAACCCCAAGGAGGTCAGGAGAAAAGAATGGGGCTGTCGTGCTTACAGCGCCCTGTTTCATATGCCGCTGTCCTCCTCCGTCCTCCTCATGACCTTCACCCATGCTTCTTCCATGCTGCAGGCACCACTTTTTATTGACAGAAGTTTTATTGACATTTGAAAAAGTCCTTAGGTAGGTTTGAGTGGAAATCAGTGGGATTAAGTAGCCATGATAAACTCAAGTCCCACTGATTTCAATGATTCTATGCATAAGTAAGCCTAGATCCTATTTGATCTCTGGATATTTGGTGGTCATATTCACCATGGTTCTAAATTTTCTGGTTCAGCTCCAGAATGCATAGGTATAAATGTATAGGTTTACAAGGAGTTATAACATTTCTCTGGAACCTCAAGCATATGTTAATGGAGAGAGATTTGCACTGCAATGGCTTCACTAGCCGAAGCATAGCCAAGTCCCTGTAATGACTTCTGGCTTTCCTCTGATTTCACTACCGGTACTTGTAGACATCAAAGAAGGATGTAGGGGGGAGGGGAAATGCACTCTTCTTCAGGGTGTATCATCTGCTATTCTTTCATAAAATTTCAGGCGATTCCATTTTGGTCCTCACTCTGCCTTTCAATCTTTTGTACAACCCACTGCTAATGTGTGACAGGACATTTTCTGTAACATAAATAAATCGGAAATGACACAACATCGTATCCAACTGCTGCTAGTTAGCATTAAGGAATTGTAAGGCACACACAAATGGGGCTGGGCAAGTGGGTCTGTGTAAATCATATGTTTAAATTAATGACAAACAAAATTGAGTTCCCTTTGTGGTTGATTTTTCATCTTTGCTGCACCCTACAATAAAATTGTTATCAAAGAAAGCTACCAATTAGTTGTTAATTCAAAACATCTTCAGAAATAAGGCTTCAAATCTCAACTGATATCTTTCCAACAACATCCTAATTGTAGCAACTTGGTGGTAAAAAACATTTCATTAAATAAAAAGATGTATTTCATTTGCTGGAGAATATATACTATCCCATGCTTAATTATTCCCAGAATTTCCTCATTATGCCATGAGTTTTCTCAGAAGATTGGTTATGTATATATCTATACTGAGATGCAAAAGAAAGATAAAATACTATGCTCAAAACCTTATCCCGTACATAGGACCAAGTGGTTCTGCTCTTGGAGAAACTCTCCCTGGGCTTTTCCGCCCTCTATTTTCCTGTTTAATCAGGACAAGGGTGGCAGTTTCCATGATGCTGTGCACCACTTTTCAGGTTGTTTAATGGTTGCATAGCCAAAATGTACAGCAGAGGTGGAACTCTGTGAACTTTTCAAAATGGAAAAGAAAAGACATGAAATAGCTTGAAATAGTCAACATTTCCATTGTTTAATGTTTTAGTTTCATTATGAACAGATTCATCCCTACTAATTATTAACAAACAACCCTCTACTGTAGTTAATTAATTAGTATTTGGAAAAGTTCAATCCTACAGGGCTCCAAGGTTGACTCAGCCTTCCATCTTTCCATAGGTTGGTAAAACGAGTACCCAGCTTGTTGGGGAAAATTAGCTAACAAATTGTAAACTGCTTAGTGAGTGATTTGGCACTGATAAGTGGTATAGAAATAGCACTATTGCTACTGCTACCATTTGCTTTTCTCTAATATTGTAGAAAAAAAAATCCTGGTAATATATCACTATACAGAATGTGCAATTGCTGGAATGCTTCAGCAAAGCACAAACATGCTGGTGAAAGAGGGAAAATGTGGTTTAGGATAGTAGCAACACTAGGCGGGTGAGGAGATGTAGGAGGTAATGAGTCTAAAAATAAAATTGTATTAAAAAATTCCAGGATCTAGTCTTTTTAAAAAAACAACAAAATTATCTTCTTTAAAAAGAGTTTAAAAAATTCATTTACTTTTAAATTCATGCAGAGTGCAACTTAGGAATGCAGACAGGCAAAGCTCAATTAACATTTAAAAGTGTATTCAGAGGTCTGTGGTCTCTGAGATCACCCAGTTAAATTAGACTCATTACAAAAACAAAGGAGTCAGTTTAAAATTCAAATCAAAAGTTTACTGTAGGTATATCAATCTCAATGTACATACTAAAACAAACTTTTAAAAGAGGTTCCTAACTAACTAAGAGGATTTAGGGTAGAAAGACTCTCCCAGCCTATAGCAGTAAGAGGCTGCATGGTGAACATAATGGCATGGTTGCAGGAAAGATGGATAAACAAAGATAATATGGCTTAAGATGGCTACAGCCTCATAGAGACTCTAACTTAAAAGAGAACTTACACAGAGCAATAAAATTTAAATTAGGTCATGTGTCGAATGACCCATCACTCCAGTTGGCTGGAAGTGCCCAGTGAAATAAGAGAAAGGGAATTTGGGAGAACAGAAGCATGCAGGGGAAAAACCTAGACTTATCTTAGGATGTGAATGAGGTATACAAGATTGCTTTTACATTACAATGATTATTTCCCCACATACTACAGGAGAGGCCAAACCACACCAGGTTAACATTGTCAGGGAAAGGGGACACCAGCTTTAGTGACTCTACAGGTTTAGGACTGACTTTGGTGAAATACAGAAGGAATAACAGCCCTGCCATGGGAATGGTGACTGTGTTTGTTTTTTAAAATTGTGGTTCATAGAGTGAAGGGGCATGAGGCTATAGCCACCAGGATATAAAGCACTCCTCCATCAAGGTTTAGCAACTAACAACCACACAATAGTAGAAGGGGCACAGAACATCCAGAGACAGTTCCTAGCACAAATAGCAACATTTTACTCTTACCTAGAGGCTTTTAAAAAATTTTTTTAAAAAAGTCCAGGCTACATTGAGACAAAACACACACACATTTATGAAAAGGATGTATTTCAGTCTAGTTTGGATTAAAGGACACTCTTCCCCTTCCTCTCTGAATGGAAGGGGAAGTACAGGGTTGTTATGCTAGAAGAGTAAGATTTTTGGAACACTGTACCTTTAAAAAATAAGGCATACCTACCCAGGTCTCTAGAGCCAATAGCAAGCAAAGACACAGAAGAGATCTTTGATTGGCCAACTGTCTATAGCATTGTGAAATCTGAATGTTTATTGACAAGATTGCCTATCCAGATAACTTCATACTCCCTCTCCTCTCTACTGTCTGGAGAGGCCCATGTGGTTTCAAGAACAGCATCCATGAAGTCCCAGCTAGTAATAAATGAAGCTTTGATGGCAGACCCAGGAACAAGGAGAGCAGACACAATAAAGAGACCACACATATAAGCTGGGTTGTAAAGGGCCACTTTTATTTAGCTATAACCTATTTAACCTCTTTCTGAGAGATCTGCAATGGGGGAGCAATCTAGTGTGGGAATTGTTGGGGCAGGAGGTCAACTCCCAAACCACCTCCTCACCTTCCCTTGGGTGAAAGCACCTAAACCCCAGGGAGAATCCATAAGTTGGGTTACTCCCCAGCCAGCTCGCATCTGGAAGGCTGACCCAAAAGTCCCTCCCCCAATTAACAGCAATTAAAGAGAGGGTTTTATCCATCAGACATAAATATTCTCTGCCCCACACCTGCTCTCCCAGCGATAGTGCAGGCACTGAGGCTACATTATGGCCTCCATCCTGTGCGCCATCAAAAGAGGGTTCCTCCAGCGGAGTCGCAACTACACTGGGAACTACACTATTCTGTTGCCAGAACTTTCACATTTTGCACTAATCTGGGCAGACTCTAAAATTATTGCTTTTAGCTACAATGTTGTTGTTGTTGTTGTTGTTGTTAAATGCATCTGAATACTACAAGCTTTTGGTAGAAAACAGTTTCTTCTTTTCTCCTCCTATCCACTTTGTTGCCAGATCAAAACCCACAAAAGAGCAAGAGGCAGCAGCACCATGAATGGATGAAAATTTAATGTCAGTTTGTGTTCGGTAAGAAGTTGCCAAAATTGGCAAATTTCATCATAACTGGGATAGCAGAAAGTCAAAATTCTAAAAATACTAAATATGGGAGGGCTCAAAATAATTTTATCTGAATGCTTAACTCTTGAAAGTTTGTATTTGAATCCCTGTTTATTCTGCCATATTTGCAGTGCTGAATTAGGGGTTGCTTTTTTTCCCCTATGAGATTCCTTTTCTTTGCCACCTATATGTCAGGCAAGTACAATATGATTCTGTTCATGATGTGAACAAAAATGTAATTGCATTTTGTTTTAGAAGAACATGCGATAATCCTCAAGTTTCTTCATTTTTTGTTCAGGAGGGGACACCTTCAAGTTTTAAAATATACAATGTAGGTGGAAAACAAACCTAAGGAACATGAAGCACAGCATAAGCCAGTACTTGAACCATGTGATAGTCCTTCTCCATTGTTTAATGAGGCACACCCTGAAACTATAAAAGTTACTTTAAAGTTACAGTTATGTCACAAAAGGAGTGAGGCTATCCCTTTTTTTAATGTATTCGTGTTACAACCCAAATGTACTGTAGTTATATCTTCATTACCATAAAAAGGAATTAATTGCAATTAACTAATGATTTACAATAGTTACTTCCATATAGCTACTTTTTCTGGGAGCAGGACATCACAGATGAAGAAAGGTGAAACGGAGGGGGTGAAGGAGAGGAGGCTCTCATATCCCAACTATCAACCCTTCACTCTTTCTGAAATTAGGTTTCTAGGCTGAATATGTCTCAAGGCTCCTGTAGCTTGAATCATTAACAGACCTTGGTTGAGAAAGAGGTACTGGAAAGTTCCATCAGGATTTCCCATCACGTCTCTCTGCCCACTCCCCCCAAATCCACCTTTTACTTGGTGCAGGCTCTTCCCCTCCACCAATGCAGCAATTTATTCGCTGGTGAAGAGAAGGATGGGGAAGAGAGAAATGTCTAACTTAATTCCTGTAGCTGGACACAGCTATGATGTCACCTTTGGTACTGTGCATCCAGCTACAAGAACAAAGCTGGATGTTCTTCCACACATCCCATCCTGCTCCCCAGTAAATAGCTATGTTGTCAGTGGGTGGGTGGGGGGAAGCTACAATAGCTAAAAGGTGGTTTTGAGGGTGGGGGGGTGATATGCCATAGTTCCACCTGACAGAACTTTATAGTACCTTTTCGTGATCCAGGCGCTGTTAAAAATTAAAGCTATAGGAACCTATCCCATATTCAACCTGGTAACCCTATTCTGAAGCCATCAACATCCAGACATGGCAGATGGAAGGAGGGTCTCCCAAGTGAGCTGCAGGATGCATTGTCCCTCCCCTATTCCTCATCCTGTTGTTGGGTTGGGAATATGCTCAGAATTTTCCTAGCATTCTCTTGCAGCTTCTCATTAGAAAGGGTGATCTATACTGGTGGAAAATCAGTTTTTGGGTGACCCTTTCTAAGTTCAGAGGAATGCCATTGTTCCCCAGAACACCATTTCAAAACTACTGAATTTAGAGTTCTTAACTCTTGGTTCAATTAAGCTGTGTGCATATACCCACACCCATAGATGAACTCTAATTTTATTAACATCACATTGTGTTTCTGACAATTGCTTTCTATCTGCATGCAAGACTCCGCTTCAGAAATCCTCACCACTTCCTTTTTAAAAGATGTTGGAGGTTCTGTCTCCATCTTCCTGTGTGTAATTAAGAAGGCAACCACAAAAAAGGCCATTCTTTTGTCTGTGTTTTGTCTCCTCCTGCAATAAAATAAGAAGAGTGATCATAGCTTTTAAAAGATCTTTGACAGCAGTAAATAGGGCAAAAGTATGGTTTCACTTATTAGCATCATGAAATCATTTGGTACTCTTGTCAAAAAGAGCGATAGCTTGTTGTCAGTGTTAATCCTCTTGGTTAGACACAGTGCAAATAGATCCCACCTATGTCAAAGGTGGACATTAGCAATACGTATCCTCTCAGAAGATCTGCCATTGGACCTTTCATCAATGAAACCAGCTGTCCTCGCTTCTCCAGAACTCTGGAATGAATAAAGTTTTTTTAAAAAAAAATATGAAAGTGTTGTTCTCTTTCCCTCAATGTGATCCTATTCTTATGAGGGCTCATAACTTTCTTCAGTGCCAACATGCTGGAAAAACTAGGAGTTAATTCAGTTGTTCATGCCTCCCATTTTGGAAGACAAGGTGTCTCCTGATGCTTCATTAAAAGACTGCTTCCACAACCACCTTTATGTTGTTTAGTCAGCATAGCCTTTCTGAGCAAAGTGGAAATATCTACTATACACAAATGAAATTTTAGATCCGTAACCATTTGGTTTCTAGTTTGGTGAGGTATTGATCTTGCACTTCCTATGCCATAGGTGGTATGTTTTTCGCTCCCAAGATGTTTGTTTTTTTATTATTATTATTTTTATTTCCTGTTAATACATTCTTAAAATACAGCGCAAATAATCGGTATTTACAATGTTTACATATCCAGCTTTGTATTTATCACAATTGTATTATGACCAATAATTACATATTATATGATTTAATTTTCTTTTCTTCATCCCAGTTTGTGATAAGACTTCCTTTATCGATCTTTGAGTCAACATCCTGTCGTTGTTTTCTTCCTTATTTCTCGCTCCCCATACTTCTGTTACAATTCAGTAGTCCTGCTTTACCCCTCATCTCTCACTTATTGATTTGTACTCCATTTTAGTACCCTTTCCCCTCCAAATATAATGCTTATAATCTTCTATTATCCAACTTCGCTTCTTTTCAATATTACACTGGATAGTATATTCCTCCAACCTTCTTATATCTTATTCTTATATCCTAAACTACTTCATTAGCTTGATATACCTCCCTTGTACCTTCTATATCATTTGTTTCAATCCAAAATTTGATTACAGCAGACCATTCCTTCTTTACCTTACCATTATCCTTATTTCTCAATCTGTTCGTCAACTCATCCATTTCTATTATTTCTAAAAGTCTATCTTCCCATTCCTCCACCATCGGCACTTCCTTTCTATTCCATTTTTTAGCTAACACCAATCTTGCCGAGGTTAACATATACACTATTATCTTCCAATACAAATTTTCTTCATTCCTCTTTAGACCCTTTATCACATTTAATAAGTACAGTTCTGGTTTGAATTCTAACTCAATATTCAATATCTGTTTTATTTTGTCATGTACTTTTTCCCAGTATTTCTACATCTCCACCACATGTGAATTAGTGAACCCCGAGCTTTCCCACATTTCCAACATAAAACATTCATCTTACTATTCATCTTATTAATTCTCACTGGGGTATAATACCACCTTTGCGAGATTTTAATATAGTTTTCTCTTAAGCTTTGGCATGCAGTAAATGACATAGATCTCCTAGCGATTTCCCAATCTTCCAAATTTATGTTATATCCTATATCTTTAGCCCATTTCCCCATGTAATCCTTTATGTTGTCTTGTTCTAATTTCCTCGCGAGTAAAACTTCGTATAGTTTTGAAATCTGCTTTTTCTTTTTAGGATCCCGGAGTAGTTCATCTAACTGATTCAATTTTGTTTGTATTCCCTCCTGCCTTAAATCTTCTTTATATCTTTCATTTAATTGGTAATATGTAAACCAATTAACATTGTACTTTAATTGTAGTTCTTCTCTGGATTTTAGCTTTGGATTTTTTCCTATTTTCTCTTCCTCCTCTATTATGTCTGAGTATCTTAACCATATTTTTGTGTTTTTTCCTCTTGACATGAATGCTTCCTGTGGGGAAGTCCAAGTTGGTAGCTTATAGTAGAACCTGTCTTTAACCTTTCTCCATATTTTTAGTAACCCCCTCCTGATACAATGATTTGAGAAATCCTTATTTACTTTTTCTTTATTGTATATCAAATATGCGTGCCACCCATACCTTGTATTGTGTCCTTCTATATTCAGTATTCTTTCATTATCAAGATTGATCCAGTCTTTAAACCATATTAATACTGCCGCCTCATAGTATGATCTTATGTCTGGTAATCCACAACCCCCTCTTTTTTTTTAATCTATCAAATAATACCATTTAATTCTTGCTTTTTTCTTTTCCCATATAAATTGTTTCATATCTTTTTCCCATTTATCAAAGATCTTATCACTGTTTATAATTGGCAGATTTTGAAAGAGAAAAAGTAATTTTGGTAAGATTACCATTGCTCCCCAGATGTTTTAGACTTCAGCTCCCATAATCCCTTACTATTGGTTGAGTGGGGCTGATTAGAAGTTTAAAATGCCTGAAGAGCCAATAATTCCCTATCCTTGTCCTATAGTGACTGAGTTGGTTTGAGTATGCCAAAAATGATTCCATTTTCCTCTCTGCAAGTTGGGCAAGTTTGTCACCTAAACACTGTATATGATACTACAGGGCAAATAGAAGTCATTAAACCAATTTAAACCAAAGTAATCTCCCTAGAGTCTCCTAAGTATCCATGTCATGTATCTATGTCATTTTTCAAGTGTCTAGCTGCCTTGGGTCTCATATTGGGAGAACGTCAGGCTACAAATAAAATTAAGTTTCACAGTCTTTAAACTATGTTTGAAACAGAAAGTCTCTCCCTCTTCCTTCCTCCCTTCTTATTGTTACTGTTCCTATTCTTCTTCTTCTTTATGGGTCTGAAACATGGGTCACCTATTGCCACCACTTACGACTCCTCGAATGCTTTCATCAGTGCTGTACACGCACAATCCTAAATATACACTGAACTGACTATGTGACGAATGTTGCTGTCCTTGAGCAAGCAGAGATCACCAGCATTGAGGCCATGATATTGAGAACACAGCTGCGCTGGGCAGGGCACATTTCTAGGATGGAAGACCATTGCCTCCCAAAAATAGTACTCTATGGTGAACTCGCCATGGGTCAGCATAAGAGGGGTGCTCCAAAAAAGCGATACAAGGACTCCCTGAAAAAACATCTCAGGCTCGGCCAAATTGATCACCAACAATGGTCTGCCCTAGCCTCACATCGGGAGGCATGGAGACGCACTATCCACAATGCTGTAGCCTTATATGAGAACTCACGCCGAACAAGTCTTGAAGAGAAATGACAACAAAGAAAGAATCACAACCCAGAAACATCACCCAAGGAGACCTTCTGCTGTGCTTTCTACAACCGGACTTGTTTATCTCGGATTGGCCTTTTTAGTCATCAGCACGCTTGCAGAAAGTGCGGGACGAGTCCTTCCTGAATCTTCATTTGCGAAGAAAAGCCAGAGAGAGAGAGAGACTGTTTCTATTATTAGCAGAAATAAACAGCAAAGTTTTTATTTTTAAAAAAATAATAATGTTATTATTTTTAAAAAATTAAAAAAACATACAATAAAACTTAACATATATAACAGTGATTCCCTCCACCAAGGGACTTTCCTTTACATTCATCCCTCTTTCCAAAAAATCATTGTTTCCAACTCAGGTTTGCTTCCTCTTCCCTTTACTAATACATAGTCTAAAAATTTACTCCATTTTTCACCATAAACATTCTTATTTAACGCTCCCTTTTTTCCTTAACCATATTTGTTAATTTCTCATTTATAGCTATATTCCATACTTCGTCATACCATTCTTCTATTTTGTATTCACCTTGTATTTTCCATTTCTTTGCTATTATTAACCTTGCTGCTGTCAGCAAATTTGTTAGCAAATCCTTAACAATTTGAGATTCTTGTATTTTTTCACAATATGATAATAATGTTATTTCATAGCTTAAAGGTATATTTATCTCCAGTATTTCACTTATTTCCTTCATTACTATTTTCCAAAATTTCTGTACATATTTGCAATGCCACCACATATGCATATACATTCCCAATTCTTGGCATCCCCTCCAACACTGTGCTGAATACTTTTTATCTATTTGATTCAATCTTACTGGAGTTAAATACCACCTCCATATAATCTTATAGTAATTTTCTTTTATTCTTACTGATAATGTTTTCAAATGTTGCATATTCCATATTTTTCCCCACTTAGATTTGTCTATTACAGTTGCTACATCTGTTTCCCAAACATCTTTTAAATAATCTTGTACTTCTTCATTATCCATTAACATTTTATATATTTTGCTTGTAATACCCTTTATAACGTTTTTCTCTTGAATAGGTTTTATAATTAATTCCTCAAATTTTGTACTTTTTGTACAACTACCCTCCTTTAAACATTTTTTTGTCCATCTTTCTAACTGTATCAGTTTAAACCATGTAAATCCTTGCTCCTTTAATATTTTTTCCATATAATTTTTATTTTTCATTTTCCCCATCCATTCCTTCAACCTTATTATTTCTTGTCCTCCGAATTTTGCTTCCATTTCATTTCTTAAATTTGCTGGGAAACCGTCTAACAATATTACCGGCGTTAATGGAGATGTTCCTGGAACTAATACTTTTTTATATTTATTCCATATATCTAATATATTTTTTAAAGAAACAGATTGTATTGTTTCCCTAAATTTCTTTTTTAGTTTACAAAAAAAAATATATTTCTTAATTTTAACTCTATCTCTTGTTTATTTATTTCCATCCATTCCATTTCCTTCACTTCCGCAACACTATCAATAATATATCTCAATTGATTCGCTACGTAATATTGCTTTAATATTGCCTAAACCTCCTTTTTTTTAGATTTATACCATCTATTTTTATTAATTCTTGATCTTTTGCCTCCATTACAATAATTATTTATCATATTTTGCCACTTTTTAAATTCCATTTCTGATACTTTAATAGGTAGCATTCTAAATAAAAAAAAAATTGTTGGTAATATTTTCATTTTAACAAGCGCTGTTCTTCCAAACCATGACAATTTAATTTTCCCATATTTCTCTATTCTTTTCTCCATATCTTTCCTTAGCATAGTGAATTTTTTTTCCTCTAGTTTTTCCAATTCTGCCACAATATTTATTCCTAAATATTTTATTTGTTCTTTTATTTTAATACATTTCTTTTTACTCTTCATATTTTTTTTGCTCTGCCTCTGTTTAATTAAATATCATCATTTCTGATTTATTCCAATTTACTTGTAAACCTGTCATCTTCCCAAACATTTCCAAATGTTTCTCTATCTCTTGCATTTTCTCCAATGGATCTTGTATTGTTATTAAAGTATCATCTGCAAACATATTCAGTTTAATCTCTTCAATATTTCCTATCCCTTTGATATCTTCATAGCTTCTGATTACATTACCTAATATTTCTATTACCATAGCAAATATTATTGGGAAGAGTGGGCAGCCTTGTCTTGTTCCCCTAGTTAAATTTATTTGTTCTGTCTTACCATCATTTACTATTACTGTTGCTTTATTTTTTTTTATACAATTGGTCAATCAGACCCCTAAATTTTTCTCCAAATCCACATGTTTTCATTATATTTTTTATTGCTGGCCATTCCACACAATCAAAAGCTTTAAATATATCTATAGCTATAAGCCCTGCTTTAATTTTCTTTCTTCTAATTATATCTATTAAATTTATTACTCTTCCAGTTAGATTAGCCATCTGTCTTCCTTCTATAAATCCACATTGGTCTTTTTGTAGATATTTGTACATAAATTTATTCATCCTTTTCGCCATTATTGCTGTTAGTATTTTTGCATCTTGATTTATTAATGATATTGGTCTATATGATTCTGGGTCTGTCAAATCTTTATCTGGTTTTGGAATTAATATAATCAGAGATTGTTTCCATGATGGTGGGATCTCATCTCCTTTTAAAATGTTACTATATAATTCTTTCATTCTAGGTATTAATATACGTTTAAATGTTTTGTAATATTAAGTTCCCAAACCATCTTCTCCTGGAACCTTCCCTAGTTTCAATTTGTTTATAATTTCTTCTATTTCCTCTTCTGTTATAGGTTTTTCCATTAATTCTTTCTCCTCCTCACTAACTATATCCTTACAATTTTCCTGTATATATTTCTCTAAGTTTTTTGGTGAATCACCTGCTGAATATAATTTTTGATAATATTCTTGAAATATCTTTAATTTATCTTTCATCAAGTTACTTTTTTCCCCTTTTTCATTTTTAATAATTCCAATCAAACTTATAGATTTCTTTGTGTGGCTCTTGCTAACATTCTAGAATTTTTATTACTAGATTAAAGTGAGATGTTCCTTACCCCTAATTCCTTGCATAATTATGTATCTTCCTTTTATATCTTTTTTAATTTTCTTAACAATAAAATCACATCCTTTCGACAAAATAGTTGCTACTCCTCTTGATTTTGATGTTCCAAAAGCTTTTTCATATGTATTTGCCCATTTCAACTTCAATTCATTCACTCCATCTTCATTTTGGTGTGTTTCTTCAAGGAATATTATATCTGCTTTAGATTTATTTAGTAAAGATTCTATTCTTTTCCGTTTTATTACATTTCCTAACCCTTTGACATTTAAGGCCAATATTCTCAATCTACCTTCCATATTATGTATAATAAGTTTCTACTTCTAATAGTCCCCCATAGTGCACAAGTACTACAACACTCAACTAAACAATAAGCAATAACAATAACAATCCCCCCTGCACCACCCTCCACCTTCCCCCTTCCTCCCTCCTCCCTACCCCTCCCACATACACTTTTCCTCACCCCCTCCTACTCCCAGCCATCCCCACCATAGCTATAAACTTTCACGGGGGGAGGGGGTGTCACCCATCACTGATGTCACCTTTGATCCCATCTCTCTCAGTTTTTTTTCCAGTCCCTTGTCTTTATAGCTTCATTTCTCCTCTCCTCCTGTTGCTCCTTTCAGCTCCCCTTGGTCTTTTTCTGCTTCTTGTTCTTCCTCTCTCAGTACCAGCATTGTCAGCAGTTGTAATCCTTCTTCCAGTGTTTTTATTTTGTAAAATTTCCCAGCATACTTGAACTTTAAAAATATTGGGTATCCCCAGTTGTAGTTAATGTTGTTTTTTTTCAATATAGCTATAATGGGTTTGATACCTCTCCTCCATTCCAATGTTTTCGCACACAAGTCAGTGAAGATCATCACTGGTGTTGACTCAAAAAGTATTTGGTCACCCAATTTTCAGATTTCTTTCATAAATGTCTCTTTTTTATAGTAGTTGGCCACTTTTACCAATACATCACTGGGAGTTGTTTTCCTGAATCCAGTTCTATGGATTCTCTCAAAATCTTCTTGCACCCACTGTAACTGGGGTGTCAATTGTTGGAACCAGTTTATTATTTTAATTCTCAGCTGGGTTGCAGTTTCTTTTTCAAAGTGTGGAACATTTCGAATCCTTATGTTCATTCTCCTGTTCTGATCCTCCAGAGCAATAATTTGTGTTTGTATCTCAGCAATCTCTACATCATGTCTTTGAAGCCATTTTCTGTTGTCGTTTACCATAAGATTTACTTTTTAAATTTCTTTGCACACTCCTGCCATCTCCTGGTTAATTTGCTGCACAGCATTTTGCAGTTGTTTAGAAAGCTCTTGTACCATTTCCTGCTTCATATTATGAATTTCATTTTGTAGCTCAAGTGTATGAGCTTTAAAACTTTGAAGTAATTTTTCATTCTGTGCCAGCAAAGATTGTAAATCCTCTTGTCCAGACAGGTGTTCCTTCTGTGTGTTCTTCTTCTGTCCGTTCTTTCCTCCCCCTGCTCCAGTCGCCATTTTAATTGCTTCGGTCTGTTGTTTTTCTTTTCTAATCTTTTCAGTTGTTGTTAACGTTTCAGCTGAAAATGTCCTTTCTAATCTTGAATTAGTTTTATCAGAGGGCTTATTTTTAGATCTTGTCCATAAGGGAGTTTGTAAGAATTTTTTCTTTCCCTTATCTTCTCTTTGGTCTCTTGACATCAGCTTCCCTTATAAATCCTCAAACTCCAGGCTTCAGCTTTCAGCTTCTAACTTTTAAATAAAACAGATGTTACTCACAGCATTCCAGAACAGGGGAAAGTTCTTTTTTCTTTAATTAACTGCTTCAACAAGGTGTTTTCTTTATTTCAAAGATATCACATCAGAGAGAGCTGGATTCTACGGCCACATCTGGTGGTGCGTGACTCTGCCCCCCCCAAGTTTTTAAAATCATCCATTTATAAACATACAAGGAGGAGGGCCAAGAGAGTTTCTCATGGGATTGGAATTTCATAGTGACTCCTCCAGCATGGTCCTTTTTCTTGGTCTGCCAGCTTGATGATCTCCACTAGTGATAGGCCAGAGACTTCAGCCTCAGGGTTGATTCTATTAGCTGGTCACATTTCTATGGTTGCAAGAGGTCCTTCAGATAACCAGACTCTCCAACAATGTAGGGCTTTAAACTAATTTATTTTGAATAAATAATATCAATCCAGTTTAAGACTAGGTAACCTGGAGATGCACACCTCTAGGTTCCCCTTAATATTGATGCCAAATTTGAGGTGTCTAGATTTAATGGTTTGGGAAGCAGTGTGGGCACACACAGAGATACCTTTATTAGTATAGAAAATTAGGTTCTTGATTGTAACATTTATTTATTTATTTTGGTCAGTGCAACTCCTGGAATATCATATACTGTATAAGACTTATATTTGGTAATCCAAGCATGGAATTAAAGTTGCCCTTGCTCTCTTAAGGATACCATGAAGAAAATGCCACAAAACAAATTCTTTAATTGCTTGTTAAAACAGGCTGCACTACGGACTGCTTTGTACAAGGTTGAATAGAAAACCATGAAACACAGTATCCAAGAGCATACTCAGGCACTTTTTGTTAAGATAAGGTAAGGTAAATCAGGAAATTATGTTCACATGACACTAAAGCTATTCTACAACATCATGCTCCAATAAAGTATAACTTCCCTACTGTGCTTCACTCATACTTTCATATAAGAAGCCCATTCCAATACAAATATTCAGCACACACTGTGTTAAAGTTGATCCATTCCTCTTTACAGGGCTGGCTCCAGAGAGTGGCGTTGGGGGACACCTGCTTGACCTCATGGCCATGTCTGTGGAGTGCCACAGGCACACTCAGCTCTACTCCTCCTGTCGTTGGAAGCACTTGGAGTTGTGCAGGTGCTGGACCAGTGCTTGGATGCTGTAATGGTCTTGATGAGAGCCAATAAACCAACTCTGAATCCTGCTAAGATGGGGCTCTGAAGACTGATGATTCTCAGTTCTGGGAATTGGTTAAGTGACCTGAATTGTATGGGGTTGTATTCTCCCTGAAGGAGCAGGTGCATACTCTGTCACTGGAGGACCAGGTGAACTCTGTGGCTTAGAGTGTTTGGGACCAGCTGAAGCTGATCCTCCAGCTGTAGCCTTTCTCATGGCTACAAGGGATTAGCTTAGCCACAGTAGTTTACTGGTTAGACTACTGCAATGTAGTTTCCATGGGGCTACCCTTGCAGATGATTTGAAAGCTGTAACTTGTGCAAAATGTAACGGCTGGAAAGCTGACTGGAACACCATGTAGAAACCATAGGGTGTTGGTTTTAAATGACTAGCACTGGCTACCAATATGCTTCCAGTCGAAATTCAAGGTGCTGGTGATGACATTTAAAGCCCTAAAAGATGTGTGACCTCAATAGTTGAAGGAGTATCTCTCCCAATATATGCCTTACCCTGTGGTGTCACTAAGGCTGGTGTCACCCCACCTCCTGAGGGTGTTATCTGATGCAGTTTGGCTTCTCCATACCCCGCTAGTGCAGCCACTGGCTTGTCCAATGGTTGACGTCTGCTGGGGGGGGGGGCTTTTCTGTATCCAACCACTGGAGCAATACACTGTGGGAAGATCTGAGAGAGGGCCTTCTCAGCTGTGGTGCCCTCGTTGTGAAGCACCTTGTTCTTAGAGACCACATTGGCACCAATAATTGTGTCATTCTGGCATCTAACCAAAACATGGCTTTTTGCCTGAGCCTTTGCCAGAGCCTACTTGATTTAATAAAAAATGTGCATAGTTTTAAATTTTCTTAAACTGTTTTAGTTGGTTTTATACTGTTTAGTTTTAACTTGTCTGATTGTTTAATATGCTTTAATTCATTTAAATTACTCTTACAATTTTAAATTATTTTAAACTATTAAAATTGATTTTATTGTATACCTCCATCAGATCCATAGTTATTGGAAGGGATATAAATTGTTCAATAAATTTTAAAAACCCACACATTTCTACAGCCTGTGAATGTGAACAGGATGAATGCAGAATTGAGACACCATGTGTATGCTCAATGGCTACCATTCCTGGTTTACAAAAAATGACTGAAGTTCAAAGCTGTAAGAGTCCTATTTATAAAGCCCTCCCTGTATGCACACTATTATATAGTTACCAACCACTCTCCCATATTCCATTTCTGGGCCAGGTTCTGGACTATGAGGTGGTGTCCCAGGGGTTCCTGGAGGAGACTGATCATCTAGATCCAATTTAGTCTGGTTTCAAGCCTAGCTATATGAGTTAAAGTTATAGGCGACATTGGTTCTGCTGGACCCCCTCTGTGCAACTCCTTGATATATTTTGGGATACCTTGCTGGGATAGCAACATGGAGGCTTTGTGTAATATTGGCTCCATTCCTTCCTGGGGAGGGGGCTCAAACCCAGAAAGTGGTGCTGGGGGATTCCTGTTTGGTCCTTTGTACATTGGTCTGCAGAGTCCATCAGGGTTCAGTTTTGTCCCCATGCTATTTAACACATTTAAAAAAAAAACTGCTATGAGAGGTTGTCTGGAGTTGTTGGGTTTAGTGTCATTAATACACTGACGACACCGAACTCTATTTCTCCTTTCCACCTAATTTCAGAGAAGCTGCTTCAGTTCTAAACCAGTGTCTGTCTGGCATCCATGATTGATTGGAAGAAAGCAAACAAATGGCAACTCAATCCAGACAAGACAGAGGTATTCCTGGTCAGTCAAAAGGCAGACCAGGGAACAGGGACTCAGACCATTCTGGATACATTTACAACCCCCCTGAAGAAACAGGCTCCTGGTCTCAGCCTTGGCCTGGGGACCCAGGTTTCTGTGGTGGCCACAAGTACATATGCACAGCTAAAGTTTGTGTTCCAGATGCATCCGTACCTAGAGATATCTGGCCTTACTGTGGCAGCGCAGGCCTTAGTTGCATGCCGTTTGGATTACTATAATATGCTCTACACTTTAAAAAGTGTACAGAAACTTCTTCTAAAGAGCTAAAGCCAGCTCTTGCTAGAACTATTTACAGAGAGCACACAGCTCCCTTTTTAGAACAGTTCCACTGGCTATTGGTCTGTTTCTACTCATAACAGTAACCATGCCCTTCCACTGGCAGAATTGACGAGATGCACAGGTTGTCATCTCGTCAATTCTGCCAGTTGAAGGGCATGGTCCAGGAAGGGAGAGGAAAAAAGCTAATGTAAACAACTGGCTCCGTAGATGGTGTTGCCAAGAACAATTTGGATTCTTGGACCATGGGCTATGCTTCTATGAGGGGGGACTTCTGGCAAGAGATGGGGTGCATCTCATGACTGTTGGCAGAAACATTTTTGCCTACAGTCTCAAGAATTTGATCAGGAGGGCTTTAAACTGAGTCATATGGGGGAGGGAGATAGTATTCTGGAAGGCAAAAGGGCTGGAGAAAATAGTCAAACTGTCATAGAGGGAACAAGGAAAACAGCGCAAGGACCCAACAGTGGGAGGCAAAAAAACTTGCACAGGCAGCAAGTAAAAGGAACACATGGTCTTAGAGGGGATTTTGAGTTGTTTAATACTGTGTACTATTTTATTGTTGTAAGCCACCCCGATTGCTCGCAGAGGGGTGGGATATAAATAAATTTTATTATTATTATTATTATTATTATTATTAGATGTCTCTACACTAATGCACAGAGCATGGGAAATAAAGCAAGATGAACTTGAACTCCTAGCACTACAAAACAAATATGATATAATAGGCATTACTGAAACCTGGTGGGATGTGCCACATGATTGAAATGTAGGAATAGAGGGGTATAACCTTTATAAGAGAAACAGGCCAAACAGGAAAGGAGGAGGAATAGCATTATATGTCAGGGATATTTATACCAGTGAAGAGATCCATGACATCAATAATGGAAGCCAGGTGGAGAGGGGAACACAGGAGAGGCTTTCTTAGTGGCTGCACCCAGGCTTTGGAAATTCCTACTTAGAGAGGCTGGAATGTCCCCCTACATAGTGTTCTTCTGTTAACAAGTGAAGCTTTTAAAAAAAATTTAACATATGGAAACAGACTGTTTATAGGGAAAGGGCATTTAACACATATGTTTTAAAATTACTTTAAATTCAAATTAACAGTTTATTTCCTTTGATATGCTTTTGTTTTTATTGGAAGAGCCAAGGGGCGGCAGGGCCCTATCTAGTCATTGCCCCTGCCCCCTGCACTCAAGGTGCCAGTGCCTGCACCTAGGTCTCCTCTCCCCTTCTGTCCAGCAAAGGCACGTGTCCCCTGCATGGCTGTGCCAAACCAGGGGTGGGGAGTGAGCTGGATTATCTGTAAGTATTTTATTTTTTGTAAGCTTCCTTGAGTCCCAGGGCTGGAAAAATGGGGGATATTAATATATTTTTTGTCGCTGTTTTTATTGTTGTTTTCTTCCACTCTGTTCCCTACCTGTTGTACCAAATTCCTGATTAGATCCTGGCCATAGGATCTCCTATGCGTCTCCTGGCCTCTTTTAGTCTTGCTGGTTGTTAATTTTCTATTTGTTTTTATATGTGATTTTAGTTTAGGCGGTTTTTAATTGTATACGAGTTTAATATCTTTTTATGGGGGAGGGTGGGGGTGGGTGGTGCTTTGGGATTTTAGCCAGTATTACTGTATTTTAATTTTTGGAGATGCCCCGATTGTTTTAACAGAGGGATGGGGTAAAAATACATGTTGTTGTTGTTGTTGTTGTTATTATTATTATTATTATAAATTTCTCTGTGCAAAATCAATGCATTTTCCCTTTATGAAGCACTGTATATGCACATCAAGCAGATAAAGAGAGGCCGATGATCACAAAGATACATCCAGAGAGAGCATACAGCGCTATTACTTTTACTAGTTCCAAACAAAACACCAAACCAAACTAAACTCCAGTTTCAAGAATATACAATTTTTCCCCCAGGGCTAACAATTTTTTGCCATCTTGCAATGATGTAATCCTTTTTTGTTTTGTCCTCTTTACTGTGTGATGGTGAACGAAGTCATGATTTACCTTACTGATGTCTATGCTATTTCTAGACAATTTCCTAAACTTCTATCAGTTCTAATAGCATTGTGGTCACTATTCTTAAGTGGTTTGGCAACAATGACACTTCTATCTGGGATCTAGGCACCACTCAATATCAAATCAAAGGTTGTTCCCTCCCCTCTCTTTTAAGCTCTATCACCACTTGTTCTAAAGTAAATCGTTTATCATATAAAGAATCTTCATCTCTTTGTCATTACTCTGTCAATGTGAGAATAATTGAAACCACCCGGTATGACAAATTTCTTCTTTTGGCTGCATCCCAGACTTATTCGCCCTAACATTTGGGAAAAATTGTTACTTAACTGGCATTTTGTTCTCCAAGTTCTCCCAGAGATTTTATTTTTTTAAATGGCTGGTAGTGTAATTCTTAATTAGAGTGATGTATAACCTTCAAAATGTAAATTCACATCACCTTGATAATAGCAAACTGAATGGTGGCTCCATTAAATAATATACGAACTCCATAGAAGCTAATAAATGGATTGGATGCTGGAAGACATTCACTCAGGTTCAAAATCCTGGGGGTCAGTTACACGGCAGTTTTTATTGCGATAGTTTGCGCATTAACACATTTTTGCACCAGTGCCACATAGTTTATATGATTTAGTGTGAAATGTATTGATCTGTTTAGTTTTCAGCTTTGTAGTTCACACAGACAAAGGTGGGGCATGGCCTCCCAAGCACATCTGGGGGAAGATGCTGGGAAGCTGAGAGAGAGGGAGGGAAAGAGAGAGAGAGAGAGAGCGCTGGCTCCTTTCCTTCCCTCTTTTTCCCAAAGCGAGAAGGGTGGGAGAAAGGAGGGAGCCTTTCAGCCATGGAGGAGCCATCGCCTGTTGCCGAGAGCTGGCAGGAAGGAAGACAGGTCTTGGGGGAGATGATCACCCACCTGCCAGATGCAATGGAGTCACAGGCTCCCCTTCACCCTGCTTTCCTCAACCCCCATCCCCTCACCCACTATGACTCTTTCTCTCTCACACACACACAAATGTGATCACAGCAGGACAAGGGAGCAAACGGCTGGAGGAGCAGATCGCTACTCTCTCTCTCTCTCTCACACACACACACAGACACACACACAGAGGAACAGTAATTATGGCTAAGTGGGGATCCCTCAGCTACAGCAGCCAAGCAAGCCAGGAGGCAGACAGCTGGCCAACTGGGATGGGGAAAGGACTGGTATAAGAACAGTGGCTGGATCTTTTCATTTGAGGCCCCTCGCATCTCTTGCATTTGAGGCTCCTCGCACCTCTGCCCCTCCACAGTTGGTGCAACAAATCATGGCTCAGCTCTGCTGTGGCTGTTTCACGAATATTGCTGGTAGTTCCCACAGCCTTTTCTGCATCTGGTAGTTCACACAACCAATTGTGTGCATTTTTGCAAACTTTATCAAAAAAGTCGAGAAAAATAGCAAATGTTGATACTGCGTGACTTATGGGGTTTTTGCCCCCCTTCTTCTGAATATGGTGGCCTTGATCCAAAAGACATGGGAACTATTAGGACTCTGTGAATTCTTAGAGGATTTATTTGGCCATGTAAACGGCCCTCTGGAAAACAAGCAGAGTTAGTAAAGGGTTCTAACTTAATCCCTATTGTGCTGTGTAAGGCTCTAAACTATGGAATGGTAGAAGCTGTGTTGTCAGTGAATAAAGGGACAGCTGCCCAATAGCTCTGTGGTTTCTTGTTAATTTTCTTTGGAATATTTGGTTCCTTCTGAGTAAAGTGATCTCATATTCTCCCATGGCAGTTTATGTATCAGCATTTCAGGCTTCATTCTCTACCCACTGCTTGAAAGTAAGCCTTAATGAATTGGCAGGAATGTACTTTGGAGTAGACATGATATAATTGAAGTATTAAGTGCAAGTGGTAAATTTCACAGTAAGACATTTTCCACTGTAGATGCTGCAGACAGAAAGGTGAATGAGAAGATTATTTCCTGGTGTGGATGTTACGTTGACAGTCTTATCCATCTGGCACATCTGATTCTTTGGAAAGGTAGTAGCCTCAAAATTTCATGACAATGGTAGATAAAACAAACATGGGTCACCTATCACCACTACTTATGACTCCTTGAATGCTTTCATCAGCGCTATTTATGTACAATCCTAAATATACACTGGACTGACTATGTGACGAATGTTGTTGTCCTTGAGCAAGCAGGGATCACCAGCATTGAGGCCATGATACTGAGAACACAGCTGCGCTGGGCAGGGCACGTTTCTAGGATGGAGGACCATCGCCTCCCAGAAATAGTACTCTACGGGTGAACTCGCCACGGCTCAGCGTAAGAGGGGCACTCCAAAAAAGCGATACAAGGACTCCCTGAAACAACATCTCAGGCTCGGCCAAATTGATCACCAACAATGGTCCGCACTGGCCTCACATCAGAAGGCATGGAGACGCACTATCCACAATGCTGCAGCCTTATTTGAGAACTCACGCTGAACAAGTCTTGAAGAGAAACGACAACAAAGAAAGAATCACAACCCAGAAACATCACCCAAGGAGACCTTCTGCTGTGCTTTCTGCAACCAGACTTGTTTATCTCGGATTGGCCTTTTTAGTCATCAGCGCGCTTGCAGTAAGCACGAGATGAGTCCTTCCTGAATCTTCGTTTTTGAAGAAAAGCCAGAGAGAGAGAGTAAAAGCAGGAGAAAGGCAAACTGGGTCTCCATGAACATTAGTAGGAAATGCCCTTTTAAAAATTACCTCATCATGGACAAACTACAGATTATGTTACCCATGAAATTTACAAAGCTGATCAGTGCCTTCTGCCAATTTCTTGTTTTCAATTCCCCAAGTTGCTGTTTGTTTCTGGAGTTGCTGTTTGTCATGAACAACACCAGTAGTGGCAAAGAACAATTAGGGACAATGGGGTGTGAGACTAAACTGGGTTAAACTGGGTTAAATCATAAACTGGGTTGCAAGTATTCTGTTAGATATTTTTATTTCAGATGACAAGTGGCAACATTAAGCACACTTTTAACAAAACAAAATTGCAGTTAATGTAACTTGGAGCTTGGCCCTAAAATAGGAACTCTTTCTGAAACTTTGCAGGTTTCATGCTCAGAAGGAGTATTAGACCTTTTGGGAATGTTAGGGTATTTGAAAAAAAATTGCTGAAGTTACAGGTAGCAATGGAAAAAACATTAGAAAATACTCAAAAAACAGTCAAAGATTTTTATTTTATTTTATTTTATTTTATTAGTGTCAAGAAACAGTGATGGAATGAATCCTGGACTGCTGAAATTCTTTGCAATTCCAGATTCATTCTGCACACAATACCCATCTGGTTGTTTTGCGCAGTAAACAGCATTTTCTGTGTAGAAAATGATATAACAAAAATATTATAATAAATGATAATATAATAAAATGCTGTAAATTTGGGACTGCACAGAAATATTTTCCACCAGTATCTTGGCCAGGGAAGATATATAAAAAAGTGTTTTGCATATCATTTCAAATCTACTGTCCGAATTTTATACTATAATACTCTAGCTGAAAAATAAAGCAAGTCTAAAAGGTAAATTCATCAGAAAGTGAATTTTGCCAAATAACTTTCACTCCCCATTAAATGAGGGTTAGAAAGAAAATTCTTCAATATTATGCAATTATTTGCCAAAATTCAATGTCTTAAAACTATTTAAACAATTCCAAATGTCTGATAGGATGCCAGCTAATAATTCAATTTCTCATATCCTTCTTTATGAGCATCAAGAAATCAGCACAACTAATAGCAGACAGGTTCATAAAGAAATATGGTACTTATTCTATTCACTGGCCTCTTTCCAATAATTTCATGAAGCCTTAATAACCATTAATTCCTTGCTATATCTGCTCACCCAAGCCAGCATGGCATAGTGGTATGAGCACTGGGCTATGAGTCTAGAGACCAGGGTTTGAATCCCTGCTCAGACATGAAAACCCACTTGTGACCTTGGGCAAGTCACACTCTCTCAGCCACAGAGGAAGGCAATGGCAAACCTCCTCTGGAGAAATCTTGCCAAGAAAACCCTGTGATTGGTTCACCTTAGGGTTGCCATAAGTATGAAATGATTTGAAAGCACACAACAACAACAAATATCTGCTCACCACATTACAACTATTGCAACTGCACGCCTTTGTTTCAGAGGGCAGATCTACTCCTGAGAATCTGCTCCTACTATGAAATAGAATACTGAAGAACATAGGAGTTACTTTACAAGTTTCACCTTATCTTTTGATAAGGCATATTTTAGATCTGCTTTGGTAGTTTTCTCCTTTGCTTACTATAGAGTTGCAATAGTATGTTTCTGAGTTCAGACTCTTGCATTTAAACTATATTTCTTGCATTTGATACTTATGTGCTGATCTGATAGAAATATACAGTTTACATTTCTGTAGTCTTTCACTGACTAGTATTATCAGAACTTTAAGTAAACTGGAAGTGCAATATTCATGTTTATTATGTTAGCCAAAGTCAAGTTTTCAGCACCTGCATGAATGAATATACTAGGTCTGTCTATTAAATAACGAGACTGATACAAAAACCCTTCTTTATTTATATGTATTACAATTCTAATGCTTGTCCCCTTCAATATACTCCCTGTTCACACTCACACACCAAAGCGGTCCTTGTTTTCCACTGGTCGATGGTGTGGAGCAGATCAGTTTCTGTCAGCTGTTTCAACACATCTGCCATTTTCTTCTTTATGGCATTAATTGACTCAAAATGTGTTCCTTTAAGCATCAATTTCACTTTAGAGAAAAGAAAAAAGTTGCATGGTGTCAAATCTGGTGAATATGGAGGCTGTTCAAGTGCAGTAACGTGTTTAGTAGCCTAAAACTTCTTCACAGAAAGTGCTATATGAGCAGGTGCATTGTCTTGATGAAGAATGAAACCATTTTTACCACAGTTCTGGCCTTTATTTCTCCTGACCATCTGGAGATTATCAGATGTGTCAAAAACAGTGTTATAACGGCACCATGAGATCACAAAAGGGTTTCCTTATCAGATGACATAGTGCCCCAACGTTATGCAAGCGTTATGCTGCTGTTTCAGGGGATTTCTTTTTTTATTGTTGGGGAGAAGTCAAAAATTGATCTCTCCTAGGCTTTTGTGTTCAGGATTTTCATGTGTGCAAGAAGGTGCCCCATTCTGCTGGCGAGATTCCAACTTCAATGGGTAGTCCCACCAGAACACTTTCAGGTGCAAATGGGGAAACTAGGTACTGTACGCTCTTTTTATGAATCTCCCCATCTTGCTTCTAAATGTGTGCTTTTCTTTTCTTTTCTTTTTTTAATTTTGGTATTTTGAGGCTTTTTTAGCTTCCTTGTGTCTTCTTGTGAGACGCACTGAAATCTCGTTCATGGAGAAATGTGGAAGTAAGTGGCACAAGTGCTCATATTGCTGTATTCTTGGGGCAATTTTCTATCGTTATCACAGCAGCATGCAAAAACATAGAATCATAGAATCATAGAATTGTAGAGTTGGAAGAGACCACAAGGGCCATCCAGTCCAACCCCCTGCCATACAGGAAATCACATCAAAGCATCCCTGACAGATGGCCGTCCAGCCTCTGTTTAAAGACCTCCAAGATACAGAGTCTAAACTGCAGATACATGCAAGCAAATTAAAGAGTTGCACAATAAAAAACTGGAACTGTTAAGAGGAGTAACATTAGAGCATAGTGAGTAAAATCAAGGATACTAGGCAACAGGTCAAATAAGTATCTAAAAAATTAAAATTAAACAATAGCAACAAAGAAAAGTGTACTAAAGCCATTCTATAATACCATTTTAAAGGGAAGCGTTTTAACTACCAAATCCTGGTTCATTATATTAAAGCATTTTTACTGCATGTGCCAGAACATGAATGATGTAAAATATAGTGCAATAATGACATTTTTAGACACTTGTTTGATAATCTCCTTTCTCTCTGCTTTGTCAAAACTTCCTTATAATAAAGCTGGTTCACTGTTCTGCCTTCTGGAAACCATTCTACCAAAATTACGCACTTGATGTCCATAAAGCCCACAATGAGCATGGCTTTGAATATTAACTTGCTTTGACGTGGGTTTTTTTTTCCCATTCTTGGTGATGATGGTCTTTTCCAGTGCATTGACTGTCGTTTTGTCTCAGGATCATACTGAACAATCCAAACTTCATCACAAGTGATGATTTTTCTGAAAAAGGTTTGGGTCCACCTCAATGTCATGTTGCTTGACTTTTAACAACTTTGCATTTTCTGGCACACAACCGACAACAGAACTGTTTTAAATAATGACTGACAATTAACTGAATGGCTGAGAGTGTTGATGTTTGTCATGCAGGTTCAAACATGTTCAAGGTCACCATTCAAGCTTTCAGATTTGTCTGAAAGGTAGAAACATAGTCTCGTTATTTAACAGAGAGACCTCGTATATGTCAAACATGTATCAGCTAAAATTTGGAACAGGATTTGGGAAAAATATGTGAAGCACTTCCTTACCTATCCATATTATTATTAAAAATCTTAATGTCTATATTGGGATGGGAACTGTGTTCCTCCTGATGTCTTTGGGCTACAAGCATCCACACCATCCATAGCTATCACAACCAATGGTGAGAAATGCAGCAAACTGCAATCCATCAGTATAAGGAGGGCCACATGATTGTCATCTCTAGTGCATGCTATCTTCCCCCATCCTGGTGTCCTCCAGATGTTTTGGTGTGCAACTCTTATCAGCCAGGCCTGTACAGTAATTGGTCAGTGATTGTAAGACATGTAGCCTGAAACATCTGGAGAGCATCATGTTGTAGAATGGTAGCTTATGCCACACTTCCTTGACTGGAATTACCTCAGGAACAAATTTCCATTTAAATATCAAAACTGTAGATGGCACACCAAGGCCCAAAAGTTGTGCTACTAGAGTAAAAACATTGAATTAATTTGCTGTATGTACATTTTAACTTGCAATTCAGCAGCTGATTCCATGTGCCTTCTTTAGGAGGGGCCAGCAGTTGAATCAAGACTTTAAAGATTGTGAATATGAGACAAACAGAATCCAAAAAGGATTTTTAAAAAGGTTGAAGGTCATGGAACTTTTTGTAACTCCCCCCCCCCTTTTTTTTTTTGCAACTTTTGTGGCTAGCAAAACCTTATTGCACTCCTAATGTTGAAGCACAATGGAGCATTTATTTTGGCACTTATTTTTCAGGGGAGTATAGTACAGTTATTTACTAACCCTTGATTTGTTTATAATGGCTGCCACAAAACTAAACTACATTGATATATGTGTTTGTCACAAAGGCATGAACTTTCTAATGAAAAAAAAAAAAAAAACCACAATGCCCAATCAATGGTTGCTGACCTGTAATAATCACTAAAATATAAGAATGTGATTGGGGTTAACATATGAAATGAGAGGTCTCATGTATAATCATACTGGCAGCATTTATGGCCCAATAAAGAAATCACATTAGACTTGTATTTTCCTAACTGGAAAAGTGCCAAAGCAATGAAAAATACAGTAATTTTTGTTGATGTAAAGCAGGGACACAGGGAAAAAATGTAGACAACATGCTTTGAATTTTATTTGGTCACTGGAACTATTATCAGAATGATTAGGGTAAGGTGCAAAATGTTATTTGGAATAAAACAAATAATGCCACCTCACATTATATTTTGCCAGCTATAGCTGCTGTGTAGTCAATTAAAAAAAAAAGTTTTAAAAACTTGCAGCTTGCAACTTGCAACTCAATATATGTTAGATTTCGGAGTGTGTGGGTCTGATAGGATATAATTCTGAACTTCGGTAGTAATCTTTAATTTGGAACAGTTTCAATTCCAAATTATAGACTGCTCTCACATCTGCCATCATGTAGCCAAATCTGTCTGTAGTTTGAAACTACAAAATGCTACATTTTAACAAGCTTTCCTAATGGCATTTGAAGATAATAAAATGATGGCACCCTCAAAACATTTGGAGCAACTAAAAATAATTCTTCCAGTTAACTCATACTGCAATTGAGTCATGCTGCAGTTAAGGCAGAAATTCTGTTAAGAAACAGAAATTCTCAATTCTGGATGCCCCCCGCCATAGTTTCTTTCTCACCCCATTCCTCCTTCTCAGCACAGGCATCTGCTTTGATGCTAAGATGATACAAATACACACACTCTGGGTTTGTCTAAACAGTGAAAATACTCTGCACGGAATGTGAGGAGAATCCTACCTGTCTTAATGGCATTCTATGTTTCTTTGTCCACGGAGGGGGGCGGCAAAGTGTCAAAAACTCTGCAGTTTTTTAAGACAGTGAGGGGAATGTGCATTCTGCTCATTGGGACAAGTGATTTGATATGAATCGCTTTCCTATAGGAGAGGAAGTGCAAAGCAGATTGTCCAGGCGAGCACAGGGAGTGGGGCTTGCTAACAAGGGAAGCACCCACTGCTGCCATGTTGGATTTTTACTTTAGTGAGTGAGCCCTTAGGCGAGAAAACTGGGTGGTTCTTTTTCTTTCTTTCTTTTTACTTTACTTTTCTTTTTTTCCCTTTCTTTTCTTTTTTTCTTTCTTTTTTCTTTTTTGCTTTTCTGTTAAATCGAAAAATCGCTGTATCATACCTCAGATTTTTTTTTTTAAAAAAAATTCTGTGGTGGCAAATGGAAGTAAGTACAAACACAAGTAAATCACTCATGGCTGCCATCTTGCATGCAAAGCTTATAGTGCAAAAACACCATTAAGACAAGTCACAGCTGCTGCAAAATGCCATTAATGTGAGGTACTCCATTTTTTTATTTTATTTATTATTTTATTTATTTTTTTGGCCTCATATAGACAAGTCCTCTGTATGGACTGAGACACTGGAGGAGACTGTCTACAGAAAGAGTGCCAGGGAAATGGTGATCTTTTCCAAGGAAATAAACACAGCAATAGCAGCATTACAGTTTACCACTATTGTACTAAAACCTACAGTTTTAAAAAAAATTAAACAGGTACGAAGGGAGGAACAGAAGGAGATCATGTATGAATTACAACATATCTGGGGAAGAGTGCGAGAAAGCAAACATCCATCAAGTGAAGCAAAATGTGTTGCCTTTCTACTTTAAAAAGAAGTCAGGAAGATGTTTTGACAGAAAATCAACAAGAAATGTGAACAAACATCAAGAAGCAACATTAAACAGTGCAATATATATCAGTCTCGATTAGCCCTTAGACTCTTCAAAATGCCCTTCACTTTTTGTTGCTGTCTTTCTAATACTTTTTTAATGCAGGGTGGGGGAAATAAATGCATTTGTTTGTAAGCTATCCTGTGGTACCAAACAGATGTCTACTATGCTTCTTGAATCACAGTCTCCCCAGATACCAGGTCATTCCTTCTTTTCCTCACAATAGAAACTAACAATCTCATCCTGGACTTATTATACATATACCCTATTCTTTATTTTTTCTGTTTACTTAGGATGTGTTAGACTTGTCTTTGTGATTTAGGAGATTTTCACATGAGCTATATAGCCCGTGGCAGTAACGGAACAGGGTCGGGAAAGGTTTTCCCTTTCGGACGACGTCCACCCTGTCCCATTCCTATGTTGTGCCTGTTCTGTTTTCTCCCCGTGGTATAGTATTCACGGGGAGAAGTCGTTAATAAGCACCTGGTTCTGTTACTGTTACGGAATCACGGGTGTGTGAATTGGATCCCTTCCCTGTTCTGGAATGACAGGGATGGGGGAGGAGCTCCGTGGCAGGCACTTCCTGCCACGATCTGGACAGCCAGGTAAGTGCCACCCTTCCCACCTCCCTTCCTGGGTTACTTGTATTTTTAATTTATTTTTATTTTTATTCTTTCTTTTGACAGCTGGGGGGGTTAATTTGAATTTCCCTCCTGTTCGTTCTCTCGCGAGAACGATCAGGAGTTCCCCCGGCTGGTCATAAAAGCAGCGTTATGACAGCTGCATTTACAGCTGGCCAGGCAAGGAGGGAGGGGGACCGTTCCTGTTTCAGAATGGAGGTAAGTGTGCAAACATTTACCTCCATTCCATTGCAGGAACGGGAGAGGAGGTGGCAGGACAGAATCGGGGCTTTTAGCCCCCGTGTGAAAATTTCCTTAGAGTCAGAAAAAACATTCTAGCAAAAGTAAAGATTTATGTGAGGGCTTTCCAAAAGCTGCATTCATCTTCAAAAACTTGTTCATTCTACTTCATAGAACTCGTGTTGATTTGATCAGTTTAAGTGTGTCACACTTCTGTGTCTTTGAATCATGTATCAGAAAGGTCAGTTGGATAATACTCCATTACATTGGGAAGACTAGCTTCCATGCATTTAACGTATTCTTTATGGAACCACCCTTGATGTAAACAACAACAAACAATCACCCTAAAACTGAGAAGATTAAGAAACAGAAAAATACTATATGATGGTCAAGCTTTTCACATTTTTATGCAGATATCCTACTTTTGAGCCTGAATGCGTATAATCAGTTTTTCTGTTAAACACTGAGATGTGCTTTTAGATTTGTAAGCAGGTCTCTGTAATGTTCTCACTTGAATTATGAACCAAATTCTCCTTAAACTGCCCCCCACCTCATTCCATGAATAGAGTTTTTTGTGTTGTTGCTGCTGCTGTTGTTGTGAGTTAACCTTCCCTTCCTCCCCTTCCTACTTCCCAAACAAATTGTGAAAGGCGTATTCATGTGAGCAAGGGAACTCTTTGTATTGAATATGTCTTGGTCTTTAATAAAGCACCAGACTGGCATTTGGATGGGATGCCATACTACAAATCTGCTTTTGTTTCCATTTTCTGTGCTCCTAAATCCCTTCATTGAGGAAATAGTTACATGTTAAGCTAGCAGTTATTATATCCTCATTTTCTTTGCTGCTTGACTAATAGGTAAATTTGGAGATGTGTACTGTAATACAAAAACATTCATTTTTACTCTTAAATGGCCACCAAGTTGTTCATCTTTAGCAGAATCGCTCAGTATGCCTATTTCTAAATTGATTTTTTAAAGGAAGGTTACAACACCTTGAGAAGGAATTGATGCAGTGTTATTTATGTAATAACTGTGCAATTAATTCAGGGAAAAAACCTGATAAACATTTAATCATAACAAAGGAAACTAGCTGTTTCCCATTATATCTGCTTTGTTAAGACCTGGCAATGTGTCAAAGTAAATTTTCCATTAGTAAGTACATAGTCAAGTTACCCAACCACATAAAGGATTACCTACCATCTATGTAGTACTTCAGTAGATCACTGCTAGCCTCTTCTTTCTTTCTCATCCTGATGTTCATGTCACCCCTCTCCTTTACTGGCATCTTTACAGCTTTCTACTTCCTGCCCTCTAACCATGGGGGGTGGGCTCGTATATCAACATAGTGAACACTATAAGAAAACTAAAATGTTTAGGTACAAGTGGTCACCTATCTCATACCATTAGAAAAAACTATTTGTCATTGTATGGAAAATGTCCATCTCTCCTTGTAGTCTCCCTCTCTCCACTCTGATGGAGGTTATTATCAAGTGTACCTATGCTAGACAGTCACAGAAGTTTCATTCCCCTTTAACTAGAATAGCTTTATCTTACATAATCCTTCCTGCATTTCATACTGATAGTTAGAATTCACTACTAGAGAAGTCTACTGTAGTTCTTTGAAGCACATCACTAATATTCTTCTGCCAAAAGTTCTAAGTGCCTCACAAACTACAAATCTCTGGATTCATAGGATGGAGCCATGACCATTAAAAGTGGAATACAACTGCTATAACTGTGTATGATACATTAGTTTCCTTTTTCATCTTTATCCCTCTCTTCCCCTGTGGCTTATGGTCATGCTGCTCACTAGAATTGGAACAGCATCATTTGCTGAGGCTTTCACATCACTCTGTCATTACATCTGAGGAAGTGGATTGATATCCATGCAAGCTCATGCTAAAATATAAATCAGTTATCAGATCCATCAAATATGGTATCATAGTGATGCCTAATGATCGCAAAAGGGCACACATACCATATGACATCATCCTTTCGCAATCATGTGCTGTCAAAAAGTCATTCCTTTTTATTGATGGCCCAAGCTGTCAATAGATCTCCCATTCCACTTTGTGGCTGGCATTGCTGGTGTTTGAATCCTCATGCCGTTGTGCTCAGTGACAGCATCAGTTGTCAGAACACTTCCGGTTGAGATTGGGACAGCCAGGTAGGGGATTTTCCTTCCTGGTTTACTTATAATTTTTAAAATGTGTTTCTGTGCTTGTGTGTACACTTTACATCTTTCTCTTGCTTAGTTTTTTGAATTTTCCATGCTTGCATCTTCTAGCGAGAATCAGCGAGATATCAACCCTGGAAGTAAACGGAGCTCCGTTTGTGCTTCGTTTATCTGGGGATGCCTCATTGACACTGCTAAAGGTAGGTCTGGTAGGGGGGGTTCTTTTGCCAGCATAAAAATGCCACAAAATATGCCGGCAAAAGAACATTAAGGGGAAATAATCTGATAAAGTCCTTTGTTTTAAAGGTGCTGCCAGATTCCTATTTTTTCTCCCTGTCTTTTTTTCTATTTTGCTCACAAGACCTCCAAACTGTTCAAATTTTGCCTCAAAACCCACTTAATTTCCCTATTCTCTACTCCAGTTTTATCATCTATCCCACATTATTTCACTTTTGTTACAATATCATGATTTTTCACGCTACACTATCTAATACAGATTGTATGAATTTTGGATAGGTATTGTGTCTTTCTGTGAAGAAATAACAAGAACAGTAAGGAATTCAATAGTGTTGCAAAATGAATATTACACTAAAGTATTCTGAGATCAAATACATAAAATTACATTTAGCAACAAGGTGGTGCCTCTTATAGAATGGTTTTTAAGTAAAACTGGAAAGGGAGAAAACTTTACCACTCCCTGCAACCCCCATCTATGTACTCCAAAAATCTACTGCAAAGGACTGGGAAGCTCCATGAGCTGGTTTCTGAACAGCACAGAAGGCTTCATGGAACAGGGGAGTGGTGTGAAAATAATGGAAAGCGGTTCCACTGGATGCTTGAGAGGCATCAGATTTAGCTGTAATAACTACAATCCCTTCTCTCTGCTTAAAGGTAGAGCATGGGGGCTTTGCTGTAGCCTTGTTTGCAGTGTTGTAAATGGGGTTCCAGATCACATGGAAACATAGAATGATAATACATTGTAATACATCATTTTTTTTAAATCACAGAAATTCTCCCATCTCACCAAATCTTTCTTAATTTAATTCCATATCTTAGCATAATTATTCTGAAACAATGAAGAGTTCAGGGTTTTTTGTGGGGGGGGGTTTCTGGACTGTGATACCATGTTCTGGAAGAATTTGTTCCTGGTGTTTTGCCTGCATCTGTGGCTGACGTCTTCAGAGAATGGTGGCATAGGGTGTGTGTGGGGGTTTATATACTGTGAGTCCCTGTTGGAGAAGATATATACCTTTGTGTATTTGGATGGCTAGTTCATGGGGGAAAATATGCAAGGAGGATTAGTGTCTATTTAGCTAATGGTCCATTGTCTGCTGGGAATCCCCCTGTCCCTGGGTGGAGTTCATTTGCATGTGTTGAAAAACCTATGAATGCTGACAGTGAAAGCCGTCGACTTTCAATGATATGTTGGAAGGGACCAGCAGGGCCATCTAGTTCAACCCCTACCATGCAGGATACACCATCAAAGTACTCCTGACATATAGTCATCCAACCTCTGTTTAAAGACCTCCAAAGAAGGAGAATCCTCCCCCCTCTGAGGCAGTCTAGTCCACTGTGAACAGCTCTTCATGTCAGGAAGTTCTTCCTAATGTTTAGGCAGCATCTCCTTTCTTGTAATTTGAATCCATTGGTTCATGTTCTAGTCTCAGATGCAGTTGAAAACAAACTTGCTTGATCTTCAATATGGCATTCATTCAAATATTTAAAAACAGCAATCATATAATCTCTTGGTCTTTTCTTTTCCATGCTAAACATTCCCAGTTCCCTAAGCTATTCCTTATATGAGTTGGTTTCTAGGAGATTTTCAGACGCGATTTTCGACAGGATATATTCCAAAATAGCTCCGTTGCTGTCGTGCGGCAGGGGAGCAGTTTTGGACGACAAACTCCTCCGTGTCACTTCCGTGACAGAATGGAGGAAACCGCATCGTATTTCACTCACGGGCAACAATCGTGAATGAAATATGACGCGGTTTCCTTCATTCTGTCATGGAAGAGACATGGAGGGGTTCAGTAGAGGGACGTCGTCGTCTGAAACTGCTCCCCTGCCGCGCGGCAGCAATGGAGCTGTTTTGGAATATATCCTGCCGAAAATCGCATCTGAAAATCTCCCAGACTCATTACTATCTTGGTCACCCTCCTCTGAACATGTTTCACTCTTTCAATATCCTTTTTGAATTGTGGTGCTCAGAACTGGACACAGTACTCCAGGTGAAGTTTGACCAAAGATGAGTAGAGTAGTACTATGGACTTTATCATACACAGCAAAAACCATGTCAGAAGAATGCTACCAAAACAGAAACGGGCATCATTACCAGATGATGTTGTCCTTCAGCTGTTCCGAGGGTGTACTGCAGATGTGAATAAGGCATCCCTTTTTATTGATGGCTTAACCCATTAATAAAAAAGGGACACTTTATTCACACCTGTGCTCTGGCCCCGGAATGGCTGAAGGATGCAGGCCTCTGGTAATGTCACCCTTTATGTTTTTGTATCATTCTTCTGATGTGGTTGGGGACACGGTTTTGTGCTGTGTTTCCCCGCATCTAATAAAGTCCTATTACATCCCTTTATCTGGACACTATACTTCTGTTGATGCAACCCAGAATTGCATTGGCCTTTCTAACAGCTGCATCACATTGTTGATTCATATTAAGCTAGCAGTCTACTAAGGAGATTTTCACATGTGTAAAGTATTCCCAATGCAGATTGGGACAGACTTGTTTCTGTCCTGGAAGCAGCGCCGTGTTTCGCACGCTCACTTACCTCTCCCAATCTCCTGTCATCATCACTCTGTGCTCATTCCATTTCCCTCCCTATACCTTCTGGGATTTTTTTATTAACGAGGGTTTGTTGTTAATAAAAAATCACGGAAGGTATGGGGGGGGGGAATGGAACGAGCACAGAGTGATGATGATGGGAGATCGGGAGAGGGAAGTGGGCATGCGAAATGTGGCGCTACTTCTGGGACAGAAACAATTCTGTCCCGATCTGCATTGGGAATACTTTATGCGTGTGAAAATCTCCTAAGACCCCTTTTCATATGTAGTGTTGTCAAGCCAGGTGTCACACATTCCATATTTGTACACTTCATTTTTCTTGTCTAAGTATAATATCTTACATTTATCCTTCTTGAAATTCAATCCATTAGGTTTTGCAAAACTCCAATCTATTAAGGTAATTTTGAAGTTCGATTCTGTCCCCTATGGTATTAGTTATCCCCCTAATTTGATACCATCTGCAAATTTAGTAAGTGTGCTCTCTATTCCATCATCCAAGTCATCAATACATTTGTTGAACAACAATGGGCTCAGACCAGACCCCATGGCACTCCATCAGTAACTTCTGTCCAGGATGATGAGGGAGCACTGATGACAGACTGAACACAAAGTATTCTTTGGGTTCAGTCCTTCAGCAGATACAAATCCACCTAACAGTAGCACTGTCTAGCTCACATTTGACCAGCTTGTTTGTAAGAATATCATGGGGTACCCTGTCAAAAGCTTTACTTAAAATCAAGATATGCTACACCCAGAGCATTCTTTTGATCAACCAAGTGTGTGACTATCAAAAAAAGGAGAGAAGATGAGTCTGACATGACTTGTTTTGGAAAAACCCATGCTGCCTTTTAATAATTAGTTTTCCTTTCTAAGTGCTCACAAATTGTCAGTTTAATGATCTGCTCTAGAATCTTTCCCAGTATCAACATCAAGCTGACTGGGCAATAGTTGTTTAGATCCTCTTTCTGAAGACGAGGCAATATTTGACCTTCTCCAGTCTGCTGGGACCTCTCCTATTCTGCAAGAATTCTCAAAGACCATTCGTCAGTAGTTCTGAGATTACATCTGCAAGTTCCTTAAGTATGCTGAGATGCAGTTCATCAGGCCCTGGGAACTTGAATTCATCCAGAGTAGCAAGGAATTCTCCTAGTACCTCATTACCTATGCTAGGCTGCAGTCCCCTTGCTGGATCGTTTGCTCTGTTTTCACCAGATTGAATACTGTTTTTCTTTTGGGAGAAGACTAAGGGCTTGTCTAGATGGGCTATTTACCCTGTCTTGTCCCTTGTCTTGTAGCCTTGTCTTGTAGCCTTGTCCCTTGTCTTGTAGCCTTGCAGTCCATATGATGCAGGGCATTTGCCCCGTTTTGCCCCCAGGAAGTCTTGATGACATTCGGGGCAAAGATGGGGGGAAGATGGGATAAAACCCATTAAAACATTAATATTGCTGGGAAAACCCACTTCATGTAGGAAAACCCAGCTCAGGCCCCATGGTAATGCAGGAGTTCATACCTGCATGCTGGTCTGTTTTTGCCACTGCTGCCACTGGTCTCTCCCTGAAGTAGGCCCTCAGTATGTGATCAAGACCCTCTGCTTTTGACCAGCCTTGATCACATGCTGAGGGCTTCCTTCCTGGCTTCAGAGAGACACGAGTGGCAGTGGCGATAGTGGTGGCTGCAGATACAGGCCAGCATACAGGTATGGACTTCTGCCCATTTCGTGTAGGTAATGGCAGGGGAGGGCAAGTCTGATCCAGGGCCAGAATACACTGGTGGGAAGACAGCATATTCTGGCAGGTCTAGACAAACCCTGAGACACAGAAAGTGTTGAGCAGCTCTCCCTTTTCTCTGTCCCCTACTAGCCTTTCACCATCTACCCCCCCCCCAGCAGCGGCCCTACTATTTCATTCTTCTTCCTCTTGCTCAGAATATAGCCAAAAAAGCCCTTTTTATTATTTTAAACCTCTCAATGAAGCCTGAGTGCATTCTGAGCTTTAGTTTTTCAGACTTTCTCCCTACATCTGCTGACTGTGTGTTTGTATTCCTCTTTAGTGATATTCCCCTTCTTTCATTTCTTATGCATATCCTTTTTGAATTTCATCTGAAAGTTCTTTATACATCTACTTTGGTTTCCTCAGACACTTCTCACTATTCTTCCTCATTGGAATTATCTGTGCATGGCTCTTTACATATATGTCGGCTTCCTGTATCAAATATCCATGTTCAAAGCCTACAAACTCAGACACTACCACCCCACTATGGGTGTCATGCCAAGAGGGGGGTGGCTCTGATCTACATGATACCATGGTCCTGCTGCCTCTTCTATCAATGCAGTTCTTCCTGTGTGTAATGCTTGAAGCATGTCTATGGAATTAAGAGGATGTCAGAGAAGTTCTCATCCACCAGCAGTCACAGTCCCAGTCACCACTATGGAAGAGCTTTGGTCTATGGAAGACCAGTGTGCAATGGCATATCGGCCATCTGCAATGCCAATCCCAGCTTGTGCTTATACTACTAATATATAGTTTTTGTAAACCCCAAGTAGTTTTCTAACATATATGTTTTCAATATGATGTAGTAGCCTATGCAATCAAAATGGCAATGGGATTGTAAAAAAATAATGTCAGCTTTAGAGAGCCTTCTGGGAAGCTTCACATTAATGCTGTAGAACAGTTTTATAGTCTTTTGCCACTACCAATAGAATAAATTTAGCATTATGGCAAAAACATGTTTGTGACAAGTAAATCTGCAAGGAAGCTACCAGCATCATCTGTGTAATCTGTCTACCATTTTATGCTGCTCTGAACTAAAAGGCTTTTGTGAAACACTTTGGGCCAGCACTCAAAGCAACCTCCCATCAATAAGCAAGTTTCCCTTTCTCGATGAAATGTCTACTATTGAATGGTTTCACGGAAAATATCTTTTTCTTACAGTTTATTTGGTGAAAAGGATTTGTAAAGTAGAGGCCTTCTAAATTGCCCATCTCCACAACAGTTTGGCAACAAACTGATTGGTTTCCCCCCCCTGAAACATAAACATATATATTTTGATACGTTTAAAATTTTATACTAAGTTATTTTGCAGGGGCGAAATGAGAAGCGTGAATCATGTGCATCCCACCAGAAGTTTTTGAACTGCATTTCCCAGTATTCTCCTCCATTACTCTCTCTGACTTTTCTTTGCTCATCCCCCACTTTCTGCAGGCACGCTGATAACTAAAAAGGCCAATCCGAGATAAACAAGTCCAGTTGCAGAAAGCACAGCAGAAGGTCTCCTTGGGTGATGTTTCCTTAGCTGTGTTGGCTAAGAATGCTGGGAGTTGCAGTTCAACAACATCTGGAGGGCCTCATTATTCCCATCTCTGGGTTAAATCCATTTGCTAGTCCTAACTAAAATAAATTCAGTGAACCTATGGGGCTTACATAAGTGGTGACTTAGCATTCACCAGTTGATTCAATGGGCCTGTTTTTTTGTTAGAATTAGCAACTGCATTTAGCCCCTTATTTGTAGATACTCTTTAGATAGTTTTGACAACAATGAAACTACAAAAAGTCAAAGTAGTCAATACATTTTTTAAAGTATCCCAATTATGCAGGATTCTAAATTGTAAAGAAACCTGATGGAAAAAATAATGTTTCTGACTGCAGAAGCAACCCTTCCAATATGTGGAGTGCTAGAGGGACATGTGGCATGGTAGCCATAGATGGACAGTATTAATGGATTCATCCCAGCCATTCGGCTTATAATAATTCTAATTATATGTGTGTGTTGCAGCAGGAAGGTCATTTATGAGCATGGCTTCAGTTTCACTGGTAGATAATAGATATGCAGTAGTGAAATTAAGTAGTTAAGTAGTTAAAAGAAGATAATGGTCACATCGGAAAGTAGTTCAGGTAGTTAAAAGATGATAATGGTCTGAAGCTAACACAGGACAATGGCAGCTGTCCTTAGCTGATGTCTCCCAAACCTTTTCACTTTCAAGACAAATTCAAGTCCTTAGTGCTTCTTAATAAAGCCTTATTGAGACTTACAGGTGGTGTATTTTTGAGGTATGAAGTTTCCATTGGAGGTTAACATTAAATTATAGTTAAGAATGTGAACTATCATCTAGAAAGGTCTCAGTTCCACTAGATAGTCTTTAATGAGGCACTAATCCTGCTTGCGTGATTTCCAGAGGTCTAGAGACCACATACATCCTCTCAGACCCCCTTTATCCCCCGCCTCATAGCTGCAATTTTTGCCACAGAATAACCCATCAGTGTCTAGGGTGCATAATTGTCCATTTCCCACTATTCCTTCCATTTTCATTACCTATTTAAGACCCATGACAGGACTTTTTTTAAAAAAAAAATGGAACTAATTGGACAAACATTTCAATTTGAAGAAAGACTCTAATAGGCCTAAAACAGTTGTGGAGGAAGGGGGGAAATGGCTCATAAATCCCCTGAAAGGGCACAATTATGCATTTGGGGATAATGAGTAGGTTTCCAGGGTCTTGGGAGGCCACAGTAGCCACCCTGTGTTGTATTAGAGGCCTGGAGTTTTGTGGAGTAAGAATGTAGGCTTGTCAGATACTCAAAAATTGTAGGCTGTATCATTCCATATTTCCAAGTGTTTTGCTTTCCACAGACATACAATAGAAAATGTGGGATGGACTATTCATATTTTGTATAGGACAATCTAAACACCTAGCCTGGATCAAGGAATGGAACTGCTGCGGACAGTACAGCCAATTGGCTACACACTTCTCCTAGCCCTCCACTAATCTCTTAAAGTGAAACCTATCTAAGCTATAATAAAGGGCTTATTATCAGAATAATTTATATAATGTATTCAGTGTGACTGAAATGTACTAATGACAAAGCCATTTTTACTGTAGGGGTCAGACAAAATGACCAAATTTTATGGTTCTATTATTTTTCTTTTCTCCCCCCCCCCTCCTTTTCCTCTTGTGACATTTCTCTCTTTTACTTATAATTTTTAAAGCTTCCAGCCTTGGCAGTGGTGTTAGTGGTTCAGGAACAGCAGTGGGCATGCTAATGTGGAGTTCCTAGTCTTCTTCTCACAAACAAGCCAGGAATACAAATGACAGTGACAACAGCCAGCCTTCCACTACTGATGCCATGGTGTGGAGGCAGAAGACATAGTTTAAAAACTATAAATCAAGTAGGGGGGGGGAGAAAAAGGGGAGAAGAAAGAAACTTCAAAGAAAACACACCTGCTGTGGTCACAATATAATTTCCCGTTTGCTCTCCTTCCACTTTTGGGAGCCACATTGTTTTCCCTTTTTCCTTCTCTTTTTCATCTGAGGTTTCAGTGCAATTCCTGCCCACACACACACTAGAAATTTCAGAAATGATACAAAAGACCTTATGGAGATTTGGTGTATAGCAAGAATGGGGTATGCCTGGCTCTCCAGATGTGGTCAGACTGGTATGTTCATTAGTAACATCTGATGAGAGTTATAGGCCTTAATCCTATAATTAGTCCCAAACTCAGAAGAGATTGGGGGAGCCATTCTCAACCAGAGTGCTCTAGTAACTCACTAGACTACTAGTTCAAGAATTCCATAACATGGAGACATTTCTGTTAAAGTGGAATGATAGCACTAAAATGCTATAGTGTGAATGGATCACAGGATCCCATGTTGGATTGGGACTTGAGAGATAGACATAGACATAGACACAGAATCATAGAGTTGGAAGAGACCTCAAGGGCCATCCAGTCCAACCCCCTGGCATGCAGGAATACACAATCAAATCATTCCTGACAGATGGCAATCCAGCCTCTGTTTAAAAACCTCCAAAGAAGGAGACTCCACAACATGCAGGCAGCAATGGATTCAACTGCAAAACAGCTCTTACTGTCAGAAAGTTCTTCCTAATGTTTATGTGGAATCTCTTTTCCTGTAGTTTGAACCCATAGCTCGGTGTCCTAGTCTCTGGAACAGCAGAAAAACAAGCCTGCTCCATCCTCAGCATGACATCCCTTTAAATATTTAAACATGGCTATCATGTCCCCTCATCACTTTCTCTTCTCCAGACTAAACATGCCCAGCTCCCTAAGCCACTCCTCATAGGACATAATGGCTTCCAGTCCTCCCACCATCCTGGTCGCCCTCCTCTGGACATGTTCCAGCTTCTCAGTATCCTTCCTGAATCGTGGTGCCCTAAACGACATCAGACAAGGAGATAAAGTAAAAACAAAACATTTAACATTTAACACACTAAAAAACAATGCAAGCCATTACAAAACATTGATCTTTTAGTTCCCTTTCCTCTCCCACCACCCCCATATGAAATTGACTTCCCACCTCTCTCTGGTTGCTTTATAAATTTTTATAATGTTTCTCTTCCCTTTCCGTATATTTATTCTTTATGACCCTTTTTATACAATTGCTTCTTAATTATTTATCAATTTTTCTATATTAGCATCTGTGTTGTTAAAAATTATATTTATCTCTCTCAGATCACATTTTATATCAACTAGTAATAATAATAATAATAATAAACTGATAATTAGTAATTAATAATTAACTAATATTAATCAACTAATAGTTAATGTTTGACTGAATAATATATTAAATGTCAAACCCCATAACAGTACCATCTCCATTTTCTTTTTTAATATATTTTATAAATGGTTCCCATGTTTTTATAACTGCCTGGCTCCCGGTGATGGGTTGACGACGTGACCTCCTGGGCACCTAGGCAATATCAAAACCCATATCAAAAGTTGGCCTACTCCTATAACAACACACCCACATGCAAATTCCCTGTCCTCCTCACAACCCACTCCTGCCACTCAATCGGCATCTACACCCCCAGCTTCACAAGGGCCCTCCCTCCTCTCACTCCCTCAGCCAATCACCACCCACATGTAAAAAAAATGCAACACCCTTTTTCCTAAAATAACACCATGTAACCGTGTGAAAGGAACACTGCCACTCCAAACTCCATGCTGCAACCACCACTTGAATCAAGATTCTAGTCTCCATTGAACCATGAGGTTCACTAGATGGTCTTGGGCCAGTCACTCTCAGAGTTGTGTGAAGATAAGTATGGATGAAAGGTGCAATAGAATTTTGAATAACACCTTCTGGTCACCCACATGCTTCCTATTCATGGTCTGTAGGATGCAGCCACACTATGCAAATACTCCAGTTTGAAGCTGGAGTATTTGCCATGGCTCCTTCCTATGGAATCCTGGGATTTGTGGCTTGGTGAGGCACCAGCCTACTTGGGCAGAGAAGGCTAAAGACTTTGTAAAACTACAAATCCCAGGATTCCATATGAAGGAGCCATGGCAAATAATCCAGCTTCAAAGTAGATTATTTGTTCAGTGTGGATTAGGCTGTAGACTGTAATATGGAACTCCCTGTTCATTAACATCAACTGTCATGTAACTCTTCAATGAAAAAGACACATGCATGGTGTCACCACTGCAATTATTCAGATCAATGTTTCTTAACCTGTTGTCCACAGACCCAAGGAGATCCGCTGTGCCCTCACAGGGGGTCCACGAAGGCTTGAAGGCTGCTCAGCCCACATCCTCTCCACAGTGGAGCATTCATATGACAGGAGCCAAGACAGAGGCTGGCTGACTTGGTCTGTGTATTGCCATTCAATCTAATCCAGCCACAAACTTGCAGGAACAAGCAAGAGAAAAGTTTTCCCTTCCCATCCAATGCCTCTGAGGGAATGTTTAATGGATGGTGTATCATCATCATCAATCATCATCATAGAATCATAGAATCATAGAATTGCAGAGTTGGAAGAGACCACAAGGACCATCCAGTCCAACCCCCTGCCATGCAGGAAATCACGATCAAAGCATCCCTGACAGATGGGCATCCAGCCTCTTTTTAAAGACCTCCAAGGAAGGAGACCCCACCACACTCCGAGGAAGTGTGTTCCACTGCCGAACAGCTCTTACCGTCAAAAAGTTCCTCCTAATGTTGGGGTGGAATCTCTGTTCCTGGAGCTTGCATCCATTGCTCCGTGTTCCAATCTCTGGAGCAGCAGAAAACAAGCTTGCTCCATCCTCAACGTGACACCCCTTCAAATACTTAAACAGGGCTATCATATCGCCTCTTAACCATCTTTTTTCCAGGCTAAACATACCCAGCTCCCTAAGTCTCACCTCATAAGGCATCATTTCCAGACCTTTCACCATTTTAGTTGACCTTCTCTGGACACGCTCCAATTTGTCAATATCCTTTTTGAATTGTGGTGCCCAGAACTGGACACAGTATTCTAGGTGAGGTCCTGACCAAGGCAGAATAGAATGGCACTATTACTTCCCTTGATCTGGACACTATATGTCTATTGATACAGCCCAAAATCGCATTGGCCTTTTTAGCTGCCGCATCACACTGTTGGCTCATGTTCAACTTGTGGTCTACTAGGACTCCTAGATCCATTTCGCATGTAGGAGATTTTCAGACAGGCAAAAATCTCCCCTTGCCGCGCGAGCAGCCTCCCGAAACTGCTGCGCGGCAAGGGTCTTTTTCGGACCGCGCTGTGCCTGTGGCGAAACCGTCCGTGTCACTTCCGTGAAGCTTGGGACGGCTCCGCGCCATATTTCAATCACGGAGGCTGCCCGTGCTTGAAATATAATAATAATAATAATAAAATTTATTTATACCCCGCCCCTCTGTTAAAACAATCGGGGCGGCTTACAGAATTTAAAATACAATACAAATAAAATCCCTAAACACCCCCACTCCCACCCTCCCCCATAAAAAAACATTAAACAAATATAAATTAAAAACAACTAATCTAAAATCACATTTAAAACTATAAATACAATAAAATATAATAAATGGCCAGCAGCCTAGAAGAGGCCAGGATCCCCTGAGGCCGGGATCTAATTAGGAAAGGCCTGCCGAAAGAGATCCGTCTTTAGTGCTTTTTTAAAGCCACTCAGGCTCGTTATCTGACGGATCTCATTCGGCAGGTCATTCCACAATTTGGGGGCGACTACCGAAAAGGCCCTCTGGGAGGTTGCAGACAGCCTAGATTTTTGTGGCTGAAGCAAATTCCTCCCAGAGGACCGGAGTGCGCGGGGAGGATTGTATGGGAGGAGGCGGTTCCGGAGATAAGTTGGACCCAAGCCATTTAGGGCTTTAAAGGTAATAACCAACACCTTATACTGGGCCCGGAAACTGATTGGCAGCCAGTGGAGAGATTTTAGTACTGGAGTTATATGGTCTCTCCGAGATGTTCCTGAGACCACTCTGGCTGCCATATTTTGTACCAACTGAAGTTTCCGGACCAAGCATGAGGGCAGCCCCATGTAGAGCGCATTGCAGAAATCTAGACGGGAGGTTACCAGCGCGTGCACCACAGTCTCGAGGTCCCTTACTTCCAGGAAATGGCGCAGCTGGCGTATCAGCCGAAGCTGATAACAGGCGCTCCTGACTGTCGCATTCACTTGACTCGTCATCTGAAGCGATGAATCAAGGAGCACCCCCAGACTGCGAACACAGTCCTTAACGGAGAGTGTGACCCCGTCCAGGACTGGAGGTTGCAACCCAACTCCTGGTTTGGGGGCCGCTACCGTGAGCACCTCCGTTTTATCTGGATTTAATCTCAATCTGTTTTTCCTCATCCAGCCCATTACTGCTTTAAGACAATCATTAAGAGGAGAGACGCCATCGGAATTCGAGGCCGATGATCGGGGCAAGGAGAAATAGATCTGGGTGTCATCAGCGTACTGATAACACCCAGCCCCATAACTGCGAATAATCTCACCCAGCGGCTTCATATAAATGTTAAACAGCATCGGGGACAGGATGGCACCCTGTGGAACACCACAAGTAAGCTCCTTTCTGCTGGAGCAGCTGTCCCCGAGCAACACCCTCTGGGACCTGCCCGAGAGGAAGGACCGGAACCACTGGAGCGCAGTGCCTCCGATTCCTAACCCCCTCAAGCGATCCAAGAGGATGCTATGATCTATTGTATCGAAAGCCGCTGAGAGGTCCAGAAGCACCAACAGGGTCACACTACCCCTGTCAATGCTTAGACGCAGGTCATCAGTCAAGGCAACCATGGCAGTCTCAACTCCAAATCCCGTCCTAAAGCCAGTTTGAAATGGGTCTAGATAATCGGTTTCATCCAAAACCACTTGGAGTTGAAGCGCAACTGCCCTCTCGATCACTTTGCTCAAGAATGGTAACATAGAAACCGGCCTATAGTTGTTCATGTCCAGGGGGTCAAGGGAAGATTTTTTCAGGAGCGGCCTAACGGCTGCTTCCTTTAAACAAGATGGAACACATCCTTCTCTGAGGGATGCATTGATGATGTCCTTAAGGAACATCATCAAGGCAGTCCCCCCCTGGATGGCCAGCCATGAAGGGCAAGGATCGAGAGGGCAGGTTGTCTTCCTAACCCTACCAAGTAGCTTGTCCACGTCCTCAGTACTCACAGATTGAAATTGATCCAGTAAACTGACATCAACGGAGTTGCTGGACACCTCGTCAATTGTTTCTGCCAAATTACTGGTATCTAAGTCGGCTCTTATCTGAGAGATTTTATCTGCAAAGAAATTGTTAAACGCGTCACAGCAGGCCGTCGTTGGGTTAAGCAACGGGTTCTGCGCAGGAATAACCTGCGTCATCTCCCTTACCACCCTAAACAGCTCTGCTGGACGGGACTCTGCAGACGCAATACGTGCAGAGGAGAAGGATCGCCGTGCTGCACGTATTGCCTCTCGATAGGACCAAAGAAAGTTCCTATGACGAGTCCTGTCGGATAAGAGTCGAGTTTTCCGCCAGTTGCGCTCTAGTCGTTGTCCAACCCGCTTCATTTTCCTAAGCTCTGCTGTATACCATGGCTTACGGTTTGAAGCGGGTTGGAAAGGACGCTTGGGAGCGATCGTGTCGATAGCCTTGGTAAGATCGTTGTTCCAGGTATTAACCAAAGTTTCGACAGGGTCACCGGCGTTACCAACCATTAAACCCTCCAAGGCTTTCTGGAATCCTATTGGTTCCATTAGCCTTCGAGGGCGGACCATTCTAATAGGTCCACCACCCCCGGTGGGGCAGACAGTGGCTCTTAGTTCAGTCTTGACCAGGAAATGATCCGTCCATGACAATGCGGTGGTTTTTATAACCTCCGCCCACGGATATTCCTGTTCCGTGCTGAAGACCGCATCGAGGGTATGACCCGCACAATGTGTGGGCCCGATGACCATTTGGGATAGGCCCATGTTTGTCATGGTTTCCATGAACTCCCGAGCTGCACCAGTCAAATTTGTCAAGCTGTTCTCAAGTGGAATGTTGAAGTCCCCCAAAACTAAAAGTCTGGGAGACTCCAAGAGCAACTCTGAGACCAGCTGTGTCAGCTCGGTTAGGGAGTCTGCTAGACAACGGGGTGGTCGGTATACTAGCAGAATCCCCAAACTATCCCTGGTCCTCAGGCTAAGGTACATACACTCAAAGTGGACTGTGTTTCGGACAGGTATCCTGGTCAAGGTCAGATTGTTCTTATAAACCAGAGCCACTCCGCCCCCCCGCCCACTTCCCCTCACCTGCTCACTGACAGAATACCCGGCTGGGAGGGCCTGCGCCCATGTGACAGCGCTATCCTCTCCCAGCCAGGTTTCTGTGAAGCAAGCCAGGTCGGCATCCTCATCCAAAAGTAGATCGTAAATAATATGAGTTTTATTCTTAACCGACCTGGCATTGCAGAGGAGCAAAGTAAGGTTCTGTGGAATGTTTGGTACACTCTCCAATCCATTCCGGGAAACAGGGTGAACTGAAGGTGGGATAGCTAACAAACAGCGATCCCGCCTTCTTTTGTACCATCTGTTCACTCTGTTCCGACCATACCTCCCTTTCCCCAGCACAACTCCAATTTCCGCCCCCACTCCATCCCCGGCCTCAGCTGACGCCAATTGCAAGCTTGGAGTCCCTCTGGCTGCTGGCTGGTGTTCCTGAGGGGTGTGGGAGTGGCTTAAAATGCCAGCCACTCCTGGCTACGCCCCCTCCTGCTGCTGCTCTGCTTCCAGAAGTCCTCAGGGCCCTCCACAGCCCTCTGGCCCGGTGGAATGGGGAGAAGAGGCTGCTTCCGGCTTAGAGTCCCTCTGGCTGCTGGCTGGTGTTCCTGAGGGGTGTGGGAGTGGCTTAAAACGCCAGCCACTGCTGGCCACGCCCCCTCCTGCTGCTGCTCTGCTTCCAGAAGTCCTCAGGGCCCTCCACAGCCCTCTGGCCCGGTGGAATGGGGAGAAGAGGCTGCTTCCGGCTTAGAGTCCCTCTGGCTGCTGGCTGGTGTTCCTGAGGGGTGTGGGAGTGGCTTAAAACGCCAGCCACTTCTGGCCACGCCCCCTCCTGCTGCTGCTCTGCTTCCAGAAGTCCTCAGGGCCCTCCACAGCCCTCTGGCCCAGTGGAATGGGGAGAAGAGGCTGCTTCCGGCTTAGAGTCCCTCTGGCTGCTGGCTGGTGTTCCTGAGGGGTGTGGGAGTGGCTTAAAACGCCAGCCACTTCTGGCCACGCCCCCTCCTGCTGCTGCTCTGCTTCCAGAAGTCCTCAGGGCCCTCCACAGCCCTCTGGCCCGGTGGAATGGGGAGAAGAGGCTGCTTCCGGCTTAGAGTCCCTCTGGCTGCTGGCTGGTGTTCCTGAGGGGTGTGGGAGTGGCTTAAAATGCCAGCCACTCCTGGCCACGCCCCCTCCTGCTGCTGCTCTGCTTCCAGAAGTCCTCAGGGCCCTCCACAGCCCTCTGGCCCGGTGGAATGGGGAGAAGAGGCTGCTTCAGGCTTGGAGTCCCTCTGGCTGCTGGCTGGTGTTCCTGAGGGGTGTGGGAGTGGCTTAAAACACCAGCCACTCCTGGCCACGCCCCCTCCTGCTGCTGCTCTGCTTCCAGAAGTCCTCAGGGCCCTCCACAGCCCTCTGGCCCGGTGGAATGGGGAGAAGAGGCTGCTTCAGGCTTGGAGTCCCTCTGGCTGCTGGCTGGTGTTCCTGAGGGGTGTGGGAGTGGCTTAAAATGCCAGCCACTCCTGGCCACGCCCCCTCCTGCTGCTGCTCTGCTTCCAGAAGTCCTCAGGGCCCTCCACAGCCCTCTGGCCCGGTGGAATGGGGAGAAGAGGCTGCTTCCGGCTTAGAGTCCCTCTGGCTGCTGGCTGGTGTTCCTGAGGGGTGTGGGAGTGGCTTAAAATGCCAGCCACTCCTGGCCACGCCCCCTCCTGCTGCTGCTCTGCTTCCAGAAGTCCTCAGGGCCCTCCACAGCCCTCTGGCCCGGTGGAATGGGGAGAAGAGGCTGCTTCCGGCTTAGAGTCCCTCTGGCTGCTGGCTGGTGTTCCTGAGGGGTGTGGGAGTGGCTTAAAATGCCAGCCACTCCTGGCCACGCCCCCTCCTGCTGCTGCTCTGCTTCCAGAAGTCCTCAGGGCCCTCCACAGCCCTCTGGCCCGGTGGAATGGGGAGAAGAGGCTGCTTCAGGCTTGGAGTCCCTCTGGCTGCTGGCTGGTGACGCGGAGCCGTCCCAAGCTTCACGGAAGTGACACGGACGGTTTCGCCACAGGCACAGCGCGGTCCGAAAAAGACCCTTGCCGCGCAGCAGTTTCGGGAGGCTGCTCGCGCGGCAAGGGGAGATTTTTGCCTGTCTGAAAATCTCCGTAGTCTCATTCAGCCAGGTCTCCCCCATCCTATATCTATGCATTTCATTTTTTCGCCCTAAGTGCAGTACATTACATTTCGCCGTATTGAATTTCATTTTGTTAGCTTTGGCCCAGCTCTCCAGTTTATCCAGGTCATTTTTAATTTTAATCCTGTCCTCTAGGGTATTAGCTAATCCTCCTAATTTGGTATCATCTGCAAATTTGGTAAGTATGCCCCTAATTCCCTCATCCAAGTCATTGATAAAGATGTTGAATAGCACTGGGCCCAGGACAGAACCCTGTGGCACCCCACTGGTCACATCTTTCCAAGATGAAGAGGAGCCATTGCTGATCCCCCTTTGGGTTCGGCCGGTCAACCAATTACAAATCCATTGAACAGTTAACTTATCTAGCCCACATTTTACAAGCATGTTTGCAAGAATGTCATGGGGAACCTTGTCAAAGGCCTTACTGAAATCAAGGTATGCGATATCCACAGTGCTCCCTTTATCTATCAAGCTGGTAATTTTATCAAAAAAAGAGATCAGATTAGTCTGGAATGACTTGTTACTCTGAAACCCATGTTGACTTTTTGTGATTATGGCATTGCCTTCTAAATGTTCACAGACTCTCTGTTTAATGAACTGCTCTAGAATCTTCCCTGGTATTGATGTCAAACTAACTGGACGATAATTGTTGGGATCTTCTTTTTTCCACTTTTTGAAGATGGGGACAACGTTTGCCCTCCTCCAGTCTGCTGGGACTTCGCCTGTTCTCCAGGAGTTCTCAAAGATTATTGCCAATGGCTCTGCAATTATATTTGCCAGCTCTTTTAGTACTCTTGGATGTAGTTCATCTGGTCCTGGACATTTATATTCATTTATATTAAGAAGGTATTCCTGTACTACCTCTTTGCTTATTCTGTGCTGGATTTCCCCTATTGTGTCCTCTGTTCCTTTATCCTCAGGTTGGTCACCCTTTTCCTTTTCTGAAAACACTGAGGCAAAGAAGGTGTTGAGTAATTCTGCCTTTTCTCTGTCCCCTGTTAGCATTTTGCCATCTTCTCTGCATAGTGGCCCTACCATTTCCTTCTTCCTCCTTTTGCTGCGGACAACCCCCCCCCCTGCAAAACCTTTTTATTGTTCTTAACCTCTCTAGCAAGCCTGAGCTCATTCTGCACTTTAGCTTTTCTGAATATACTCCTATATGTGTTCGCTATCTGTTTGAATTCTTCTTTGGTGATTTCCCCCTTTTTCCATTTCTTATACATGTTCCAATTAAAACTTAGCTCTGTTGAAATTTCTTTAGTCATCCATCCCGGTTTCTTGAGACACTTCCCATTTTTCTTCCTCAATGGTACTGTTTGAAATTGTGCCTTCAGTATCTCCCTTTTGATAAAGTCCCATCCATCTTGAGGTCTCTTCTCTTTTAGTATTCCTGACCATGGGATCACCCCCAGTATTTCCCTGAGTTTATTGAAATCAGCTCTCCTAAAGTCAATAATGTGTGTCTGACTATGCCTGGCTTCTCCTTTCCATTCTATAACAAATTCCAGGAGAACATGATCATTCTCACCTAAGGATCCCACCACTTGCACCCCATTAACCAGATCATCCCTGTTGGTTAGGATCAGATCTAAAATAGCTGACCCCTTGTTGCTTCTTCCACCTTTTGGACTATGAAATTGTCTTTCAGGGAAGTAAGGAATTTGCCAGACCTTGAAGTTTTCTTTGAGTTAGATTCCAGCAAATATCAGGATAGTTGAAGTCACCCATCACTACTACATCCCCCCTTTCTGCGTGTGTGTTCATCTGTTCTAGGAAGGCATCATCCAATTGCTCCGTCTGACTTCGGGGTCTGTAATAGAGTCTCACAATAGCATCCCTGTTGTTTCCCTCCCCTTAAATTTTTATCCAGATGCTCTCCACCTGGCTTCCAGTATTGATGTCATGGGTCTCTTCACTGGTGTAAATATCCCTGACATATAATGCTATTCCTCCTCCTTTCCTGTTAGGCCTGTTTCTCTTATAAAGGTTATACCCCTCGATTTCTACATTCCAATCATGTGACACATCCCACCAGGTTTCAGTAATGCCAATTATATAATATTTGCTTTGTAGTGCTAGGAGTTCAAGTTCATTTTGCTTATTTCCCATGCTCTGTGCATTAGTGTAGAGACATCTAAGACCATGTGTTCCCTTTACTTGCTGCCTGTGCAAGTCTTTTTGCCTCCCACTGTTGGATCCTTGCGCTGTTTAGTTTGTTCCCTCTATGCCAGCTTGACTATTTTCTCCAGCTCTTTTGCCTTCCAGAAGACTGTCTCCCTCTCCCATGTGTCTCAGTTTAAAGCCCTCCTGATCAAATTCTTGGTTTTAAATCTTGCATTAAGTCTTGGGGGGTCCGTGGCAACAAAAGATATTTAATAGGGGTCTCTGGAAAAGAAAAAGATTAAGATCAAGATTAATCTTGATCAAGATTAATCTGGATCATGTGGTGGGTTTTTTGTTTTTATTTTCTGCTATGCACACTTCTGGACTTAAATATGACAAAGGGAAGTACATTTTTTAAAAAAAAAATCAAAATGAGAACAAGCTAATGGCTAGGGTAATTACTAGCAGAAAAGACAGAGACTTGAAATGAATACTGATAAAAGTTAAGGAAGAAAGCACAAAATCAGAATTACAGTTGAATATTAAGAAAACAAAAATAATTACCACAGTGTGTGATAAAGACATCACAATATTTTTAAAAATGTTATAATTTACTTTGGATCAGTCATAAATCAAAATGGAGATTGAAGTCCAGAAATTAAAAGACTTTCAAGGGTACTAAATAAGATTCTCAAGTGAAAAGAGATATTTCATTGAACACAAAGTCATGATCACCCATGCCATAGTATTTCCAGTTTCTGTGTATGTATGGGAAAGTTTCACATTCAAGAAAGTTGACAGGAACAAATAAACTCATTTGAAATGTGATGCTGAAGGAGAGTTCTACCATGGATGGCCAAATGACAAACAACATGTTGCAAAACAAATCAAGCCTGAACATTCACTAGGAACCAAAATAATGAAACTAAGGCTATTGAACTTTGAACATATCATGAGATCATAGAACCGTACAATTGTAGAGTTGGAAGAGACAACAAGGGCCATCCAGTCCAACCCCCTGCCATGCAGGAAATCACGATCAAAGCATCCCCGACAGATGGCCATTCAGCCTCTGTTTAAAGACCTCCAAGGAAGGAGACCCCACCACGCTCCGAGGGATGTGTTCCACTGCCAAACAGCTCTTACTGTCAGAAAGTTCCTCCTAACGTTGCAGTGGAATCTCTGTTCCTGGAGCTTGCATCCATTGCTCTGTGTTCTAGTCTCTGGAGCAGCAGAAAACAAGCTTGCTCCATCCTCAATTTGACACCCCTTCAAATACTTAAACAGGGCTATCATGTAGCCTCTTAACCATTTTTTCCCAGGCAAAACATACCCAGCTCCCTAAGTCTCTCCTCATAAGGCATGGTTTCCAGACCTTTCACCATTTTTGTCACCCTCCTCTGGACACGCTCCAATTTGTTAATAACCTTTTTGAATTGTGGTGCCCAGAACGAGACACAGTATTCTAGGTGAGGTCTGACCAAGGCAGAATAGAGTAGCACTATTACTTCCCTTGATCTAGACACTATACGTCTATTGATGCAGCCCAAAATTGCATTGGCCTTTACTGCTCCGGAGGCTGCTTGCGCGGCAAGGGCTGTCTGAAAACGTCCGTAGTCTCGTGACTTACTGGACAAGATGATAATAGTTGGTAAAGTGGAAGGTAGTAGGAAAGCGGAAAGATCACAGTTTTAGGTGGATAGACTCTATCAAGGAAGCGAAAGCCCTGAGTCTGTAAGACTTGAGCAGGGTTGCTGATGACCAAGGTCCTTGGAGGTCTCTGATAGGATCACCAGAAGTCAAAGTCAACATGATGCTAAATACCTACAAACCCACACCCCAGGCTCTATAAACAAGCTTATCCATAAGTATAATCTGCAAAAAGAAGTACAAATTACAAATGTTAGTGTCCTCATCCTTAATTCTGCATTACTTGCATGTCCACGAGCGAGGCCTCACCAGAAAGAACCACAGATACCAATGTACATTTGGGAAAAAAATTATGGCCACAATTTTATGGGTAACAGCTGAAGATGGGTTGGCACCAACACATGGGTCCAGCTCCAGGCATTGACCAACCTGCCTGTTGGCTGATGAGCTCACTGCTACTAACAATAATGGAGGTCTAGATGGGGCTCCCCACCAGGCCCGCTGCTTAAAAGGGTTCCTGCTACTCAACACACACCCCCATGAAGGCACATGCCCCATCAGGTGGCATGCCCTTCCCAGCTGACACACCAGGTTCCTGAGGTTAATTCCCCATCCCCTTGTCCTGGAAATCTGTCAAAAGCCAACAGTAAACAAGCCAATTAAATACTAATTGGCAGAAATAAGACCAATGTCCAGGAAAGCTGCTAGCTACTAACAGCAACAAGGCAATTAAGGAAAAAACAGATAACATACAAAATGGCAAGCAATGTACAGTCTTGGAAAGACAGTCGGAATCAAGCAAGGACAAACAGAGAAAATTGTCCAGATCCCAGTTCCAATGGTCAAAGTTTATGGCAGGCAGAGTGGTCAAGAGTAGGTCCAAGGCCAAACAGGATACAAAGCAACAAGGATGAGGAGTCAAAGTCAACAAACAGCAGAGCTTTTGCCAGGGTAATCAGTTAGCCTCTGACAAACTCTGCATGGCTCCCTGTGGTATATACGGTATATGCAAGTCACTGCTCCCCCAGGTGCACTTTGATTGCTTAGCATTTCAGAGAAAGCCTCTGGGAACTGTGTCCAGCTTCCTTTTCCAACTACCCTGGCTGAAAGATGGAATGGATGAGTGTGACTCTTCCTCCTTTTTGTTATTCAAGTTGGCAGGACCCCCTGCTGCCACGGATGCTGATATACTTGTGCTAGGCTCTTCCTCCTCTTAGCTATACAATTTGGCAGAGCTCCCTGTTGTCATGGGTGCCTATAAACTTGTGCTGGGCTCTTCATCCAACTCAGCAACAGGTCTATGTTCCTCTATGTCCTCATCCCCTGAATCCATTTGGTAGGGCATGACACCCCTCCCTGTGTCAGGGACACAGAAACCAATGTTCATGTATCCAAGACCCATGCCAACTGCCCCAAAAAGTTGTGACAAGTGAATAGCATGCACAAAGAAACCATAAAACCAAGGATGGGTGGGTTATCCCACTGAGAGTGACTGGAGAGCACTGCGAGACAGCCAGGAAGACATACCCGATTACCAGACCAGAGGGAAATCTTCCCTACCTTGGCTCCTCTCCAGCCAACCAGCTCAAAGAGGGTGCCTTTGAACTGTTTGGCTGCTGGGTGAGGTCTCGTCCTAGTGCAGTGGGCCCACACAACCTGCTGGGAAGAAGACACCCAGCATTGTGCTGGGCAGGCCCACTGCCCGGGGCTCACTCCCAACTGCAAAACAGTCACCAGGTGAGTCCAGCATCCCCCTTGTATTGATAGCATCACACTTCATGCTAGGGGCTTTTAAATGTTAAATGGTAGAATTCATTTCTTGAGTTAAGAATCATAGAATCATAGAATTGCAGAGCTGGAAGAGACCACGAGGGCCATCCAGTCCAACCCCCCTGCCACGCAGGAAATCTTGATGCTGAGGTGATGCTGAAATCTCTACTGACGTTTGGTTCAACCTGGTTGAAGACTTCTCTTTCTCAAACAGCTTTGTGGTAGAAGGCTTGAGATGGGAAGTTCTCACAGAGACCTCAGTGTTAAGTCATCAATCATTCCTGTTAACTATACGAAATTTTAAAGTGCTTCATCCCAATACACTCCAGGCTGTTGATACACATACCTTAAAAATAGAGACTGAACATACTTAATGCAGTATTCAGCATTCCTACTGCACTCAAAGCATTTGTTTTTCCTTCCTTCCAGTTCCATGGCTTCCTTGACATTCTGCATGCATTGAGTAGCCTGAACTTAAACATATTCAGCACTGGTCACTGCTGTATGCTGAACTGAAGAAATTGATAGGAAAGATTGAACTGGACCTGAATTGCATTCCTAAAATGTATGAACCACCAATAAAGAGCCCTTACCAAAAAGAAGGGGGAAAAAAAGAACTTAGCTATTTTAATTATTGAAAAATCGAGGAAAATCACTGAACAGATACTTTGAATATGTAATAGAACTTAATGCCCCAAATAAGAAAGAAAAGCACTGGGGCTGTTAACATCAAAGCCCTCATTCAAAAATGTAGGCTTTATAACCAATAAGCTCCTTCTAGAAAAAAGAAAGGATCAGAAAAATCTCCATATTTCAGTGTCACTTGAGTAAAACTGACATGATAAAAGCAAATATGTGAAGAAAGAAAAGGCAAGGGAGGGGAACGGGTGTCAGGTTCCAGCTCCCAGCAATACTGTACCATGTAAAGTCTTTAAGTAGTGAACTTTGTTAAAAAGTAAGTATTTCTCTGGCAGCTAACAAATGAGATTTTTTTCTCCCCTTCTATAGGCTGTAGTTGGAATGCTGGTAACCTCCATATCAAAGCAAAATAAGTAAAAGTTAGGCTCTTCAGAGAAGTTTTGGCTCGCAAGTACAAGTAGTTAATGTCCTTTTCTCTAGTGGATGATTTTATATTATTTCACAAAAGGCATAATCTTAATGATTCACAAAGGGAACCAGCTTGATATCCAAGTGATATCATGATGAATAAAATATATTTCTTTTTAGAAGTACTAAAAGTAACCAGGAAAAAAAGAAAAGAAAATCATCTTAAAGCTCATGGTAGTCCTAATAATCCCTTTATTCAGAAGTGAGCAGTATGGCCCATGGGTTCCATGGAGTTGAGATATGTTTGTTGTGTCCCTTGACTTCTTGTTATAATTCTAAGATCCAAATATCTCCTTTAAAAAAAACATTTAAAAATATTTCTGTCCCTCGTGCTTGCAGAGATATGCTTGAAAATATCAAGGTAATCTTCAGAATGGCCCAATCATAATTGATGCTGTGAATAAGGGTTAGTTTAGGCACACACTAAATTGCCTCATCTTTCCAGGCTGACAACTTGCATACAAATGTGTTCATAGGATCATAGGAATTATGAAGCCTTCAGTATTTTTTTTAGTCTTGCCAACTGTTCATTTCAGTGTAAAATACTACACACACACACACACACACACACACACAGGTTTCACTTGCAGCTACAGAGGTTACTCCACCATGAGTTCTGCAGTGGTTGTGTAAACTGATACCATTCTTGTCTGCTTACATACAGATGCCATGGTTAACATCTCACTAAACAACATATAGTTTAGTACAAAACAGCAAAAATATAAATATATATTGGTTTGTATGAAATATAAGTATGCAGAACTTATGAATATGTATTAAAATAATTCAAATGGCTATAGTATCATTTTATCATTCATCAGTATGACAAATTCTGGAATGAAAGTGACAGAACTTCAATATTCATTTGAACGGGTTAGACAGACATGGCCTCTGGAATTTAGTTTACATCCCCTCTGACCAGATTTAGTACAATGTGGTCTGTTCATTAAAACTTAGTTCTGATTCAGAAGTACAGTGACCATGTGGAAGGGGATACTTGTATTCAAGTCAAATGGGCACCATAACAGATGGAAATGTATATTTACCCCTTGAATGGGGAAGTGCTTCATTTGTATGGTTGACTTCTGCTGAATTATTTATTTAGGAAACATATTCTGCCTACTCTTAAAAACATTACTCAAGGCAGTAATTAACAATAAATATATAACACAAAATAATCTAAAATCATGGAAACCATAGCAAAAACTAATAACAGAATTCTAGCAGGAGGAAAACCACACTGGGCTAAATCAAATATTTCACTGACAGTCCTTGCAGAATGCTATTCTTCCACTTCTTCATCCCCCAAAACAAGCCTGAAGGGTTTCTTTCCCATTTGTGGGGTAGCATGGGAGGCCACAGTGGGAAGTGGGAGGTTGCCCTCTCCTAATGCCCTTTCCCACATTGCAAACCCCAGGGTTCCACAGGACCCTACTTTGGAACACTGAATTATGGAAACTTGGCAGTTAAACTTGGCATGATAGTGCTATAAAAGTACTGTGTGAAAGGTCCCTTGGTTGAAAGAAATCCCACTGTTCCACTCATAGAATATCACCACAACTGCATGGGGGACAGGGGATAATTTCCCCTAGAGCGCTGCACAAGCCATACCCTCCCCCCCCCAAGCTGAAATGCCATAATTTTCCTCTGTCGTTCCTCTCAAAATTGTGAATGGAAGTGACTTCATGCTATTTTGAGAGGCAATACAGAGGAAAATGGAGGTTGGGGTGGTGGTGGTCTGGTGGTTATGTGGTTGGATTGGGGTTATTTTAGGATGTTTCAGGGATTGCCTAGAAAATCACACTGATTTTTTTAAATGGGGGGATTGAGGGGGTTTGAGGGCTGCAAAAATGGAGTTTACAGGATGAATGCAGCCCACAGCAGACACTATGCCTATCCCTGCAGTGGTGATATTGATCACTACAGCAATTACACTCTATGCCAGCTGCTGTTCCCAGACTGTTTTTAGAACTCTTCTTTGCTGTGTTTACATTCCGTTGGTCACTTTGCTTGCACCATTTCTTTGGGTGTCTAAACTGTATTTCTAAATGTTTGACCAAAGTTTTAAGTTCCTACAAAGCTAGAAATTTGGGAACTAAAGGAGGTGGAATTTTGCAGGGTTTAATGCTCTAATTTTGCCCCCGCCTGTAACTATGTCTCTGATGGTCACCAGTCTGGTGAATCTGGCCTAATGCACAAGGCATAAATCCCATGCTTAACAAAGGCCCATTGTGACAAGAGTCTGAACATTTTCTGCATAAAGACATAAACATCTGATATGCAAGTTAGCATTGTATGTGGAATTTTTGTTTTGTTTTGTGTTCAAAATGAGAAACACAGGCAGTAACTCAAACACCAAGAGATCTATTTATGCTTCAGAACAAACAGTTTATAAAGTCTATTATATACAGATGTCTAAATGTTTTGAAAGTGTTTGCTTATGGATGTGAAACAAAACTACCTATTTTTTTAAAAAAAATATTTCTCCCCTGGAATTTGCATGTAAAACTAAAATCACTTGTTAGCTGACATACTGCAGCAAATGAAGCTTATTTACAGAGTGTATGAAATGCATTGGCTAATGTTTGTATCCAAAGAAGCAATACATCTGAATTTGCATTAGACAGATTCCCCCCCCCTTTTTTCTCATTTTGCAAAAAAAGAAAAGAGAATGAATCATTGTATAAAGCCAGTAGTAAGTGGCTTACTTTCTGTCTTTGTCAAAAGACAACTAGCAAATTGCCAGAAGCATCATATTTCTGTTACTCTGCATGTATATGGAATCTGACTGCTTTGCAAGCAATTTAATCAATGGTGTAAATAACCTGTACAAAATAGTCCACATTCTGTGGATGCATTTCAAGAATAAACAAAGCCCTTTCATGGCCATAGAACAGGAATGAAAATTGTATGGTCCACCGAATCTTATTGGATTGCAACTCCCAACAGTTCTAGCCAGCACAGCCAGTGGTGAGGAACCTTGGGAGCTCCAGTACAACAACATCTGAAGGGCAACCCCATTTTCACCCCTACCACAGACCAACAGTCTATCCTTGTCGTATCCACATGCACCCCTTGTTCTTTGAAGTCATAGAGAACAATTTGGCTTCCAATCTGAATCTTTGAGCACAACCCAGCAAAAACATTGTTAAGTTCCCTTCGTTTCATTCAAGGGATGTGCAATTCAACCCTAGGCAAGTTTACACAAAAGCAAGCCACACTTACCTCAATGGAGCTATTCCTGTCCCTAAAATGTATGTTTATGATTTCAGCCTTTCAGAGCAATGCTATCAATGATCTTATCTACACTAGCCAGGATGCTCCTGTTCCCTGCTGGCGCATCCTGGCTGTGGAGCTGGCCCATTTCCCCTACCTCCCCTGTTACTTGCAGAAGACAGGGTTGAGTCCAAACAGGACACTGGCCCATTGCTGAAGCTGTGGCTGCCACCATTTTCTTGTTAACACAGAAGCCAGGCAGGGGTCCTGCAACATATGATTGCAGACCACCTGCATGTGACCAGACTTGGTCATGTGCTGCAGGACTCCTGATTGGCTTCCAGGAGAGCCAGGGAGCTGGCAGCAGCCGGGAGGAATGATGTGCTGGACGGGCTCCCACGAACACACCAGGCCTGATCCAGTGGAAATTGAGTAAGCAGAGGTTTTTCTTATATTGTTGTAAGGGGCCCTATCCTGGCTTGTCCCTGTCCCAGCCCCATATCTGCCCCAGGGGTTGTTTGGACTGCCTGGGGGCAGATCAGTGTAAATGCCCTGCATTGTTTGCACTGCAAGGCTCTGGAATGGGGGCAAGCCAGGGTATTTGGCCAGTGTAGACAAGGCCAATATCTACTCAGAAGTAAACTGAGTTCAGTGGTGTGTACTCAGGTAAGTGTGTATGGTACTGCTGGCTTTAAAGGCAATCCTATACACATCTATTCAGAACTCAGTTCCGCTGAGTTCAGTGGGGCTCACCCCCAGGTAAATGGGCACAGGGTTGCAACTTTAATGTGCTTAATTTCCCTTTCAAATTAATGACACTTGTACATTTACTGAACTTCCTTTCAATGGGGTCTAGTGTACTGTATTTGGCTTCCAACATCAAAATAGTAATTCTTTTCAGGAAAATACAGCAGTTGAACAAATGGTCAATGTTTTGTTATGCCTAACGTTAACTATGCCATTCTTTTGACATTTCTAAGCATCAGAAACTTGAATTAAAGAGGAAATGCCCTATTAAGACAAGGTTTGGAAATAAGGAACTTATTGTAATGTTTAGGAAAAGCTTGTTTATTTGAAATCTGGAAAAGGTTATTAATTTAATTTGGCAAAGTCAATTCAAATATGTATGGATGAGTAATACCTTCCATACATTACTGGGGGGGGGGGGCTGGTGGTATGCAGTAAGCTAATGCAACCAAACCGCAGCCAAAAAACTCATGCTAGATCTTGAGTCCATAAGTTCGATCCCAGGGCCCCCCAGGTCAACTCAGCCTTCTGTAAGTCAGTAAAATGAGGACCAGCACAATAAGAGCTGGGGCGAAGTGCTGTGAAACTGTTAAATACTGTTTCCAAAAACAAAAAACAACAGCAGCTGTCTATTAATGTGAGATGCATTCTGTAAAAAAATGTCACTCCTGCAATGTCATCTGCATACCATCTATTGATGTCTGCATTGTTCGCATTCACAATTGTCTATAAGTATAATTACTGTGCCATTGTCTGTACTGTATTGATTTGCTGAATATGTAATTTGCTTTGTAGTTTGCACTGTATTGAATTGTACTATGTATTGAATTGAACTGTACTGTGATAAACTGCATTGTATTGTGCATTACAATGTATATGTATTGTGATGTATTGTGTATTTCAACATATGTACCCTGTCCCAATCCTGAGGGGAGGGGCAGGTAATAAATAACTTATTATTATTATTATTATTATACCTTGATGCTACCATAAATAGTCATCCTGAAGTATAAAGCTGTTGGACATACTACATGGATTCTATACCCTTATTCTCAAGAGGAAAAATGGAAGACAAGCTAGAAGTAACGCTCCATTCCTACAGAACCTACTGACTGAACTCAGTGAGATGCAGTTCTGAATAAAGAAGATCTGACCGGGTTTTTACAACTGAGCAGAAAGATAATTTATGATTTCAGTCTCTAACTCATGAATAACCCAAAGCAGCATACACTTGTGTCCAGTATAAAGAGAACATAAATTATAAGTGTCATGAGAGCAAATTTAGTGTCCCTTGCCAATCAACATCAAATAATATATTTAATTAGGGCTGCCTGAAATGTCTTCCACTCAACCAGTTTTGGTGAAAAAGGAGAAGGTTTTGAAGGTGGGTGCAAAATTGAGAAGTACATTGAAACTCTCTGCTACCACTGGACCAAAATGGCAGGTGTGATACGAGTAGACCCAATGCCTAGAAAAAAATACTGTATTGGGTCTACTCATATTAGTCACTTTGGTCCAGTGCTTTTATCAGAGGTTGTGTGTGTGTGTGTGTGTGGGTGTTATTCAGTAACTCTCTGCTACCAGCATAACCAAAGCTGCTTGTGGCTCTTTCCATTTGCTGGGCCTCATGAGGTTCCCACAACAATGCTATATGATGTTGAAGCTTTGAAGAAGAGAAATGACAACTTCCAGTGGGAGACAACATTTTCACAGTGATGCTGTGTCATCATACAACATCTTTTCAGGGACATATGAGAAGAAATAGAAACTGCTGCTCAACAGGAAACACTCTAAAAGTAGCAGTGAGTTCTATGCCATGTTCTGGCTTTTGTCCCCTGTCCCAAATTGTCAAATGTCCTACCCCTGTTTTGCTCCCACCACCGCATTAAAGCTGCAAGCTTTGTTTTGAGAATTTCAGTCCTTGTTGAATTTTGAGTTTCTGGATGTGTGTTGTTTTTCCTTGCAATACCAGGGGAGTTAGAAGATGGAAGGGATTTCTGGAACTTTTAAATATTTTTTTTTAAATCAAATAGTGGCTCAAATTCCTTTTGTGAGAGACTTGCAGCTGATGGTAATGGAAGGCTGAGGTCCCTTCACAGAGCTCCATGAAAAGTTGCAGTGGTGACAATCACTGGTACAGAGGTAAGTTTTAGCTCGTGATTCCTTTTCTGAAGAAGGGAAGAGCATAGAGATTGCCCACATGGGTCTGAGCACATCATCAAGATCACAGGACCATAGCAGGTAATTATGAGCAAAATGTGTGTGTGTGTGGGGGGGGAATTCCATCAAGGTCAGGCTGCTGTACACAAGCCTTTAATGGACATTAAGCCTGCAACCTCACTTTCTTTTTAATTACTTCTTTAAAACATCTGAATTCAGTTGATAAAAAGAAATTTTTGACTCAGTGGTGACAACAATACTTTACTGAGTTTTCTGCTTTCTATACTGATATGAGATATCTTAAGGACTTAAAAAATCTTTAAGATTGCATTTTGAAATTGAAAAATTTAACGAGATTGTGATTTTAAAAGAAAAGTTGGAGGATTGGTGGTCTTTGTAAGCATTTGGCAAGTAAAAATGGACTAAGGGAAGACTTTGGTGGTGGGGTCTCCTTCCTTGGAGGTCTTTAAACAGAGGCTGGATGGCCATCTGTCGGGGATGCTTTGATCATGATTTCCTGCGTGGCAGGGGGTTGGACTGGATGGCCCTCGTGGTCTTTTCCAACTCTACAATTCTATGATTCTATGATTTTATGATTTAAGGAAAGAGATTGGTTTGTTATGGGAAGGTGTGTTTGTTTTGTCTGGGAGAGGTTTCCCATTGAAAGCAAATAGAATTTTAAACAGCCAGACTGTGTCATTGCAACATTGTATCTGAGGAGTCACTGTGGAGACAAATTGTTAACTCTTACATGCCAAGCTTTTCTTCAATAGAAGAATGGTAATGATTCAATCCCCAGAAAATGTATGTGAGTTAGCAATTTCACAAGAGATATAGGAGGAATTTAAAAGTCTGAAAAATGACTTTACGAGTTACAGATTAGTAATGGTTATCATTCTGGGAGTTAGAGAATTAGAAGAAGCAACAGACTATTGGATGGAGGATGAGGATTGAGGGGAGATATCAGAATACGAAGGGAAAAAATGGATGGCGATTTGCAGACAGACCAAGATGATTTTGGAGATTTTGAAGTGATCACGGGGGGAACAGGGGAGAGTACTGGAAATATGGGAAATAACAGAAAGGAGAGAAAGAGCATCAAAGGTCACGGAAACATCAGGAAAAAGAAGGGTATTTGAATGATTTTTCTGAAAGACAGTTGAGAAGTTGGAAGGAAGAGCACTGAAATGTACAGCAAAGTCACCAGAGGGAACAGTGATACTTGGGGAAAGTTTCTGAAAGACAATTATGATATTTGGTTTTCAGTTAGATTTCTGGAAGGAGAGAAAGATGAGGGCAAACTTAACAAGACCAATAAGCCTATTTTTTTTTTATGATGCTTCCTCTCCAAAAGGTTTGTACAATTGCAAAGGTTTGGCAAAGGTTAAATGTAAAGCATGAATGGATAAAGAAACAAAGATTGGATTTATTATATGTAGGATGTTATTTAGTTGTTTGATGTTTAATGTTCACTTAGCATGTAAGAAGTTGTTATAAAATGAAGCTTTTGGGGTATGTCAAGTTTGAGAAAATGTTTAAAATGATATTAAGGTTGATTTATATGTGTGCTGGAGGGCTAGATCATTAGAAGGGAAATTAAGGGGAAAACTTAAATTGTAATAAGATTGAGATTTGTCATAAGGATGAAGTATTAAGTAAAATTTAACTTTCATTTAGTGGGTGGTTGGAAGATACAGCTGTAAAAGGCTCAGAGGGGAGGGAGAAATAGTTCGAAAAGAGTTGGGAAAACTTTTAGTATAAAGATGAAAGGGTTTAACATTATGATAGATTGCTGTTGAAACAGAATGTGTTAGTGAGAAAAAGATGAGGGAATAATATGTTTAGTTTAATTTAGGGGAAGGTGAATAGTAATAGTTGATAAAGATTATTAATTACTAATCCTGTATTGACTTTCTGTGGAAACTATATATGTGATTATATAAGCTCCACTTTTTATTAGTAGTAAGCATATGTTATAGAAAGGAGGAGGGTTTATTGTGATAGATGAGTGAGGTTACAACTGATTATATATTTTAATAACCACTGAAAGAAGATTGGAAGTCACCTTTATTTTTTCTACTTTATCTACAGTTGGCTCTTTGTATCCAAGGGTTCTACATCCACAGATTCAACCAACCACGACTAAAAAATATTTGGAGAAAAATTACAAAACACAAACCTTGTTGTTTGCCATTTTATATAAGGGATGCTATTTTACTATGCTATTGTATAGAACGGGATTTGAGCATCTACAGATTTTGCACTTCACAGGGTGTGTGTGTGCATCCTGGAACAAAACCCCAGCTGATACTGAGGGCCAACTGTATCTATGTTCTTTTCTATATAGTATTTCTATCTGTTTTCTTTACTTTGTTTTCACTTTCTTTTTTTCTCTGTTGGTCATTTTGTTGAAGTATATGTAACTTTTATAGTATGTAGAAAAATCCTATTAAAATGATAAAGCTCGAACTTCTTTTTGTGTGAGAGACAGAGCTTACAAAAACAATAGCTGCGAGATGACTCCACTTCTCCTAAAGCTCTGAATGCTGATCTATAAAATATATTTTATAATTCTTATGCTTGGGTATATCTTGGTTGGTTTAAAATTCTGTTCTGAATATGTCTGGGGTTCCTATCGGCAAGCTCAGTTTTTGTGCACTAAAATCCAACAAGCAGGATCAAAATTGAATGATCAAACTCTTGCCTTTCCTCTAAAACAGCAACACATTAAATTATGCAGTTGTCATGTTATTCTGAGAATTGTGACGTACTTTACCAACTTAATTCTTCAAGGTTTGGACCTTACAGAACCAAAAAGGAATGAATTTGAATTACCAGATAAGCCAGAGATGCTAAAACTGAAATCTTCCTTTTTTTTTCTTTTTTTTTTTCTTTAAAGGCTGGAAGCCCAGCATGTTATCTTTTATAAACTAGTGGAAATCTTTTGGTTATGGTGGTTATTTTTTAAGTGAACAAAATAGGCAGGGGTTTATGTTTGACAGTGAATACGTTTGGAAATTCTTCTGACTTCCTGTTACTACCAAGAGGGGTTATAATGGGGATCTGGCAATCAGCATCAAACAGCTGCTAAGGCAGCTCTTATGATAAATAAAGAACACCAGAGGAACCCCCCCCCCAAATATTTTTCTTGGGATTGATGACAGAAGGAGGAAGGATTTGTTTCAGAAGGAATAACAAACATTTCCTCAAACTTCCTAATCTTGCTTAATAGAGGAAAAGAGAACCGCAAAAGACCACTTATCTCAGTTTGACTTGATATAAACAATTGAACATTTCATTATGCATTTGTTACAGTATGTAAAAATGGCCCCTCAACATTCTCCACTCTCTTTGTGCACAGATAAATTTGGAGGAACTTTTTCCTTTTTTTTTTTTTTCTTAGTTTGAAGAAGACAATATTTAGGGTGACATTATACCCATCTTTAAATATCAGAAGGGATCTCATGTAGAAGATGGAACAAGCTTGTTTTCTGAGGCTCAAAAGACTAGAAAATGCATGGATTGAAAAGAGAAGGGAAAACATCCTACCTAAATATTAGGAAGAACTTTGTGATAGCAAGAGCTGTTCACTGTGGGATGAACTGCCTTGGAGGGTGGTGGCCTCTCCTTCTTTGGAGATTCTTAAACAGAGGCTGGATGGCAATCTCTGATGAGTGCTTTGACTGTTGATTTTTTTTTTCCGGGCTGTGAGGCCGTGTTCTGGAATAGTTTCTTTCTGATGTTTCGCCTGCATCTGTGGCTGGCATCCTCAGAGAATGGTTGGGTAGGTGTGTGTGTGGAGTTTATGTGCTGTGGACCCCTGTGGAGTATAAGTAAATTTGTGTAATTGAATGGTTAGCTTCTGGGTAAAGAAATGCTAGGCTCGTTCGTGTCTGCTTGGCTAATGGTTGGTTGATGGGCCATTATCTGCTGGGAATCCCCCTGTCCCTGGGTGGAATTCCTTTCTAAGTGTTGAGTTTTGATTCTATTGTATTTCAAAACTGGGAGCCAGATTTTTTTTTACTTTTAAGGTTTCTTCTTTCTTCTGCTGTTTATTCCTATATGGTAGGGGTTTGGACAAGATGGCCCTTTTATTGCCTTCTAACTCTATGATTCTCCCAAGAATCCAGATAGTTTTTTTGACATTAGGGATAGGGTTCAACTTTTTCCTCAGATACTTCTCTGCCCCAACCCCCACTACAAGTGGTAGCAGTAGCAACTATAGTGCTTTGTCATCCCAATTTGTTTGTAACAGTGGTGTCATTATATTCAATGCTGTTACAGGGACAATGGCAGCCACAAGCAAACTGGATGAGAATATTTGGCCAGCATTCTTATTAAAAAAAAAAAAAAAAGGCTTCTTATTCTAGGGGTGGGAGAGAAGCGGGGGGGGGGAGGAGGAATCCCAGAGCTCTTCTCAGAAAAATGTCTGATGAGAATTTTCAGCAAAGTTCTGATTTATCATACGAATGACATTTCCCCCAATTTGTTCCTTCATTGTTCTTCTTGTTCAATCTGCCCTGCAGCATGGTTAAATTATTAAAATTTCAAAAATAAATTTCAAATTTGAATCACATCCAGTTTGCCTCAACTTTCAAATCATTTGCATATTTTCCCCTGCTTAGAATCATAGAATCATAGAATTGTAGAACTGGAAGAGACCACAAGGGCCATCCAGTCCAACCCCTTGCCATGCAGGAAATCATAATCAAAGCATCCCTGACAGATGGCAATCCAGCCTCTGTTTAAAGACCTCCAAGGAAGGAGACCCCACCACGCTCCAAGAGAGTGTGTTCCACTACCGAACAGCTCTGACTGTCAAAAAGTTTCTCCTAATGTTGAGGTGGAATCTCTGTTCCTGGAGCTTGCATCCATTGCTCCGTGTTCCAGTCTCTGGAGCAGCAGAAAACAAGCCATCTCCATCCTCAATTTGACACCCCTTCAAATACTTAAACAGGGCTATCTTATCGCCTCTTAACCATCTTTTTTCCAGGCTAAACATACCCAGCTCCCTAAGTCTCTCCTCATAAGGCATCGTTTCCAGAACTTTCACCATTTTAGTCACCCTTCTCTGGACACGCTACAATTTGTCAATATCCTTTTTGAATTGTGGTGCCTAGAACTGGACACAGTATTCCAGGTGAGGCCTGACCAAGGCAGAATAGAGGGGCACTATTACTTCCCTTGATCTAGACATTATACTTCTATTGATGCAGGCCAAAAATGCTTGCAAAAATAATGTACAGTACACACATGCATTGATGAGACATTGGTGGATAATACAGTGGAATGCACTGCCTTGGAGTGTGGTGGAGTCTCTTTCTGTAGAGGTTTTCAAACAGAGGCTGGATGGTCATCTGTTCAGCATCCTTTAATTGTATGTTTCTACATGGCAAAGGATGGACTGGATGGCCCTTGTGGTCTCGTCCAACTCTATGATTCTATGATTCTACAATAATAGGTAGGGAAACCAAGACCTATTAGGAAGAAAATGAACATGTTCAGCCTGGAAAATAACAGTTAAGAGGAGATAATGATGAGCATCTGCAAATATTACAAACACTGTCTCACACAAAGTTGTCTTCTGTTGTTTCAGCAGTTAATTTCCAAACCAAAAGGCTTAAATTACAAGAAGGGGCCATTCAATTGAACATTAGGCAGAGCTTTATGACTGTATGAGCTGTTTAACACTGGAACAGATTGTTTTGGCATTTACAGATGGTTTAAGGAACCTATAAAGAAAGTGAAAAGGAAGGGCTACAGTTGAACATTAAGAAAACAAAGAATAATGGCAACATTATGTACTTAACTTTAAAGCATGCAATGAAGACGTTGAAATAGGCAAAGATTTCCTATACCTTGGCTCATTTATCAATCAAAATGGAAAAATGCAGTCAAGAAAACAGAAGAAGACTAGGACTTAGAAGAGCAGCTATGAATGAACTGCACAAGCAGCTCACATGTAAAGAAATATACCTAATTGAATACCAGTCAGGATTGTCCATGCCATCATATTTCCAATTTCTATTTATGATTGTGAAAGCTGAACGGTGAAGAAAGTTGATAGGAAGAGAATCCACTCATCTGAAATGTGCTGAAGGAGAGTTCTGCAGATAGCATGGACTCCCAAAAAGAGAAATAAAAGGTCCTAGAGCAAAAGCCTGAGCTCTCATTAGAAGCCAAGATGGCTGAGCTAAGACAGTCATATTTTGGGCATATCATAAGATGGCATGTTGTTGTTGTGCCTTCAAGGCATTTCCAACTTATGATGACCCAATCATTGGCTTTTCTTTGGCAAGAATTGTTCAGAGAGGTGGGTTTGCATAAAGGATATCACTTATTCATGTGAAAAGAGAGTAATTTTTAGCCAAACATTGCATGTGATTTTCTATCTCCAGTTGCATAAACAACCTCACCATGCATAACATGATTTTTTTAAAAAAAATCCTCAACTATGTTTCCATATTAATTTAGGTTTAATCTCTTAAGTATTAAGACATATCACTACTTCTGTGTAAGTGCTGTTGCTGTTTGCCTACAAGTTATTTTCTGACATATATTAACCCTAAGGCAAACCTCTCACAGGGTTTTCTTGGCAAGATTTATTCAGAAGGGGTTCGCTTTGGCCTTCCTCTGAGGTTGAGAGTGTGTGACTTGCCCAAGGTCACCCACTGGGTTTCCATGGCTGAGTGGGGATTCAAACCCTGGTCTCCAGAGTTTTAGTCCATCACTCAAACCACTACACCATGCTGCCTCCTAAGTAGACAGGACTCATTAGAAAAGACAATGCAGCTTGGCAGTGTAGACAGCAGTAGGAAAAAGAGGAAGACCTAATTACAAGTGGATAGACTCAAATCAAAGAAGCTACAGCCCTGAGTTAGCAAGGCCTGTTGATAACAGGATGACTTGGAAGTCTCTCATTCATAAGGTCAGCATAATCAAAGTTGACTTGACAACAGTTAACACAACAAGAAACTGAATGTTTGCCTGGCAGACCAGCAGTGTACAGTGGGAAAGAGCAGTATAGTTTTCATTCCCCTTCCTTAGTGGGAGTGAAGGCCAGAGGCAGCTCAATGAGACAGGGTTGAATTCTGACCCTGAGTACTCTTGGCAGCTTGAAGCTGTGAAGTCCACTAGTTCTGGGTTCACAGGACCGAATGTGACCTTACCGTCACCAGTCAATAGTTTCATATTCTACATTCCTACGTCTTATAACACTTCACACTGCAAATATGGTGCAACAGGGCTCATGTATGATTATAAACAGAGAAAGACAAAACCACTGGATGCTTTGTCATGAGCCTGGCTAATTTAATTCCTAACAGTGCTTTCCCTTCATTATGTCAGAAAGAATGAAGCTATCCAGACTCTAGGAATAAAGTATGGAATGTGTGAGAGAGAATTGGTGGATGGCAAAGCATATGTGGCATATGGTTCTAAAGCAGAGCTGGAATAATACTATTAATAATAAAACATAGACAAAAATCTTAGGTCAAGTGTGTCTATTTCATTTTTGCAGACAAGGGATGATCAAATAAATTATGTAGATATACATTTGACTGTCTGCCTTGAATTTAAACAGGTGTACAGAAGGAACTCTTGCCTTAGTATCTAATATTTAGACAAAAGGCTGTGGTACATTGTGGTTAAATAAATATGCTTATGGCAATTGATCCCAGTTGACTGAAGATGTACTCTGCATAGCTTATAGCTAAAGAAATACCATTTGCAACATACTGTTTGTAAAAAGCCATTATAGATTAGGCAGTCTTTCATACATCAAATAAAAGTTACCAGGAAAACAAATTCTAACTATTACAAATAAAAGATATGGTTGTTGTTGTTGTGTGCCTTCAAAAGTCATTTTCAACCAATGGTGATCCAAAGCCAAACCTATCATGGGTTTTTCTTGTCAAGATTTGCTCAGAGGGGGATTGCCATGGCCTTCCTCTGAGGCTGAGAGTTTGTGACTTGCCCAAGGTCACCCAGTGGGTTTCCATGACTGCATGGGAATTCAAACCCTGATCTCCAGAGTCCTAGTCCAACACCCAAACCACTATATCATGGTGACTCCCTCCCCTGCCAAAAATACATCACAAAATGCATTTTGAACTGATTTATGAATACAGTTTAATTCCCTCTGTAGTACCATGGAAAAAATGTGACAGGTTACTATTCAAAATTCTGTTGGTGGTGGTGTACATTTTTTTTTTAAAAAAAAAGATAGAATGCAAAAATTAAGAAAAAGGAATTCTGAAGAAAAATTGAGGTATTTGGATGCACTGGAGGGTATGGCTTGTTGCTAGCCTGGGGGGGAAATGGTCCCTGGCCCCTTGCTGTAGAGCAATACAGATAACATTGGGATTGATTGGCCTCTTCTTCCTACTGAATCCTGGGATTTGTAGTTTTACAAGGTCTTTAGCCTTTTCTAACAAAGAGTGCTGGTGCCTACCAAACTACAATCCCAGGATTCCATAGGAAGGAGCCATGGCAAATAATCCAGTTTCAAACTGGGTTATTTGTGTAATGTGGATGACCCCTAGGATGTGGAGCAATGGATTACAATTACAGGAACAGAGTGGTTTGACAGTGGAATACACTGCCTTGGGGTGTGGTAGAATCTCCTTTGAAGGTTTTCAAACCTGGATGGTCATCTATTAGTAGTGCTTTGATTGTGTATTCTTGAATGGCAGGGCATTGGACTGGATGGACCTTGCACTCTCTTCCAACTCTATGGTTCTATGCTTCTCTGAGCTGAATGATGGTCCCACCCAGCCCCAACTGCTGCATGAGTGATCTCTGGTTCAAGAAGGAATTCAATAAGGGCCCTGATTCTGCCTCCTGCCCCTGAGATCACTCATGGAAGGGGCTGGGAACATCAGTCAGCTGCTTCCTGATTGACAAAGGAGCAGACCACCCATTGATTACAGCAGCTGCTTTCTGGTAAGTAGGTATTTGGGCAATCAGGGCAGGATTCACTGCATAGCACTATAACTATGGTATTTATGCATTCATAAATCCCCAACAGGATTCTTCCCTTTCCCTTTCAACATAATGAAGTTAACAGAAGGTTGTGTTTTTTAAAAGCCTTTTTGTGGTTGACAGAACATAAACTATTTTTTTTACTAACTGTCCTATCCCTGTTCATTCTCAGTCTTTCTGCTATGCAAAGGAATGTATAGTCTCTTTACATGCTACTACACCCACTTTTGGGAGCACCTAATCACATGCATAAAAGTTACTTTTTTGCCATTATAGAAAAACAGGAAGTTACTTTTTACAGTGTCAGAATATTATTACATCTTGCTCAATAATGTCTGTTCTGTCTGTCATAGCTCTACTTGAAAATGCCACAGATTGAATGCAGATGCATTTAAATGAACAATGTGCTCTGCCTCTATGGTATGGCAGAGGTGCTTCTTTCTCCCACTCACATGTACATTTCCTCCACTGGAGTCAATGGACTATCAGATGAGCCCCTTGAAATGTTCTTTGTCGGCATAATTAAAGCAAATTTTATGCCGGCAAAAGAACACCCTCCCACCACACTTATTTTCTCTCCTGGCAGAAGAAGTGAATGAAACCCTGTTCACTTCCTCCTTTGAAATCCCACAAGACTTCAATGAGTGGGAAATTTAATAGTAAAACAAAAAATAAAATATGAAAAGTTACAGCAAGCACATACACACATTTTAAAACTTCCAAGTAAACCAGGGAGGGTAATAAAAAGTGTGTCACCTACCTGGATGTCATGATCTCACCTGGAAGACTTCTGCCCAGTCCGGCCATTGACAATGTAAGTACATGAAAAAAAGGATGTGAGGTTAAATACTCCGGCTATGCCAGAAAAAAAAAAAAAAGCACAGCCTATCTATTGACGGCTTGGGTCATCAATAAAATAGATCGGCTTAAGGACAAAACATAAATGCAAAAGGGCAACATCTTCTGGTATGGGTGCCCTTTTATGTCTATGTGATGTTGTTATAACTCCATATTTACTACGTCTGATAACGTCCTGTGTGAACATTCATTCATGCTTCAGTTACAAATGTGCACCAAACAGGACAGGAAGCTTTGGACTGAGGGAAGGGGACTCACCGGCTCAATGGTGGGCCAGTTTGTGGCCTGGCTGGTGCCCCCGCCTCTCCTCCTTCAGTGGCCCCAGGGGCCACATGGCCAGCATGAGAGCCACCATTGTGAGCCTTCTCCTTCCTGGCCTGCTTTGCGACTGGGAGGAAGCAGGAAAGTGGGGACCAATCAGGGTGAGCCTGCCTCGCCCTGATTGGCCCTCCCCAAAGGAAAGGGTGGGACATCTGGCCACGCTTCCGGCATGGCCAGATGATGAGGGAACCTGCGATGGGGCCGGTATTTAAGCCAGCCTCCGGTGCAGGCTTCCCAGTTGTCTCATTGTAAGCTGAAGACCTGCCCACCCTCCCTATGTTATTATGTTTGCTTATGTTTTATTTGTCGCAATTTGCTGGGTGGATGGCATGGGACCTGATCCAGGTAAGGGGGGATGGGGGGTCTCCATCAAGTTCAAGTTCACAGAGATCCCTTCCCCTTTACTTAATGATTAACACCTTGTTTTCAGGGGATGGGAGAGTGTTGAGCGGAGTGGCTTGGCCGAGAGCTCTCCTCTCCAGGAGAGTCAGTAGTGACTGATACGGGACCATTGGCCAACACAGGGTTGGACAATGATGGGATCCCGACCCATGCAGTAGTGCCAACCATTTGCAGCCATCAGCAAGTTGTGGCCTTTTATTGCCAACTATCATATACTAACCTGTACCTAATCACTATGTTTATCTTGTACTCAATACAATTTTTAATCACAGTCTGTGGTATGTGTCTTCTTTAAGGTAGGGGAGCGGGTTGTATGGTCTGGGTCCGCAAATCATAGAATAATAGAATCATAGAGTTGGAAGAGACCACAAGGACTATACAATCAAACCACTCCCGGCAGATTGCCATCCAGCCTCTGTTTAAAAACCTCCACAGAAGGAGACCCTACCGCACTCTGAGGCAGTGTATTCCACTGCCGAACAGCTCTTACTGTCACAAACTTCTTCCTACTGTTTGGCTGGAATCTCTTTTCCTGTCGTTTGAATCCATTGCTCTGTGTCCTAGTCTCTGGAGCAGCAGAAAACAAGCTTGCTCCATCCTCAGTATGACGTCACTTCAAATATTTAAACATGGCTATCATGTCACCTCTTAACCTTCTCTTTTCCAGGCTAAACATGCCCAGCTCCCTAAGCCTCTCCTTATAGAGCATGGTGTCCAGGCCTCCCACTATTTTGGTCACCCTCCTCTGGACACGTTCCAGCTTGTCCATATCCTTCCTGAATTGCGGTGCCCAGAACTGAACACAGTATTCAAGGTGAGGTCTGACCAAAGCTATTCTGGCACTATTATTTCCATTGATCTAGACACTATATCCCTATTGCTGCAGCCTAGAATTTGCACTTCACATGGGACATGGGATTTCCTGCTGCAAACAGTATACTGAATTTGAAAGATAGGCTAGTCCTTATTGGAAATGAAACTAATTCAGAGCCCTGTCTACACTTTAAACATCGTTCTTCATTCTAGAGGAAAAGAGGTAAATCTAGAAGACTCTAATAATAACAGGGTAGGACTAGTGACATTTTCTGGAAATGGCCCTCCACCCCTCACCTCAGCCTCTTTTCAAATCAGTGAGTGAGTGAGCTTGATGTGTCAAGAGCGAGCCAAGGAAAAGAGCATCTAGCGAATGGAGCAGTGATTGAGTGGGGATTGAGGCGGCACTTCAAGAAGCAGAGTGGCACTTCATTCATCCCACAAGTTGGGCCTTCGGGCCGGGTCCCGGGGTTCCCTGGGCAGGGTGGGGGCAAACTGAAGCAGTCGCACACAGCGGCTGAGGGAAGTATGCACCTTCTCCGGTAGCCATGGGGAGAGAGGGAATTGTGCTAAGGAGTAGACTGTCCTGAATTGGGCGGGGTCGGGCCAGTAGCGTAGCATGACTGTCAGTTCGCCTGATTCCTGGGAGGGATTCCCAAAATCTAGCAGAGGGGAGTGTCTTCCCCAAGCAGAGAGTGTGGGCTGTGGCGGCTGCCAGGCAAGTGCAGAACGACTGCCAGTTTGCCTGATCCCTGGGAGGGATTCCCAAAAGCTAACGGAGGGAGGGGTGTCCTTCCCAGTCGGAGAGTGTGGGCCACAGTGGCTGCCACGCCTTGTTTCTGGGTGCGAATTTAATTTGGCAGTTACGCAACAGCATGCACAGAAAAACTTTAAAAAGGGGGGCGTGGTCAATAGGACCGTTGCACCAGCTCATCAGGGTGTGGGGCCTGGTTTTTTCCCTGCATAAACCCTGGGTGGCATGGGGCGTTAGGCTGCTGGGCCTTGGGAAAAATTCTGCTCACAGGGCTTGCCAGGCCAGGGTAGGCCAGCAGAGACAGGCCAACAAAGCCTTGAGTGAGGCCTTGCAGGCCTAGGGCAGGCCTACAGTTAAGCAAGACAGAACTCCTCATTAATACACTAGCAATAGTAATTGGTACCAATAATAGTAATAATAATATCAATAAGATTGGATTGCATTTATTATTGGTCAATTGTTTGCTTGAGGCCTGGTTGGGCCCCTCATTGGACCAGGGCAGGGCCCATTACAGCAATTGGGAACTCATTAAATAGAATTGATGCAATAATAATACTAATAGTAATAATATCAATATATTGATAATATTTTATATATGCCCTTAGCCTGAGGCCTCAATAGGCCTGGGCAGCAGGAAAGGATAACAGCTTGATTAAATATCCCAAGGGTCAGATCCTGTTTGGAAGCTAAGCAGTTTCAGACCTGGTTGGTTGTGGATGGGAGACTTTCATTAAAATTTGGGGATTTATTAATGATTGGGCACATGTTTGACTTATTGGGTGATTGATTGAAGACTATCTTAGGAGGATCACAGCAGGTTGGCCTCACAAGGGGGTGAGCAGGTGTGGTACAACTTGGCAACAGGTTGCCTCACACCAATGACCCCAAAGAAGGGAAAAGTGGGGGGTAGGGGGAAAGCCCCTGAACCCAAGCAGCCAGCGCTTCCCGCTTCCCCTCCTTCATCAAGTGAGGAGGAGGAGGAGGACATACCATGGCAGGCGACCCTGGAGAGGATCCAGGAGAGGCTTCAAGGGGTAGAAGGAGATGTTGCTGTGCCAAAGCAAAAGCATTCTATGGGGAAAGGCAAATTAGCTAACCAGATAATTGCCCATATAGATGCCCTGGAAAAGACCATTCATGAGGGTGATGCATCTGGATCGCAGGCACTCAATAACGCTCCTGAGTAGCAGGCTAAACCAGTCCTGGAATTTGCAGGGGAAGCGGTCCCGAATCCATCAGGTGAGTCCCTTTCTGACACAGTCGCCCCTTCTTCAGGATATTCATGGCATGGGGTGTCTGGTCACCATTTACTCCCACTAATACAACACAGGGGTTGGGATCACAAGGAGCACACAACAGCTGGCCTATGGCCCAGCATCCTCTTTGTTGGGCACCACCCCAGTGGTTGCCGTGGGGCCCGTATACGTTAGGGGCATGGGGAGGAGCAATATCCAGTGAGTCATCTCTGCCAGGGCCATACAGACCCCAGGGTATGACTCCATCACATATTCTGCCATCTCCTTCAGGGAAATGTCCTTACTGCTAGGGGATCACTTACTACAGTCCACTAGGGACAAAATACTTAAAGGGGAGTATGTAGATGTGTTCTCCCTATTATATAGAGAACTGGAAAAGAAAGATAAGGACGAACTTGATGAAAAAGACAAAGAAAAGCTCAAGAAAAAGAAAGTGGAAAGGAATTGGTCAAACTGGCTGTCTGGGTTCCTAATCATGGTGGGTGTTATTGCTAAGGTCCATCCCCAGTGTGCGACAGTGCTTTTCCAATACATTGACATAATCCACAGAGTGTATGTGGATTTTGCTGGCTCTGCATGGCTTTTATATGATGAAGCTTTTCGTATGTGGGCAGCAATATACCCAGCGCTACGCTGGGATATGATGCACCCACAGTTATGGATGAAATTGATGACACCAGCACAACCAATTCAGGGTGAGCAAACAGACAGCAGCCATTTTATTAAGACCTCAGCTCCAGGGACAGCCAGAGCCCTGACTGGGCCTAGTGCAGGACAGAAACTGTTGTGCTGGGAGTTCAGCTCACATGGGACCTGTTTGAGGAAGCCCTGCAGATTCAGCCATGAGTGCTCTATCTGCAGGGCTTCTCATTCTTTTCGCAACTGCCCGAGAGGGAAAGGTCCTTACAAGGGGTACAGAGGAGGACAGGGCAGTAGTAAAGGAGGTATCACTTCCAGCCAGCCTCAGAAAGGGTCCCAGCCCAATTAAATTAGATGTGTTAGGCAAGTGGCTGCGATTATATCCCGACAGGCGGGCAGCTGCTTATATATCACAGGGTTTTAATTTTGGCTTTCGTATTCCCTTTCAAGGGACAAGACACCCCTATCAGGCGCACAATTTATTATCAGTTAAGGGCAAAGAAGCGATAGTTAGGGAAAAAATCTGTAAGGAAGTAGCAGAGGGAAGAGTAGTTGGCCCATTTAGCCAACCTCCTGTCCCCAACCTATGGATTTTGCCACTAGGCATAGTCCCCAAAAAGGCACCAGGGGAATTTAGGTTAATTCACTACCTGTCCTACCCAAGGGGGAAGTCTGTTAATGACTCCATCCCAGTGGAATTATGCACTGTTAAATATACTTCCTTTGATGCCACCATAAGAAAGGTGAGTCAACACAGGCTGGGAGACGAGATGGCAAAATGCAACATTAAGTCAGCATTTGACCTTCTCTCAGTCCATCTGGAAGATTTTGAATTGTTAGGTTTCCAGTTTGAAGGGGGGTTCTGTATGGACCACACTCAAACCATGGGCTGTTCTGTCTCTTGCAAGGCATTCGGGACCTTCAGCACCTTTTTAGAATGGACATTAAAAGCTAGGACAGGGATGAGTGGGGTTGTTCAATATTTGGATAATTTTTTAGTCATCGGCCAAACTGGTTCAGGGGCATGCAGCCATTTGCTGCAGCAGTTTGAACAGATAGTGGGGGAATTAGGCCCCCCCCTTAGCCCCCGAAAAGACTGAGGGCCCAGCACAACAGTTCATCTTTCGAGGCATTGAAATTGACTCCGCCAATCAACTATACCGTTTGGCAGCCGCTAACGTAACAGAGTTGCAGGAGCGGGTTTGCACCTTTAGGGGTAGACATAAGGCCAGTTTGAGGGAATTTCAGGTTCTGATTGGACATCTGAATTTCGCCTGCAAGGCGGTGGCCCCAGGGAGGGCTTTCCTTCACCAAATGTGTGATGCCATTGCCGGGGTCCACCTTTCTTACCACAAGATTCGAATTACGGCAGAGATCAAGGAGGATCTTCGTATATGGCAAGAATTTTTGGACCTTTTCAATGGAATCTCATTCTGGTGGGAGGAAAGGAAGTTACAGGAAAGGAAGCTATTTGCTTTCCAAATAGCTTCTGATACAGCAAGGGCCATTGGGTTTGGGGTTTATTTCGGTGGTCACTGCTGGCAATTCGGACCAGGATGTGAATTACATAGGACCTTACATTCCTGGAGTTCTTTCCGATCCTGGTGGCCACCACCATCTGGGTGAATGAATTGTCCAATTCGTCAGTGCATTTTTGGTGTGACAATTTGGCAATTGTCCAGGTGATAAATATCCTTACCTCAATGTCACCAAGGGTTATGTGGCTTGTTAGGGTATTTACTTTACAATGCCTTCAGCATAACATTTTGTTTGTCGCATGGCATGTGGCTGGTGTACAAAATGAGATAGCTGATGCTCTTTTCCTCATGCAGATGGAGCGCTTCAGAGTTGGTTCCAGATGCAGCACCCGAGGGCGATCAGATGCCGACAAGCCTATGGCAACATGGGAATCCAAAATTTGGAGGGCCATAGGTATGCCAGTTGCACCCAATTCCAGGAAAGAATATGTCCAGGCAGTGAGGGAATTTTACCAATTCAGGGAGCAGGAAGGTTTGAGCCAGGGGCGAATGTCCCTGTGACACACCTCATGTAATTTTATGTTTCCTTATATAGGAGGGGCTTTGTTCTGCAATTGATCCGGGGAAGGCTTTCAGCATTGGCATTTTGGCTTAAAGCCCAAGGTGCAGCTGATAATACAGGGGACTTTCGCATCAAGAAAGTCCTTGAGTGATGGGCCAGGGAGAAAGGCAGGAGTGCCGACTTGGGGGCCCCTCTTTCTCCAGAAATTTTGAGGGGCTTACGCAGGTCCTGGATGAGGATTTGTTCTTCAACGTATGAGGTGCTGCTTTTTCACACAGCTGCCCTATTGGCGTTTTTTTGGTGCAGTCCAAGTAAATGAACTCATCAGGGCATCAAAATTTGACAAGTCAGAGAGAGCTATGGAATGTGCAGGCGACTGACCAGGAGATCATTGTCACCTTACGTTTCTCTAAGACCGACCAGGTAGGCAGGGGAAAAGCATTCAAATTGCACCGCTGCGATAGCGCCGAGCTCTGCCCGATTCTGGCACTACAGAATTATTTGCAAGTGTGTGGGGATGGGCAGGGCCCTTTATTTGTGCATATTGACTTTTCCCCTTTGACTAGGTACCAGTTCTGGGTCATAACAGTGAAGGCATTGAAGCAACTGGAGCTACCTAGAGCCTGATTTGGTACTCATTCCTTCCATATAGGGGCTGCATAAATAGGCAGGGATAATAAATAAATATTATTTTATTTCACCCATATATACATGTGTGGTCTCGTTATTTCTCTGACTCAGTCCATAACCCAACTCCCTTTGCAGGTCAGTGCAGCCTCCGGCAGGGGGAGCTCATTTGTGGACTGGGAGGAGGGAGAGACCCAGATGATTGTGTCGCTGGCATGTTCCGGTGATGCAAGGTGTGGAGCAGGGCAATGAATATAAAAGGCCCTCCGCCCCTCACCTCAGCCTCTTTTCAATTCAGTGAACCACCCTCCTGCCACTGGAATAGGATGATAATGGTTGCTTCGGAGCCGGGTAGGAATCCCCCCTTTTCTCGGGGGGGGGGTCACCTACCCCATACTAGGAAAGCAGCGATATGAGAAAATTGGCCAGGGTGGTATCCAAATATGAACGGCAGGAAGGTGGAGGCGTAGATTACGGTGGGCACCTATGGTACCGATTTTGGTGAAGGGATGGTCTCCGGTAGGCTCTCCTTAGGCTGTATGACCTGGGAGAACAGAAGGAGACTTAGCTTGGGGTTGGCTTGAAGGATAACCCTCTCACCTTAATAAGTATGCATTGGGTGAGAGGCTTTTGGGTTGACCTTCCAGACACAAGCTGGCTTGATATCAACTCCAGGCCTTGGGTTTACTCAAAAGGGCTCAAATGTTCACCAGGGGAAGCTGGGGGCATAAGTCCAGGAGGGACAATCCACCCCAGCTGCTCCCACACTAGGTTGCCTCCCCCAGCTGAAGATTCAATGGGAAATAAATAGACAGGGATAATAAATAAAATTGTTTCACCCATATATATATATATACATGTGTGGTCTTGTTATTTCTCTGACTCAGTCCATAATGAAGAATTAATGAAAACAGCTTCATCCTAAGGAGCTGTCTATAGTAGTGTTGTAGCCCAGTTTGGGCAGAATGGCACCTGTACTTGAAATAGCAACATAACAATAAAACTCCCCATCACAATAGGTCAGAGATTGGGGAAGTTGCTTTTTGTGACTATGACTTCTCGAATCCCACAGCCAACATAGCCATTTGTCCTGCTAGCTAGGGGATCTGGGAACCAAAAAATAACATTTCCAGCAGCCTCCATTCAGGTTTTATCACAGTTACTAGATATGCTGGCAAAGCAATTCTGCTTTCTAGTATATAACCATCTCTTTTCCATACGCTTAACAATGGTACTCTTTAGTTGCCAGTTCATCAGAGATTGCAGAACTATAGCAGGAAGCACAGCATTTGTTGCTTCAAAGTTTCACAAAGGATCAGGTAGCAGCAACTCTCTAACATACAATAAAGACTATATGATTAAGCAGATAACTGAATCGGTACAGGGAGCATTTCCCTCTCTTTCATCCTAGCAGACAGAATTTGTCCCTTTGATCCCTGAACAGATCAAACAAAACCCACTAATCAATTATTTTCCTTTTTGTCTTTCAGATGCTGCCGCAGATCTTCAAACACAAATGGCAAATCACTTCAAGAATTCTTTATTTGTTTTCTTTCCTTACAACAACTGTGTACCACATATAGGTGTTTTAAAATCAATTTTATGATTTCTGTTCTTCACAATATTGCTTTGTAAATTTGTGGTTTTTATATTTCAATGCATTTTTTACAAAGTCCACCATGTTTTAAAAAAACACCCCATCCCCATTTTAAGTGTGATATCTTTTCTCTGTCTACACCAATATAGTGTGTAACTTCAATATTATGTTCTAATCAGCATCTCATCCCATTGACCATATATTCCTGTCCTGCTCATTTGCCCCCCCCCCCCCGTTAGCTATGGTCTAACTCATTTTAGTTAGAACTAGAGTATATTCTGTCTCTATAGCTTGAAGCAGCTTTATTGGTGATTTATTTCTCCCAAGTGCTTTGAGTGCAGCTTCCAGTTCACTTTCTAAAATTTGAGGTTCCTCTTCATTTGGTTCTTCCTTGAATGTATCTGTCAAAAGGAGGTTTACCATGTCTCCCTCTGTACAAGTGTTAGCTATCCTACCACTGCCATTTTCTCTGAGACATTCTCCGCCAATGTCACCTTCCTCTTCTGCTGCTGCCCAGTAAGCTTTTTGGCACATTTAGTCTGGCTCCTCATTAAATGCCTCTCTGATATGGGAGACATGGGAGACCCTACCAGCAGCACTGATGTCATCACCATGGCCTTTTGCCTCACAGGAGCACACAATCCCACCACCATGGACAGGTAGTACCATTGGTGGGATTAAAAATACTACCTGTACTTTATTTTTCATATAGATTCTTATTTTTTATTATTATTATTGATTTATTGATTATTATTGATTTATAATTGTTTAATATTTTTTTATGGGGGAGGGTGGGGTGGGGGGTGTTTGGGGATTTTATCTGTATTGTATTTTAATTTTTGTAAGCCGCCCCGATTGTTTTAACAGAGGGGCGGGGTATAAATAAATATTATTATTATTATTATTATTATTCTTTTCTTTAAAAAAAGAAATGGCAAATTTCCTTAAAATAAAAATGAAGCAAAAAAACAAACACATTTTCATATACCCATTTCCAACATAAAAACCCCATCATACCCCAGTAACACTAGCAGGACCACAGAAGGTGGTCTGAATTGTTGTTGTGTGCCTTCAAGTCATCTTCAATTTAGGGAAACCCTAAGGTGAACCTGTCATGGTGTGGGTGGATTTTTTTTAAAAGATTTGTTCAGAGGGGATTTGCCCTTGCCTTCATCTGATGCTGAGAGAGGGTGACTTACCAAAGGTCACCCAGGGGGTCTCTGGCCAAAAGGGGTTCAAATCCTGGTCTCCAGCTTCATAATCCAATGTTCAAATCACTAAGGAACTGGATGTCAGTCTGAATATCTTCCCCCAAACCATATGAGCACCTGACCCCTGTCAGCTGGCCCCTTCCTGTCACATTTCCCTCTTTGTACAAGCCTCCCAAAACTTGCAAAAGACTCACATGCTCCTTTCTTATTACCTAATGACAACAGTAGTACAGAGGTCTTGATCTGAGGTCTCCCAATATATTTTCCTGGCATTGGGGAAGGGGGAGCAGGGTGGATGGGAGACTAGTGAGACTTCAGGAAGACTTGTTAGAGGCCTTGTAGCCTGGCCGCTTCTTCCACTGGTCCTGTCAGATGTTGCCAGTGGAGGACTTTTAATTCACAAAGCAGTATTAAATTGCCTTCTTTTTCTTTGGTCTTTTTTGAGTGATGGGGGATTTCAAATTGTAAAACAAGATGAACCTAGCAAGAAATCTAGCTCAGGTGCTAATGCCTCTGAGGTATTATGAGTCCCCCAGACTATGGGGAGTCCCTGAGTTTGTCTCCTTTTCAACATTTATCAGAGGGCATTACAAATGGTAAAACAACAAAGTGAATAATTCTGTTAGAATAAAGAAATAATGTTAGAAAAAGAATATGGTAACTTGAAAGATGATAAAAGAAGAGCTGCTTTTCCCTCACCTTTTGCATTTGCCTTGGGTATTCCTAAATCACATTCTCATGTTTTGCTCCAGGGGATCAGAGGGGCAATGTCTGAGACTTCAGGGATATCCTTCTGATGTTACTACCACAGAAACCTCTGACTATTATGAGTCTGTGTCATTTTTGACCTGAAGCAGTAGCACTAAGAGTGACAATTCATAATCTGAACAGAAGAACTGCCAGTAAACCAAATTTATGAACACAAGGCCCTTTGATCCAGAGAAATACCCAAGGGTATTGATGGATGCCTTTGATAAAGGGACCAGCCAATCATAGTTCTCCCACCTCTGGTTTGACTTACACCAAAGTAGCTTTGATGCACTGTCAGTGTACCATGCACCTTTGTGAAGAAGGCATTATTTTCTTGAGTTTCCAACTGTATGGATTAAGAAAGTAATTCATTCTATTCCACGTGCATAGCAAAAACCATACATCACACACAACACATTACCTTTGTAACCAGAAGTAATCTCTCCAGAGGAAAATAATGACAAACACATACATACTTCCCAACACATGTATTCATAGTGAAATAAACATGGGACTGGCACTTCATGCGTATAGGTTATTCCCTCTACCAATGTATAGATTATATTCAGTCTTTGCAAGAAAGACATTATGTGAAGCACTTCCTAAGAAGGAAGGAACACAAACTATCCACTGTTTCCTGAAAGACACCCATAAATTGGGCTACCCAGACCACAGTGACTAAGTGATAATGGGCATTACAAAAAATATATATGTTGAATTGTCTTCATACTTATAGCTTGTTTCTGGAATGGACAATCAGCTTCAGATGTAAGGCCTTAATAACATGGCTCTTTAGATGTGTGTGTAGAGTAGAGATGAAGCCGTGTTGCTGCCGTTGCTAATGACAACACATCCCCAAGAAACTGTTGAAGAACAAGTCCTCATCCAAGAAAATATCCAGCAAAACCATATTTCCAATTTAGCTATCCATGAATTGAGTGGACAGTATCAAGAGGTTATTTGTGCACATCTTATAGTGTGAAGAGGGTTCGCCGCTGGCCGGCAGACTGTTTTGCAGCCCGGCCAGTCACCTCTTCGCAGAGCCCTCCTTTCCTCCCCCCCCCGCTCTGCTTGGCCTCGGGCCTGGGGGGGAGCAGGGCGGCCGCATGGTGAGCCCATGGGGGCCGCCATATTGGCTTCTTCTTCCCAGAAGCCACTGCTGCTAGGAGGGAAGAAAAAGGAGGGAGCCAATGGGGGCGAGCCTGTCTCGCCCTGATTGGTCGGGGGAGGGGTGTGAACCTGGGGCATTTGCCAGCTACATAAGGCCTGGGAGGGCGCTGAGCAGAGGCAGGCCCCGGATGACCGGTAGGCCTGCCTGTTGGTTAGGCAATGTTTGGCAGAAGGCGGTTCCCATGGGGAACACCTTGGTGGCGGATGTATTGGGCCGTGATAAGGCAGGATAAAGGGTGGGCCTCCATCAAGTACATGTTCAAGTACAAGTTCAAGTACATGTTCAAAAGGTGGCCCTTCCTCTTCCTTAATTGCTAACATGTCCTTTTTTACATGGGAGGAGAGGGTGTCGGGTGGTTGGCCTGGCTATCAGCTATCTCCTCTAGGCGTTGGGCTGGGATGGACCAGCCTGCCGTTGGCCCACATGGATGGGCCTTGCGGATGTCATGACCTATACATTGCTGCCAACCACTTAGTTGCAAATTGCGGCCAATTTTATTGCAATATGATAACATATACCTCAACATGTATCTATCTCTATTTGTATTCATTTTACCAACCTGTACCTAACCTATATTCTGAAGATGTAACCAATACAAAAGTTTAAGTAAGCATTGTGTGTCTGTGCATCATTCAGGACGGCAGAGGGGCGGTACGTCCTGGGTCCGCAAATACGTTTTCTGTTTCAGTTTTGGAGACACAGTCTGAGGAGCAGTTGTGATCATCTATAAATGGAACATTTCAGTGTGCAGTGGTGTTCCCCTGCCACATATAGCATTAGCATTAGCATTAACATTAGTATTTTTAGCACTGATATTAGCCTACTCAAGCCCAGTACTTTCTATTTGTGCAAGAACAAATACAGGCTGTCCCCTGTTTACTCAGGATCGGTACCCACAGGTTCACTTACCTGAGGTTGGGGGTGGGAAAGTCTCTCTAGGCATCTGGAAGGCCACAGTGTCATACTGGAAGTGGGCATCAGGAGGTCCTCCAGCAAGATTTTATGGTCAACTTCCACCAGATGTTGACCATAGAGTTGTACCAGATGCCTAGAGAGGCATCCTGTCTAATGATGATGATGATGATAAATTATTTATATCCCTCTCCTCTACAAAATGCAATTGGGGCAGCTTACAACATTTAAAATATACATATAAAACCTTCCATCCCATCCCCCTTAAAATACAATTAAATAATTAAACATTTAAAAATACTTAATAAATACTAAAACACACACACACACAATAAATTAACTGGAATAGGGATTGGACCAATAAGAGTCTGGGCATTTTCTAGCATGAGTCTATGGTACTCTATGATGGTTCACTATTATATGAGGTTTCACATATCTGTAGTAAGTCTGGAAACATATCCCCACAGAAATGGGGGGAGGGAGGGGATGACCTATATAGCTTTTTGTATTCTGCTTCTCTGAAATGCCTGGGGTTCAGGAAAGCAGGGAAGAAGCGAGGTTGAATGACTGATGGGTCCACATTTTAATCCCAAATCAGGTTTTAAAAGGGACTCTGTATTCACTGTGCATTGAGCCTCAGATAGCCAGACCATTTTTTTTTCAAATGTCACCATGCTTTCTTATTTTAAGAATCTTAAACTACTTTTCAAGCCTCAGAACCCCCTAACCCTTATACCTATTGTTTTGAAACTTTGAAGGATTCTTCCTTTCTTCATGTACTTGTATCCTATTAACTAAGAAATTAAGGTTGGACTCCTGCATGGGTGTTATGTCTTTGTAAGTGGATGTACGCATGTGGGAATTAGAACTGGCCAGTTTCATAATGTCTATATCCAATAGGCAGCTGCTATGCTGTTACTACGTAGCAGAGTGGGCAAAGTGTCTGATGTACATTACACAATGGACTTTAGAATAGAATAGAATAGAATAGAATAGAATAGAATAGAAACTTTATTACAGTCATAGACCAGCACAGGTAAAAGAGATACAGAATAAAGGTAAAAATACAGGATAAAAACAGGCTAAAAGCAGTATTTAAAATGTTAGCTCCAGTATAACAAGACTAGGTTGATACTATTCTACTATTGAGGACATTGTCTGTCGTATTTTAACTGCAGCTGTGCAGAATCTGGCAACATTATAAGTTGTTCCTGGGTTGGTGTCTGAAAGCAACAAGTTTATGTAGAATTCTCCAGTGTGCCCTTGATATTTATGCAACAGGGGTGAAATAAGGCTGAGACGTATGTCCCTGTAGTATGAGCACTGGAGTAATACATGCTCTGTTGTTTCTATTTAGCCTGAGTTGCAGGGGCACAGTCTGTCTGAGAAGGGGATCTTCTTGTATCAGCCTTCAAGGACAGCTGAAGGGAGGGCACGACACCGTGCAAGAGTAAAGGCCCTTCGATGTTTGGGTATTTCAAGTGTTGCTAAGTATGCCAAAGGAGAGGCCAGATATCTATTGGAGTCACTAGCAATGAAGGTTGGAGTGCTGGCTAGATCCAGTTGTCTCTCTATATCTGCTACCCGTTGTTTGATAGTAGCTTCCACCCTATCATATCCCAGGCTAAGCAGAAGATCTGGAGAAAGGCCCAGCGTTGAAATTTTAGTCATCACTGTCTGTTTCCAGCTGGATTGGAAATCATCACTTAAGGTTAGTGGAGCAAGGCCAGTGGGAAAGAGGGATAGTCTGAGCCAGTAGCTGAGTATGGTCCACTTTCATAAATCCTGACTCCAGTCTCAGAGCTGCGTTAGAGACACATTTTGGAGTTTGGAAAGCTGATCTTAAAAAATTGGATTGGACAAGATCTAATGGAGCAGGGTTGGGGAAGGGTCCCAATTGGGATCCATAAAGCAGTTGAGCTACTGGTTTGGCTTCAAAGAGTTTGAGCGCTGCAGGTAAATAGTGGCCTCCTCTTATCTTAAGACATTTGAGAATGGCTGTTGTACTCCTCTGCGCATTGCAAGCAGCATACTCCCCATGCACTTTCCTACTACCAGTGGCTTGAAAAATTACCCCCAGGTATTTGAAGCAAGAGATCTGCTCAGTCTTGTGGCCATCTATATTCCAATTGTAGTTCTTAGGCCTTTTAGCGAATGCCATGATTTTAGTTTTTTAATAGTTGAGTTCTAGCTGTTCCGCTCTACAATATTGTGTTAGTGCTCTTAGGGCTCTTTTTAGTCCAATGGGAGTCCTTGAAAGTACTGCTGCATCATCTGCATAAAGCAGCGTTGAAATATGCCTTCCCTCTAATTATGGGGGATGGAGGTTAGTGTTGTTGAGGTGATCCACCAAATCATTGATGTAGAAGTTAAACAGGAGTGGAGCTAAAATGCAGCCTTGCTTGACACCCTTCTCAGTGACAGTGTAATTGGTAAGATGCCCCTGGGGGTTACATCTTACTTTTAATGAGGTCCCTTCATGCAGCATACGTATTAGATGGAGTAAACGTTGGTCGATCGAAGAAGCCTCAAGTTTTTTCCACAGTTTGGTTCGGGATATAGAGTCAAAAGCTGCTTTAAAGTCTATGAAGGCAGCATAGAGAGAAACTGTGCTGCAGGTGGAGTATTTTTCAATAAGGTGGTGGAGTACAAGGCACTGGTCTATGGTGGAGCGGCCTTCCCTGAAGCCAGCCTGTTCTTCTGCAAGTTCGCTTTCTTGTTCCAACCAGGTCTGAAATTTCCACTGTAAGTGTCTTGCATAGAGTTTGCTGATTGTACTGAGGTGACTAATTGGTCTGTAGTTGACAGGATCATCCTTACTTCCTTTTTTATATATGGGGACGATGATTGCAAGGCCCCAATCCTTAGGTGCTCTACCATATTTGTCGATACAGGTGAAAAGTGAGGCCAGGATAGGGGCCCAAATTCGAGGTTGTTTTTAATGGCTTCTGCAGGTATTAAGTCTTCCCCTGGAGCCTTCCCCATTCTCAGCTGGGCTACAAGGTTCTTGATCTCTGTCACTGTCACTGGTGGCCACCCTTGGATATTTTCTATATTTTGGCTAGTGCATCCACTTTCAATGTAGTTGTCCTTATAAAGTGCTTGAAAGTGATCCTCCCATATCCCTGGGGGGATGTGACAATCCACTGTAGCTGGCCCATTTCTCTGGGAACTTGATGTAATATGCCAGAATAGAGCTATGTTGTTGGATCTGACTGCCTGGATAAGTTGTGTCCAGTCATTCTTCATGGCTTCTTTTTTCTTGTTCATCAGCAGCTTTTTGTAGTCTCTTTTCTGCTGAAGCAGCATTGGTACAGCATCTGGGATGTTTTTAGATTGGTAACCCTGATAAGTATCAATGAGGGCTTTTTTTAGCATTAACACATTCCATGTCAAACCATGGTTTGGAGTGGTGCTGTTGTTGTTTCCACTGATGTACACTATTTTGATGGATTAGATATTGGTGTAGAGCTTGGGTAAGTGTATTGTAATTTTCCAAGATTTCATCAGGGGACTCAGCTGATATCAGGGCAGTCCTAAGATGCTGAAGTTGGTCTGAAGCCAATACCTCACTTATTGTTTGGTTTAGTTGGGGGGTCCATTTAGCTCGGCAATAGGTCCTTCCTGCTGGTGTCACAGAGAGATGGTAGCGCTCCCTGGTGTGTGTCTCTGAGTGAAGTCGCTAAGATGTAGCCGAATTGGAAAATGATCACTTTCAAATCTGGGCATAACTTCTAATTCCTTGGCATAGGGAAGAAGGTCCCTAGAAATGATTATGTAATCAATGGCACTCATTCTGGACCCAGAGAGATAAGTGAATTCAGCTGGGCAGTCATTTCCCAGGGCACCATTTAGGATTTGAAGGTTCAGCCTGAATATTGTTTGATCCAGACAAAGTCCTGCAAAATTTGATTTCTTGTCCTTTGAGCATCGGATGGGGTGGGTTCCATCATCTTCAAAATCAGGAGGAGGGCATTTGTGCTGGGCATATAGGGTATGATTGTTGGGGCCCAGTCTGGCATTCAACTCACCCCCCAAAATTACAAATGCGTTTGGGTTCTGCAACATGAGATTAGCAGTGTATGATTCCAGTTCAGCCCACAGGCCTCTGATTTGGGATTTCGTCTTCATTGGAGGCATGTAGGCATTTATTATCAGCAAAGTGCAAAGGTTAAATTGAATTAGCACTGCCATGGCATATGTTTTAAAAGTGGAAAGAGGCCTTGTTATGGCACGTAGGGTGGTGGAAACCAGAATGCCCAGGCCACCTCTAGCTCTTCCATGCTTTTTCCCTGGTTCTGCCGGAATTGAGAATGAGTGAAAGCCATTTAATAACAGATCCTTATTAGTCCATGTTTCCTGGATCAGTATAATGTCATATTGGGTGAGGAAGTCACTAGGACAAGGATCTCTATGGGCCGTCAGCCACCCAACGATGTTTCAGGTCATAAGGGTAACCTTGTGCTGGTCTGTTGGATGTCAGGCAGTTGCATTGCAGGCCACAGGCTGGATGGGTAATTCATCTGATGGCAGTTGGTTAAATGGCTGGGTTGACTGTGGCTGTGTCCTCCTCTGTGGATGGAGGGGTAGTGAATCACATTCTTGTTCTTCCTGCCCTGCCTGTTCTGGAGGAGAGATTGGAAGAACCAATGTGGCATGGGAAGCGAAATGAGGATCACAAGCAAGCAAGGATCCCATCTCTTTAGTGAGGGGCACATTCTTTGGCTGAGGAGATGACGTAGGTGGCAGTGAAGACTGTTTTTCCCTTGAACTAAGTTTGCACAGGGATGTTTGAGACCCCTGGAGTTTAGTTGTAGATGGAGGTGCATCTGCAGTATATTGCATTTTTAAAGGGGTGTTGGCTACAACTCGGGATTTCAAGGTTTCCTTGATTGTAAGTAGAGAGTCATCACTTTCACTTTCATTGTCAGAAAAATCAGAGAAATGCACTGACAATTTTCTGCGAGGGGGGGCTGATTTCAATGGGGCTGGATTGCTGTTAGATTGACTCAGGATGGTATCTCTCATCAGCTGTATTGTGGGAGTGTGTTCCCAAATTTCTGTGAGTTTTTCTCTCAGTTTAATTACTTCTTGATTTATAGCCTGAGCTTCTTCCTTTGAGGTGTGTTTACGTTCTCCCTCTTGGTGTGCAGAATTATTGCTTCTTTGTGTTATTGTTGCTGTTTTCCCTGTGATGAGGTCACAGACTGTCTCATCCTTAAAAACTCTGTTAATTTCTATATAATGTGCATTCCAGAGGAAATTTCTTTTCCGTAACAGCCTGTTAGGAATATTTGCCTGGTTAAAGGTCATAAAAATTCGTTTAGTAGCTCTTGAGCTGGGTAAAAAGTGGCAGTCTAGTAAATCAATTGTTCTGCTGTGCATGTTTAAAAGTTGGGAAAGATATCTTACAATTTACTTCTGGGTGTTCCAGTACTTCTGGCTTTGTTATGTATTCATAGCAGGAGCTGATTTTTCTGTAACACTCTGCAGTGATTAACTGCATCCTGTGACGTGGCAGGGCACATTTCCTCCAAATCTGCTACATTTTTAACCCCCTGTATACCATATGGGTTTTGCCTTTGAAAAGCTTGTTGAGAAAGCTTATTTGTAATGTTGTTTAATCTTTGCAAAATAAGGATCAATGTCTCTATGGACAGTTTGCAGAAATCATAAAAGAGCTGAGCGCTGTTATTGTAGGGAATGCTGCCAAGCTCCGGGAGTTTGACTTTGTTATCAACTTTCTCTGGTCCATAGTTTATATTTACACTTTGAGGAATTGAGGAGGCTGTTTTGTTTAGTTCAGGTGTCTGTGATGGCTTAAGGAGTAAAGAAGGAGCTGTTGTTACAGATCTGTTACTCACGGGCTGTGTTGTCTCTGCCGCTGGGAAGAGTGAGTCAATCCTCATCTGTTTTTCTGCTTTGGAGGTTTCCTGATTGTCATTATTATTACAGGGGCTCGTCCAATTTCTTTTCTTGCCTTTGGATGGCATTTTTGAGGTATATGTAGGTGGTAATGCCGGATGTTAGTGGGAGGACAATTCAGAAGTTGTTAGTCTGTCGCCATCTTGCCCCTCCTCCTCACAATGGACTTTATCAGACCATCCCTCTTTAATGTTATTTTGCTGGCATAAAAATTGTGTTGTTTTTATGCTGGCAAAAGACCCCTCCCCCGTACCAGACCTACTTTTACTGCCGTTAAAGAGGCTTCCCCAGAAGTAACTGAGCATAAAGGGAGCTCCATTTACTTCTGGGTTCCTGATCTCGGTGACTCTCGCGAGAAGACATTAGTACAGGAAACTTAAAAATAAAAGCAAAAGAGGAAAAAAACCACGCAAAAAGTACAGCAAAGCAAAGGAGGCTTGAATAATAAAGAAGTTTCAGTTAATTCTGGGGGTGGGGAGTACAGCAAAGAACAAAACCACACATTAAAAGTCCCAGGGGAAGAGTCATAAAAAGAGCATCCCCAACTTGGCTATCGCAGTCTCAACCAGTGTTTGCCCATTGATGCTGCATTCATGTGAGTACAATGGTGTAAAGATACAAATGCCGGCAATGCCAGCAACAAATCACTAAGAGATCTATCGACAGCTTGGCCCGCCAATAAAAAAAGTACAGATTTTTAACAAGATATGATCATGAAAGGGCAATGTTGTCTGGTATGTGCACTATTTTGCAGTCATTAGGCATCCTTATGACACCATATTTGCTGCATTTGATAAAGTCCAATGATGCTCATGGTCCCAAAGCGCATCAGGCATTCTTGCCAGTGTCCTGATATGCATCTTTGCAATTCACTAACAGGATTTCTTAGTGCCTCTGCTACTTAGGCAAGTATACATAAATTTTCATTAAGTAAAAGGTCATATAGAATTCCAATGAGAAATAATATTGGTGCTAACTTTAAAACCTCCGAAAATTTAATGTTGTGTTTTTGGTCCAATATGCATCATTTTACACTTGCTTATACTGAACTGCATCAGTCATTTTATTGACTCCAGTCTGAAAGGCCCAATAATGCTCCAAAGACTTTGGGGAAAGGGCTTGAGTTTTTACTTGGTTTTACTTGTTCTTTTAAATTGATATGTGTTTTTAATTGATTTTTTTAATTATAATTTTTATTACTTACAATTGTTTGTTGCAATTATAATTGTTACAGTGGTACGTAGTTACATTACCTCTTATATAACCTTAAGTCCTTATATCGTCCATGTTATGCTTTTTGTAACTATTTGTAACTATATTTCTTCTACATTTAAAAACAGAAAACAGATTATTACCATTCATCTGTTTCTATTCCACATTTGTTAGTTTTTCAATTGCATTTCACTGTTTTCCTTTTTCATTCTCTACCTTCCTTCCTATCTACTTCTGCTGGGTTTCTTCATCTATTTCCTTTTCTTGATTTCTGATTCTCTATTTCCTTAAATGTTCCTTCTGTTCTTTTTTAGCCTTCCACTTTTTAATCTGTTATTTCTCTTAGTCTCATTATCTATCTTCTTATCTATCTTATTTTGCTTTCTTATCTATACCCAGCCCCATTACCCTTATTTAAAGGGTCCTTATTTCATATTGGCCTTGTATTCTATCCAGAATCTTTTCATCAGTTCCCATTACTTTTCAATTTTTTTCACTGATCCACTCTTCATTAATGTCATTAGTTTGTCTGCCTCCCACATATCATACATTTTTACCATCCATTCCTCAACTGTCGGTGTTTCTTTTTTCCATTTTTGTGCATATAACATTCTAGCAGATGTTATCAACTAAATTCTCCATTTCATTTTCATGTCTGTTACTCATATATTATCTACCATATTTAAAAGATATGTTTCCGGACTTAACAGATCATCAGTTTCTAAAATCCCTTTGATCTTAATATGAATCTTTCTCCAGAAGTTCTTTGCTATGGAACAGTTCCACCATATATGGATTAAAGTTCCTGCCGCCTCTTCACATTTCCAACACCTTATTACCCCTGTTTTGTACATTTTGTTTAATTTAACTGAAGTTAAATACCACCTGAAAAACATTTTGACAAAATTCTCTTTCAAGATTTGTGAAAGTGTAAATTTTTGGGTATTTATCCAGGCCTTTTCCCACCTTTCAATTTCAATGGTTCTGCCTATTTCTTCGGCCCATTTTATCATATGATCTTTCACATATTCTGATTCTAAATCCCTCTCCGTTAGGATTTTGTAGTATTTCACTATGTGGTGTTTTGACTTGTCATATATGACTTTATCAATGTTGTTTTTTTCTAATTGAAACCCTTCGAGTTTTAAGTCCATTTTATATTTCTCATAGATTTGATGGTATGCAAACCAATTTATTTCTATTCCTTCTTTCTTGAGTTGAAATCCAAAGGGATAGTCTTCTGTAGAATAATTTCTTTTGTATTAGCCAAGTTCTTAACAATGCTTTTCTGATGTAGTGGTTATCAAAATCTTTATTATCCTTTTTCTTATTATACCATATATATGTGTGCCACCTGTACATTAAATTGTGGCCTTCCAACGCAAGTAATTTTTCATTTTCCAGTTTTATCCATTCTTCGACCCACGTTAAGGAACACACATTGCAATAACATATTAAATCTGGCATGACACAACCTCCTCTATTTTTATCATCAGTTAGTAGTTTCATTCTGATCTTTGGTCTCTTTCCTTTCCATATATATTTTGACAATTCTACATTCCATTTTTAAAGCATTTCATATTTATTATTATGGGCAAGTTTTGGAATAGATATATGAACTGCCATTTTTATTGATGATATTCTTCCTAAGAAGGATAAATGTAGTTTTGACCATTTCTGTAGTTCTTTTATTATTTCTTTCCACATGCTGTTGTAATTGTTATCGAACAAATCTGCGTTTCTTTGGAAATCCATATCCCTAGATATCTTATTTTGCTTGCTACTTCGTATCCCAATATTTCCTCTATTTCTGCTTCTTCTTCTTTTGTTATATTTTTTGTCAAAACTACTGTTTTCTCTCTGTTTATCTTGAAGCCTGAATATTGTGCAAATTCCTCCAATGAGTTCTTCAGTTCTCCCAGATGTTCCAATGGTTCAGCCAGAAAAATTATAAGATCTTCTGCAAAAGCTTTAATTTCAAATTCATACTTTTGGATCTTTGTTCCTTTAATTTTTTTCATTTGCTCTGATGTTTTTGTTTAGAATATCTATCACAGTGATGAATAATAACGGTGACAAAGGGCACCCCTGCCTCGTCCCTTTCCTTATCCTGATCTTTTCTGTCTTGTCACCATTTATTAATATTTGAGCTCTTTAATCTTCATATATTAGATTTATCCAATTGGTAAACTTCTCCCCGATGTTCATCTTTTTCAGCACCGCTTTCATGAAAGGCCATTTAACATTATCAAATGCCTTCTCAGCATCCAATGAGATCATTGCCAACTTCTTCTCATTGTGGTGCTCATAATACTCTACTATATCCAAAACTCTTCTCACATTGTTCTTATTGTATCTGTTTGGCAAAAAACCATTTGGGTCTTCATGTATGATCTTATTTTGGATGATTTTGAGTCTCTGTGCTAAGATGTCTGCAAAGATTTTACAATCTAAGTTTAGCAACGAAATTGGCCTGTAGTTTCTTGGCTTGTTTTTATCTTTTCCTTCTTTGGGTATTACAGAGATGTATGCTTTATTCCAAGAATCTGGAATACTGTCTGTTTTGATTTAATTCATTGTTTTTTGTAGTGGAATAAGCAATTCCTCTTCAAGTTTCTTATAATAGAGTGTGATAAAACTACCAGGTCCTGGTGCCATATCATATTTCAACCTTCTTATCACTTCTACTAGTTCCATCATTGTAATTTCTTTATTTAAGGCTTCTTTCTGTTCTTTTGATATATTTTCTTTGAAATATAACTTCAATGTTTTTTAGCTTTATTCACAGTGTCTTAGAAGATTGCTCCCTAATTGCCAGTTAAATCCTCTCTTTCTTTATATCATTGTTAACATTATGGGATTATGATCAGAAATCCATTTTACGATAATCTCCATTTTTCAAATTGTTCTTACCAGATTTCTCATGGCTAAGAACATATCTATTTTGGATGAGGTGTGATAGACCTCAGAGAAGAATGTAAAACCTTTGGCTTCACCATATTAACATCTCCCAATGTCTGTTAAGGATAATTCATCCTTCATTTTTTAAAAAAGGCGATTGGGAGCTTCCCTTGATTCTGTCTTGTAGCGGATCTATTATGCCATTCAAATCTCCTAAGAGTAATATTTTCTCTTGTTCTGTCCTCTGCATTGCCTTCTTCAACTTTTTGAAGAATTTTTCCTGAGCTTGAATTGGTGTGTACACTCCCATTACCAATAAACTTTTATTTTGTAACTTTACTTCAATTCCTACCTATAGATCTTTCTGATCTTTGAACATTTCTCTCACTTCATATTTTCTATTGATGTATAATACCACCCTTTTTTTTCTTTGCATTTGTTGAGATGAAATCTTATAATTGTACAGGAGTTTGGTGTCTCTTTCCCTGATTCTTGTCTCCTGTAGACATATTATATCAGTTTTCAATTTTTCTAGATAGTGGAAGATTAGATTCCTTTTGTACTTTGACTTCATACCTTTAACATTCCATGATAATACTTTACTTTCCATTTTCCCATTGATTAGCTCTTTATCTTTTTATTACTATTATTTTTCCTTGTTATTAAAGCCGAATGTTAGTATATTTAAATCTCTTCCTCTTCCTCTTCTGCTTCTTCCTCTTCTAGTTCTTCCTCTGCCAAATCCTTTTCTAATTGAGTTTCCCCTCTTGCTCCTTCTTCTCCCTCCAATACTAAATCTTCTTCATCCTCTTCTCGTTCTTTTTTCTTTCCCCTATCTTTTTGTTTCTTTTCCTTGATTTTGTTTATTTCCTCATCTTTTCTCTTCTCTCAATCTTTCTTTCTCTCTTTGCTGTCTTTTGCTGAATTCTTTTGCTTTTTGTATTGAATTTATTCTGAATATTTTATGTTGATATATAAATGACACCCCTTCAAGTCTTTCCCATCAGTAGTTTATCTTATTTTCCATTAACAACTTGGTTAGGAATCTCTACTCTTGTCTCTTTTTCATAATTTGGGGTGGTATATCTTTGTAAATCTTAGTATCTTCTCCATCAACAATTAACTTGTCATTATAACTTTTCTGTATAATCTGGTCTTTGATTTTGGCTCTCATAAAGCATACCACTACATCTCTGGGTAATTGCCTTTCTTTTGCCACTACTGAGTTTATTCTAAACAATTTGTGCACTTGTAATTCTAATCTTTCTTCAGATATATCAATACATTTGGCTATGGATGGAATTACTCTTTCTGCTAATTTTTCATTCTCTTGTTCTAATATTCCTCTTATTTTCAAACAGCTTTCTCTCTATATTAGGTCATTTATTAGTAGGTATCTCTTCACTTGCTCTTGTTCTAGGGTAATGTGTGATTTTTTTCTTCTAGTTTCTGCATTTTTTCTTGTATATTGTGTACATCCTTTTTTATTTGATCCATGTCTTCCGTTAGTTTTTCTAACTTTTCCCCAAAATTATTTAATTCTTTTTAAAGATCTGCCTTCATTTCTACTCTTGTCTCTCTCATCTCTTCTTTAATTTCCTTGTCTTATCTTTTTCATCTCTTTCCGCATCTCATCTAGAATAATACTTGTCTCTGTCATTTTTGTCACTCCTTCCATCGATGGTCTCCTTTGTAGTACAAGTTGTGTTTGGGCCTGTGTGGCTTTTCTTGTGTCAGTTGCCATGTTTCCTATCACAAGTGTACTCTTTCACAATGAATCAATTAATTAGATTCCCTGCTTGTATATCTTATTTACCCCATTCTTTAGTTTTTGTGTGCAGTCTCCCTTTTTTTCTCCTCAATTAAACTTCCTTAGCCTAGCAAGTTACTATCTGTTGCCACGCCTATTTCTACAACCTCTTATCTTCACCTTTTTTTTATTTTTGATGTAAGTAGAAATTTGTTTTTTAGTATATTTATTGATTTTCGTTTGCATAGAAAAGCCAGAGATAGAGAGATAACACTTAATTAATCAATTAAATATAGTCATTCAATAGCATTCACTATATTAATATGTTAATAGTTTAGTGTACAGAGTATAGTCTAATAATCAATAACCAATAGTCTTCAATCTTCCTTCACTTGCAAATGAGCTTTCTTCCCTTTGTTTTCTCACCCTGGGTTTCACTTCTTTTCCCTTGTCTTCCCCCTTCCCTCTTACTCCCTCTTACTTCTTCTCTTTCTCTCACTCTCTCCTTGTGTACCTCTTACTTGTTACTTTTTTCTAAATTTACATCTCCTTCCCCTCCATTCCTTCACCTTCCACCCTCTTTGCCACCCACCGAACTGTTCATGTCCCTCTTAACCACTTCCCTGTCCGTTATTCTTCTCTCTTTCTTGTTTTCTTAAATGTTAGTCTTATCTTTCTTTCGATCTCCTTTCCCTCTTTGTTGGTTTTAAATCCATCAATATCACCACCTCCCTCTCTGTCACCTACTCCTTCTACTCCTCCCACTCCCTGAAGCACACAAACACTTTGTTACTCTTAACACTACCTTTTCGCTGTCTAATTACTCCTTGCTACATGCCACCTTTCCCTTCCTTTCACCCCCTCACAGTCAAATCCAACCTGGTTTCAATCTTCTTCTGGTGCCTAGTTGACCAAATCTCCCAAGTCAGTCATCTCTGCTTCTATTTCAATTTTCTCCTCTCTTGTTCTCCACTCGCTCCACTCTCTAGTCACCGCTTCCCTTTGGTTTCCCTTTGGTTACTGACCTCCAGTTATACCCAGTTCTCATGATGGTTGCTGAACTTTCACCTCTCACCTTCTAGTCCACTCTGTTCCACTCCACTCCAGTTACTCAGTTTGCCCAACTAAATTCCTCTCTTCTCCTTCCAACTTCTTCTCCATTCACTTTTCCCTTTACAATTCTGTCTTTTTAGTTTTGCTTTGTATCTCTCCCTTTACTGTCTCCTCTCCATCTCTCCACTACAGAAGTCGTAAAGCTGTCGAAATTGCTGTTCCCCATTGCAGAAAGGTCACTTAATTTTTGTAGTTAAAAAAGCGCTGGTGTCGTTTTGTGCTGCCTTGCTGCAATTTGCTTGCTATCCTTCTGTGGCTCTTCGATCCTCAACCTTTCCCTCCAGACTCCCCATACAGCAAGGTTGGTAACGCACCTTCGGCAAGCCCTTCTGTTCCCCCTTACCAGGGGGACCTTTGCAGCCTCTTTCCTTCTCTCTGTTGGTTTTACTGAAAGATATGAGTGCTGGGAATGGATAGCAAGCAGTTGTAGAGGCAAGAGCTCTGCACCCTGCAACCTCTCACCATGCTGTCATGCCGGAAGCTCCCTTAATTGATATGTTTTAATCAATACCAATGTTATGCTTATGTGTTAACGTGTTGTTCCCTGCCTTGATCCATAGGGAGAGGTGGGTAAGAAATAAATGTTGTTGTTGTCTTTGTTGCAATCATCATCATCATCATCATCATCATCCTTTTGGATCTCTTTTCTATCTATTTCTGTTTTAAGAATGCTAAATAATTTGGTGTCATTAGTAAATAGGCCAGTAGACTGTCCCACAACTACAAAAAAATTATGAACATTTTATGAAGTCTGTATTTTCTTTCAGCTGAATGACATATTAAGAAAAGACCATGAAAGGGAGAAGATTAACTCTTAAAGAACTCTTCAACAGAATTGCTTTCCATGGGAGACTGTTGAACTAGGACCAGGTAGATGAAGGTTCCAATCTTCATCCATCCATCTAACTTCTTGCATGGTTTTGGGCCAGTGGCTCTCAAGTGTTAGTCTTCTATATATTTCAGACTGGAATTGCCAAAAGCCCTAACCAACATGGCCAGTGTTCAGGAATGCTGGAAACTGAAGTTGAAAACATTGAGAGGACCAAAGATCCACTGCTTTGGGCAAACCACTGCTTTGGGCCAATTACTATTGCTTTGCTAAATCTACTTCAATAGGATTGTTATGAGAACATACTAGGCAACCATATATGTTAATCTGACCTCTTTAGAGGATGCCCAGATAAAAGAGTAATAACTTTTTCTTGTAATGTTCAGAGGCAGAAGAATCAACAAAATGATTTATACAGTGCTCAGTGTTATATTCTCAATGGCCAAGAAACTGTGGGCCAGAAAACCTGAGGCAAGGAAGAGTGTATAAAGTAGAGGCTGATCTGAAACCATCAAAATTTGTTTCTGGAAGTCTCTATTGACAACTTTAATTTGATAGCAGGCTCAGGTCTGAAATAACAAATGTGTTCAAAAAAAAAGTGAGATTACTCTATGAACAAAAATAAATACAGAGGAGACACTATGCTCTGGGGCATTTTCATTCTTGTTGTTGCATTCTTATCATCTCTCCCTTTCAACAAATTGGGGAAAGTAAACCTTTTCTTCCTGTTCAATGATCCCTGGCTTCCTCCTTTGTCCCACTTATCTAGAAGTCCATTCCACATATTGTGTGTCCTACTTTAATAGGAAAGAAATACTATTGATATTTTTTTTTATTTCAGTTTGATAAGAAGCATGTTTGTTTTTGTTCATAGATTTAAAGCCCAAAATGGACCAGCACTGTAAATAAAACATGCAATCTCATTTTAAAAATTTATTACAAGGAATTTTGTTTATGATTTCATGTTCTCCAGTAATAATTAATTGGAGGTCTTCGCTGGTCCCCATAGACCAACTATCATTCAAAATGCACTAAAGGATGATCAACGCACAGCATCTCTTCAACAGTAGAAGTAACCATGTGTGTTTTTGCTACTGGTTTACTATAACTACAACAAAAAGGTCTTCTTACAATCTATATGTTTTACAGACTTCAAGAAAAATACATTTCCTTATTTTTTAAAAATGTATTGTTTGTTTTAAATCCCAAACACAATCATTAATGGTTACTTGAATAATTGTGCTTTTGCACTTCTGTCAAAGGCAGTGGAAGAACTTTGCAAACGCTCATTCTTTAAGCATAATTATTCTGCTTTAAGCAACTTTTAAGCATCACCCATTTGGATGCTTTTTGTGTCATTTTAAGTAATGCAACAAAAAGTAGAAGCACATCAAATCTTCATTTAACTCAATTCTGATATCAGTCATTCAAGAGAAACGTCTCCCAAGAAGAGTTCCAAATATTATAAAGTATTACCATTCAAGTCAAGCTATTTATGAGATAAGATTGAGATGGTGTTTCATTACCTGGAGCCATGCAGTAGCCACTTAGTATGAAAGGAATGGGTGTGAGCATTCGTAGCCTTTCTAATCATGCAGTTTCAATGCTAGCTCTGTCCCAACATCACCCCAGAGCTTGAAAATCCTGGAAAATGAGGGAATAGAAACACTGAGTTCGTATGACTATCATCTCCCTATGAGGGCCACTTCCAATACTACTCCAAATATTATTTTAAGGGTTTTTTATGTGGCATCCTCTTGCCACATAAGAGGTAACATTTATTTTATTTCATTTCATTTCATTTACTATACAATCTCTCAATAAAAACATTCCCAGGGTGGTTCTGAGTACTAACAGAAAAATATAACAACTATGATACAATCTTACTCCATAACAAGCTAGAACAAAAGGCACACTGAAAACAATGCCAGCAGAAATTTATTTATTCATTGTATTCGTTGTGTTTATATCACATCTGGAACTGTGTACACACGGCTCTCCTACTGCTCCTCACTTTATCCCCATGATAACCCTGTGTGGTAGGACAGACTGAAAGACAATCACTGGCCCAATATAATCCAGTAAGTTGCATGGGTCAGTGAGGACTTGAATTTCAATATCCCAAGTTGCAGTCTAACAATATCCCTTCATGTCAGCAGTTTAATCTTCATTGAAGCTATTTGGATACAGGGTTTATTAAGCATAACACTATGAGTGAGAATGCCTTCTTTGCAGTCATTACCTGCCTTACCTCAGGATATTATCTTAGCACATAGTAGGCTGATGTGGAATAACGCCTCTTTGAAATTAATGCTGCATTTATGCTAAGCAGTGTGCATAAATGCATTGCCTACTCCCATGTAAATGTGAATAGGGTAGCAGCTTTGGATTATTTTCATACTTACACTGAAGCATGAGTCTGCACAGTAACAGGAGCAGGCGAATGCTTCTTTAATGAGTGTATTGTGTTTAACTGTATAATACAGAACTAAGTTGGCCGATCACTATGGACTGGCACAGGGTTTTGCTTTATATTTAGTGTTGCCATGTCATGAGTGTTCCAGGCACCGAGATTTCAAGGCCCAAACCCTGAGACCTAGAGATGGTCCTGGGGTTGTTTGAGGGTCAGGTGGGTCCACTAGAGACCCTACAGCAGCCTACACATATTTTTTGAGGCATTGCTCTCTCCCTAACCCTGAGGACTAGAGAAGTGGAGGCAAGCCCTGAGGGGGGGAAATCCTATTTGTGTGTGTGTGTGTGTGTGTGTGTGCTTCTAGGAGGCTGCATTCATGTGACAAGGCCATTTATCTTAGTGTGGTTATCTACTTGTAGGTAAAGCAATGTCACCATACCACCAGAAAAATCCTGCTTAAATGCAGGTTAGCATAGCATGAGCCTATTCTCCTATGGAAGGTCACTGCTGACTAATTTATTTGTTTTGAGGGGAAACTTAACAGCAATGGCTATATACGTAAGCCACTTGTAGGTGACCAGAATGAAAACCAACATGGTAATAATAAGTGTGCTATATTTCCAGATTAGCCTCCTATACAAAGCAAGCATCACTGGCATATTGACTATTCCTGATGACAGGCTTAGATTAGAGTTCCATGAGAGGCATGCTTCCCATACCTATAATTAAATTGTGGGGTACCTTTCTCTTTTTATAGAAAATATCCCTGTCCCCATTCACCAGAGGGCAAAACTAAGACAAATAGATAATAAGAACAACATTTTGAATGAAAGCTTTTAGCAGCTGACTTGCTAGGCAGCATTTTAACGATTAGGTCCCATTCCCTGTAGCATGTGGTGCATATTTTTATTATTCATGCAGTTGTGGATGTTATTCCAATGATAAGTCCATATAAATTTCCACAGAGAGAGATAATGCAGCCCTTCTCATCCCTTCCTCATTCAGAATTCCAAATTGATAATTATGCACTGTGCAAAATTAGTTTTCCCATTATGCTTTATTACTTATTTGGCTATTCCATTGGTCAATGGTGTCTGATATTTGACAAGTAAGTAAAACAAAGGGAAAACAAGAATGTTAGACTGACTTCCTCTATGCCTTTCATTATTTAATATGCTATTTTATAGCTACTGTTACATGCCATTCAGTGCATATAAATCCTGGCTTTGTTGATGTGAGCTCTACAGACTTCATGAGGCTCTGGATGAGGGCATGGATGTCAATCACAAAAAAATTGCATAGTCCTTTCAGTTTTGACACAGAGTCTATTTTTTTTCTTATTGAATTTCAATGCCAGGACATCCTGACATTCTTCTTATTTTCTTCCATTCTAGACAACCCTCACCTTTCAATTTTGCAATGTTTGTTCAGGGGCTCCCTTGATAGGCAGCAAAAACAAGTGTATGATTTTATACTTTCACTTCTACATCTTCTGTGGTACAACAAATAACCATCTGTCCCTTTGGACTTTGCCCCTCCAAAAATCTCTTTACACACCTGTACTGAAGCACTGAACTACAGTTCCTTTGATCCATATGTGTGAATGTCTCTCTTCCGTGTTGCACTGTTTGTGCTTAAAGGCTGTAAAGGGTACACAAAAGGCTCCTGCATTGTTCATCTATTGAATCAAAGTTCAGAGGATTCCACTAGCTTGATGGTTGTTGTTTAGAGGGCCACACAGTTCCAATGGTGGCCAAATGGTTTCAACCATTTACTTGGCCACTTCATTCATACACTTCATGTACTTGCCTATTACTTCTTATTTCACATTTAGTTTTTATGGAAATGTACAGCCAGAGTTTTATAGTACATCTTGCAGCATGGCTCTAGTCTAGAAGTGGGAATCATATGTTCTCTGGACAGGGTTGCCAGCTCCTGTAGCTTTAATCATTAACAAATCCTTCAAGGACTGTCATCAAAACTGAACTTGTCACCTCATCACCATACCTACAAGTTTTGTATTTCTATGCATTAATATAGTCCTAGGCACTTCACTCCATACATCTAAGGAAGTAGACTGAAGTCTACAAAAGCTTATGCTACAACTTCTTTCAGTTAGAATTTTATCAGATGCAGGGAAATGCAGCAAAAAAAAAGTGTCACAAACCATGTCAGAAGAACACAACGATAACAGAGAGGGTGAAATCATAAGATGCCTGCATCCTCAGCCATTCCTGGGGCATAGCGCTGGCGTGGATGAGGCTTCACTTTTTTATTGATGGCTAAACCGGGCTAAGCCATCAATAAAAAGGGACACCTTATTCATAGCTATGCTAAACCCCAGAATGGCTGAACTGTGTTGTTGTCTTATAATTTTGCCTGTTTCTGTTATCATCACATTCTGACACAGGACACAGGATTTTTGCCATGTCTGATAAAGTCCTTAGCCTCAAAGATGCTGCAAGATCCTCTTGCATACTGATATTCCAGACTAACACAGCTATGTGTCTCAAAGGTGCTACAAGATCCTTTTGCATGCTGATATTCCAGACTAACACAGCTATGTATTTTAATAAGATGTAGTTATTAGGACCAGCCAGAGATGAATTTTATTTTATTTTATTGCCTTGGGAAATAGGTGGATCTTCTGGGAAGGGAAATGCAAGCATCCAGAAGCCTTGCTGTTCCCCACTTCTCCCAAGATGCTTTTGCAGCCTAGAAGAAGGAAAGAAAGGGGGGACAGGAAGAAGTTGACGCCTTCCTTTCAAGCCACAAGCTCATGTGGCTTTATAATGGGGGCACTAATGTCTACTATGGCTGGGGGGGGGCTGGAGCATCTGGGGCAATTGCTTTCTGTACTCTGGGAGCAAGGTGAGTTACCTTTGCTTTCCCAGATCTTTGTAGTTTGTTGGAGGAGGGTTGCCTGTTATTCTTTTGTTTTCTCTGCGATTTTTAGGGCTAAGGGGCAAGACCTCTTTTTGATATTCTAAAATATATGTGAGTTGCCTCTGTGTGTGCATGTGCCAGTATGTGTTTTGGAGGAGATTATATTTTTGGAGGTTATGTGTGTGGATCTTGTGTGTGCATGTGTGTTTTTGTTTGCATGAGTGTGTCTTTTAGGTCAGTTTCTTTGGAAAGTGGCTTTTTTTTTTAGTGATAAATTGAGTTTCTCAATTTTTAAAAAGCATCCACATACCTAAAAGTTTAGGATGTCTGTGGTAAGATTTTGACAAGGTGATATTAACATGGAAAAGAGCAGGTGTGGTGTAGTGATTTGAGTGTTGGTGTAGGACTTTGGGAGACCAGGGTTCCAATCCCTACTTGTCTGTGGAAACCCATTGGATGATCTTGGCCAAGTCACGCTATCTTAGCCTTGGAGTAAGGCATTGGAGGAAGGAGGAGTAAGGCAAAGGAGGAAGAAGGAAATGATAGGGCCACTACGTGGAGAAGATGGCAAAATGCTAACAGGGGACAGAGAAAAGGCAGAATTACTCAACACCTTCTTTGCCTCAGTGTTTTCAGAAAAGGAAAAGGAGGACCAGCCTGAGGATAATGGAACAGAGGACACAATAGGGGAAATCCAGCTCAAAATAAGTAAAGAGGTAGTACAGGAATACCTTCTTAATCTAAATGAATTTAAATCTCCAAGACCAGATAAACTACATCCAAGGGTATTAAAAGAGCTGGCAAATATAATCTCAGAGGCATTGGCAATAATCTTGGAGAACTCCTGGAGAACAGGAGTAGTACCAGCAGACTGGAGGAGGGCAAACGTTCCCATCTTCAAAAAGGGGAAAAAAGAGGATCCCAACAATTATCGTCCAGTTAGTCTGACATCAATACCAGGGAAGATTCTAGAGCAGATCATTAAACAGAGAGTCTGTGAACATTTAGAAGGCAATGCCATAATCACAAAAAGTCAACATGGGTTTCAGAGAAACAAGTCATGCCAGACTAATCTGATCTCTTTTTTTGATAAAGTTACCAGCTTGGTAGATGAAGGGAATGCTGTGGACATCGCATACCTTGATTTCAGTAAGGCCTTTGACAAGGTTCCCCATGACATTCTTGCAAACAAGCTTGTAAAATGTGGGCTAGATAAGTTAACTGTTCAATGGATTTGTAATTGGTTGACCGGCCGAACCCAAAGGGTGCTCAGCAGTGGCTCTTCTTCGTCTTGGAAAGATGTGACCAGTGGGGTGCCACAGGGTTCTGTCCTGGGCCCAGTGCTATTCAACATCTTTATCAATGAATTGGATGAGGGAATTAGGGGCATACTTATCAAATTTGCAGATGACACCAAATTAGGAGGATTAGCTAATACCTTAGAGGACAGGATCAAAATTCAGAATGACCTGGATAGACTGGACAGCTGGGCCGAAGTTAACAAAATGAAATTCAATATGGAGAAAAGTAAAGTACTGCATTTAGGGCAGAAAAATGAAATGCATAAATATAGGATGGGAGAGACCTGGCTGAATGAGACTGCATGCGAAAGGGATCTAAGAGTCCTAGTAGACCACAAGTTGAACATGAGCCAACAGTGTGATGCAGCAGCTAAAAAGGCCAATGCAATTTTGGGCTGTATCAATAGAAGTATAGTATCTAGATCAAGGGAAGTAATAGTGCCACTCTATTCTGCCTTGGTCAGACCTCACTTAGAATACTGTGCCCAGTTCTGGGCACCACAATTCAAAAAGGATATTGACAAATTGGAGCGTGTCCAGAGAAGGGCAACTAAAATGGTGAAAGGTCTGGAAACGATGCCTTATGAGGAGAGACTTAGGGAGCTGGGTATGTTTAGCCTGGAAAAAAGACGGTTAAGAGGCGATATGATAGCCCTGTTTAAGTATTTGAAGGGATGTCACACTGAGGATGGAGCAGACTTGTTTTCTGCTGTTCCGGAGACTGGAACACAGAGCAATGGATGCAAGCTCCAGGAACAGAGATTCCACCTCAACATGAGGAGGAACTTTTTGACAGTAAGAGCTGTTCGGCAGTGGAACACACTCCCTCGGAGCGTGGTGGGGTCTCCTTCCTTGGAGGTCTTTAAACAGAGGCTGGATTGCCATCTGTTGGGGATGCTTTGATCAAGATTTCCTGTGTGGCAGGGGGGTTGGACTGGATGGCCCTCGTGGTCTCTTCCAACTCTGCAATTCTATGATTCTATGATTCTATGATCCTATGATTCAATGGCAAACCTCCTCTTACTAAACTTACTAAGAAAGCTCTCAGGAAGGTAATAATAAGTCAGAATCAGCTTGAAGGCATATAACAACAACTTTAACACGTGTTGATTTTTCAACCTGCTGAAGGTGGTGGCTAAACTTTACTCTTAAGCTATCTTAGAGACTACTTACTATTCTGTTTTGCTATCACCATCTTTCTCTGTGGTACCACTTTTAAAGAATTAAGGAAACTGCCTGTGATAGATCTAAGGCTGAACTGATTCAGGCTTTATTTTAGACTGTGGGAGAAACAAGAAAATCAAAGGCTCTAATGCACAATTGCTTATTATGCTGCAGTTTAATATAGTTGGGTGAACACACAGTTTAGTTTTTATATTCCAAGGCAGACAATAGTTGATTTTGGTCCTCTGGTATTATGGAAGTATACTGTAATAATTTTCTCATGCTCAAAGATATTCTGCATAGAGCATAGTAGCCCTGCACAGCAATAGAGCTTGCTCCTTAATGACTAATTACACTCCATTTTCAGAACTCATATAATTTAATTATTTAAGAAGCTTGCAATGCATTTACTACAAAGCAGGGATATTCATAATTCCAATTTTGCATTATCTTTGAAGTGTATCCACTTGAAAAAGAGAAAAGAAAAAAAAATTACACACTGAAATAAATGAAAATATGTTGTAAAGAAGCTTCTTCTAGCCTGCCCTTTTTTCTCAACACAGTTTTAATACTTTTTATTTAACTCTTCATAGCTGAAGATAAACAACAGTGAATAGGATGTTTTGACACTAATGTATGCCCCAAATCTTCGTGACTCAGTGAAAATAATGTCTGCATAAGATATTTTGTAAGCAAGAACAGCACTTAGCAGAGGACACTCAATAATTGTGTGATTTCATTTGGCGGTGTAATTGCAGGTAAGACAACTTTATTGGGTTAATTTGCTTTTTATAACTTTCCACTCTGTTTTCTTGCAGCCGTTAGACAGAACTGCAGTATTACTCATTTGTCTGGGGAGGGAAAAAAATTGTTGGGGGAAAAAACTGCTACCCAATTTTTCAGCACCTTACTATCTGGTATGATGTCACAATGAATCAGCTACCTGTAGGTCAGGAGAATGGTGTTCTTTGTAAGCTTCAAAGTGAGATGGAAATGTGTCGGGAACAAGAAGCATAGAAATATAATGCAGTGTCTCTTGCCATGTCTGGAACAGCTTAAAAGCTGGTATATGAAAGTTACTGCTTGTGAAGTGCAACATAAGATGTGTAAAATCACTAGCTAAACTGTCCAATTTGTCAAGGGAAGTGGATACAAAATGAGAATCAAATGGATAAGGTTAATTAAATGAACAGAATCAAAGAAAAATAGAATTGAACGTGATCTGTTCATAGCATTCATGGCCCTTCGGTTACATGCACAGTGTGTATATCCCACTATCTCATTCTTGATTAAACAGGTTTCGCAGGGTTTTGACATGTTACAAAAACCTGTGAATGAAATGAAGATAGTATTAATGTGTACAACATAAATAATGATGGCTCTATCTCTGGAAGAAACTGGGGGAAAACCGTCCCCCCAAAATGATTGTCTGTCTCCAACAACTTTATATTGTCCATAAAATGTATGAACCGAATGGCATTTTATTACAATATTAATTCAAAAGTATGGTCAGAGTTGCAGATGTTCATTTAACTTAAAACAGATGCTACCTAGTTATATTTTGGTATAAGTGAGTAGAGATTCCTGAGGGCATGTTTCCATTTCAGATGACTGAAATGAATTTAAATGCTTCTGTTCTCTCCCTAATGGAAGGCATCCAGGTCACAAAGCAAATACAAAGTACAATTTAGAACCACGCCTTTCCAGTGTTAGAAATGTGCAGTTGAAGTTCCCTCTGAGTGCAATAGAAATGGGTATTTAGATAACTATGGGACATCATTTTGATTTCTATCCAAGTTATGCTCAATCATGAATAGAACAGGATGTGGGGGGAGTTAATGGGGAAAGGCAATTCCTGTTCTGTTATGTCTGTTTAGAAGGCTAGCCAGAGTATGACTTGAGAGTAAACTGGATGAAACAGTTTCAGTTTTGTAATAGTAACCTGAATGAGTGGCTGGGCTTCCAGAATCTCCTAAGGCACCAGGGGGTCGTTTACACGGGCAAATATTCCTCTAAATATACCTCTAAGATAGCTCATAGTTCCCACAGATCGCAGCACAGCATTGCCTCATTCAGAAGGGGGGAAGGTAGAACACCCAAATATAGCGTGCCAGGGGATGTCACTACTTTTGCCGGTATATTTGCAATGTAGCGCTTTATTGGCAGTGTAAACTAAGGGCTGCATCAGATCTGCATTGTGATTGGTTGCTATGATGTAAGGGGCGGGCTTAAAAGAGAGGGACTGCATTCAGTAGTGATCAGGAAACTTTGAAAAATCCTCTCTGCTATTTTGCAGAAGGTCTGCCAAGAAAAAGGATTCCCAAGACCTTTCAGTCATAAAGTTCCCATCTGTCAGCTCTGCTTGGGGGAGGGAGAGAGAGAGAGAGAGAGAGAGAGAGCAGGAGCGAGAGAGGGGAGTCAACTGAGGGACGGAGAGTCAAAATTAGAGGTATGGATCTTGTCACTCCTTCATTACCTCCCCACCCGCCCCATGTTATGATTGCAGGTTTCTGACTTCACTCTGCTATTTTGCAAGTCTGTGAACCCTGACTAAACAAATTGTGCTGGAAAAACTTGTGATACTTTCACCTTAGGATCCACAGCATGGCAGCAAGGTCTTTTAGCAGAGAGATTACTGTCCCTCTGCTTCACGGAGTGAGTTCATTTACAGGCAGATTTACAGAGACACAGCGACAGAGCCACTTCTTTGATCTTCCCCTCTGCTATTTGGGCAGTCTGTGAGTCTTGGTCTATGCCCTTCCCCATGCAGCCTTTGTCTGCTTGGGAGGCCACGCCCCCACACTTTTTCAAGTCTAAACGTAAAAGCGGCATAATTAGAAAAAAAAACTGACTGCTACAGATGTGGAAAAGAATTAAAACGCAAGTTGCCGCAATAAATCTGCTGTGTAAACCAGCCCGAGGACAGCCCTGAGCTTAGGATCTTTTCCCACTAGCATGGTTCCACTTCAACTTCTATAGCTGCATCATACAGAATCCTGGAGTTTGAAGTTTGTTGAGGTGCTAGAAGAGCTCTCAGGCTGAAAATTCTAAATGGCCCTTCCTCAATTGCCAATCACAGGATTCCATAGGATGTTGTCATGGCAATTAACATGGAACCATAGAGCTATAACTGTGTAGTGTGAAAGGGCCCCAAAGGAGACCAGTATCCTGTGTTAATTCTTGGTGAAGCTATAGTGAGAGCTGGCTTTACTATAAGGCAGATTAAAGCTGTGCTATTTTAGCCAATAGGTACAGCAGGGTGTGTGTTGGTAACAAGACGTTAGGAAGTCAGAGCTTGTTCTGTACCATCTAAGCTGATTTGCTGTCCTGTGGAGAATGCTGTCCTATTGTCAGTGTCAAAGTAAGAATTATCTGCAAGTCTTGCCAGCTTATGTATGTGGAATAAGGGCAAGAGAAATGTCTTTCATCTTGGGCAACAAAATGTCTCAGCCAACCTCAGGTTGTTTTTGTTGCTTTCCTCTTCAATCCAAGTTTTTTCTGCCCATGGTTTCTGCAGTGAATTGAAGCAATAAATACTGTAGTTGAGCCTTTCAGAGAAATCTAGTGGGTGCTGCTGTTTTTACCTTTTATTGTTGTTGTGTTTTTATGATTATATGTATTTAATTCATGTTTTTTAATTATATTTTAACAATGGTAATTTAATTTAATTCTTTTTAACTTTTGTAATTTGTGATATTTTAGCTGGATTTTTTTAATGATTGTAAGCCACCTTGGATCCCATCTTGGGAGAAAGGTGGGATATAAATCTAATAAATTAATAACCTACGCAAATATTTATTCCTTTGAGTTTTTCTTTTTTAAATAAGTTTAGGAAGTGTCAGGAAACCCTGATGAAGAGAATCCTGAACTAATAAGTGTGGGACCTATTTGCTGTTTGGGAATTACTCTGTACAACATTCACTTTTTTCTTTCTTTTGTTTTGTTTCTCTCTCTCTCTCTTTTGAAAAGACAGCTTTTTCTGCTCCAAAATAATGCTGTGCAAAAATGCTGTTATCTCTGAAAAATAATCACATATGAGAATTTTGCACAGATTAAGCCCCCCAAAACAGCATATTCTGCACAGGAAACAACATTTCCTGCATGGAAAATAATGTTTCGGTGCAGAATTATTATTTTCTGCACAAATATGCTGCTTTCTTTGTGGGAAAAAACATGTGCAAAGGTTGTGCAGAAATAAGTACTGAGTTGCAAACAGTATTCAGAATCTGCCCATTTTGAAGACAGTGGGAACAGCGGAAAGAAACTTGCTAAAATAACTTGTTGCTTCCTTCAAGAATGAAATTTGCTAGAATCCCTATTGGCCCAGAAGGAAAGAGAAGGGGAAGAAAGTGCCATCACTGTAGCAATTAACTACTAGCATGATATTGCATGTAGACCATTGTTACTTGAACAAAAGAAGGAATTAATAGGCTGGGCAGAAAAATATCAGGCATTTCCATACTTCTTTTTTCCTCATATATCCTCCCACAATTCCAAATAGCACTAGAGAACTAAAACGGCAGTGACACCAAACTTGAACACAATATTATATCCTTCCTGTTGACTCAAGTTGTGCATACTGATTTGATATGGGAAAGTAACACTGTTATTCATATATATCCCAAGTGATAAGGCCAAGAATATGTCTATAAAAGCATGCTTAGTGCTTTTATTTTTCTCTTTTTATTCATCATAAATAGAGACAGATCCTGTTAGGTCAAGGATGGAGAAAGTACAGCTTGCAGGGCTCAAACCCCAATTTTGAGGTTCCCAAAGTCCACACCAGTCCAAAAAGCCCCCCCAAAGCACACCCATTTTTTTTAAAAAAATAGATGCAATTCACATGGAAATCACTTGACTGTCATACCCAAAGCCCTCCCTAATGCTCTCCCCAAGACCTTTCAGAACCCTCTACTCCCTCTTAAATACCTTGTTTTCCCTCCATTTCCCAATCAAAATGGTGAGAGGAAGTGACTTGATGTCACTTCTGATTGCCATTTTGAAGGAGAGATGGAGGGAAAATAAAGTATTTTGGCATTCTGCGGACAGGGTGGAAGCCCACAGGGAGGTGAGCAGTGGAAGATGAGCAGTGGAAGATTGACCCATGGTCCCTGCACAGTTGACCATCCATGTATTAGGTGTTCTGAAGGTAATGGATTAAGGCCTTATTTTAAACAGACATAACATGGCAAGGGGGTAAACCTAATAACAGAGCAAATAAACACACAAAGTCATTATTAGAAAGTAAGGTTTCCAATTTTTGGTTCTCATATATTTTTACAGTGTAAACAAGGACCAGGTAAGCATTATGTGACATGTCATTGGCCAGCATTTCAGAACTGGAAACCATGCCTTATGAAGAAACACTTAAGGTGCTGGATATGTATAGCCTGGAAAAAAGATGGTTAAGGGGTGATATGATAGCCCTGTTTAAGTATTTGTAGGGGTGTCACATTGAGGATGGAGCAAGCTTGTTTTCTGCTGCTCCAGAGACTAAAACACAGAGCAATGGATGCAAGTTCCAGGAACAGAGATTCCACCTCAACATTAGGAGGAACTTTCTGACAGTAAGAGCTGTTCGGCAGTGGAACACACTCCCTCGGAGCATGGTGGGGTCTCCTTCCTTGGAGGTCTTAAACAGTGGCTGCATGGCCATCTGTCAGGGATGCTTTTTGATTTCCTGCGTGGCAGGGGGTTGGACTGGATGGCCCTTGTGGTTTCTTCTAACTCTACAATTCTATGATTCTATGATTCTGTTTGCATGCTGAGTGAAATAGTGCTTCCCCCCTTCCTCCCTCCCCGCTACCCAAAGATGACTACACACAATTACATTCAGATAAGTATATTTGATAAAGAATAAGTAGATACAGGTGAAGAAGTTATTGGCGAAAATTGGCTTCCTCTTGGCGATAGTTGCTTGGTTGGCGCCTGGGCATGGGTTATCATAACTCAGCCAGACCCGCCTGTCCTGGCCAATGATGTGTTCTATTAGCCCACCTGCTAACAGATCACATGACCTAGTCATGTGGCCAGAACGTGTGAATGGATCACGTGATAGATCACGTGATCCGAACAAGGCGGGGTCTCCGTGGTCAAGACCTGAAGTTGACCTGACTTGACCCAGAACTGGACATACCGGGGACCCCTGCCCCCCCAAGTTCGGATCACAAGCCATGCCCACCGCCTGCCCCACGGAAATTGCGACAATACAAAGTAAAAGATACAGTGTACAGAAGACAGCATTACAAATTCTAACTAATACAATTGCATCCCAACTGAGGGAGGGTGGGTGGGTCTTCAGCTCCAGCGAGCCAACTGCCTGGGTCTGGCCAAAAGCCGGGAATATATTCCCGGCCGCCGGACCTGGTGGAGGACTATCCCCACCCCCTGGCCAATCAGAGGCTCACAAATTGCTGAACCTCTGATTGGTCAGGTGCTAAGTAAGCCGTCCATTCAGGGTGGTGCTGCCTCCTCCCGATTGGTCGGTTTACGATCCTCTTCCCAGGCCCCCAAGGTGGGCCTAGAAGAGGGTTTTTGGCCAAAATGGCGGCGCCCATGCCCGCCATGCGGTCGGAGCGAGCCAGGGGGGAACCTCACCAGCCACAATTGCGCTGCAAGGTAAGTCCTGGCAGCGGCAATCCTTTGCTCTTAAGAGCTTTATATTTAGCACAAGTATTTTTCTGTAGCAATGAGAACAAGAAGTAGAATTACATAGTGTCACATAGGGACAGCTGGATGAATGGATATGTTATGTTGATGGTCTTCAAATAAGAAAGCCAGGGTAGTTGGCTATCATTCACTTTCGGTAGGAAGCCACACCTACTTTGCAGATGTCAGTCCTATATTGTATCCTATTAGGGGCAGAGTCTAGTAGGTTGTTCATCCAGTTATTAGGGTTTGGAAATGTGTGGTCCACAGGATGTTATTGGGCTTCAACCCCCATCATCCCCAACTAGTCCTGCCAATGGTCAGGGATTATGGAAGTTGCAGTCTACCAACATCTGGAGGGCCACAGATTTCTCATCTGTGAGGAAAAGGAGGCCCCTGCAAACAAGAGGATATTGGAGCAACTACATAATACTAATCCTGATTCACCAGTGCTTCTATGAGAATACTTTAACATTTTGCCCTGATCTGGACCACAATACATGTTTTTGAACATTTGATGAAAAAGGGACATGAAGGTTTATGTAGGAACTAATCTGATACATTATATGCTGTAAAAATTGTGGGTTCACCTTTGACTTCTCAGCAATCCAAACTGAATCCATGCCTATAAAAATTAATTGATTATCAAGCCTCCCCCCCACTCCTGCTATAGTATATATTACACTTTCCAATTGCTATAATGTAAGTAAGTGAACCTGCTAAAGCCTATATGAAATGCCACTCATCTTGCATCAAATGAACATACTGAAAAATAATGATACCTATTAAAGATAATGAATAGTTTCAAGTACTCTCTTTTTAGGTCATAAATATATCACTTAAATGCCCCCCATCTTTTTTTTTTAAAGGTTCTTATACGACATACCAATTCAGCTTTTCCGCCAAACCCTTTCTATCAAATCCTTTTACAGTTCTTTGTTGTTCAACCAAATATAGTGCTACATTGTCTGTACAAACATTACAGCCGGATAAAGCCCCTGGTTCCCCAGACTGAATTTGTACTGTTCTCTAGCCTGGTTTCTCAATGCTATCTCATTGCAACAGCAGACACTGAAAGCAAGCTATTCCCACACCCACCAAACACAGCTCTTGGGATAAGAACTGGACCATTGATAGAGTGTGTATTCTTTTCCATAGGTTCCCACCAGCATGTCGCTAACAATTTCCTGGGCCTTATCAAATAAAAAAAAAGCCTTTGAAAAGTGGAAACAAAACAACAGACTACATTGTTGAGCAAACTTTCAGTGCCATAATCTGTGTTTTCCATCACTCTACATGAAGAGACTACAAACACCACCTAATACAGATACTCAGATCAACAGTTTACTGTGGACAGGTATTGTTCAGTATCTATAATCTTTCATCTTAGAATTTCTGGAAATTTTTTAACCCTTTTCATTCTTTTTTTGATGCTTGAATCATGTTTTTAAAACTCCTTTGCTTTTACTTGTCAACTGAGAAATAACCGAGTCTGGTCTCCATCTTGGGCTTCCTTCTTGGAAATCTGAAAGACAAAATATACAAGTTGACACTGGAAAAACACAGAAGTTATTAAGAATCTGTTTATGCAGGCAATTGTCTTGGGATTGTAACTTCTGACTTCTGACATCAAGTGATGAATCAGAAGTAGCAATGAATTGAAATAGAGCCAAAAGCCATGGCAAGATCAGGTAGTAGAATTGATATTCTTTCATTTCAGGTTAGGAGATCATGTAAATAGTAGTCAGGATTATGACATACACATTTCCACAGAGCAACACTGTGACCTGTGAACAACCAAGATTACAAGTCTGAAGCATATGTTTCAGGTGAGTGGCACATTATGGAGCTGGACCCATGCGGCACAAGGTATAAGCCCTCCACATGAAATGAGGTTGCTGACACACTGCAGAAAGAATGCAGTTTGACACTGCTTTAACTGTCATGGCTCAATGGTATGGAATCCTATTAGAGAGCTCGGGTACCACAACAAACAGATCCTAGGATTCCATAGGATGGAGCCATGATAGTTAAAGTGGTGTCAAACTGGGTTATTTCTCCAGTGTGTCAGCAGCCTGAAAAGGCAGTTAAAATGACCACCAACTTAATGAGGTTAGGCCTTAGGTCTAGTAGATCAGGGAGGACCATAAGTGATGTCAAGTGGGGATCACCAGGTCCTAAGGGAGGTGCTGTGGAAAAGTACTGGCATCCATGCCCAATATAGGGTTATGTGGAGCCCTAACTGAAGCACGTGCTTGTCTCCTCTTGGACACATTGGCAATAAGTCATCTATCACCAGCAAGCAGTGACTGGAACCCCCATTATCCCCAGAAACACTTTTCCTCACACCTTTCCTATCCCACAATGAGGAGGGTGTCATAAACTCATCAATTCTAACATCTCAACTATTAACAACAATTAACAAAGTTGAAGTTTCCTTCGTTTAACAGTGGGAAACCCATCCAAACATTATTTTACACTCAAACACTCCTTCAGGATACAAAATTGGGTATAAATACTAGCTTCAAATAATAGCCAAATGTGCACAGTGTTACTGACACCATCACTCTGCTGGATTGCTGTGTCATCCTCAGTTCCAAGTCTGAGTCTTCTTCGCTACCTGAAACTCTGTTCTTCAGGACTGGTAAACATTGCCCATACTTCCCTGAATCTATTCCTCTATCCATCCTTTCTGCCTTAACTCTTTATTAGCTTTGTGTGGTTCTTGCAAGCATAAGTGTATGTGTGAGTGCTTCCATGATTATTTTCCAGTAAAAAACATATTATTTCACTTTAACTGCAGTCTCTGCTGTGAGTATTGGCATACATAGGTACAAAGGTCCCGCAAGTTACCTGACCTCTCACAGCCATTAATTTGAGCTAATATTAATTCCCCCAATTAATATTGTAATTTTATTGTCATGAGCGGGTCCCCCACGGACCCCACCAATTTGGGTAACAGATGGGGGATTTCATTCAGTTTGGATTTTACAGAGAATCAAGCTAATTTATACTTATTGACCTATTATCCAACCTGACCACAATTATCTTTTGGTTTCCGCACTTAGAATTTGGTGCTTCAGTTTATTAATGTGGGCTGATTACAGGAAGCACATGACTCCTTTGCTAGAACAGCTCCATTCGCTTCCAGTCTGTTTCCAGATAGAATTCAAATGCTGGTAATTTATGAAGTCCTGCATGGCCTGGACCCAGATGATCTGAAGGACTGTATCTTACTATATTAAACCGCTAAGATATCTGGGGGAGGCACTTTTCTCTGTCCTACTACCTCTCAGGTATATCTTGGAGGAACATGAGAAAGTCTTTTTGGTGGCTGTTCCCAGACTCTGAAACTCCCTTCGCAGGCTGACAACTTTACTTGCTGTCCTTTTGTAAGCAGTTGAAGACCTTTTTATTTCAATCAGCTTAGGAGAAATGACTGTTTCATAAGAAAGGTGCTTTCTTAGAGTTGTTATGTGGCTTCAAATTGTTGCCAACTTATGGTGACCCTTAGGTGAAACTATCATGGGTTTTCTTGGCAAGATTTCTTTAGTGAGGTTTTGCCCTTGCCTTCATCTGATGCTGAGAGAATGTGACTTGCCCAAGGTCACCCAAGTGGGTTTCCATGACCAAGCAGGGATTCAAACCCTGATTTCCAGAATCATAGTCCAACACTCAAACCACTACACCAAACAGACTCTCTTGGAAACTGCCTACCACTACCTTAGAGTAGGTTGCCAACACCACCATGCACAGGGACCTGTAATCTAATGCTCTGTTCCATTTCAGATACATTTTAGCATCATCAAAAAAAAGATGCTGCCCTTAGTTCTTGAGACATTTGTCTCCTGTCTTCACTCATGGTATGCAGGAGAGGGGGGTGGCTTCCCAATTTTACATACAAGTACACTGTTGTTGAAATAATTAAGAGATAATCATTAGCTCTACAGAACCAAATAACTCTCTTAAACAGAAAATGCTCAAGTCAAAATGAGTATGCACTCCAGGGTACATCTTGTAGCGCTGTCATCCACTCTGAATTCTGATCTATTACATTATTCAATACATCAGGAGGGCTTAATACTAGAGTGATGTGAAAGAGCATTAAATGCATACTGTTTTCCTTTGAGGAAAATGGCACTTACTTGGTGATGAAATCAACCCAAATATTGAGAGTACAGATTTAGCAACCAGAGCATATTAGATAAAGATAACCTTTGTTGATGTCATCCCATTTGGTTTGAGAATTACTCAAATTGATGGTTGCCTTGGTGTGGCAGATCTACAGAGCTGTGATGATACAGAGCAACATATTCTGGACATAGACATGGTGTCAGACTGTGAGAAGCCAGTGACCAATGAGACAAGTCTACTTGAAGCAATGTCAGCTGAAATCTTAATCTGCAAGTTCGTTGTGGTATTTCAGATATGTAGTTGCACCCTGATGTAATTGGTTATACAGTGGCCAGACTGGCAAGAGCTCATATATTTGATACCACTGCACAATATGAATTGTGACATAGTAAACATAGAAGTCCATTTCCATTAGCGTTACTGTTCCACTCAGAGTACTAGATTCTCAATTATTAAATAGTCATATCAATACATCTTATAAAACATTTGTGAACAAAGTAAAAATGGATTTATTGTTTAACAGCATTTACTCTTATGCTTTTTAAATTACTCTTATGCTTTTTAAATGTACTTTAGTGTACTTGTTAAGAATGCTTGCAATACTCCCATGTCAAAAGAACACAGTATTTTTTTCCCATTGTTTTTGGTTTTTATTCTTCGCGTAATTTACTTTCCCCCCCATTTTAAAGAAATTGGAATAAATATTTAATCATGTCTAAAATTATTTGTATTTTCATCACTTAAATAGTCTTAATCATCTGCTTTAAAAAAAGGATACAATGGAGTGGAAAAAGCAAAACATTTCAAATCATTGTTTACCACACACCTACCAATCTAGCAGTGTTGTTATTTACTGATTAAACATAGAAAGGGATTGAGACATAACCACTAAGGAAATACCCTAAGGTGTAACTGTTATCATCTAGAAACACCCCCTCCTTGCAAATGTGATTCTAAAGAATACTAGTCAGATTATTATATATGTGAAGTGTTATGATATTTTGATAAGAGAGGCATATCCTGAACTAGTAGGGAGGGCTCTGGGAAAGTCTTGGTGGAGAAACCATCATTTTGGAGATTTTCACACGCATAAAGTATTTCCAATGCAGATTGGGACAGAATTATTTCTGTCCCAGAAGCAGCACCATGTTTCGCACGCGCACTTCCCTCTCCTGATCTCCCGTCATCATCACTCTGTGCTCTTTCCATTTCCCTCCCGATACCTTCCGCGATTTTTTATTAATGACAAACCAAGGGTATTTAATAAACCGAGGTGATTTAATAAAAAATCGCGGAAGGTATTAGGAGGGAAATGGAAAGAGCACAGAGTGAGGATGATGGGAGATTGGAAGAGGGAAGTGGGCATGTGAAATGCGGTGCTGCTTCCGGGACAGAAACAAGTCTGTCCCGATCTGCATTGGGAATACTTTATGCATGTGAAAATCTTGTATGCTGGCCTATCCTTGCTGGAGCAGAAGTTGCGGTGGGGGGAATGGGACAGATTTTTCATCCACTTTGCATTTATTTTAACTTTCTCATTGGCATTAATAGGTATTATAGTTCTCACATAATGTATAGATTGGAACAATTTTGTGTAAGTATAGCATTAAAAGGTTCCTTAAAAAGAAAAAAACAGGAGAAATCAGTGGATTAATTTCCTGTTTTTTTTAAAAAAATATATTCAACAACAGGAAAGGTGCTGATGCCCAGATTTATTACCATTAGCATCTGTCACAAGGGACTAAATGTTAATATTAATGAGCTTTGCCAGAATTCTATTGGTCAGTTTACTGTAGTTACAGAGCTACACATTGAATTCCAGCCCAGCCTTCCCAATTCCCAATTATGGGGCAGCAACCACTGCAATTGATGTGGGGGGATCCATTCCCCTGTCACTTAGGAAAAAGCTGACTGATGTTTCCATACCCTCCCATGAGCTATCTCTGTTGCAACAGGCAGCAGCAGGGTCCCTGTTGCAATCTCCTGTCCTGCTGGAGATTGCTCTCATGAGCTGGATGGAGTAAGAACAGCAGCCAGCTGCTTCCTGAATGACAAGGGAACAGACCCCTATCCATCACAGTGGCTGCTTCCTGTTAAGTGGGGACTGGAGGATTTTCATGTTCCCAACATGTCACCTAAACTAGGGACTACACAGAGTTCATGAGCACCACACTGTTATGGGTGCATAGTTCCAGGTTATGCACTTGTAACTCCTCAATAGGATTCTGGCCTATGTCTTTCAATACTGGGAAGTAAAAAAATGTTGATTAAAAAACCCTCACCTCTTCCAATGACATCTTGGCTCACACTATGGATATTTTCAGACAATCCTTGCTGTGCAAGGATCGCCCGGGACAGTTTCATTGCAGCAGCATGGCAGGGGGTCGATTTCAGATGACGCCGTCCCTGCTGCAAGATCGTCTGTCCCTCTTGCGTTAAGGCTTGGAGTCTGCCACGCTATATTCGGAAAGATTTTATTCACGGAGATTGTCCGTGAATAAAATCTCGCTGAATACAGCACGGCAGGCTCCAAGCCTAAGCGCAAGAGGGACGGATGATCTCGCAGCAGGGACGGCGTTGTCCGAAATTGACCCCCTGCCACGCTGCTGCGACAAAACTGTCCCAGGCAATCCTTGCGCGGCAAGGATCATCTGAAAATGTCCTATGTCTGAGGACATCAACATTTAGATGAATGGAGTAGTAGACAGTGGTGCAGATCTCCTCTGCTGTACTCATAGTGTGGAGAAAATAGAACCAGTCAAGAGCCTGCCTGTAGCCCAACTCAAATACCTTCCCCAAGGTCTGATCATGGCAGGACCCCAAGGAAACACAGGACCCCAAGATTTTATTGGCAAAACCAAGTTTTATTACATGTACATTGAACTACCAATGCACGACTGAGGCTGGACCAAAAGGGCCAAACTCCCTATTTCCTCTGGGCATCCACAAATCTAATTGTCAAGTGCATTATGAGCTGAAGAGGGGTCTGTGTAGTTTCAGTCATGCTAGCTGGGTTTGTGTTTCATTTTAAATGTGGCTGAATACCTTTCTGAGATTGATGAGACAATGGTATTGCCAGTTATCTAAGACTGGACCCCAGATCACAATTCAACCTTTGGATGAAAACACATTTGTCCTGAAGACCCCATATATGTAGTGCCTCCAGATTGTACAGAAAGCTGCAGGAGACCAGTTAAGGAAAAAGCTATTATTTCAGCAGTAGCTCACTTTTCTTTTAAAAAAGGTACTTTCTGTTTTCTTTCATTATCTTTAGTTGGTTTCCGATGTTGCTGCTTCTCTTAATTATAGGCAAAAGTGCAAGATGTTTCTTTGTATGTGCTAGTGCTCATGATTAATAGTGTGTGTCCACTCAGAAGTAAGTCCCATTGCATTTAATCGGACTTACTTCCAGAAATGCATGTACAAGATTACAGCCAAAGTACACTAGAGGAATGTACCTTTCCTTTTGACTCCAATGACATATAACAGGAAGGGCAGTTCCTGTGAGCTTACTCACTGCCATGGCTTAATGCTATGGAATTCTGGAATTTGTAGTTTTGTGACATATTTAGCCTTCTCTGTCAGAGACTCGGGTGCAATAACAAACTACAAATCCCAGGATTCCATAGAATGGAGGCATGATAGTTAAAGTGGTGTAAAACTGAATTATTTCTGCAGTGTGGGAGCACCCCTAGTTTATAAAAGGCTTAAATCAAGACATAGCTTCCCTTTGGTGATCCACATGCAATCCATATGGTTGCCCAATGATGAACTATGGCCTGCACTATTTTTGTTTTGTTCTGTTTATTGCTCTCTAGCTCTCTCTGTCATATGATGTATAAAAACAAAGTCTATCCCTTTAACAGCATGAATCATAGAATCATAGAATCATAGAGTTGGAAGAGACCACAAGGGCCACCCAGTCCAACCCCCTGCCATGCAGAAAAACACAATCAAATCATTCCCAACAGATGGCCATCTAGCCTCTGTTTAAAAACCTCCAAAGAAGGAAACTCCACCACACTACAAGGCAGTGTATTCCACTTCTGAACAGCTCTTACTGAAATCAAGATACACTACATCTACTGCATTCCCTTCATCTATCAAGTTGGCAACTATCAAAAAAACAGATAAGATTAGTCTGGCATGATTTGTTTTTGAGAAATCCATGTTGACTTTTAGTGATCATGGCATTCCTTTCTAAGTGCTTACAGACTGAGGACATTTTCAGACAGCGTTTTAGCGTCCTCCGTGATTAAAATATGGCTCTGCGGCTTCCGAAGCTTCACGGAAGTGACACGGATGATTTCGGGAGAGGGACGGCGGCGTCCAAAAAAGACCCCCTGCCGCGCAAGAGCGCTGTCCCTCTCCAGGAAGCTCCTCCCGCAGTAGGCACGCTAAAACGCTGTCTGAAAATGTCCTGTCTGTTTAATGATCTGCTCTAGTATGTTTCCTAGTATTGATGGCAGGCTGACTGGGTAGTAATTATTTCGGTCTCTTTTCCCCACTTTTTAAAGATGGGGGCAATATTTGCCCTCTTCCAGTCTACTGGGACCTCTCCTGTTCTCCAGGAATTCTCAAAGATTATTGACTGTGATTCTGAAATTATTTCTGCCAGTTCTTTTTACCCTTGGATGAAGTTCATCTGGCCCTGGAGACTTTAACTCATTTATACTGGTCAGGTATTCCTGAACTACCTATTTACCAATTCTGTGCTGTATTTCCCCTACTGCATCATCTGCTCCATTTTCCCCAAGTTGAACACTGTTCCCCCTTTGGGAGAAGACTGAAGCAAAGAAAACCTCCAAAGAAGGAGACTCCACCACACTACAAGGCAGCATATTAAACTTCTAAACAGCTCTTACTGTCAGGAAGTTCCTTCTAATGTTTAGGTGGAATCTCTTTTCTTATAATTTGAACCCATTGCTCCATTTCCTAGTCTCTGGAGCAGCAGAAAACAAGCTTGCTCTATCCTCAGTATGACATCCCTTCAAATATTTAAAAATGGCTATCATGTCACCTCTTAACCTTCTCTTTTCCAGGCTAAACATACCCAGCTCCCTAAACTTCTCCTTATAGGGCATGACTTCCAGACCTCCCACTATTTGGTCACCCTCCTCTGGACACGTTCCAGCTTGTCCATATCCTTCCTGAATTGCAGTGCCCAGAACTGGACACAGTATTCCAGGTGATGTCTGACTAAAGCAGAATAGAGTGGCACTATTACTTCCGTTGATCTAGACACTAAACTCCTATTAATGCAGCCTAGAATTGCATTGGGGTCTTCTTTTTTTTTTTGTCAATATCTGCATTTCTACATACTATGATGCAAATGAATAAAAATGAAATGTCCAGTATTCTGTTAATTTTTTTCCATCTCCAAAACCAGTATTCCCCCCATTAATTGCTTATATTGCTTTGGCAGAAATCTTATCAAAGAGGTGTAAAAAATATTAAATAGTGAGATAAAAGAAGACATTATTATACTTGTAATATAGAGCCAGATTTTAAAAAAAAAACATTGTGCAGAGAAAGGCTTTTTGTGCTTTAAAAACCTATTTTCAGTAATGGACTCTCCTAAACTCGTTAACTGAAGAACAAAGACTGTAAATGGATTTTAAAACCCTAACTCAATTTTCTTATTTTTATTATCTATTTTACTTTTAAGTACAGAAAAAGACGAGTTGATCATTTTGTTTTTTCCTAAGAGCATTGATGTATTGTCTTGTTTAAATAAGTAAATAAATAAATAAATGTTATTTCATCAAGATAAAACATTGTTGCTGTTGTTGCTGCTGCTGCTTTTGCTGTTGTTGATGTGGCAACCCCAGGAGATAGCAGAATTGAGGACAAAGAAAGAAAAGATTATGAAACACAAACAGAGATTTAGTGGCCTCCGGGAAAACAAGACAGTGGTGGTTACAGTAGGGATGGGTATTCTGGCAGGCTGACAAAACAGCTGAATGACACAGCCATACATAGGATCACAATAGCACAATTACAAGTGACACTATTTGGAACACGCCACATTATCTGATGAGACGTCACCAATTCCTAAATTCTTGGAGAGAAACTGAATGGAAACTGCAGTCAGTAATTCCTGGTAGACTATGAGATGATGATGGTGATGATGATAGCAGCAATAGCAGTAAAAATAACATTATTATGGGATCACTGAACTACTTTAAAAAGGCACAAGGAATAAGAAAAAAAAATAAGCTGGTTACAAAGTGTGATCACTAGACTTATTCAAGTTATGCTTGTGCCAATAAGGGTGTGCATGCTTTCATTGTGTTTGAGTAATGGAAGAATATTCTCTGTCTTGTGTACATAGCTGTACAATACTCTCTCAGAAACTGAGCTTATTTTGAAGCAGCAGCTGGCTCCTTCCACCCTGTTTACTCTGCTTTTCTTTTTCTTTTCTTTTTTAAAAAGAGAAACTCTTGAAAATTCCATTTAAAATGTTGATTCCCCCCAACTTGCTTTTTAATGCATATTTTCCCAGCAAATCACACATTTTTGAGCTGAGAACTGCATTACAAAATCCAAGGAAGTATACAGTCTGAAAATTCATTGAATTCCTAATAGACCAGAAACATGGATGGCTAAAATCTGGACTGAATTGAATTCTCCAGCATTACAATTTGGAGTGGAGATTTACATTTAAAAATGTATTTGCCTTTAAAAAAAAAGTAAATCAACAAAGAACGCTTAAATAATGGTTCATGTTGAGCTTAACTTTCCCCCCCTTCTTTTTCTAACCAGACAGCTTGCCTAAAGATTACAGAATGAACCAGACAATGAGTAGCAATGTACTGCACATAATGCTTCCTTGTAGTATAAGATGGGAGGCATGTTAAATGGTTGCCCTTTTTGGGTTGGATAATGAATGTATTTTGCATTAGAAAAATCTCTGTTGATTGTAGGTACATGTTCTTTTTAAATCACATTCCTGTAACATGGATTTTAACTGAGTGCCATCCTTGTTGGATCCTGTATGCTTTTACTGTTGCAAAAAGAATTAGGGCTAGTCTAGACAAGATGATATAATGCTCATTCTTGCACATTATTGCAAATTTGCAGCAGTATTCTTTTGTCTCCACAGTCTTTCAGCAAAAGTGATAGGCTGAGAAGCTATCCACGTCTGAAGTTCAAAACACCTGTGAATCAAGATGGTGGCCATAAAATTAGTATGTTATATGTTGCCGCTGCTTTTAACTTTAAAACAAAGGTGCACAGGTACAATCTTCTTCTTAAAAAAATATTTGGGCTCCTCAATGCAGCAAAAAAAGTGAATGACAGCTAATCCAAAAATCCGACAGGGCATTTTTGTGCACTGCCTTGCTGGAAAGCCTGCCCCCCAATGCACATCTGACCAATCTGATATCCATTTCCCCCCTCTTTAAGAATGCACAGCAAAGTGAATCAGTTGTCCTAATGAATGTGCAATAACTTGACTTTTTCACCCCACTCATTCTAAATTAGGCAAATCACCACAGGATCTCATTGGGACAAAAGGTATTCTCCTCGAATTCTATGAGTATTTTCACTGTCTAGATAAGCCCTTACACTCTGAGTCTGGAACAATAAATATTTACTATCCATTGTTCAATGGTCAGAAGAGCTTACTGCTTTTAGCTATGCATGACCATGTATTTTATAGACATCAGTTTCAAGAAAATGTAATTTTTGGAAAAATGGTCAGTTTATATCAATTTACAGTATATGTCTAGTCCATGGTTGTATCATACATATCTCTTTTTCCCTTTCCCTCTTTCTTTCTTTCTTTCTTTCTTTCTTTCTTTCTTTAAAAATCCAGTAAAAACTGGAATGAACCAAGTAAATAATTGAGAGATTGATAATTATAATGATGGTAGAGGACCCACAGAACAAGAAGCCATGAAACTCCCTGTTAATTTATACAGTGTGAAACATGCTATTCAGTCTTATGGATGTTAAGCAAATTCAGTGGTGCTAAATCCCAAGTGATACCCACTGAGCTCAGTGAGCTGGATCCAAAATTTGATTCTTTTAGGTGGAAGGGCTCCATGGGAGGATTTTTATCTTGCTGACAAATCCTGTTGGCCAAATGGAGGTGGTGATATTTGTTGATTCCTCCTCCCTAGTTCCTAATTCTGGAGAGTTTGGGACAATATGCAACAGTGGAGGAGGTGGTTGTGGGAGTTGTAGGGGAAGGACAATTTGTCAAAGAGCCTCCTCCTCCATTTTCTATTGTGGGTATATTCTAAATGGAACTTCACTCAAGGAACGTTTGAGCCAATTGAGAAGCTGGATCCAACTGAAGATCTTCTCAGGAGGTCAATTAACGTGTTGTCTATATGAGTGTAAAAAAATAGATTGCTCCACAGTAATAGCAATTTGCAGCAGCTGCAACTTGTATTAATCGTTTTTAAGCCCCCCATAAACTTTGCATGCCCTCTAGACAAAATGGCAGCCACGAGTAAATTAATCACATTTTTAAATCTGCTGCTGCTGATTTTTTTTTTAAAAAAAACTTTTTTCATGGTGCGCACAAGTGATATTTTACGTTTACCAAAAAAGAGAGAAAGATAATTCAAATTGCCATTTTATCACCTTAGCAATCACTCGCTAAGGAAAAAATCCAACATGGCAGTAGAGGGTGCCTGCCCTGTTAGCAAACCCCATCCCCCGCACTCATCCAGCCAATCATGTTTATATTCTTCTCATATGGCAAAACAATTAAAATGTACATTCCCTATGGAGGATTTTAAAAACTCTTGAAAAAGCCATGAAGGCTGTCCGGGTGTAGTTTTTTGAGGGTGGTTTTTTTGTTTTTGGGTTTTTGTTTTTGTTTTTGTTTTTTTCTGTCCCCCTTCCAAATAAAACACATCGATGTGGGTTCCCATTAAGACAGATCATATTCTCAGCAAATTCCATTTGGATTATTTTGACTGTTTGGATGACCCCTTACTTTTAGGCTAATAGTCAGTGGGCTGAGTGGTGGTGTGGCATGATTGACAGAGACATGAATATACTGCAGAATGAACCAGGGACAATGATGGATTTGTATGGGGCAGAACAAAAAATACAGCAAAATGTAACAAGAGAATTGGAGAATAAATTATGAGGATAAAATAATATTTGGACAGAAAACATGATCATTCTCTAATATTACTGAAGGATGTAAAGGATGTAAACCTTCATTGAGAAACATGCATTGGTGCTGTAACACCATTACATTGCAACATTCATTAGTGTTAAACCAAAAAACACTGAGAGAGTGGGTTTGATTGCAGTAACCCAGCAAGAAACCAGCAAATAATCTTCTGTCCTATCTCTCTTCTCCATGTTTAATAAGTTAATTTTACCTCTTCTTTGGTCCTTTCATTGTTTGTCTCATTGAACAATGCGTGGGAAGGATGTCTTAAAGGATGAGGGAAAAGTAGCAGATACAGTGATGAGATGATAGCAGAGAAATTTGGGAGGAGTGGAGAAACAAAGTGAGAGTCACACAGAGAAAGAGAAACATGGGACTCATTTACACAGCTGGTTTTATTATGATTAATTGCGCTTTAGTGTTTTCCCGCATCAGTGATGGATAGTTTACACGGTGTATGTTTACACAGCTATATTTTGTGGCTCTTTGATTTTTTCCACTTTGAGATTCACACAGCCAAATGTGGTGGGGGCATGGCCAAGCATTGGAGAGGAGACAAAGGAGTGCCACAGGAATATCTGCCCTGGCCCCAACTCGGTGTGCTTAACAGCTGAAGGACGAAGTCACCCTTTGCCTCTCCCCCCACAGCTCCCTACCCACAAATCAAACTCCAAACAGAAGGTTTTTTTCTCCTTGCTTAACAGCATTTTCTTGCCAAATAAACAGGCTGCCAGAATAGCAGGGAGAAAGAGAAAAGTTTCTCTCTCTCTCTCTCTCTCTCCCTCCCACAATCACAGTGCAGCTCTGCTGCAGCCCTTAGTGAAATGGTTTCTCTCTCTCTCCCTCCCCCAAGCACAGGATCACAGCTGACGAGACAGAGCTTTACAGATTTGCAAAATAGCAGAGAGGAGGAGAAGGAATTCTTTTATGTGGGAACAGATGTTCCCTGACTGAAAATTGTTGGAAATCCTTTTTGTTTGCAAACTGGCTTGCAAAATAGCAGAGAGGATTTTTCAAAGTTTCCTAATCACTACTGAATCTCCCTCCCTCATTCCCCCTCTTTTAAGCCAACCCCTTCATCATAGCAACCAATCACAGTGCAGCTCTGCTGCAGCCCTTAGTGGAGTGGTTGTTTACACTACCAATAATGCGCTACTTTGCAAATATACCGGCAAAAGTAGCGACATCCCTTCCCATGCTATATTTGGGTGTTTTACCTTCCCCCCTTCTGAATGAAGCGATGCTGTGGTGCGATCCGTGGGAACAATGAGCTATCTTTGCGGTATATCTAGAGGAATATTTGCCCATGTAAACAAACCCATGGAGACACAGAGAGAAAAAACAAACAAATGGGTAGATGAGAGACTAAGGACTTTATCAGACTTAAAGTGTTGTTTTGCTGGCATAAAAAGTCCATTTTTATGCCAGCAAAAGAACACACACACCACACTTACCTTGCTTCCCTGGGAAAGGCTTCTCCAATAATGAAGAGGAAATGAATGGAGCTCCCTTCACTTCCTCCTTTGAAATCCCGTGGCTTATCGTGAGACTTCATTATGCAGGAATTGAAAAAAATAAAGCAAATATAACACTTAAAAAGTTAAACAAAGCACAGGAACACACTTTAAAAGTCCGAAGTAACCCGGGGAGGGTCATAAAAAGTGCATCACTTACCTGGATGTTGCAATCTCACCCAGAAGTGTTCATGCCAGATCAGCCATCAATGGGATAAGTAGGAGGGGGGGGAGTGAGGTTTCACACACTGGCAATGCCAGCACAAAAGCTCCACAGGGGATCTATTGATGGCTTCAGCTGTCAAATAAAAAGTACAGGTTTCCGCATGGACATAAATGTGAAAGGGTGACATTGTGTGGAACACGTGCCTTTTCGCATTTATATGGCTTTGTTATGATGCCTTATTTTGTGCGTCTGATAAAGTCCCAAGAAGGTGATGTCAACAACATGAGGAGAAATGAAACATATCTAAAAGAGAGGGAAATGGAGATAGATGAAATAAAGGGGGATAGGTAAGGAAGATGGAGAAAACAGGCCACTCTAGATGGATATTGGACATTGCCTGAAATATGGGAGAAGATGATGACCTTGAAATTGGAGAGAGGCTCATAAGAGAAAGTAGGGACAAGCAATTGGGGGAAAGGAATGGTTTAAAGTGTCCAGACCAAAAAGTGAGAAGACACATAAAGTCAAGACTTCTATGAAATATAATTAATTTCCAGCATTTTAGCTAGTGTTTTTGTCCAGAAATGTAAAATGTGTGTGTATTCTCTAAACCATATCTACTAGTCAATGACTGTTATTATATTAAATTCTTGGGGTTTTTTTGTTTTTTGTTTTTGTGGTGATTACAGAAGATGTCAGTGCTGTATCAATTCCAACAACAGCCTGTTTGGTCCAAATGGCAATTAAAATGCTACAGATCCACTTAAGAAGACATGCATACACGCGAGTGTGCCTAATTATTAATGTCAGTATAAAGTGTTTTAATAAATGCCACTTGATATAGGAATCTTGGTTTATTTTAAAAATAAAGTGATTTATCTTAAAATGTTAAGTAGTTTATCTACTTTTTGGTTCTGACACTGCAACAGCGTTTGCTATTCCAGACATCAAAGAAGGTGGTAGACCCACCAACATTCTCTTGGGGCTTTCAAATAAAGGTTCCTTGGTATGGCTATGGATTAACTGTTACCCACCTAGCTCTGTGTTTCTAGAAATGTGTTTGAAACTATTTTTAACTTTTTGCTTTTAATAGAATTGTTTGTTTAATTGTTTTTAAACTTTGGTATAGTAAGATTTTAGCTGTAATTTGTTTTAATTTATTGTAAGCCACCTTAGTTCCCATGGCAGGAAACAGGCAGGATATTAATTCAACAAACAAACAAGCCAGAAAGGAGGGGGAAATTTACTGGTAAAGTGCAGTATAGTGTAGTTGTTTGAGTGTTGGACTAGGACCCTGGCAGTCAGGGTTCGAATCCCCACTCAGCCATGGAAGCCCACTGAATGACCTTGCTCAAGTCACTCTCTCTAAGCCCAAGAGGAGGAGAATGCCAACCCCCCTCTGAAAAATCTTGCTAAGAAAACTCCATGATAGGTTTGCCCTATGGTCGCCATAAGTTGGATGCAACTTGAAGGCACACAACAACAACAACGTGCAGTTATTGCCTCCATCCAATATGAAGCAACATTTTAAGGTAAGCACTCCTTGGACTGGCAATCTTGTTAACTCGCTGCTATTTTGCACGTAACAAATAATGTCTTAACAGTTTTGAATTTATTGTGAATGTGAAGTGTCCTTTACTATTTTGCATTAAGGTTTCTTTCCTTTTTGTTTTTCAGAAATCATATCTTGAAAAATGGGGGGATATGATAAATGTCATTGGAAGAAGAAAAGAAAAAAGGATGGTGTCAGACTGGTGGACCCCAAGAGAAGCAGTAGATCATGAGTAGCATAACTGCTGAACTGCCCATTTCTCCAAAAAATATCTAAGAATTATCATTGTAGAATAAGTAGCCAGAGGACTGTTTGTTTCTTTAAAATAATATCTCCCATTTAAGATTTTTATTGTGGGGTATTGTTGTATATGGGCCTCAGTTGCATCTGGTTTATAATTTATTTATAGTTAACAGGCTTTTGTTTCCTGCATTTTCCTTTGCATGCATACCAGCCACTCACCCGGATCAGCAAGAATGTTTTAATGATGCCATGGAAGAAACAGGATTGGCCATGGCGTGGCCACACCATGGCTGGGAGGAGGCAGGGCAGAGCTTAGCTGAGTTTACTTAGCTCCTTGCTGCCCCTGACCTCCTCCTCTTTCTTTTGCGACGACCCACCCACCCGCCTCTGTCACAGTATGAGATCTCTGGTTGCATCACGGACCAGGTAGGAATTTTTACCCATTCTTTGATGAGGGGTGTTTTGCCTACCCCATACTGTCACTTTGGAATTGGATTATTGGCTTTGGGTGTGGTTGTTTAAATAGGCTGTCACTAGCAGGGAGTGGGGAGACTGGGTATTTGGCGTTCACCTAGGGCAACCCTGTTTTGGGCTGAAGGATGGACTTATCAAACTGCACAGTCATTTCTTACGGATGGGGTGCAGGGAGGCAGGCTATCCTTGAGGCTGGCGTCAGGATGTAACCCTCCCTAGAAGTCAGGTGGCTTGAGAGTTACATCCTTGTGTGGAGCCTTCCAATAGATGGCGCCCGCAAGGCAGCCCAGGTGCTGGGCTCCCCCTCAGGGCTCAGGTGTTTCGCCCAGGGAAGCTGGGAGACAGGTCCAATGCAACCATCTGCTCCAGCCAGTCCCGCACTGGGTCTCCCCCTATGGGTTCGCATACCCCAGGAAATAAACCTATAAATAGGTAGGATATAAATAAAATGGCCCTTATATTTTAACCCATATCTCGTGTCTTGTCTTGTTATTCCATGAGTCAATCATTAATTATTTTTAACCTCACTCATACCTTTTCAGTGGGTGGGTGGGTGAGGAATTGAGTTTTCCAAAATTCATGCAGCTATTTTGTTCCCTGGAGCCAGTGTGGTGGAGTGATTTGAGTGTTGGACTATGACTTGGAAGAGCAGGGTTTGAATGCCAGCCAGCCATGGAAACTTATTTGGATCGCACAAGGGTGACCTTGGGCAAGTCACACTATCTCACCCTCAGGGAAAGGCAAAGGCAAACTTCCTCTAAACAAATCTTGCCAAGAAACCCCCGTAATAGGGTTGCCATAAGTCACAAATGACTTGAAGGCAAACAACAAAACAAATTTTGGAAGTAGCCCAGGGAATCTTTCTTTCTTCTAAGAATTTAAAAATTCTGTTTTTAAAAAAGTGGACCAAAAAACAGCATTTGCAATGTCAATAAGCTACCAACAAATGCATGAGGGGATTTGGTTCTTGTTGTTATTTTATTATATTTGTATGCAATTTACATAAATAAAATTCTTTTACATGGATAAAAAATACAATCTTTTTAAAGTCGCACTCAGTGAATCAACATTATAAAAGTAAGAAAAGCTATTGATCTGAGATTTATATGTTAATTTTTTTAAAATAAAGATAGAATTTACATTGTCACCAGAAAAGTTTTTGTTGGACATTATTGATAAAGAATTTGATAGTAAATATGGATTGATTTTCCTTGGGTATTTTTCTAGACTGTGAGGCTGTGTTCTGGAAGTTTCTTTCTGATGTTTTGCCTGCATCTGTGGCTGACATCTTCAGAGAATGGTTGGGTAGGAGTGTGGGTTTTTTTTATATAATGTGAAGCCCTGTTGGCGAAGGTATGTAAAATTGTGTATTTAAATGGCTAGTTTCTGGGTGGAGATATGCAAAGAGGATTAGTATCTGTTTGTCTAATGGTTGGTTAATGGTCCATTATCTGCTGGAAATCCCCCTGTCCCTTGGTGGAGTTCATTTGCAAGTGTTGAGTTCTGATTTAGTGTTCTTCAGAACTGGCAGCCAGATTTTGTTTACTTTTAGGGTTTCTTCTTTCCTGTTGAAGTTGTCCAGTGTTTGTGGATTTCAATAGCTTCTCTGTGCATTCCGACATGATAGTTATTGACCTGGTCCAGAATTTCAGTGTTTTTAAATAGCATTTTGTGTCCAGGTTGGTTTATAACATGTTTTGCTACTGCTGATTTTTCTGGTTGGCCCAGTCTGAAATGTCACTCATGTTCCTTGATTCATGTTTGCACACTGCGTTTAGTGGTCCCTATGTAAACTTGTCCACAGCTGCATGGTATGTGGTAAACTCCTGCAGCTGTGAGAGGGTCTAGGTGAGCTATGGTCTTGTCTATATGATCAAAATAATGCAAATGGGATGTGAATGTATGGAGATCTGTTCGTACGGACATGTGCACAAATACGTGTCATTCGGAAGGCGGGGCAGCCAAATCCACCGCAAAGTCTGTGTGTGTCGCATCTGGAACTTTGTTCAGATTTTTATAAATCTCTGTACAACATGCAAATGTGCAATTGTTTGAACACTCATATTTGCACACATACCAACAGGTAGAGTAATCTGATTGACTGGACGAGCGGCCGCCATGTTGCATTTTTGGCTAAGTGGGGGTACAGTAAGTTGATAACATGACGATCTTATACTCTTTCTTTCTTTCTTTCTTTCTTTCTTTCTTTCTTTGTAAATATGAACTATTGCCTGTGTGCACCATGGGAAACTGTTTTGAGTAAATCACTTGTGGCTTCCATCTTGGCTATGTGGTCATGTGGAGTGTAGGGGGGCTCTTTTGACTGTGAACACAGGTCACATCATTGTGAATGCCTGCTTTTTCAGATGTGTTTCGTATCCCCCCCCCCTCGTATAGACAAGACCTATTTACCCTGGCTTCTTCCCGTCTTGAAATCCTGAAGTCCAAATGACACAGGCCTCTTGCCCTGTTTTGCCTCTAGACAGTCATGACAACACCTGAGGAAAAGCTGGTGGAAGGGGTGAAGCCTTTTAAAATGTTTTATTTAAACACCCAGGAAAGCCTGCTTCATGCGGGGAAACCAAGATTGGGCTGGCACAGAAATGCAAGGCCCTTACCTGCATGCCAGCCTGTATAGCTGGGTGTTGACACTGCTGCTGCTGGTGTTGCTTTGCAGACAAGAAGGAAGTCTCCACCACATGATCAAGGGATCCCTGGTGGTGCAGTGGTCAAATGCCAGTATTGCTAGCCACCACATTGCGAGCTCGATCCCAGAGGGCTCCAAGGTTCACTCAGCCTTCCATCCTTCTGTAGGTTGTTAAAACTAGTACCGGGCTTGTGGGGGCAATTAGCTAACATGCATTGGAAACCACTTAGTGTGGTGTAGATGTCTAAATTGCTATTGCTTAAACAATTTGTAATCCCCTCTGGCAGCATTTGTGGCTGAAGAGCAGGGTATAAATACTTAAAGAAATAAAATAAATAAATAAATCAAGGCCCCCTGCATGTGGCCAGCCTTGATGCTGAAAGCTTCCTTCCTGGCTTTAGAAGGAGCAACACACGACAGTGGGGAAGGTGCCCACTGGTACAGGCCGGTGTGGGTGTACAGACTTCATCCCATTTCATCTAGGTAATGGAGGGGACAGACAGGCCAGATCTGGGACCAGAAGAGAAAGCCAGCATATCGTGGCAGGTCTAGACAAGTCCTTAGTTAGATCTGCATTTATTTATTTATTTGCATATTTATACCCTGCTCTTCAGCCACAAAGGCTCTCAGAGTGGTTTACAAATTGTTTAGCAATAGCACTTACACATCTACACCACTTTATAGAACTAGGCACTCTCTAAGCAGTTTATAATTTGTTAGCTGATTGAACCTACAAGCTGGGGTACTCGTTTTACTGACCTACAGAAGGATGGAAGGCTGAGTCAGCCTTGGAGTCCTGCAGGATTGAACTCACAATGTTGTAGCTGCAGTACTGGCATTTAACCACTGTGCCACCGGGGCTCCTTAATATGTCAGGAGCAGGAGCTTTCTCTTTTCTTTTTCTTTTTGGATGAATGTTGATTATCCTGTTGTGAATTAGTTTGTATCAAAATGAATGAACATGAATTTTGAAGAGCCTTTGCTGAGTTAATGAAACATATCAACACTTTCCCACTTACTTCTGGGACTGTTAACTTCAGCATTCCCATCAATACCCAACAATGCTGGCTGCTGCTGCTGCTGCTGGCCCCACCTGTTTTTCTTACCTCTTTAAGGTACAACTTGTACTTGCCTCTCTGGGTTCCTCAGGTGATCAGTCAATGGTAGTTCAGGATTCTTAGGGTTTCAGTAGCCTAGGCAAGGACATGTAGAAATCTCCTCCCCTGCCTATCATAGGTTTCACCACCATTCATAAAAAGTTTTTTTTTAAAAAAAGAGTATTTGTTTTAGTATTTTTCATTTCAAATACTAATGAAAGAGACCAAACATCTAATTTCTAAATTTTATAAATTATTACTGAAACTAAATATGGGGCAAGAAACAATGAAAAACTGTATGATTATATGGACACAGGATTTTGGAACTGACATAAAACTGGAAGAATGGGGAAAAAACTGGCGAAGGGATTAAAATATACATTTGGCAATGATTTAAGATAACATTTCTACAAAATGCAATATAGGTGGTACCTGACTTCTAACAGAATAGCAAAAATGCATAAAAATGCAAATAGTAAATGTTGGAAATGTTTAGAAAAAAATGGGTACCAAATTCCACATGTGATGAACTTGTCAGAAAGTCTCTGAATACTGGAATTGTATTCATAAGACAATGATGGCTATTTTAAAATATAGGCTAGAAGAAGATCCTAAAATGTATTTACTAAGTATGATGCCTGAAGAGTTAGAATTTAAGCATGGTAAACTAATCTCCTACATGACAACAGCGGTGACAATTACAGAACATTTGCCAAAAAGAAATGGAAGCAAGAAAAAATACCAGAAGTAACAGATTGGATTTTGAAACTGTATGTGTTTATGAAAATACATAGACTTGTTTAATAAGAAATCAAACATTAGATAAGATAAGAAAGATTGGAAAGACTTGTTAGAGTATTTAAAAGTCACCTGGGGTGATGCTGTGGTTATTGGAACAGAATAATTTGTTTAAGAATTTGGTTTGAAATATATGCAGTAGAGAAACAGGAAAAAGCAAAATAGGTAAAATAGATAAAAGGCTATGGAAAAGACAACATAAATAATCCACTTAAGATAGAAACTAGGAAGTTTTCTTTTAGTATGTATGTATTGTTAGTGCCCCTATAATCCCCACTCCCAGAAACCCCAAAATTGCCTTATTAATTATTTGTCTTATTAGGGTGCCCTTCCCTGGGAAGAGCAGTGAAGTGTCAGGGACTTGCTATGGATCCCCAAAGAGACACGTACACATTTCCCAGAAAGAGCTACTGGCAAATTCCAAAATTATGAGGAAACATCAAGAAGTCAAAGGGCCACAGGACTTTTTTTTTTATTATTATTGATAGTTTTTATGCTGTTACATTTATCTTTGCATTTTGGTATAACATTATCTTTCTGAAGTCTGAATTTCAATGTAACTTTTTACAGGATAATAAAATAGGCGAAATTAATAGTCGTTAACTTATTACATAAAGAGTTTCCGCATCATATTACATGTATTCTTAGAGTACTCTAACATCTCTTATTTACCTTCTTTTCTGCACATAATTTTAGAATCCTTTACCCTTTATTCCTTTTCCCTTACCGATACCTCCCAGATCTTACAAACTTTTCCCTTTGAACTAATAATTACAGAATGCCTCTAACTTAAATTTCATCTGAATTCTACTAATCTAATCAGAACCTTAGTGTTAACTTGGACCTGTACATTTCTAAGTTTGTGTTATTTACAAAACATTCCAGAGGTCCAAGTTGACCAGATTTTTCCATTTTATCTCCCAATATTTTTGCATCGGCAGCCATTCTTTCTCTGTCTTCTCTGTCGGAGTATCTTTGAGCCTTGCAGTAAGCCAGTCCATTTCCATCATATCTCTCATTCTTATCAACCAGTCCTCTGTCGTGGGTATTTCCTTTCTTTTCCATTTTGCCGCATAGAGAATTCTGGCAGCTGATGTCATGTATAATATAACTCTCCAGTATTCCTTCACTATCTTTGGCTCAATTGGGTCCAACATATTCAGTAAGTACAGCTGGGGCCTCATAGGAAATCTAATTCCAAAGATTTCATTAATCATTGTGTGAATTGTTTTCCAATATTCTTGTGCTTTTTGGCATGTCCACCATGTATGATATAAGGTTCCCTTCGCTTGTTCACATTTCCAACATGTTTGTGGACATGTCTTGTAGATTTTATTCATCTTTACAGGTGTCAAGTACCATCTTGCAAATGTTTTTGTATAATTTTCTTTTAAGCTTTGGGCTGATGTAAATTTTTGAGTGTTTAACCAAGATTTTTCCCATTTTTCTAATTCGATGGTTTGTCCAATGTCTTGTGCCCATCTTATCATTTGATCTTTGATTATTTCGTCTTCCAGTTCTCTTTCAAGTAACATATTATAGTATTTTGATATATGCTTCTTACTATGACCAAAAATAATCTCGTCTATCTTATTTGTTTCTAATTCAAAGTTTTCTAATTTCATATCCATCTTAAATTTTTCATAAATCTGTTTATATTGGAACCAGTTTAATTTGACACCTTTTTCCGCTAGCTGATCTTTGGATTTTATTTGTATAGACCCGTGTTCATCTCTTTCTATAATATCTCTATATTTAAGCCAAGCTTCTCCCGTCTCTTTAGTTCTTCCAAAAAAAGCCTCTTCTGTTGAGGTCCACAATGGGATATTTTTATAGAATTTTTTCTTTATACTTATCCATGTATTCAGCAGAGCTTTCCTTATACAGTGTAAATCGAATTCTTTATTGTCTTTCCTTTTATTATAACATAAGTACGTGTGCCATCCATACCGCAGCGTTGTACCTTCCAAAGCTAACAGTCTTCTATTGCTCAGCGTGATCCAGTCTTCGATCCAGGTTAGCACGCACGCCTGGTAGTAAAGCTGTAAGTCTGGTAGCGCGCAACCGCCTCTTTCTTTCCTTTCCTTTAGTAATTTTATTGAGATTCTTGGTTTTTTACCTTGCCATAAGAATTTCAGTAACTCTTTTTCCCAATTTCTAAAGCACTTATTATTATGAATGATGGGGATGTTTTGGAACAAGTACATGAATCTTGGTAGAATGTTCATTTTGATTGCGGCAATTCTGCCGAAAAATGAAAGGTTCATTCTAGACCATTTACTTAGATCTTCTTTTATTTCTTTCCATAGCTTTCCGTAGTTGTTATCATATAGATCCAGGTTCCTCTTTGTTACCCATATCCCCAGGTATTTAACCTTTTTCTCTACTTTATAGCTTGTTGTTTTTTGTATTTGTACTTCCTCACTATTAGTTGTATTTTTTGTTAGGACTATTGTTTTATCTTTATTGATTTTGAACCCGGACACGTTTGCAAATTCTTGTAGTGTCTTCCCCACCTCTTCCAGTTGTTCTATCGGTTCCTCTAGTATTATTACCAGATCGTCCGCGTATGCCCTTATCTTGTTTTCGAAACCTTTGACTTTGGCACCTTTTATATTCGTGTTTGCTCTTATGTTGTTTATCAATATTTCTATCACCATAACAAAGAGGAGAGGGGAGAGGGGGCACCCTTGCCTTGTGCCCTTTCTAATATTTATCTTTTCTGTCATGTCGCCATTTACTATTATTCTAGCACTTTGATCGTTGTAAATTTGATTGATCCATTTTTGAAAGCTTTCCCCTACTTCCATTTTATGCAGTATTGACTTCATGAATGTCCAGTTTACATTATCAAAAGCTTTTTCGGCATCCAGAAAAAGCATTGCCATTTTTTTACCAATATGAGTGTCATAGTATTCCATTATATCTAAGATAATCCTGATGTTGTGTTTTGCCTGTCTGTTACTCAAGAAGCCATTTTGATCCTCCGGTATGATGTTAGACAGAATGCTTTTTAACCTTTGTGCTAATATGGACATAAACAGCTTGTAGTCGCAATTTAACAGGGAGATGGGTCTGTAACTTTTTGGGTCCTCGGGTTCTCTACCTTCCTTATGTATCAGCGATATATATGCCTCCCTCCAAGATTCCGGGATACCGTCTTCAATAATTTTATTTAATGTTGTTTGTAATGGAATTAGTAATTCGTCTTCTAATTTCTTATAGTAGAGTGCCGAGAAGCCATCCGGTCCGGGAGCTTTCCCTAACTTCATCTTTCTGATTGCATCTGTTACTTCCGCGACTGTGATTTTACTATTCAATGTTCTCCTCTGTTCTTCTGATAGTTTTAATATATTTTGTTTTTCTAAATATTGGTTAATTTTCCTGATGTCTATTTGCCTGGTGTCTTGCCCCTCGTAAAGTTTACTGTAATACTCAGAGAAACTCTTTTTAATTAACTTATGGTCTGTCACAATTTTCCCTCTGTATTTCAGTTCCGTAATTATCTTTCTCTCTTTTCTTCTTTTAAGTTTCTGTGCCAGCCACCTCCCGGACTTGTTGGCTGACTCAAATTGAAATTGTTTCACCATTTTCAGCTTTGTAGCTATTTCTTCTATCATTTGAGATTGTATTTGTTTCTGAATCATTTTAATTTCTCCTGCTAGTTGCCTGTCATGTGGGTTTTCTATTAACTTTTTTTCTCTTGATTCTATCTCTTTCTTTAAGGATTGTAACTTTTTCTCTTTCTCCTTTCTCCTTATGCTCATCTGTTTTATAAAGAAGCCCCTCATGACAGCTTTACTCGCCTCCCATACCGTTTTCATCTTTACGTCCGCTGTAGTATTTTCTATAAAGTATCTCTTCAAGGTATCTTTGGCTTTCTTTACATCTTCCTTGTCCTTTAGTAATATTTCATTGAGTCGCCAATTGTATTTTTTACGCTCGTTTTGCAGTATTATCTGTATTGGGTTATGATCTGAGATCCACTTTGTTAATGTTTCCATCTTTTTGACTTTAATGATGACCTCTTTTGTTGTCCAAAACATGTCTATTCTTGATGAGGTGTGATGTACATCTGAGAAGAAAGTAAAACTCAGATTATTTCCATATTTCCCCCTCCAAATGTCTATCAGGCCAAGATCTGCCGTCATTTCGAAAAAGATTCTCGGAAGTTTCCCTTGGTTTTTCCTTATTTGCTTCCCTGATGATCTATCTAATTGAGGATCTACCACTCCATTCCAATCTCCCATCATTATAATCTTATCCATTTCTGTTTTCTCAATCTCTGTCTTTAGTTTCCTGAAGAAAGCATCTTTGTTTTGTAGGGGCACATATATCCCCACGACTAATATTTTTAGATTTTCCAGTTTTACCTCCACTCCTACATAGCTTCCATTTGAATCCTTAAATATTTCTCTTGCAGGATATTTTCTGTCAATGTACATAACTACTCCATTCTTTTTCTTGTTTCCTGCTGCAATGACGTTTTGTCCTAATTTAGGGTTCTTTAGGTACTTCGTATCTCTCTCTTTGATGCGTGTTTCTTGTAGACAGATAATCCCTGCTTTTAGCTTCTCAAGATAATGAAAAATCTGCCGTCTTTTAGTATTTGAATTTAATCCCTTTACGTTCCATGAGACCATTTTACAATCCATTTTCTGTGTTTTTTTTAATTGTTTATGTATATTTATGTGTATTATTCTTAAGCTTCTTCTTCTTCTCCCTCTTGGTCCTCCTCTTCCTCTTCCTGAGTTTCTTTTCTGTCTGAAGTTTCTTCTTCAACCACTTCTTGTACTTCTGTTTCTGTTTCTGCACCTCCTTCTTCTTCCTCATCTGACTCTCTAACCTGTTCTTCTTCTGGTGTTTCTGTCCTATTCTTTTCCTTTTTTTGTTCTGTCTTTGCTTTATTCATTTTGTCTAGCTTTTTGTAAAAATCTCTTGCTTTTTCTAGGGTATTTATTCTATATCTTTTCTGCAGATATAGGAAGGATACTCCTTCTATTCTTTCCCATCTATACTTTATGTTATTTTTAACCAATTGTTGTGTCAGGAATTTGTATTCTTGTCTCTTTTTTAACACTTCTGGTGGTACATCTTTGAAAATTATCACTTCTTTCTCATCAATTTTTAATTTTTTCTCATAGCTCTGTTGTGCAATTTGATCTCTTATCCTGTTTCTTGTAAAACATACAACCACATCTCTTGGTATCTTTCTCTCTTTAGCGATCACTGAGTTTGCTCTGAACAGTTTGTCCACGTCCAAATCTAGACATTCTTCCGGGAGATCAACAAACTTGGCCAAAGCTGGTATTACTTTATCTTCTAATTTCTCATTTATTTCTTCTGGCAGGCCCCTTAGTTTTAAGCACCTTTCTCTGTATCTAGACTCATTTATTAACATGTTTCTTTTCAGCTGGTCTTGCTCTGTAGATAAAGATTGTGTGCTGCTTTCCATCTTTTTAGATTTTTCTTTAATATCCTCAATATCTTGTTTCATCACATGCATTTCTTCTGTTAGCTTATCCAGTTTTTTCCCAAAGGCATTCAATTCTCTCTTCAGATCTGTCTTGATTTCTGTGCGGATATCTTTCAGCTCTTCTCTTATCTCCTGTCTCATCTTTCTCATTTCTTTCCTCATCTCGTCCAGTATCAATGCACTGAGATCTGTAGTCTTTGTGGGTCCTTCAAGTGAAGGTCTCCTTTGCGAAGTTATTTGGGCCTGCGCCTGCACTGCCGCTTTTCTCTGTAATGCCGCCATTTCCCCCTTTTCCTCTTTTTTATTTGTTTGTTTGTTTGTTTGTTTTTTAAATTGTTCTGTTTTGCAAACTCAATTCCTGTGTAAGATTACTTATTTAACATTTAACAGATATCCATATTATTTAGCATAAATCTATGTATCCTTAATATGTGTTATCTCTTCTTCAATGAATCATTACCTGTTCAGGAGAGTTTTACAAACTATTCTTCAATGTACACCAATCTATTTCAAGTTGTCTACTACCCCCCTTAAATTCAGTCAAACCGTTGGAATTCAAAATTTCAAATAGATTTTCACTATCCTCCAAAGTTATTACTATGGAGTTCAAGAATATTATTCTGATAAATAGTACCTTAAACAGTGACAATAATTTGTATTCTTACCACAAACAATACAGTTGATTTATTTTAGGTAACCCCAGCTTTCCTTCTCCTTCTCCTATTCCTCTCTTTTTCCTCTTATTATATTCAGATTCTACAATTAGCCTTTTCTTTGGCCCAGTTCTTCACATGACAATTAACAATTAACAATAGACATTTGGATGTAGAACCAATATGAAAAAGTAAACAGCAGATATACTCTCTTTTGTCCTTTTTCCCCCCGCTCCCTTTCGTAGCAACTTATTCCCTCTGTTGTATTATCTCTAATTGTGCCTCCTACTCCTCTGCAACAGTCCCACGTCCTTTTCTTTACTCAGCTCTGCTCCGCTCCTACGCTCCTGTGTTTCTCAGTCTGTTCCCCTCTACTCTGTTTCTGCAACTCCGTACTCCTTCTTACTCTCCTCCTTTTGTCAGACGCGTCTGCTACTCAGTTCTTTCTCCCTCTCTCGGGGTCTGCTACTCCTTGATGCCGCTCTCCCGTTCTCCTTTCGTCTCCTTACTATCTGCTCCTTACTCCCCCGCTCCGGATCAATCTGTTACCAAGCCTCCGCTGTAGCCAGACCGCCCCACCGTCTTTCTCTCCGTTTCTGCTCTCCGTCTCCGTCTCTGCTCTCTGTTCTCCACTCTCCTTCTCCGTCTCTTTCTCCGTCTCCGCTCCCAATCCTCCGTAGCACTGCTCTTCCTCTTATCCGGTTCACCCCCCCGACTCTCTCCACTCGTCCTCTTGTCTGTCCCCGTTCTCCCACGGACCGCTTCACCTCCGTCTGCTTCGTCTCGTCTCGACCTGCCCAACTCACATTCCACTCCACCACTCCACCTCCGTCACTCACAGTCCAAACCTTCCAGCTCCGTGGGGCTCTTCCCGGGTTGGTTCCGCCTTGGCTCTCCCCGTTCTTTCACCCTCCGCTTTCTGCTCCGCCTCTTCCCCGGCTCTCTCTCCTCCTCCAACTCGAATTTCAAGTTCCTCAGCGGAATTAAAGATAAAAATAAAATAAAAACAATAGTAGCTTCTGCTTATATGTTATAGCAGAGCTTCCCGCTGGCACCCCTTTGCGTTTGGAAGATATCTGGGGTTAGCGCTGTTGTTAGTATGTCGCTATGTCCTTAAAATAGCGCTGGCGTCCCTAGCTCCGCCAAAGCGGGGCTTGTGGAGGTTCTGTGGCTCTTCGGCTCCACGGTTCTTTCACCCTCGCCCGCCCAGAGTGAACTCTGATTCCAGGAGAGGATTCAAACCGGCACTCGCCCCCTTCGAGCCCACACTTTCCTCCCCTCCCGGAGAGGAATTTGCCGGTCTCTGCTATGCTCCGACCGAGTTACCCCCACAAGCTGCTGCACCAGGAGCTCAGCTTCCCTGCAGCCGAACGGGACGCCGTCACGCCGGAAGTCCCTTGAGCCAAAGGGCCACAGGACTTTTTGAAATGGGGGAAAAAAACCCTGATGAGGTCAGGAGAAGAATGGGGCTGTTGCGCATACAGAGCCCCATTTCAGATGATGCGATCCTCCTCCCAACCCTCCCTTGTGCTGCGGGCGCTGCTTTTTATTGACAGAAAACCTCAGTCAATAAAAAGCAGCGCCAGAAGCATGGGGGAAGGTAGGGAGGGGGTCGGGAGAAGGATGGAGGAGGATAGGGCTGTCTGAAAGGGGGCTCTGTAAGCATGACAGCCCCGTTCTTCTCCCATCTTCCTCAGGATCCCCCCACCCCAATTTGAAAGAGTTGACAGTCTCCACTATACACCTAAGTGGTAGATAATAGATGAATGGATCAATCCATTGTATGCTGGTTTCAAACTTCCCTTCCTTAATCACCCAACCTTAAGAGGAGGCAGCTCAAGCTTTTGTGAATCCAAGCATCAGACATTACAACACATTAGCATCTTCAGCCACCTATTCTCAAAGACTAGGAAACTCATTCTGCAGTCCTTGTACGCTGGTGATTCTGTTGAAGCTTTGGTTAATATTTGGAACACCGACCTCACCAAGGCTATCGACACAATCACTCCCAAATGTCCTTTCCAGCCTGCTCCTATTCAGAGGAGCTTAGGAATATGAAGCAGGCTGGACAATGATTAGAGTGCACCTGGTGGAAGACTCGACTCTTATCCGACAAGACTCGTCATAGGAATTTCCTTGATTTTTATCGAGAGGTGATACGTGCAGTGCAGGAGTCTTTCTCCTCTGCACATATTGCATCTGCAGAGTCCTGTCCAGCTGAACTGTTTAGGGTGGTGGGGGAGCTGATGCAGATTCCACCTGCGCAGAACCCCTTACTCAACCCAAAACGGCCTGCTGTGATGTGTTTAACATCCACTTTGCAGATAAAATCTCTCGGATAAGAGCTGACTTAGATGCCTCTATTATGACAAAATCTATAGACGAGGTGTCCAGCAACTCCATTGATGAAATTTTATTGGATCAGCTTCAATCTGTGAGTACCGATGACGTGGACAAGCTCCTTGGTAGAGTGAGGAAGATGACCTGTCCCCTTGATCCCTGTCCATCTTGGCTGGCCACCCAAGGGGGTGACGCATCGAGAGTACTCCTTAGGGATATTATCAATGCATCCTTCAGGGAGGGATCCGTTCCACCCTGTCTGAAGGAAGCGGCGGTTAAGCCGCTCCTGAAAAAGCCTTCCCTGGACCCTTTGGACATGAACAAGTATAGGCCAGTCTCCTTGCTGCCTTTTTTAAGCAAGGTGATAGAGAGGGCAGTTGCTTCCCAACTCTAAGCTGTCTTGGATGAAACTGATTATCTAGATCCATTTCAAACTGGTTTTAGGACAGGATATGGAGTGAAGACTGCAATGGTTGCTCTGGCTGACGACCTCTGCTTGGGTATTGACAGGGGCAGTGTGACCCTGTTGGTGCTCTTGGACTTCTCATTGGCCTTCAATACAATAGATCATTCCATCCTCTTGGATCACCTGAGGGGGTTAGGAATTGGAGGCACTGCCTTGCAATGGTTCCGTTCCTTCCTCTTGGGCAGATCCCAGAGGGTGAGGCTCAGGGACAGTTGCTCTACCAGAATAGAGCTTAACTGTGGCATTCCTCAGGGTGCCATTCTGTCCCCGATGCTATTTAACATCTATATGAAGCTGCTGGGAGAGATCATTCGGAGGCATGGAGTGTGGTGTCATCAGTATGCTGATGACACCCAGATATACTTCTCCATGTCTCGGTCATCAGCTTCGACTTCAGATGGCTCAATTATTGTCTTAAAGCAGTAATGGACTGGATGAGGAAAAACAAATTGAGACTGAATCCAGACAAAATGGAGGTACTAACAGTTACGGGCCCGAAACCAGGTCTGGGAATACAACTTCCAATCCTGGATGGAACTACACACTCCTCCAAGGACTGTGTTCGCAGTCTGGGGGTGTTCCTGGACCCAACGCTCCAGATGTCTAATCAGGTAAATGCAACAGTCAGGAGTGCCTGTTATCAACTTCGGCTGATACGCCAGCTGCACCCTTTCCTGGAAACCAGGGACCTCGAAACTGTGGTACATGCACTGGTAACCTCCAGTCTGGATTTCTGTAATGCGCTCTACATGGGGCTACCCTTGTGCTTGACTCGGAAACTTCAACTAGTTCAGAACATGGAAGCCAGGTTGATTTCTGGTGTTTCCAGAAGAGAGCATATAACACCTGTGCTAAAGGCTTTCCATTGGCTGTCTATTAGTTTCTGGGCACAGTACAAGGTGCTGGTTATGACCTTTAAGGCCCTACATGGCTTGGGTCCAACTTATCTCCTGGACCGCCTCCTTCCTTACGACCCTCCCCGCGCACTTCGGTCCTCTTGGATGAATCTGTTACACCCTTTGAAAACAAGGCTGTTGGTGACCTCCCAGAGGGCCTTCTCTGCTGCCGCTCCCAGATTATGGAATGGCCTGCCGGACGAGATCCGTCTTATTACCATCTTAGACAGCGTTAAAAAAGCTGTCAAGGCAGATCTTTTCCAGCAGGCCTATCCTGAATAATTATCCCGGCCCAAGACTTGGATGTCCTTTCCCTCTGAGCTGCAATTGGATTTTTTAATTATTGTATGTTTTAATTTTTTTCTAATTTAATATATTTTTAATTATTGTATGTTTTTAATCCTTTATAATTTAATATTATTTTAAGGGGTGGGTGGGCTAGGGTATTGTAAATATAAAAATGGACTTTTTATATTGTAAGCCGCCCCGATTGCATTGCAGAGGGGCAGGATAGAAATAAATTTTTATTATTATTATATATTATTGTAGGCTCCTGGAATCTATTGTTTTAGACTAGGAAACTTGTTCCTCTTAGGGCATATTTTTGGTATAAATATTGCCCCCAAAGTCTGCTTCATTGCACACTGAGCATATTCCTGTAGACTCCACTCCATGTTAGCCACTCCAGATTCATCCATCCACTTTGCTGGTTTGATCAACGAACTTCAGACTACAAGACAGGTGTAGTATTTCCCCCAGAAACCTTCCTACCTATCCCCCTGGCAACCTCTTTTCTTCCATTCCTAGTGGTCTTGTGTGGATGTTTTCTGTGTAAATGTGTGTGTGTTTGGTGTTATTATTTTTATGTCTTTAATAAATATTATTGTTAATTTTTTATCTTGCATTTGTTTGTGTCTGTTCAGAGAGAGTAGGGGTATACAAAGGTGGGTATACAAAGGCGTAAACACCCCCCCCCATCTCTGTTGCCCCCTATCACATTGCTAAAGGTGAGTTGCTGCTAGTTTTCCCAACATATTAAAAACTCAACATTTTTGGGGGGATTTCCAAGACCTCTTTGGGTAACGGTATGTATGTATGTGTGTATATGTAGGTTTTATATGTTTTATATGTTTTATATAATTTGTCTAGGGATGAATGTGACAGAATTTAACACAGTTTGTTGATTTTTCTACTTTTTTATTTTCTAATGTTATATCATTGTAGTGTGAAAAATATTTTTGTCAACGTTTTATTTCATGTTTTATGCTTTTCTTTTCTTGTTTTATATATATATATATATATATATATATATGGGTCTTTTTATTCTTATGAGAATTAATAAATAGATTAAAAAAGAAAAAGGATATTTTCTTTTCAATCATGGGGGAAAGGGGAGATGAATAATTACAGCATAAATTTGGCCCAATATTTGCAGTGAAATTCATATTGCTCATGCCTTATTTGCACATTATGAGCTGTGTCAAATATTCATTACAAAATAATTTTAATCCTCAAAGGAAAGCATGGTTACTGACAGAGAAAGCAAGCCACAAAGAATTATTAATGATACTAACAGAACTTCCTTTTTTATGATATGGATTTTATTTTTAAAGACATATAGAATATTTTCTCTTAAGTATATTTCTGTAGCTCCACATAGTAAATGGAGAAACAGAATACTTCTATAACTAGTGTTTACTCTGGGATAATTTGGCAAAAGAGGCGCAGCTTAACATCAAAACAAACAATTTTGTATAAAGAAGAAAAATCAAGCTATAGTAAAGTTAGGATTTATAGTACTGATGGGTGGACTGTCTTCAGTTTGCCTTGAAAATCATTATGTATATGATTTTCCTCTAAAATGCTTTGGAAAATCCCTCCAGCATCCTATAAAATCCTTCGGAAAATCCCCTCAGCTTTTTTCATGAAAGCCAACAATAACAGAAGAGCGAAATACATGACTCCCTCTGTTACTTTCCCTCTTCTTGAGCAGGCACAGCTTGCTAGTGATGGGAAAAGCCTAGCTGGCCTCTCTAGAACTGGAAATGAGCTTGACAATGTTGCTTTATGAGATAACAGTTCCCAGAATCCCCTTGCCAGAAGTGTCAGTGATTACATTCCCCACACTGGTGGGGGGATTCTGGGAGCTATTATTCAAAAAAGTAACTTCCTAGCACAGAGTGTTGATTCTTGCCTGTGAACCCAAAGTCAGTCATTCAGTTTCCTTAACTGGAATCAGAAGACAGAGCAAAGTAGAATTTTGCAGGAAATGATAGATAAACCATAGCAGGGGATTTAGCAATAATGTGAGCCAGTCTCCTGTCATTCATTTTGGGAGGAGGCTAAATAAAAGTGAATCCCTGAAGTATCAAAATCACAATACTTGATTTGAATTCTATAGGCTTGTAATTTCGAAGGAGTTTAAGGCTTTAATCCTGTGGTCTCTGGCTTGCCAACAGCTCTTGAATTCTTCAGACTTTCCCTCTGCAGTGGGAGTGGTCTGCTTGGAGACAGGAAGGTTCTGTATTTGCATGTCATTGGAGATTTTCACATGGGGAAATTATTCCCCAGGGAGATCAGGACAGAAATGGGGCTGTTCCAGTAACAGCACCCCGTTTTGCACACCTCCTTCCTTCTCGCGATCTCCCGTCATCTTCCCTCCATGCTGCTTCCATTTCTCTCCAAGTAAATTCTGTGATTTTTTTCCTGAAGAACTTTTGTTAGTAAAAAAATCATGGAACTTACCGGGAGAGAAATGGAAGCAGCAAGGAGGGAAGACAACAGGAGATCGCGAGAAGGAAGGGGGCGTGTGAAACAGGGCGCTGCTATTGGAACAGCCCTGTTTCTGTCCTGATCTCCCCGGGGAATAATTTCCCCATGTGAAAATCTCCAGAGTTGTGTCAGACAGCGAAAGAGTCTTCCACCTCTATGTCTGCCCTGCTACTGGTAGGGCAAAATAGATAGATAGATAGATAGATAGATAGATAGATAGATAGATAGATAGGTGATTCAGAGGGAAGGGTATGAGGGTAGCAAAGGATGAGCAGGATCTTAGCACTCCTTGGTTCCCCCCAGAGTCCCCCCACTCCTAAGTACAGATAGAAACTATGCCAGTTAGATTAAGAGCTGGTGTAGTAAACCCCCCTCATTAGAAGCAATGAGGGCTTAGGAATGTTCATTGACCATTTACTCATATTATCACTTTAGCACTGCTACCTTGAGGCAACTGTATTGTTAAAGGTAAACCTACATATGGCCCACTAAGGGCTCATCTACATGAGCCAGGATATGCCAGCTCCCTGCTGGTGTATCCTGGCCATGGATCAGGCCCATGTCTTCCCTGTTACCTCAATGAAATGGGCCACAGTCCAGACAGGAATGCCAGCCTGTCACTCCAGCCAGCTACACTACCATTTTTCTTGCCCTCTCAGCCTCAAGGAAGCTGGCCATAACATGTGACCAAAGTCCCCCTACATGTGACCAGCCTTGGTCACATGCTGCAGGACCCATATCTGGGCCCAGAAGGGAAAGGGTGACCAGCAGCTGGAGCGATGGGCTTGCCTGCTGAGATGAGCTCCTGTGGACAAGCAGGGCCTGCTCTGTTTTTTCACAGCAGCAGTGGAGTAAAGCAGGTATTATTTTAGGATGTTGTATTGGGCCCTACCCCAGCTTGCCCGCGTCTGAGTCCTGCTTCTATCCTAGGGGTCGTAAGGACTGCCCAGGGGCAGATCAGGGAAAATGTCCTGGGCTGTATGAACTGCAGGGATCTTAGACAAGGCAAGCTGGGGTAAATTGCCTGTGTAGGTAAGGCAAAAGACTGACAATTAACCTGTACTCTGCCTCCCATCTGTGAAGAAAGTAGATCTGAGCCTTGTCAGAGGGAACATTTTTGAGTGTTTTCTGGTCATAATACTCAGTGCTCAAAATTACACAATATTTCAATAAGACTTTAATTTGTGCTGAGAGAGAGGTGGGGTATAAAATAAACAAATATATGCATGCATACATACTTGTAAAGCCCTTCTGTTTTGTGATCTCTGAGCTGAACTGAGGCTGCTTTCGGTTTTCATCTTTTTCTTCCTTCTATTATTATTTTTAGGTAACATTTCTTAATTTTATAGTGTTGATTCACTATAGTGAATTCACACTTAGTGAAGTGTGACTTCAGAAAGATTTTATTTTTTATTTATGTAAAAGATTTTTATTTATATAATTAACATGCAAATACATTAAAATAACAACAGAACCAAATTCTTGCATGCATTTGTTGGTGCTTGTTGACATTACAATTGCTTCTCTTTTTCTTGTCCAGTTTTTGAAAACAGAATCCCAGTTTTGCCTCTTCCCTTTAACAAAAAAATATAATTCATTGTGTCACTATTATCATATGTTGTTGTATTTAAGGCTCGGATAACATCCAGCCCCACACTTTTGTTACCCTAAGATGTGGGGATGCCTTAGAGTCTCACCCGTGATGCCAACATTTCCTTTAATATTTCAGGGAATTATTAGCTCAAAAGGGGGCCTGCAAGAGTAGGGTAACTTCAGGGATCTCTTCACCTATGCATACCAGTACTAACTGTAGAGGATATTCCAGTTAAAGTGAAATAAAATATTTTATTGGAATAACACAAAGTGAATTAACATACACAACACACATTCCTAAGAACCATACAGGCTATAGCAGAGTAAGACAGAAAGATTAGATAGAGGGAGGCAGGTTCAGGAATATGGGGTGATAGTTACCAGTCCTGAAGAGAAGAGTTCGGTGCAGTTAAGATACTCAGACAAGAGTCTGAGGGTGGCACAGGAGGTTCCAATCCAGGGTGTGCTGAGAAAGAGAGTGGCTGAGTTCGTCCACTGTGGCACGCTTTACTTTTATTAGGGGTGTAATATTTATAACTTATTCCATGCCTTGAAAGGGAAATTCTGGTAATAACAAAGCTTGAATGACTTTCCCATGGAACATAGAAAGGAAACTTAAACTCAACTGATTGCTTTAATTACTGGTAGATAGAGATTGATGGGTTTGCAACAACTTTGCAAGGTTGGACATGAGGGGGTATAGGAGAGATTTCTGTAAGGATCAAGGAATGGTCACTTAATTGCTTGACTGAATCATTGTTGAAATACCCAAGGCTAGAAGAAAGGATTAGCACATACATTCTTGACAACTTTGATTACTAAAGGGCATTCAGCATAATCCTAAATGGGGCTTTCTTGCCATTATATTTCTAGAAACATCCCTGGTCATTGTGACCTCCAACTGACCTTCGGTTTGCCTCAGCCAACTTGACCCTTGACTTGCCTTTGACAAGGTTCCCCATGACATTCTTGCAAACAAGCTTGTAAAATGTGGGCTAGACAAGTTAACAGTTCAATGGATTTGTAATTGGTTGACCGGCCGAACCCAAAGGGTGCTCAGCAATGGCTCCTCTTCATCTTGGAAAGATGTGACCAGTGGGGTGCCACAGGGTTCTGTCCTGGGCCCAGTCCTATTCAACATCTTTATCAATGACTTGGATGAGGGAATTAGGGGCATACTTACCAAATATGCAGATGACACCAAATTAGGAGGCGTAGTTAATACCCTGGAGGACAGGATCAAAATTCAGAATGACCTGGATAAACTGGAGAGCTGGGCCAAAGCTAACAAAATGAAATTCAATACGGAGAAATGTAAGGTACTGCACTTAGGGCGAAAAAATGAAATGCATAGATATAGGATGGGGGAGACCTGGCTGAATGAGACTACATGTGAAAGGTATCTAGGAGTCCTAGTAGACCACAAGTTGAACATGAGTCAACAGTGTGATGCGGCAGCTAAAAAGGCCAATGTGATTTTGGGCTGCATCAATAGAAGTATAGTGTCCAGATCAAGGGAAGTAATAGTGCCACTCTATTCTGCCTTGGTCAGACCTCACCTAGAATACCGTGTCCAGTTCTGGGCACCACAATTCAAAAAGGATATTGACAAATTGGGGTGTGTCTAGAGGAGGGCGACTAAAATGGTGAAAGGTCTGGAAACCATGCCTTATGAGGAGAGACTTAGGGAGCTGGGTATGTTTAGCCTGGAAAAAAGACGGTTAAGAGGCGATATGATAGCCCTGTTTAAGTATTTGAAGGGGTGTCACGTTGAGGATGGAGCAAGCTTGTTTTCTGCTGCTCCAGATATTGGAACACGGAGCAATGGATGCAAGCACCAGGAACAGAGATTCCACCTCAACATTAGGAGGAACTTTTTGACAGTAAGAGCTGTTCGGCAGTGGAACGCACTCCCTCGGAGCGTGGTGGGGTCTCCTTCCTTGGAGGTCTTTAAACAGAGGCTGGATGGCCATCTGTCAGGGATGCTTTGATCATGATTTCCTGCATGGCAGGGGGTTGGACTGGATGGCCCTTGTGGTCTCTTCCAACTCTGCAATTCTATGATTCTATGATTCTATGACCCCCAAAAGTCTCCAATATTTCCAATTATGAGACACCATGGGGAGTAGGAGTAGGACATACTAACACTTTGCAGTATTGCTTAGGTAAACTTTCAGGAAGGGGAATGTGAGGGCAATCTGTTTGGGATATTTGCAATCCTGTGGATTGCCAGGGTTGGTTTGGCTGATCTGGTTGATCTAGGAGGTGTCTCCTTTCTCCCCCACTGCTCCACAAAGGTGAGTGATCAGTGGAAGAGGACCACTATCTCAGATAGGAGGAGTGTACCATTCTTTGGTCAGGAATGTGCAATAGCTGCTTTCTCCTGTCAGAACCTCTAATCTCTTTTTTGGGTGTGGGAGGGTGAACCTTTATTGTAGATGTGGTTTTCAAGTTGTCTTTCTTTCTTCTAAAGGCATTTACAGAGCCTTTAGTGCTATTCGCTGGAGTGGTCTCTCTCTCTCTCTCTCTCTCTCTGGCTTTTCTTCGCAAACGAAGATTCAGGAAGGACTCATCCCGCACTTTCTGCAAGCACGCTGACTAAAAAGGCCAATCTGATATAAAAATTCCGGTTGCAGAAAGCACAGCAGAAGGTCTCCTTGCGTGATGTTTCTGGGTTGTGATAATTTCTGCATTGTCGTTTCTCTTCAACACTTGTTCGGCATGAGTTCTCAAATAAGGCTGCAGCATTGTGGATAGTGTGTCTCCATGCCTCCCGATGTGAGGCCAGGGTGGACCATTGTTGGTGATCAATTTGGCTGACCCTGAGATATTGTTTCAGGGAGTCCTTGTATCATTTTTTTGGAGCGCCCCTTTTACGCTGACCCATGGTGAGTTCACCATAGAGTACTATTTTTGGGAGGCAATGGTCCTCCATCCTAGAAATGTGCCCTGCCCAGCGCAGCTGTGTTCTCAATATCATGGCCTCAATGCTGGTGATCCCTGCTTGCTTAAGGACAGCAACATTCATCACATAGTCAGTCCAGTGTATATTTAGGATTGTGCGTAGACTGCGCTGATGAAAGTGTTCGAGGAGTCGTAGGTGGTGGCGATAGGTGACCCATGTTTCAGATCCATAAAGGAGAATAGACAGTACAATGGCTCAATACACACTGATTTTTGTGCTTCGCCTCAGGTGTTTATTACTCCAGACTCTTTTGTGGCAATGTGGGGATGGTGGTGTTCGTGCTGTGGAGCAGGCTGGTAAAGAACTTCTGTTTTCTTCAGGTTGACTTCTAGCCCAAACAGCTCTGCAGCTGTTGCGAAGCAGGATGTTTGGCGCTGCAGAGCTGCTTCTGTGTGGGCAACAGCATCATCAGCGAAGAGCAGCTCACGGACTAGATAGTTTAGAGTCTTAGTGTGAGCCCTCAGATGGCTTAAGTTAAACAAACTACCATCAGTACGGTAACATATATAGATGCCGTCGTCTTCTTCAAGCTCTGCCATAGCCCTTTGGAGCATCATGCTGAAGAAGATTGTAAATAAAGTTGGAGCAAGAACACAACCTTGCTTCACTCCATTAGTTATTAGAAAGGGCTCTGAAAGAGCATCGCCATATCTGACTTGACCGCGCTGGCCCTCGTGTAGCAAGATAATCATTTTAAGGAATTTGGGGGGACATCCTAGTCTTTCCAAGATCTGCCACAGACCTTTTCTACTCACAGTGTCGAAGGCTTTGTTGAGGTCGACAAATGTTACATAGAGACCCTTGTTCTGCTCCCTACATTTTTCTTGCAGTTATCTAAGGGCAAACACCATATCTGTAGTACTCCTATTGGCTCTGAAGCCACATTGGCTTTCAGGAAGAAGTTCTTCTGCAATAGCAGGAACTAATCTGTTCAGGAGTGTTCTTGCAAGGATTTTTCCAGCAATGGAGATTAGTGTTATGCCTCCAAAGTTTGAGGAATCAGATTTTGCTCTTTTTTTCTTGTACAGGGTGATGATGACTGCATCTCGGAGATCTGATGGCAGTTCTCCTTTTTCCCAGCAATTCACAAGGAGTTCGTGGAATTTATCGTGGAGTGAATGTTTCCAAACTTCAGGTGGGATTCCATCAATCCCAGCTGCCTTGCCATTTTTCATCTGCTGTATGGCCTTAAGGGTCTCTTCCAAAGTGGGAGCTATGTCCAATTCATTTTTCATCAGTTTTTGTATCATATGTTGGATAGCTGAGCCTTGGACTACTCGGTAGGCACTAAAGAGACTTTAAAAATGTTCTGCCCATCGATTCAGGATGCAGGCTTTATCAGTACCATCACTGGACCTGATAAGTAGGTCCAAACACTGATTTAAGAGCTTCATAAAATCCTCTATGATCACCCAGATCTGCACAGCATTGTGTCTTTTCTCCTATATCGATCCACCACTTGATCTGCATGTCTCGGAGTTTTTGTTGAAGTTTACTACACGTGAGGCGGAAAGCTGCTTTTCTTACATGGCAAATTGGCTGGGCGGGGTATGCCTGGTGAATAATTCTCTTCTTTGCCAACAGCTCCTGGATCTCTTGGTTGTTTTCATCAAACCAGTCTTGATTTTTCTTGTGGGAGAACCGGAAGGATTCTTCTGCAGACTGGAGGATACTGTTTTTGATATGTTGCCAAAGCACTGTGGGAGAAGAATCTGTAGGATGGTCTTCAAGTTTTGTTTGCAGATTTGCCTGGAAGTTGTCTCTCGTGGTAGCTTGTTGAAGATTGTTGACTTGGAGTCTCCTCTTTAAGTTGCCACCCCACTTAGGTTTGAACTTAAGATGAAGATTTAGTTTACATCTGACGAGGCAATGATCTGTTTGGAATTCTGCACTGGGCATCACTCGGGTATGACGGACATTGCGAATGTTTCTCTGGAGAACTAGAACATAGTCAATGAGGTGCCAATGTTTGGATCGGGGATGCATCCAGGTTGTCTTCAAACCAACTTTCTGCTGAAAGATAGTGTTTCTAATAGTCAACTGTTGTTCTGCACAGAACTCTAGCAGGAGGCGTCTGTTATCATTGCAATTTCCAACACCATATTTGCCTAAGACACCTTTCCAGGCTTTGGAGTTCTTTCCTACTCTGGCATTGAAGTCACCAAGGATAATAATTTTATCTTCTACAGGGTCTTTTTGTATGAGGTGGTGTAGGTCTGTGTAGAATTTGTCTTTCTCTACAGGGTTGGCTTGCATAGTTGGGGCATATATGCTAAAGAGAACAACATGTGGGAGGCGTAAGGAAATAATGCAATCAGAGTGTCCTGTTGGCAAGGTTTCGAGTTTGGAGGCAATGGAGTTTTTAATCATAAAGCCTACTCCTGAAAGATGTTTTTCAGTTTTGGGTTTGCCAGACCAGTAAAGTGTGTAGCCAGCGCCGTGTTCTTTAAGGCTGCCTTCCTCATGGAGACGCACTTCACTAAGAGCAGCGATGTCAATATTAATTCGTGATAGTTCATGGGCTTTTAGGGCAGAACGATGCTCAGGCTGTCCATTACCTGCAGAGTCTCGCATGGTTCTGATGTTCTAGCATGCAAGTGTCAGTTTATTTACAGCTTTGGAGGCCACTGTGTGCCTTTGTTTCTTTGCCTTGGTTTGACCACATCAGAAGATGCCCCTTGGCCATGGCTGCCAACCAGGTAGATGGGGATGAACTTTTGTTAGGCTACCTTTTCTAGGCCCCTTTCCATATGAAGCAAGCAGTGCTCTCCTTAAAATAGGCTTCTTGGTCATTCAGGATGCTCCTGAACAAGACTGTCATCTCCCGGGTCAGCCTCGAGCGACCAACGTCCTGAACCGCCTGCATGCAGGGTTGGGTCTGCGGCTTCCAGTGCATCTTTACACCTGCCGTTTCGTCCCTCGCTTATCACTACAGGGCTTTTTTGGAACTGGATTTGTCCTTCGAGCCTGTGCAATGGATTTTTCTGGTGGAGCGCAGCGTGCACAGAACTGGCCTCACCTTGTGGCCTTGCAAGCATGGATGTAGCAGCAAAGTCCTCGGGTCGTAGGTTTGATTAGAGTTTCCTTCTCTTAGATGGTTGACCTTACAGGGTTGGACGAGCACCATCTGCCTGGGTTTCGGATTAGAGTTTTCCTTCTCCTAGAACGGTTGCCATAAGGCTAGAGAGCCCATCCTGCCCTTTGACGTTCTTTGTCAGACCCTTCTGTTTTGACCTGGCTGGCATGGGCGACGCTACTGGTGGCTATTATGCCACTGCCAGCATAGCACAAAACATCATTAGGGTACACAAGCCTCTGTCCCATGACAAGGGGGTGTCAATGGAGAGGACTAGAGTGGTAGAGCTGTAAGAAAAAGCAGCAGCTCTAGGCATTCTCACTGAGATTGTCCCAGTGGGAATAATGCTAGATCATGACATATCTCATGTCCCAGGATCAATTTTGGACCTCTCTCTCTCTCTTTCTCAAACTGCCTCGGCCACCAGGATGACTGCTGCAATTATCTGATGCCGCATATCTGCAGGAAGACCCTGTGTAAAAATGAAGATTTTTTTACCAGTGCTATGAGTTTGCACAGAAAAACCCTATGGTCCTCTTCTTCCATGTCAGAGCTCAGTCCTTTAACCAGCATTGCATTTTATCCAGCTATTCTTTCAAGTCAGTTGTCAGCCAGATTGTCATCCTCATCTCCAGTCCCATTACCTAGTACATTTACCATGTACAAAGCACACCACAGCTTTTTGTTGTTCTTTTAGACCTTATGACTACAAGTAAAGTAATGTCAATGAGGAATATTTCTCCCATATTTTAGATGGGTGGATATAGGCAGGAAGGGGTTGAAAGCAGAAAAGGCTAAAGGGTTGAAAGATAGTGGCTTGTCAAAGGCCATATACAGAGTCATGGAAATGGTACCATAGACCCTCATATTTGTAATTCTGTCTCTTAGCCACTTATTTATTTACTTCATATCCCACCTTTCTCCCAGCATGGGAGCTTACAAGGCAGCTTGTAATACAAGTTAAAACAAAATATAACTAAAGCAATATATAATACAACAGCTTTTTTTTTTTAAAAAAAGAAACCCTAAACAAATCCAATTTAAACATGAATTTCAAATAGTTAAAAGCACTTTCAAAGACCAGTAAAACAATTACTGGATACCCCACTGAAAAATCATTCTGTCCTAAACAGTTAAAAGCTGAAGTCCTGTTTAATTAAAAAAACAAACAAAAACAATGTCTTTGCCTGCCAGCAAAAAGGAGGGCAGAGGGGGGACCAACTGAGCCTCCCTTGGGAGGAAACTCTATAGGCCAGGAGCAGCCACTAAGAAGGCTCTCTCCATTTCCCCTCCTAATGGTAGGATTGAGAAAAGCCCCTGTCCTGAAGATCAGGAGACTCAGGCTGCATCTGCACTGCAGAAATAATCCAGTTTGATATAGCTTTAACTGCCTTGGCTCAATGCTATGAAATTCTGGGATTTGTAGTTTTCTGAGGTATTTAGCCTTCTCTTTCAGAGAGCTCTTGTGCCACAACAAACTACAAATTTCAGGATTCCATAGCACTGGGCAGTGCAGATGCAGCCTGATCTAGGTTCACATGCAGAAATGCAATCCTTCAGATAGTTATGACCAAAGTTGTATAGGACCTTGTAGGTCATAACCAGCACTTTGCATTCTGCTCAGAAATTGACTGGTAGCTAGAGAACCTATTTCAGTTATATGTCCCATATAATCAGCCCGATCAGCAGTCAGTCAGCAGTCTTGCTGCAGTATTTTACACCTGCTGAAGTTTCTGAATAGCTTCCAAAGGCATATGGTGAAAGAAATGTTTTCAACCATTACAGGAATAAAGCAACTTGGACCCAACAAAGGCAATTGTTGCAAGCTGGTTTAATTCCAGCACCAGTTGCCTATTCTTGTTTGAAACATAGCACTGAAAAGGTAATTGTTAAAAGTTAAACTACTGGTGAAGAAAGGAGTTCTTTTCTTATGTACAATGGCAATTAGAGCAACTCGCTGATCTGCACACACAGGAAAAATCAGGCTTGAGGAAAAATATGTTTCTGTATTTGTTACTGTCATAAATGCTATTGAACTACCCTAGTATTTAAATTAATAATTTAAATGTTTGCCTAATGAACTGAACTTGATTAAATTAAAGCATTCTCAATTAATTTTGACACTTTGTCAAATGCTGAGGTATGTTCTCTGAAACTCAGAGGGTGGGTGATTTTGGTGCTGTTGCACTAGATGCCTACTCAATTATTTTCCCCCAAATATTTTAAAAGATAAACAATTACAACTATTCCCCTCCCCAAATCATAAGCAAAAGAGGAGTGGAGAAGGGAATGGATGAAATAAAACAAAATAGAATCCCCACCTATCAAGCAGCTGTAAAAGAGGGTCAGTCATGCTACATGAAATACATAATCACAGTTTTGTTCTGCTATGTTAGAGATGATGGCTGAATCAAATGGAGAGATGATATCCTTCCAGAACAATAACATAACTGGTCTGTATGATAAAGATGCTACCTTTTCCATTCAGTTCACTTCTGCTTTGCATTTTAGTCCAGGCTTAGCCAAAACTTTGTGACTTGCTGTGCTGCACTTGCATAGTTTGCCTGTCATGTAGCCAACTAAGGGCTTGATACTATTTTTGCTTTTTTCTCTGCACTGTAAAATAACAGAGGTGATCAGAATCATGAAACTCTGTGGAAAGATGAGGATAAATATTAGCAGCGCTGCTAAAGATAGTATGTGACAATACCATCAAAATGTATTGTCTGTCTGTGTCTCTCTATCTCTCTGTCTCTCATACACACACGATTAAAATGTCCCCAGTTTTGTTTAGCTGGTATGATACTGAGGCTTAAATGTGTGTGTGTGCACATGCAGAAAACTGCTTGTGTCCTGCAGAAAACTTCTGAAGTGTAATAAGATATGGCAAAGCAAGGAGAATATTTCCCTCACTTTCCTTTCCGAACAGTTCACCTTTACTCTTGACTACTCACCCATTCCTCTACACATGCAGGACAAATACTTTTAGAAGGACACGTAGGGCTTGTCTACATGGCCAAAATATGCCAGCTACCCACTGGTGTATTCTGACTGCCAATCTGGCCACCCACCCCACCCCCCATTACTGGCATGAAACAGCCCAGAATGCCACACTGGCTCATCCTTGCAGCTGCTGCCACCACCCATATCCCATTCTCCAAATCCAAGAAGCTGCCCACAGCACATGAGTGAGCCCCCTTGTATATGACCAGACTGGTCTCATGCTGCAGTCAGCATCCTGGCTTTGGAAGAGTGACTACAGATGGCAGATGCAGCAACAGGCTAGCATGGTGATGTGGGCTCTTGTGGTCATGCAGAGCGTGATCTGTTTTTCACTGGCTGAAGCTGGTTTCCCCCAGGTATTTTTAGAAAGCTATGTAAGGGGCTTTACCCTGTCCTGGCCCTGTCTTGGCCTGGGGGTCGTGCAGAGTGCCTGGTGACAAAATGGGTCAACTGCCCTGCACCGTCTGGACTGCAGAGTTCGACGATGAAGGCAAGATGGGGTTAAATAGCCCATCTAAACAAGCCAAGAAAAAAAAATGTGTCTCCCCTCCCACAATTCTTGGAGGAAGCTCAGAAAAACACGGGCTGTATGTGTAGTCTCACACACACACACACACCATTGTGGTAAGGGAACTCACCATTTTCTCTGGAAAAACTGCAGCAAACAGTGAGGGTTTTTTTTTTTTTTTTACCACATGTCTGATCTGTTTTAAGGGATATTTGCCCCAAATTCTCATTGGAACTGCCAAGGCATCATTAGAAACAGGACTAAAACACTGTGTCATTCAGACTGCTGGATGCAGGAATGAGGGAGGCTGTTTCATTTAGCCCACCTAGACAAGGCCTCAGTTTAGTCATCTTGGCTTCCAGGGAGAGCTCAGGACTCATTTGCTCTAGGACCTGTTTATTTTCCTTTTGGCAGTCCAGGGTATCTTCAGAACTCTCTTCCAGCACCACATCTTAGATGAGTTTATTCTTTTCCTATCAGTTTTCTTCACTCTCTAGCTTATTACCACACATAGGAATTAGAAATACAAAGGTATGGACAATTCTGACTTTGGTATTCAATGATATATCTTTATGCTTAAGAATCCTGTCCAGTTCTTTCATAGCTGCACTTTCAAGCCCTAGCCTTCTTTTGATCTCTTGGCTACAGTGTACATTCTGATTAATGACCGAGCCAAGGTATAGGAAATCCTTCATTAACTCCATGTCTTCATTTTCTATTTTAAAGTTACCGTATATTCTTGCATACAAGACTACTTTTTAACACTTGAAAATCTCCTCAAAAGTGGGGGGGTGGTCTTATACCCCAGTAGACCTTTTCCCCTGCTGTGAGAATGATTGAAGTGTAAAATGGCCTGGGCAGTTTCCCCAGCAGATCCTTCCTCCTACTGTGAGAATGACTGCTTTGCATTTGAAGAGTTAAATGGCCCTCTATTTAGCTCAGGAGAGTCAAAATGATGTTTCTTTTCAGGACAAGTTAGCCTAAAATTAGAATTTCTGGATTCAACTTCTCATTTTGCATTAAGTTTTGTCTATGGTGAAATTCTCTTGTCTACCAATGTTGCTCTAAAACCATTAATGTGTTCATTCATTAATGTGCTCATTCAAAAATTTGGGATTTGATAGCTTCATATTAACCAACTTACAGTATTGATGCAACCTTACTTTCCAAAGATTGAACACCACAGAGATTTTTCAAAGTATCCCATGCTTTTTTAGCTGTTCTCAGTCCTTTAATTTCACAGACTATTCCATCATCTACAGCCACTGAGCTGGCTGGCTGGTGAGGAACAGGCTTTTCAGGCAGCTGGCTGGCTGGCGGGGGGCAAACTCTATATTTTAACTTAAAAATTGGGGGGTCGTCTTATGCGCCCAGTCGTCTTATACACCGGAATATACGGTATATAAATAATCTATAGTTGTTATTTTTCTTTTCTTAATATTCAGTGGTAAACCTGCACTTGTACTTTCTTCCTTGATTTTCTTCAGTAATCATTCCATGTCTTTGCTATTTTCTGCTAGTAGTATGGTATCATCTGCATATCTTAAATTGTTGATGTTCCTTTCTCACCCCCTTCCACTGATTCTAATCCAGCTTTGCATATGATATGTTCAGTGTAGAAGTTAGACAGGGTGATAAAATACAGCCTTGCCTGACCCCCTTGCCAACTGAAAAGCATTCTGTTTCCCCATATTCTTTCCTAATGGTGGCATCTTGTCCTGGATACAGGTTATGCATCAGAATAATCAAATGGGTTCAGAAGAGGAAGAGGCACAAAGAATCATATTGAAAACATACCTTGGATAATGCAGTGCACCAAACCCAGTTTGGACATCTGTCATTTCTCACTCTGTATATGGTAAAAGTTTTTGTTGTAATTTTGAGCATCATTTTGCTTGTGTTCAATGCAGTCATTCTGTGGTAACTACAACCCCTGGAATCCTCCTTTTTGGGGATGGAATGTATATTGAGCAATTCCAATCTATGGGCCTTTGTTTTGTTTTCCAAATTTGCTGACAGATTTTAGTAAGAATTTGATTGTGTCTCCATTGCTTGAAACAGCTCTATTGGTATGCCATCTATTCCTGGTGATTTATTTCCCCTAAGTGCTTATTTTTTTTTCTTGATTATGCAATGTGTTCCCCTACTAGTCAGAGAGCATCCACACTCTTGGTTTAAATTTCCCTTTGACTTATCAGATCTTGTGGATGAGGTCTCTTGTTCATTTTTTGTTTGTCAACTTCTGTTTCTCTGCATTGATTGTTATAGTAGTTTTCTTTGTCCCTGCACACAAGTCATTGAACAGTTGCATTCAGAGTTCTGCCCTATTTCTGTTCCCTTTTACTTTTGCTTCTCATCTGTCCTGAACTTCTTAAAGAATTTCATCTGTCATCCAGTGAGGCTTCTCTTTCTTTTTGGTTGCAGATAGTGTCTGTTTGCATTCTTTCCTCACAATATCCCTGGATTCAGTTGTTAAGAGCAACACATTGGGTTAACTGGTTTTGGGAGAAAAGCTCTCCGATGCACTAAGTCTCTGTGGACCATACAGGCTAAAGGTTTTAAAAATTGACAATTAGAGTGACTCCAAGTGAAAGAAATCAGATTGAGGATAAGCTGATTTTATAGCAAAAACAATTTTTTTATTAAAAAGACAGAAAAAGATAGCAGTAGAAACCAACAGACATCTATATTCAGTATAAGCAGTTGCAAAACTGTTTCTCAAAGTAAAAGAGTGGGAATGATGGCACAGATGCTAAAACCCTGCTCTTCTCCAATCTAAGGGTGGGGGCTGAAGTTATGCAGCTAAAGTTTAAGGGAGTACAGACTAACGAGATTATCAGACAAGGCTAATGTGGTGCTATAATGACACCAGAGAAATGCAAAAGAATGTCAATATCAGACGACACCAACCTTTTGTGTTCCACTGGTGTCATCATGGTGTTTCTTTCTATCGATGGGCTGAGCCGTCAATAGATCCCCTGTTGTGATTTGGTGCTGGCATTGCTGGTGTGTGAAACCTTGGGCCATTTAACTCTTGGGAATGCAGCGTCAATGGGCCGTCTGGCGTGAACGCTTCTGGGTGAGATCAGGACATCCAGGTAAGTGACACCCTTTTTTGACCTTCCCCAGGTTACTTGTAAGTTTTAAAGTGTTTTTATGCTTGGTGTAACTTTTTGTGTATTTTTGTTTTTACTTTTCAGTTTCCCACACTTGCGTATTCTTGCAAGAATGGGCAGGATTTCAGTCCAGGAAGTGACTGGAGCTCTGTTAAAGCTCTGTTCATTCCTGGGCTGCCTGTCAATGGGAGAGAAGGTAAGTGCAGTGGGGAGGGTTATTGTGCTGGGACAGGGGCAGGATTTGAGATTGTGGGACAGGAATGCTTTTTGTGCTCCTGTCTGATAATCTCCCAACACACACATGGATTTTCTCACCCTCTGATGTGAAGAAAATTTCAGGTCTTCTGGGGAGAGCTTCTTTAGAACTGGAGCTTCTTCAGAGTGAAGCAAGAGAGAGAGAGAGATTCTCCCCCTTTCTGGCCTATATATTGCCCTTTTCTAACTTAGGGGTTGTCCCTTGGAGTGAAGGAGACACTTATGGGTGGGGAATGGGTGGGGAATATTGGAGGGTTTGAAAGGCCCCATGTGCTTAAGGTGATGAGTACAAAGGCTATGGCTTGTGTGTAAAGGCCAGATGGGAACATGACCTCTGCCTTTCCCCCTCTGGGCACTGGTAATGTCTCTTAGATGGCGTTGGAGAGATGAACAATGGAGTTGCACACCTTGAGACAATGCGAATCAGGTATGCTCTTTGAAATCCAATCAGGGTTGCCCAACATCTTTGGAAAGTGCACAATAACTTCCATTGGGGGCGGGGGAAGGGTGCCAGTCTGAATGAGTTTGGCAGAGTCTCCATTCAGTGTAGGTAAGTACTGGTTGCTCTCAATAAGACCATTTCCTTGTCAGCAGAAGGGGAGGGTTCCAGTTTCTCCTTTAAAATGAGGTCTGGCTTTCCAAGATGAAAGTCAAGGATTTTCATCAAGGATTTTCAGCATACTACCCTTCCAATATTTTCCAATATATGCCTATGTGTGCAGACTCTGTCCTATATCAAAAGCCTACTTGCAATTTATTTTTATTGAACATAACTTGTAACAGCCCAAAGTTCTTCTGGTGTCTGGTCAATTAGGCTTATGAGAAGTGCAAATCTATTTTTTGACATTATCTTTACATTCTATAGGTTGTATATTGGCACAATAATTAGTTGGTGTTCTTCTTTAGCTTTACTCTAATTTTGAGATTAGCAGATCATGGCCTGTGCCACAATCTGCTCCTGGTCTTGTTTTTGCAGAGAGAAGCCTCTCCATCTTCCAATTATGTAAATTCTCTGGTTTCTATATTGGCCATCAGGTGATTCCATGTACAAAGTAACCTTGAATCCCATCTTTGGAGAAAGGTGGGATATAACTTCAATAAATAAAAAGTAAAATAAAATACAATCACCTCTTTGGTTGCCTGAATAATGTTTTTGTGATGAACAAGTTTTTCAGTTCAAACTTCAATCAGTTACACTCTTGCTTCATTTCTTGATTCTAGGCCAAATTCTCCTACAGTTTTTGGTTGTGCTCTGCTTCCTACTTTTGCATTCCAATCAGCTGTGAGTACCAATGTGTCCTGTTTTCATGTGTGATCAATTTCCTCCTGGACTCCAACATAGAATTTTTCCATTTCTTCCTCTTCTGCTGCTATGGTTGGAGCATACACTTGGATTATGATTATATTGATGGCCTTACTCACATTTAGTCAGACTTTGCATTATATCCTTTGACAGCTTTTGCTACATCTCTGCTCCCTGTTAATGCCAAAATCTTCTTAGATTATCATTTCCTGAGTAAAACATTGTGTAGTTATCTGACTGAAAATGTCCCATTCTTGTATACTTTAGCTCACTCATCCCAAGTATTGCAATGTTTTTGTTCTGTTTCTTGTTTAACAATGTTTAGTTTCCCCTGATTCATACTTTTCACATTCCATGTTCCTATAATATGTGTTGTGCTGCTTCAGACTTTCCTTTCATGTCTTAGGATGTCAACAACTGAAGTCCTTTCAACTTGAGTCTAGTTGCATCATTAACCAAACACTACTTGTACTTGTCCTCTGCTTTTCCTAGGGATGGAAAGAGTATTAAGAAAAGATATTCTGCCCAAAAATGGTGGGAAAACATGTTTTCTGAATATTGAGAAACTGTGATGTGAAGAAACATAGAATGATGAGAATCTTCACAGATCAGGACTTGTTCTGTGCAAAATTCATGCATCATTGTTTTGTGCAGAAAGCAGCATTTTTCAGTACAGAAGACAGCATTTTCTACATGGGAAATAATAATTCAATTGAGAAATATTAATTCCTGCACAGAAGATGATGTTTCCTGTGCAGAAAATGCTTTATTGGTGATTTATTCTGCATAAAATTTGTACATGCTTGATTTGCATAGAAAACAAGATTTTATGCACAGGAATTTCTATTTCTTCATTGAAATCTCATTTTTCACACTGAAAATGCTGTTTTCTGCACAAAACAACCACATGCAGATCTGTACAGAATAAGTCCTAAATTGCAAATAGCCTTTGGAAAGTGCATGGTTTTTGAATACTTTTTCAGAGCAGGAAGAAAATTGCTGCAATTCCTCATCACTACTGTTGAGAAGAAACATGGTGAACAATTGCATCCCTAGGTCTTCTCCAGTAGCTTGCTTATTGCCTTCTGTCCTGTCTCATTGACAATATTTCTTGTTTTATTTTGGACTGTTTCATCATAGGTTTTTCAAGGTAGAAAGCTTCAGGGGTGGTTTACCATTGCCTGCCTCTGCACAGTAGTAACAATTGTGCTACTGCTGTTGTCTCTTGAGAGGTCCTCAGCCAGTGTCACCCTCTCTACAGTGGCTTGGCTCATTTTATCTGGTTCCTCAGCAAATGCCTGTCTGACATGGGAGATCCTACCAACAGCACTGCTGCCATCAGCACTGCTTCTTACCTCACAGGAGCACACACTCCCACCACCACAGAAAGGTAGTGCCACATTGGGTACATTTCTTATACATTTCTTTTAAGTCTCACCTCCTCTGAAAGTTATTTGTACATCTGTCCTGGATTTGTACCTGTCACTTTTCTTTCGCATCGGAACTGTTTGCAACTGTGCCTTTAATTTCTCACCCTTAAGAAACTCCCATGCATCATGAAGTCCCCTATCAAGATTTCCTGCGTGGCAGGGGGGTTGGACTGGATGGCCCTCGCTGTCTCTTCCAACTCTGCAATTCTATGATTCTATGATTCTATGATCTTTGACCCTTTCTTATCATAGGATCTCACCCAGTGACTATATAAAGTTACTGAACTGGACTTTCTTTAAATCCAGAGCCCATGCGGTCTAGTTGTGGACTCTGTTCTAAGGTAATACTGATGTACAGCATCTCATCCTTATATGCCTCAAAAGCACTGCTTGAAAAGCCTTGTTGACATTCTGAACTGTAGTGAAATTTCTACACATGCCAAACCAAAGGTTCCCAATGCATTAAAGGTGTAAAATATTTGTGACTTATAGTAGTGACATTTTGAACTTTCAAGCTCCAGGCCCTACCTTAAGATGACCTGCTATTCTCAGGGTTTATCCTCTGCTGTCCATTTATCTCAACACACATACACACAAATATGCACAGAGACACGTGCTAAACCACAACCTAGCTTTCAGCTTTAGTTTATGGACAAATCTTCACTGAGACGCAGAGCCTGTTTGCACCATTCAACAAGATGGAGACAGGTTTTCTGCATGCAAAATCTTTCAGATTTACATTATTCAAACCCAGGATGCAACTTCATATATTCATTCATTTTCATAAAAAGATGCTTGAAGTACAGTTCTTTGGGGTTGTACCAAATGGTGGTTAGGCCTTAGCTGTAAGCCCCTTTGCTTGTACATATTGGGATATCAAATTTTTACTGGATCTCATTACTTAAAGGAGCCATATATTTCATATCTTCCATCTTATTCCATACAGTCCCTGAACCTCAGGAATAGATTTTTGGAAAAGGGTGAAAGACTAAAATCAGCAGATTATCAGTACAAGAAAGGTGCTCTCTTTAAGGCAAAATCACCTTTAGATACAGCCCTTTAGATACAAAACTGGAGGCAAGCTTTTGCTGATAGTAACATCTCACCAGTGAAAATTAAGCCAAATAACAATCCTGGAGTCTGAGGAGATTTTCACACGCCGAAAATATTGCCTCCAGAAACCGGGACAGAAATATTTCTGTCCCGGAAGCAGCGCCGCGGTTCGCACGCTCACCTCCCTCTTCCGTTGTTCCGTCGTCCTCGCTTTGGGTTTTTTTCTCTCTCTTCCGGAATATTTTATTAACGGCAAACTCCCGTTAGTAAAATATTCCAGAAGAGGGAGGGAAAAACCCAAAGCGAGGACGACGGAACAACGGAAGAGGGAGGTGAGCGTGCGAACCGCGGCGCTGCTTCCGGGACAGAAATATTTCTGTCCCGGTTTCTGGAGGCAATATTTTCGGCGTGTGAAAATCTCCTGAGATGCAGAAAGGTACAAGTTTCCTCTTTATGGAAACAGAGAAAAACCTCACATTTACCTATTCAAGATGAAAAATTGTTTACTATTGTAAGATTTCCTCTCCCCACTGATCAAGTCAGAAGGAACAGCACTTTTCCCACCATTTTTGCTGTTTTTTTACATTATGTTTTGTGAAAAATACAATATTTAATGCATAATACTTTTTTGTGTAAAAATACCTTCTTAATTTTTTTGTTAAAAAGTATCTAATGTGAAAAATCATAGAAAAATGTCCCCCCAAAAAATTATAATCTGGCTCAGTTGGGAGAATACAGTATACAACAATTTTAATTCTCACATGTGAGAAAGACTAAGTGCAGATTTACATGGTATTCATTTTAAGGTTTTACTCTGTGTCTTTAGTAAATCCTGTCTTCCAGAACATAAGCATGAGATCTTGATTGCCACAAGTAACACCCCAGCTATTCCCCTACCTCCACTGGATTGTAATGCATTCAAATAAGCAAAATATTGTGAGTTTCAAGAACTTTTCATTAATTCCATCCTGCTCTTGTGCACTAAAGACACTGATACTACTATGGGTCTCCCATTGCTCCAGCTAGAGTTGTGCAGAGGTGTGTTGATTCAGTATGGATCTTGATTCATTGGGCCATAATTTGGCTTAGATCAGTGCTATTCAGAGTGGTGGTCTGTGGACTGGTACTCGTCTATGAACCATAGGCTGTTAGTATGTGGTGAGTTTCCAGAAAAGAGAGAGACAGTGTAGCCAATGGACATAAATACATGGTCTGTGTATTAAATAAGGAGACTGATACAATAACCCATCTTTATTTATATGTACTGCAATTCTAATGCTTGTTCCCCTTCAATATACTCCCCATTCACACATACACACCAATACAGTCTTAGTTTCCACTGATCAAAGGTGTGGAGCAGATCAGTTTCTGTCGGCTGTTTCAAAACATCTGCTGTTTTCTTCGTACGTCATCATTTGACTCAAAACATGTTCCTTTAAGCACTGATTTCACTTGGGGTGGGGAGAAGTTGCATGATGACAAATCTGGTGAATATGGAGGATGTTCAAGTGTAGTAATGCATTTATCAGCCAAAAACTGCTTCACAGAAAGTGCTGTGAGAGCAGACGCATTATCTTGATGAAGAATGAAACCATTCTTTCACAGTTCTGGCCTTTTTTTTTTCTGACTCTTTCAGCTTTGTCAAAACTTCCTTATAATATTACTGGTTTGCTGTTCTGCCTTCTGGAACCCATTCTGCCAAAATTACACCCTTGATGTAAAAAAAACAAAAAACAAAAAAACAAAAAACAAACAATGAGCATGGCTTTGAATGTGGACTTGCTTTGACATGCTTTTTTCATTCTTGGTGAAGATAGTGTTTTCCAGTGCAGTGACTGTCCTTTTGTCTCAGGATCATACTGGAAGATTCAGGTTTCATCACAAGTGATGATTTTTTGAAAAAGGTTTGGGTCTACCTAAAGTTGCTGTCAGCACCAATTCTCTTGTGGCACTCTTTTTGCTCTGATGTGAGAACCCTGGGGACCATCTTGGCACAACATTTTCTCATGTTGAGGTCCTCGTGCAAAATTTTCCACACAGTGTCTTTGTCAATGTTCACGACTTCAGCTATCATTCAGACACTAAGGAGGCAGTCTCCTTGAACAATCTGGCTGGTTTTTTTCCACAATTTCTTTGGTTCTTGAAGTGGAAAGTCATCCAAGGGCATTCATTGTCTTCCACATCCTCATGGACTTCTCTGAATATTTTGTGCCACTCAAACACATGTACATGAGACATCCAGTCTTCCCTGTAGGTCTCAATAAGCATTTGAAAAGATTCTGTTGGTGTTTTGTTCAATTTTATTTTAAAAAATCAAATTGACACATTGCTTGACTTTTAAACTGCGCATTTTTCCAGCACACAACAGACAACACAGCTGCTTTAAATGACAACTGACAAATTAACTGAACAGCCGAGAATGTTGATGTTTGTCATGCAGGTTCAGTCATGTTCAAGGTCACCACTCAAGCATTCACAATCAGCTCTCCCTGATTTGTCTGAAAGATAAAAAGACAGTCTCGTTATTTAATAGACAGACCTTAGTGCCAATCCCTGACATACGGGGGGGGGGTGTGGAATCACGTTGGTCCTCTATATCAGTTAGCTTAAGAAACACTGGCTCAGATGGCTTCAAATAGTTTTTATAAAATCATAGAATTGAAGACATCTCAAGGACCATTCAGTCCAACCCCCTGTCATACAGGAATAAACAATCAAATCATTCCCAACAGATGGCCATCTAGCTCTGCTTAAAAACCTCCAAAGGAGAATCCACCACACTATGAGTCAGTGCATTCCACTTCCAAATAGCTCTTACTGTCAGGAAGTTATTCCTAATGTTTAGGTGGAATCTCTTTTCCTGTAGTTTGAACCCATTGCTCCGTGTCCTAGTCTCTGGAGGAGCAGAAAACAAGCCTGCTCCATCCTCAGTATGACATCCTTTCAAATATTTAAACATGGCTATCATGTCCCCTCTCAACCTTCTCTTCTCCAGACTAAATATGCCCAGCTCCCTAAGCCGCTCCTCATAGGGCATGGCTTCTAGCAACCTAACCATCCTGGTCGCCCTCCTCTGGACATGTTCCATCTTCTCAATATCCTTCCTGAATTGTGGTGCCCAGAACGGGACACAGTATTCCGGGTGAGGTCTGATCAAAGCAGAATACAGTGGCACTATTACTTCCCTTGATCTAGACACTATACTCCTATTACCTAGAATACTGTGTCCTGTTCTGGGCACCACAATTCAAAAAGAATATTGAGTAATTGGAGTGTGTCCAGAGGAGGGCGACTAAAATGGTGAAAGGTCTGGAAAACATGCCTTATGAGGAGAGACTTAGGGAGCTGGGTATGTTTAGCCTGGAAAAAAGATGGTTAAGGGGTGATATGATAGTGTTATGACCCTGTTTAAGTATTTGAAGGTGTGTCACATTGAGGATGGAGCAAGCTTGTTTTCTGCTGCTCCAGAGACTGGAACATGGAACAATGAATGCAAATTCCAGGAACAGAGATTCCACCTCAACATTAGGAGGAACTTTTTGACAGTAAGAGCTGTTTGACAGTGGAACACACTCCCTCGGAGCATGGTAGGGTCTCCTTCCTTGGAGGTCTCTAAACAGAGGCTGGATGGCCACCTGTCAGGGATGCTTTGATTGTGTATTCCTGCATGGCAGGGGGTTGGACTGGATGGCCCTTGTGGTCTCTTCCAGCTCTATAATTCTATGATTCTATGATTAATGCAGCCTAGAATTGCATTGGCTTTTTTAGCAGCTGCATTACACTGCTGACTCATGTTCAGCTTGTGGTCCTTTTCGCATGTACTTCCCTCAAGCCAGGTGTCACCCATCCTATATCTGTGCATGCCATTTTTAGTGCCCAAGTGTAGTATCCTACATTTTCCCCTGTTGAAAGTCATTTTCTTAGTTTTTGGCCCAGCTCTGTAATCTGTTAAGGTCATTTTGAATTCTGATCCTGTCCTCTGGGGTATTAGCTACTCCTCCTAATTTGGTGTCATCTGCAAACTTGATAAGCATGCCCTCTATTCCCTCATCCAAGTCATTGATAAAGATGTTGAATAGCACTGGGCCCAGGACAGAACCTTGTGGCACCCCACTGGTCACTTCTCTCCAGGATGAAAAGGAGCCATTGGTGACTACCCTTTCTGTTCAGCCAGTCAACCGATTACAAATCCACCTAACAGTTGCATTGTCTAGCCCGCATGTTACTAACTTTTTTGCAAGAATATCATTCGGGACCTTGTTAAAAGTCTTACTGAAATCAAGATACACTACATCTACTGTGTCCCCTTCATCTACCAAGTATGTAACTCTATCAACAAAAGAAATAAGATTAGTCTGGCATGACTTGTTCTTGAGAAATCCATGCTGACTTTTAGTGATCATGACATTCCTTTCTAAGTGGTTACAGACAGTCTGTTTAATGATCTGCTCTAGAATTTTTCCTAGTATTGATGTCAGGCTGACTGAGTGGTAATTATTTGGGTCTTCTTCCCCCCCCCCCCTTTAAAGATGGGGACAACATTCGCCCTCCTCCAGTCTGCTGGGACCTCTCTTGTTCTCCAGAAATTCTCAAAGATTATTGACAGTGATTCTGAGATTACTTCTGCCAGTTCTTTTAATACCCTTGGATGAAGTTCATCTGGCCCTGGAGACAAACTCATTTATATTGGCCAGCTATTCCTGAACTACCTCTTTACCAATTCTGTGCTGTATTTCCCCTACTGCATCATCTGCTCCATCTTCCCCAGGTTGAGCACTGTTCCCCCTTTGGGAAAAGACTGAAACAAAGAAGGTGTTAAGTAGTTCTGCCTTTTCTCTGTCCCCTGTTAGCCTTTTGCCATCTTCTACATGCAGTGGCCCTACCATTTCCTTGTTCTTTCTTTTGCTATGATGTACCCCCCCCAAAAAAACACCCCTTTTAAAATTGTTTTTAACCTCTCTAGGAAGCCTGAGATCCAGCTGAGCTTTGGCTTTTCTGACTTTCCCCCTACATGAGCTGGCTATTTGTTTGAATTCTTCTTTGGTGATTTCCCCCTTTTCCCATTTCTTGTACATTTCCTTTTTACGTTTTAGCTCAGTTGAGAATTCTTTTGACATCCATCCTGGTTTCTTTAGACACCTCCATTTTTTTCCCTCCCCATTGGAACTGTTTGAAGTTGTGCCTTCAATATCTCACTTTTTAGAAACTGCTATCCTTCATGAATTCCTTTATGTTTTAGTATTTCTGACCATGGGATCACCCCCAGTAATTCCCTAACTTTTCTGAATTCAGCTTTCTTAAGTCTAGAATGCATGTCTGACTATGCTTGGCTTCCCCTTTCCTCTGTATAACAAACTCCAGGAGAACATGGTCACTCCCCCCTAGGGATCCTGCCACTTCCACACCATTAACCAGGTCATTCCCATTGGTTAGATGACTTAAGATGGCTAATGTCTCCTGCATCAGATAGCTTAAGGAACAATGGTTTATATGGCTCATAGTTAAACCAAACCAATTTGAATGAGAAATCAAAATTAAGATTTGGAAATTATACCCTTAAGTTTCCTTCTGACTTGCACTGGGAAACAAACATTTCTACATTTTTTTAAAAATGAAACAAGTACATGACACTTGGAGATGTGGTAGTCCCTTCAGATTTCAGACAGATGGACAGCACCCTATTATTGGCATAGATAGATACAAATTGATGCTGTGTAACCATATTTACTTTTTCTCACCTTGAAGAAAGTAGTATCAAGTACCTCCTTCTGCAAGCCCCCACCATGGCATGCAAAAGCAGCGGAGTGGTGGTGCTTCCAGGCACAGTTTCTTCTTTTCTGGCAATGAATTGACTTGTTTGGGCTGTTCTTGAGCATTGACGTATAAAGGAAGAGCTGGAGGCCTAAGCTGCTTTTTCTTCTCTCAGCATTTAATAGCAGCCAATAATAGTAAATCTTTCCTAGGTACTCACAGGAGGTAGGAGAAGTGGTGGAGGCCGCTTCCTCTGACTGACCACCCCCCAACTGTGTAAGAAGGGAGGTTCCAGGTACAGCTCTGTCTCCTTTGATGCTGGTTGGCTGCAGTGAGTGTCTGGATTCATTCTGTTTGCTATATGTAGATACAGTATAAGCAGCCATAACATCATCATGTACTTTTAGCCTCATCTGAATTTTTTTTCTGTCCTGTCTTCTTCCATATATACTTATCAGGAGCTTCAAATCCTCTGCTCGAAGGTGAAAAGAGGCTGTTAATGAAACAACCTTCTCATTGGAGGCATCACAGTGGCAAAACAACTTTCCCAGAAGGCCTCACTGGCATCTTTATGGTATTTTCAGAACAAGATGAGCAACTGTCATTCATGAAAGACTTTAAATAAATATTTTGAATTAACCTTGTATTCTCACTGTTTTAGTACAGTTTCCAGTCTCATCTGCTAATTGTTTTATTCTGTTTTGGCTAGAACGTCACAAGCTGTATTTTTGTTTTCAATTTAAAATTATTGTATATTGTATTTAAAAATGTGTCCCCCGCCCCCAACACTTCAGGATGTTTTATTTTGCTTTTTGCTCTGTAAGCTGCCAAGAGAATTTTTTTTTATGAGTGGCTATATAAATTTAATAAATAAACAGGAATGTATGGTGTTGCTTTTTTTACTGCCTGTGTGACAGCAAATCTTCCATTTTTTTTCTTCAACTTGTTTGACAGCACCTGCCTCCTCTTCTGCCCCCCACCCTTATTGTTTCCCACACACATCTTGGTCATTCTTCTTTGTATCATTATGAACTCTTGGTTTCTTAACTTGTAGGCAACTTATTTTTGTTTCTGTTTCAGTGCCCGAGCTGTGATCTATGTTACTGCATTTTTGTGATGTCTTTTAAATTAGGAAAACAAAGCGACTTATGCTTTTATGGGCTGCAGAGATTTCCCCCTCTCTTAAAAAACATATATTCATATAACATGTCCATCTGATTCCATTAGCTATACTCGCAAACTTTCTATTTTGTTAATTAACATTTCCCCCCTCGGTTTAACAATCACCTATCAAATGTATTATTTTACAAATAGTGAAGGGGGTTTCCTCAACAAACCTCTTTCTTTTACACACTCCATTATGCTTGTTTTTATTGGATTATTATTAGTGCTTGGTAATTGAACTTAACTGGATCTTCTCAATGGGTTTGCTCTATACATTGCTATCATTGGGCACAGGCTCTTTGTATATCATTTTGTGCTTCTTACTGCAATTCCCTATCTCTGAGTTTATAAGTTTTCTAAATTGCTAACTTTTCCTTTTATGCACACGAGCACTGCATTGCACAGTTCTCTCATTACAGAATTGCTATTTTTGTACTTCCATTCAACTTTTTCTGTTCTCTTCACCCAAACATCTCCAATACCTTTTTCATTACAAACAATTTTTATTCTTCAGTCTTGGACACCTCAGTAGATTTCTAAAGGTCTATGCTTTATTGACTACTTTACTTCTTTCCCTAGAGATGCAGTTTTAAAAGCTTTGTTCCTTTTATCATGTTACCGTCTCTTTTTCTTTGTTTACATATCTTTCATTCTTTCTGCTGACTCCTGCCTGTCTTATATCACTTTGCTGCTATATTAGTCTTATGTTCAGTCTGTGAAGGGTTTTCACACAAAACATTTTCAACAGTTAACAGAAGTTTACCAGACCATCAGCAGCAAACCAAGTACCTCCCTACAGGCAGTCCCCTGAATCACTTTTAGTCCCCCCACCCCAGTATTTCCTAGTCCTCTTTCTGTTTGTATAATATGACTTTGCTCATGTTCCTTTTCCTTTGTTTTAGCAGCTCCTCCTCTAGTTCCTTTTTCAAATCAAATTTCAATGGCACACTGTTCAACTCAGAGTCTCTATGTTTTATATTAGTTGTGAAAGGTGGTAATAAAGTGAGCAAGCTGCTACTGAATTGTTCAAATTGTTTCCCTGGCTATATTGTTTTAGCCTGCAACAGTGCTAGGAAGTAAGCAGTTGCCTTAACAATTCCTTTACACACAGTCTTTGCCTCAACACACAGACATACACAATCTTCAAGTACGAATATCATTTAAGGTTGTTTTCTTTTAATTTTTTTATTTTTATTTTTTTGCTGTAATGTTTGCTAGGTAATGCCAGATTTGGCCATTACTTCTCAGTATACCATGTTGTAAATCACTTTTTTTAAAAAAAAAGATAGTGCAATGCACAAGCACGGAGATTCCCCCCCCTTCCATTAGAATTATACGTAATTTCCTTTTACTGTTATTTCCTAATGCTGTACACCTTGAATGACAATTTCATATAGTGGTCGTTCCAGGAAGGCATTCTACTACCTGAACAGTTCTCTCTTAACTGAAATTACTGCAGACTGAACTGTAACAAGGCTACTTTTATGAAAGACTCTGTTCATGATGCTGTCCGTTATACAATGCAAATCCTTGGTTGTCTTGTTCTCATGCATGAAAATAAGAAGCTGCACATTTTCCCCTCCAAGCCTGTGAAACAATGAGATATTTTCTGCTAGAATCTGTGAGATGTCTTGCATTTGCAAGAACAATTTTTGTGCAAATTGGACAAGACTGTGATAGTGGCTACTATGTTGCATGGGCATTCTGTGTGGGTATGCTTTGGTTCATGAGGAGTGACAAAAATGAGTTTTCCTAAAAAAATATTTTGCACAAATTGTGGCAACCTCATTTACAAAACAAAACAGAACAGAACAAAAACCCACTTTGTGTCTTGCAATGGAGGCAAGAAATCTTTCAGGGAGTCAGCAATTTATCATCAGATTATCTCACCTTATTAAAGGATCCTGCTTTTTCAAGAACAAGAAATTTTGCAACAGCTCTTCCCATCAGTGGATGGTTGTCTTCCAACACTGTGTGTCAGTCTTTACGGACTGTGGACCTATTGCTGGTCTTTCAAATGCTCCCATTAGCCAGATTCCTGTTATGTGAGTTCTAAATCCCTGCTTGAATACAGGCTTAATGAAGCCATCAAATCCCACAGTTGTGTTATTCCATAGTTGTATGAGTTGCCTGTATTTAAATCTAAGAAGGAAGTAAAGCCAACAGAAGGTTTTTCTGAACTTCCATCTGCAATTTAATCTACTGCTGTACGTCTCCATACGTACATAGTGATGCCCTTTAAAATGCACAGTAGCCTAAATTTTACTTTATTATTCATTCAGCTTTCTTTTAGTATTTCACAAAAGGTTCTGTTTAGAAACGATGGCTTACAAATTTTCTATGACAGTTCTTTTTCTATCTGATAAATTCATAACTTTAGGGCAACAAATTTATTGGATATATTTCATTTTAGCTTTTCTTTTAAACAGCAGCAAGCTTTTCAACTGCAGATTCTTCACTTCCTACTGCCACCTACTGCTAGATGGAAAGAAATGCGTAAGGACCTACTTTTGAAGACTTCTGTGAAGCAAAATGGAAAATACAAAGTTGTTTCAATGTCTAGTGAATTATCTTTTTTGTGCACGCATAACACATGAACCAAAAATATTGACACATGTAAATCATTGTTTATACCTCAAGAGAAAGCAAGCTGTTAAGAGTGAGGCTGCATCTGTTTCAAAAGTTAAATGGTTTTTCTTTACAGGTGTAATCCCCCCCAACATATATATAATCAGATACTCTGGGTTGAAAACATTTGTATACATTATTGTCTTATGTTGGCTTATTTTTCAATTAAAAATCCCTTTGATGTGGTCACCCTGCAAGCTCTTTTCTATGGTTTAATTCATTTGATCTTCAAAATGCACTTGCAAATGAGAAATTGTCCTTTCAGAGAAGAGTGGGAGAAAGAAGTTTTACATGCTTCATCTTTATTTTCTGATCAGTACAAATAACATATAAAGGCCAGGTCAGGATTCACCATTTGAAAACTCAGGAACATACTATTGTATAAGTTCACTTCCATTTTCTTCTCTCCTCACACACAAATTCCCTTTTTGTATTCATAGTTTTATCTAGCCATAATTTCTTACACTGCATCAACTGACTAAAACACAGTTCACACTAATCATGGTTGTTCCCTGGCTATACAGTAGTTTGCTAACCCAGTTCAAATCAAGTTTGCAGCAGAGATGTTACCAAGTTTGGCATTTTGCAGTTCAGTAATCATTCCAAATCTGAGCAGAATCTAATAATAATAATAATAATAATAATAGTAATAATAATAATAATAATAAAATTATTTATATCCCGCCCCTCTGCAATGCAATCAGGGCGGCTTACAATATAAAAACCCCATACTCACAATACCCTAGCCCACCCACCCCTTAAAATAATCTTATTGTCCTCCAATACTACTATTCCACTCATTAACAGAAAATGATGTTTTCAACACATACAAAGACTGCTCTGTAGCTTCAAGCTATTTTTAGTCCAAGTCATGGGTACTAATTAATTCTCATACAAAGAAATCATCCAAAGGGGATTTTAAAGGCAACAGAAACAGTCAGAAAGCCCAATAATGCTTGTAAGACTTTGAGAAAAGGGCTTGGGAAAAAGTAAATGTACCATCCTCAAACCAATCAGACCAAGCTCCATAAATTTTCCTAATCTGAACAAGCTCTGGTAATCTTTTTAACCTGGAAATAGAGTATGGAATGAAGGTGTAAGGAAAGGACAGTGGAAGTGTATAAATCTACAGCACATTCTGATTCTCTAAACAATGATTAAAGGAGATTAAATTGTGGTCTCTGAACCAGTCCTAAGGGTCATTATCATAGTTAGTTCCAGACAGCTACTCCTGCCCCCCCACTTTTTCTAGCAATGCTTATTTTCTCCAGCATATATTTTATTATGAAGCTAATATGACAGCTTTACATTTCAATATGGTTTATTAAGTAGGTGAGCCTTTAAAAACATTTCTTATTAATTTAACCCCCACACCCAAGTTCTATGTATCTATGCTGTCCCTCCACCAGTTAAACTGCATCCTTTAGTGAAATAGATTTTCCCTGTTCTTGCAGATCCTCTGCCCATCATCTGGTCTGGGGATCAGGGCATTCTCTGCACTTTGTGTATGTGTGTGTGTGGTTTCTGGGAGAAGGGAGAAAGGGAAAATTCAGTTTCAGAAGCCCATGTCTCTGCTGCATCATCAAATATTACAGAAATGTCAATTTAAGCAGCAGTTTGATACCAGTCCAGTTCTATATAAGTGTCAGTTATTCCAAATTAGTTTTATTTTAACTGTAAAAGCTATAAGGTTAAGCTTAATCAGAGTCGGGAGATTTTCAGACAGGCAAAAATCGCCCCTTGCCGCGCGAGCAGCCTCCCGAAACTGCTGCGCGGCAAGGGTCTTTTTCGGACGACGCTGTGCCTCTAGCGAAGCCGTCCGTGTCACTTCCGTGAAGCTTGGGACGGCTCCGCGTCATATTTCAATCACGGGCAGCCTCCGTGCTTGAAATATGGCGCGGAGCCGTCCCAAGCTTCACGGAAGTGACATGGACGGCTTCGCTAGAGGCACAGCGTCGTCCGAAAAAGACCCTTGCCGCGCAGCAGTTTCGGGAGGCTGCTCGCGCGGCAAGGGGCGATTTTTGCCTGTCTGAAAATCTCCTCAGTCTCCAGGAACATAGCTCTTGAATGCATTTTTATGTGCATGTATGCTGTGCTAAACATATTGTTACCCAAACGAGGCATGAACATGCATGGGAGAGAATTTTGTGTGCAGCTAGAACCTTGGTTGCTTTCTATCTTTTTGTGCAGTTGACATTCTGCTGCCAAAGAGATGAGCCATTTCTAAAAGTGAAAAGCAGGTGGCTCCTTCCTTATCAACTTGCCTTTTTGCTGTGAAGAATATAGAAAGCAAAATTCTGACTGCCTATGTATTCCTCTCTATTTCCTGTTCACATCCTTTCTTTGGATCTGAACAATAAATTCTGAAAGCATAGCAACTTTCTATTACCTAATATAAACATGAATATATTTCTTTCCTGAGCAACTCACTTCTCTCGCTAATGGGCAGAAAGTCAGCATTTGGACATCACACAGAGTTCTTCTTGATATCTGTTGCATATGTTTGTCTGTGGTAAGGAGGAATGCACCTTCTGACCTTTCCATATGGGCTTAGAAATCATAGAAGGCATGCCACTGGCATTCTCCTCAAAATCTGAATCAGGAAGAAAAACAATTGCCAGTAGGTTGATTTGGTGTCTGTGACTACTAGGGCAAATGGGTATGCTTTTCCTTCACTTGATTTCAGTGTCATGGAGTGTATGCTTATTGTGAATCTACACTATAAATACAATTGTTTTCAAAACTGATTAACAGTTATGTATCCCAGCCAAGCAAGACCTGGAATGTTAGTTCCATAAGAAGCTAGGAATGTCTGAGGAATAATCCTCAGCACTCTCATGAAAGTACAATTCCCAAAACTTTTTTTTTCATGTCAGCTACAAAAACTTCAAGCCATCTGCAATCTAGATTTCAGCTTAGACATTAATTTTAAACTTTTGTTCTCCTGTCATCATTGCACCCAATCTGAGCCCTTGGGGAGCAGTCTAGAAACACTGTAAGTCTCAGTGTAATGAAATGCAGTAAAATAAAATGCTGCCCACTTTTCCCCCACATAAAGTGTTGCAAATGCATATTCTATTTGAAAAATATTGCCTATGTACATTAATAGGCTGATGGTAACTTCCTGAAAATTACTGGAAATCACAGTTGTGTGTGCACTTTAGAAAAATGGCAGTTGTATTTTAGCCATTTTTTAAAAAAACAAAAAGACAGAGATCTTTGTACATGATCGTCAAACTGCACATTCTACCTCATTCATTATTTTCATAATGAGCTACCAAATTATTCATGTCACCTTGTTGATAATGAATGAAAACCTACCTGTCTGTCTGTGTATCTACATATCTGAATTTATCTATCTGAAGATATCTATAATGGGCACTTAATTTTCAGTTTAACAGAAACTACTGACTTTTGGAGGGTTATACGAAATACATTTTATGCTATGCAAATAAAATACACTAATCAAATATTTAACCTAGCCCAAGGGTTTCTTATAAACAGCTAAGCACAATTGAACTTTTTTATTAGCAGATGGATCAAAATTATTTCTTTCATAAATATTTCAATGGGGAAAAGTTAATAATCACATCATAATATAAACATTATATTGTAATATAATTATACTCTTTTAAATAAAGATTTCAAGTTGTGAAAGGGATTCTGGAGTAGTTACCATGGAGTGGTTGCGGTTTTGAAGCAAAAAGCCCCCCAATAATTTTACAGGAAAATTCATTCTGCAAAGTAAGCAGCAATATAAAGTACGGCTTCATTTATCCAAAGAGTCTGGAGGATATCCAAAATGTGTAGATAATGAGACACTTGGCTGAGTAAGTAGCCATTTGGGCAGTGCTGCCTTGACACTGGGTTGCATAGAGGTCACAGGATAAATTTTGATAGCTAATTAGCTATTCCGTTTCAGGAGAATCAGAGTTGCTCCATGAAATATTATTTCATGTTACTGTGTCCAGGTTCAGTTACAAATGTGTGTGAAAATGGCTGCATGGTGGAAGTCATTCACTATGAAACTAAAACTGTGAGCATAGGTACTGTCCTTACTAAGAGAAAAGTACAGGTTCTGGTGTGTGGGGGCCCTATATCATCGTCTGTGCCCCTTGACCTATTTTCAAAAGCTCTCAAAAAGATTCAGACATATGACAAGAATGTTGACCATGTCAGGCCATGGGTCACTATAGAGAAAGAGAAGGCATGTAAAAATGATAAAGGGGAGAAGGGTGGCACAGAGAGCCAGAAAGCTTGTCTAGGTGGGCAGTTTACCCCAGCTTCCCCTGTTCTTGGAGCCCTGCAGTCCAAACGATACAGAGCTATTGCCCCATTTTGCCTCCAGGTATTACTAATGATGCCTGAGACAAAGAAGATTTTCACCTGGGGGAAATAACCCCTGGGAAGATCGGGAGAGAAATGGGGCTGTTCTAGTTGCAGCGCTCCATTTTGCATGCCCTGTTCCTTCTCCTGATATCACGTCATCCTCCCTCTATCCTTCTTCCATTTCCCTCCTGGTATATTCTGCAATTTTTTACTAACAAAGAACTTTTGTTAGTAAAAAATAGCAGGAGGGAAATGGAAGCAGGATGGAGGGAGGACGATGGGAGATCGGGAGAAGGAAGGGGGCGTGAGAAAGGGAGTGCTGCAACTAGAACAGCCCCGTTTCTCTCCCGATCTCCCTGGGGGTTATTTCCCCCATGTGAAAATCTCCATAGCCAGAGAGAAGCCATGGTAAAGCCTTTTAAAACATTTGATATTAACACCTGGGAAAACCCCATTGTTATACAGGAAAACCCAGGTGGGTCCAGCATGGGAACACAGGGCCCTTACCTGCATGCCAGCATGTATAGCCAGATGTCACCACTGCTGAAGTCACTCTGCTGCTGGGAAGGAGGCCCTCAGCATGTAATCAAGGCCCCCTGCATGTAACCAACCTTAATTTCATCCTGAGGGCCTCCTTCCTGGCTTCAGAGAGTGTGACACACGGCAGAGGGAAAGGCATCTATCAATAGCAGTTGGCATGTGCATGTGGCCATCAGTGTTTGCATGCAGACTTCTGCCTGCTTCGTCATGGTATTGGGGGGTGGGGAGAAGGGGCCAACTCTGGGAATAGAATACACGGGCCAGAAGGTGGTGTATTCTGGCCAGTCTAGAAAAACCCTGAGAGAGGGAAGGAGTGACTTTGCTCCCTACTGCCTTTCGCCACACCCACTGCCCCTAGGAAACAATGCCAAGAAACTTATGTTCCCTACCCCTGCTATAAGCAATGGCCATAACCATGGATGAAACAAAAAGCAGAACAGAGGATTTTAGAGGATAGGAACTGTGGAAAGGTTGGTGGGGGGAAATGAACCATTGGATATTACTATGGTAGGGATGGAAGGAATATTAAAAATATTCCAAAAATAGTTTTTTAAAAAACTCATATTTTTATGAGTGTTGAGAAATCTTGATGAGAAGAATTCTGGACTGTTGAGAATCTTTGCAGTTTGAGACAGTTTACACAAAATTCACACCTGGTTATTTTTCTGCACAGAAAAAGCTGTTTCCTGCATAGGGGGGTATTTTCTAGGCAAATCATCCATGTGTGCATTTTGTACAGAGTAAGTTCTCAATTGCATCATTTTTGGTGCAGAAAATGGCATTTCTCTGCAAAAAAGGCTCTCTCTTGCTTTTTAGGAGTACTGCATGAGCTACTTACTCCTAAGTGTTTGTAGGACTGGAATATCAAACTTAAATTTCTTTATAAACAGTGATTTTCTTTTGGTTCCATAGTTCTGAATAAGCCTACAAGAGAAGAAGTAATATTGTTTATATTGCTTTACTTGTACACCACTCTGAGCTCTTATGATAAAGGGTGGGATATAAATTAAATACCAAATGAATGAATGATACCAGTGGAGATTGATGCACATTCCTGTGGCATCACTAAGACTACTGTCACCCCTCCCCCCAATGGATTCACCTGTGGTTCGACCTCTCCATACACCTCTTGGGCTACCACTGGCACACTGCTCTTTAAGTTCAGTGGAATCAGTCCTAGCAATTCCCTTCATTACAACCTGGCAAAATCAGTTTATATAATACATACCTATGCTGAGTGGCATAAAACACTGTGGGAAAGGTACTAATTTTACATGATGGGGGTGGAGTGTCAGGCTATTGAAGGCCTGACCACCCCCTCATGTGGCCCTCTTTGCTTCATCCTTTGCTGCCCAGCCTCCTACCTGAGTGCAATGTGAGCTTTGTTGGTCGCTTCAATGCCAGGTAGGAATTTTCTCCCCCTTTACAGTTCCCCCCCATCCCATACTGTATTTGAGGGACTTGGATAATTGGCATTGGGTGGTGTCTGTAACTTGGTTGTTATTTGGCAGGTAGTGGGGGGTTAAGAATTTGATGTTCACCTTTGGCACCCTTAAGGTGAAGGGTACAGCTCTCGAACAGCCTCCACAGGTCCAGGGACTTGGGAAGTGGGGAAAGAGACTACCCTTGAGGTAGATCTGGGGGTTTTGCTCTTACTTATAAGGTCCTCGGACTTGGGTGGGAGAGCACTGGGCATACCTCCCAGTAAGGACTAGCTAGCAAGCAACCTACATTTTTGGATTGTCCTTGGGGCTCAGGTGTTTTGCCCAAAGGGAGGTTGTAGAGATAGACCCCTGGCCTCAGCTGGACCCGCATCAGGTTGCTCCCCCCGCTTAATTGCTTCTTTTCAAGTTCAATTTACTTAAATAGGTTATAGGTCAAATTGACGCCCCCTTGTCGTGGGAGAGAGGCTTGCGTACCCTAATGATGTTTTGAGCTATGCTGGCGGTGGCATAATAGACACTGGTAGGGTCTCCCATGCCAGACAGGTCAAAACCGAAGGGTCTGACAAAGAGCGTCAAAGGGCAGGATGGGCTCTCTAGCCTTGTGGCAACCGTCCTAGGAGAAGGAAAACTCTAATCCCAAACCCGGGCAGATGGTGCTCGTCCAACCCTGTAAGGTCAACCATCTAAGAGAAGGAAACTCTAATCAAACCTACGGCCCGAGGACCTCACTGCCACGTCCATGCTTGCAAGGCCACGGCAGATGAATCTCTGGTTTAAAGGGTGAGGCCAGTTCTGTGCACGCTGCGCTCCACCAGAAAAATCCATTGTACAGGCTCGAAGGACAAATCCAGTTCCAAAAAAGCCCTGTAGCGATAGGCGAGGGATGAAATGGCAGGTGTAAAGATGCACTGGAAGCCGCACACCCAACCCTGCATGCAGGCGGTTCAGGACGTTGGTCGCTCGAGGCTGACCCCGGGAGATGGCAGTCTTCTTCGGCAGCATCCTGAACGACCAAGCAGCCTTTTTAAAGGAAAGCACTGCTTGCTCCATATGGAGAGGGGCCTAGAAAAGGTGGCCTAACGAAAGCTTATCCCCAACTACCTGGTTGGCTAGCCGCGGCCAACGGGAATCTTCTGATGCGGTCAAACCAAGGCAAAGAAACAAAGGCACACACCAGCCTCCAAAGGTGTAAATAAACTGACACTTACATGCTGGAACATCAGAACCATGCAAGACTCTGATGATAGTGGATGGCCTGAGCGTCATTCTGCCCTAATAGCCCATGAACTATCACGGCTTAATATTGACATTGCTGCTCTTAGTGAAGTTCGCTTCCATGAGGAAGGCAGCCTTAAAGAACATGGCGCCGGCTACACACTTTACTGGTCTGGCAAACCCAAAACCGAAAAACATCTTTCAGGAGTAGGCTTTATGATTAAAAACTCCATTGCCTCCAAACTTGAAACCTTGCCAACAGGACACTCTGATCGCATTATTTCCTTATGCCTCCCACATGTTGTTCTCTTTAGTATATATGCCCCAACTATGCAAGCCGACCCTGTAGAGAAAGACAAATTCTACACAGACCTACGCCACCTCATACAAAAAGACCCTGTAGAAGATAAAATTATTATCCTTGGTGACTTCAATGCCAGAGTAGGAAAGAACTCTGAAGCTTGGAAAGGTGTCTTAGGCAAGCATGGTGTTGGAAATTGCAATGATAACGGACACCTCCTGCTAGAGTTCTGTGCAGAACAACAGCTGACTATTACAAATACTATCTTACAGCAGAAAGATAGCTTGAAGACAACCTGGATGCATCCCCGATCCAAACATTGGCACCTCATTGACTATGTTCTAGTCCGTCAGAGAGACATTCGTGATGTCCGTCATACCCGAGTGATGCCCAGTGCAGAATGCCAAATAGATCATCGCCTCATCAGATGTAAACTAAATCTTCATCTTAAGTTCAAACCTAAGAGGGGTGGCATATTAAAGAAGAGACTCCAAGTCAACAATCTTCAACAAGCTACCATGAGAGACAATTTCCAGGCAAATCTACAAATGAAACTTGAAGACCATCCTACAGATCCTTCTCCTACAGTGCTTTGGCAACATATCAAAAACAGTATCCTCCAGTCTGCAGAAGAATCCCTTGCGTTCTCCCACAAGAAAAATCAAGACTGGTTTGATGAAAACAACCAAGAGATCCAGGAGCTGTTGGCAAAGAAGAGAACTGCTCACCAGGCATACCTCGCCCAGCCAACCTGCCATGTAAGAAAAGCAGCTTTCCGCCTCATATGTAGTAAACTACAACAAAAACTCCGAGACATGCAGAGCACGTGGTGGATCAATATAGCAGAAAAGACACAACACTGTGCAGATCTGGGTGATCATAGAGGATTTTATGAAGCTCTTAAATCAGTGTTTGGACCTACTTATCAGGTCCAAAGCTCCTTATACAGTACAGATGGTCAAACACTAATTACTGATAAAGCCTCCATCCTGAATCGATGGGCTGAACATTTTCAAAGTCTCTTTAGCGCCAACTGAGTAGTCCAAGGCTCAGCTATCCAACATATGATACAAAAACCGATGAAAAATGAATTAGACATAGCTCCCACTTTGGAAGAGACCCTTAAGGCCATACAGCAGATGAAAAACAGCAAGGCAGCTGGGATTGATGGAATCCCACCTGAAGTTTGGAAACACGGAGGTCATGCACTCCACGATAAATTCCACAAACTCCTTGTGAATTGCTGGGAAAAAGGGGAACTGCCATCAGACCTCCGAGATGCAGTCATCATCACCCTGTACAAGAAAAAAGGTGCAAAATCCGACTGCTCAAACTATCGAGGCATAACACTGCTCTCTATTGCTGGAAAAATCCTTGCAAGGATACTCCTGAACAGATTAGTTCCTGCTATTGCAGAAGAACTCCCTGAAAGCCAATGTGGCTTCAGAGCCAATAGGAGTACTACAGACATGGTATTTGCCCTTAGACAACTGCAAGAAAAATGTAGGGAGCAGAACAAGGGTCTCTATGTAACATTTGTCGACCTCACCAAAGCCTTTGACACTGTAAGTAGAAAAGGTCTGTGGCAGATCCTGGAAAGACTAGGATGTCACCCCAAATTCCTTAAAATGATTATCTTGCTACAAGAGGGCCAGCGTGGTCAAGTCAGATATGGCGATGCTCTTTCAGAGCCCTTTCTAATAACTAATGGAGTGAAGCAAGGTTGTGTTCTTGCACCAACTTTATTTACAATCTTCTTTAGCATGATGCTCCAAAGGGCTATGGCAGTGCTTGAAGAAGACAACGGCATCTATATACGTTACCGTGCTGATGGTAGTTTGTTTAACTTAAGCCGTCTGAGGGCTCACACTAAGACTCTAAACTATCTAGTCCGTGAGCTGCTCTTCGCCGATGATGCTGCCCTTGTTGCCCACACAGAAGCAGCTCTGCAGCACCTAACATCCTGCTTTGCAACAGCTGCAGAGCTGTTTGGGCTGGAAGTCAACCTGAAGAAAACAGAAGTTCTTTACCAGCCTGCACCACAGGACGAACACCACCATCCCCACATTGCCTTTGGCAAATCTGTGCTCAAGTCCGTTCAGCAGTTCACCTACCTGGGAAGCATCATCTCCTCAGATGCCAAGATTGACAAAGAGATCGATCACAGATTAGCAAAGGCATATAGTGCATTTGGAAGACTTCACAAAAGAGTCTGGAGCAATAAACACCTGAGGCAAAGCACAAAAATCAGTGTGTATAGAGCCATCGTACTGTCTATCCTCCTTTATGGATCTGAAACATGGTTCACCTATCGCCACCACCTACGACTCCTCGAGTGCTTTCATCAGCGCTGTCTATGCACAATCCTAAATATACACTGGACTGACTATGTGATGAATGTTGCTGTCCTTGAGCAAGCAGGGATCACCAGTATTGAGGCCATGATATTGAGAACGCAGCTGCGCTGGGCAGGGCACCTTTCTAGGATGGAGGACCATCGCCTCCCAAAAATACTACTCTACGGTGAACTCGCCACGGGTCAACGTAAGAGGGGCTCTCCAAAAAAGTGATACAAAGACTCCCTGAAACAACATCTCAGCCTCAGCCAAATTGATCACCAGCAATGGTCCGCCCTGGCCTCACATCGGGAGGCATGGAGACGCACTATCCACAATGCTGCAGCCTTATTTGAGAACTCACACCGAACAAGTCTTGAAGAGAAACGACAACGCAGAAAGAATCACAACCCAAAAACATCACCCAAGGAGACCTTCTGCTGTGCTTTCTGCAACTGGAGTTGTTTATCTCGGATTGGCCTTTTTAGTCATCAACGCGCTTCCAGAAAGCGCGGGATGAGTCCTTCCTGAATCTTCATTCGCGAAGAAAAGCCAGAGAGAGAGAGAGGTCAAATAAAGTGGCCCTTATTCAACCCAGATTTCTTCGTCTGGTCTCATTATCCCATGGTTGAGCAGCAAAGAATCAAACTAACTTGTTTCAATGACTCAGTTTCCATGTGGGAAAATAGTAGTAGTAGTAGTAGTAGTAGCAGCAGCAGCAGCAGCAGCAGCAATATGTATAGCATCCTTTCCACCAAAGAGCATATCAATCATATGCAATCAAAGCTAAAGACAATACAACATAACACTGTAAATATAAATAAAATCCCCAACATCCCCCTAGGCACTAAACATCTCAGCAGCCCCAGGCACAACTCAGCAGCTTAATCCAGCGAATCAAAGAGGAAAGTCTTCAGCTCCTTATGAAAATGGGTGATATCCTCCTTCCACCAGAGCTCCAAAGGAAGAGTGTTTCACAGATGTGGATCCAGGTATTGAAAAGCTTACAGCCTTGACAGAGCTGTATGCATTGGTGGAACAGACAATGATCCTTTGACTGTAGATCTTAAATACCTAGGATCAAACAACAATACTATGAAACATTTGTGGAAGATATTGTATCATATAAAGATGAGGCCATTTATTAAAACATGATTGTACAAACGTAAGAAGAGGAGGGGGTTTGTTACATATCCATCTAATTTAGATTCAAGTAAAATAAATTTATGAATTTTCTGTAGTAGCATGTCTACAAAAGTGGCTGTAACTTTCATAGAGTTGTTTGAGAATCAAGATAATTGAATACAGAGGATAACACAGAATATAATATACTTGCATACTGCATTTTTTCAGCTAATCTCCATCCCTTGACAGATGTTCAAACACAGGATTTATAAAGATGAACAGGATAATTCACTTATTAGATACTTAAAACATGTTAAGGAATTCAAGGTTTGCCAATTATTATAATGCATGCACATGAGAAATGAGGGCAAGAGTCAAATAGATATTGATCATGTTCTAAACAAAAATCAAAATCAGTGGTACAATTGACTATGAAATAAAGGAAAACATGTGAAGGGCCTTGTCAGGATCGGCCTTGTCAGGATTGGACACGACCTTCCTTCCAAGTTTAGTTCTGCTGTTTAACTTTGGGGCTAATTGTATTTGCATTCTTTGTGTACTGCTAATGAGTATATAGCCTGACTGTAAAAGGGAGTATGTGTTCTGTGTCTGGAGCAGTTTGATAAGCTCCTGCCTCCTGAGTTCCACAGGCTGAGCTGTGGTGCATTGAGAAATGGGAGCTGGGATGATGGATAGCCATGACTGTATAGCCCACCACATTTGTATAGCCCGCCAGGTTTTGTAGATTAGAAAATGCTTTTTGTATACAGTGTGATAGTTAGGTTTCATTCTGAACAATGAACTTGTAGGGTTAGCACTTTGGATTGCTGTGACAATAAAGTTTTCTGTTTTTAACTCTGAAACAGCTGGTCACTGAATCTGGAGAATGTCAGGCCTTCAACAAAAAATACATTAAAGCTATGTATCTGAGGAGGTAGACCAAGCACTTTATCAGATGAGGCCAATATTGCTAAAAAAAACCCATGTCATTAAAATTTAACAATAGCACAAATGTCTAAGTTGTCAATAAAAAGTGATGCCTCATTCATGCCAGTGGGAATGGGTAAGTGATGATGTTGTCTGATAATTTCAGCCATTTGTGATATCGTCCCATCCTAACAATGCAATTTTGCCACATCTGATAAAGTCCCAAGTCAACAAAAGCTTATGCTGTGATAGATTTTCCTTGGTTTTTTTTCTGGGCTATGAGGATGTGTTCTGGAATAGTTGGAAAAAAAACCAAGGAAAATTTATGGATGGCGGCCGTGAAAGCCTTTGACTTCACATTATGCTGCAATTTTTCTTAGCTAGGAGATTTTCAGACAGGCAAAAATCGCCCCTTGCCGCGCGAGCAGCCTCCCGAAACTGCTGCGCGGCAAGGGTCTTTTTCGGACGACGCTGTGCCTCTAGCGAAGCCGTCCGTGTCACTTCCGTGAAGCTTGGGACGGCTCCGCGTCATATTTCAATCACGGGCAGCCTCCATGCTTGAAATATGGCGCGGAGCCGTCCCAAGCTTCACGGAAGTGACACGGACGGCTTCGCTAGAGGCACAGCGTCGTCCGAAAAAGACCCTTGCCGCGCAGCAGTTTCGGGAGGCTGCTCGCGCGGCAAGGGGCGATTTTTGCCTGTCTGAAAATCTCCCTAGTCTCAAAGGTGCTACAAGCTCCCCTTGCTATGTTGAAGCTAGTTACAGACGGTTGAAACTTTTTTTAAAAAAAAAAAATGTGATCACAGTTGTCAATTGTTGTGGTGTTTAGATTATGTTTTACTAGAATTATAATTCAACAGTTTACTGGAATTAGAATGCTGTAATTCTAAATAAGAATTCTTTAATGTACTAAGGGGTCTGTGTCATTTTGTTGTTAAAAAACTGGGATTCAGATATCATTACCAACCTACAAGCAAACACCTAGAGAATTACCAAGAGAGCCTTACCTGTTTTCTGCCTACCCCTGCCCCAAAGATTAGGTGCACAGTTTGGGGGTTGTCCTGGATTTGACAATGATAAAGGGGGAGGTGGTGTCATTGGCAAGAAGTGTCTGTTATCTTAATTTGCCAATTGTGCTCTGATCTAGAGAAATCAGATGTTGACACAGATAACCATGCACTTGGCTACTTTAATATTCTGTATGTGAGGCTGCCTTTGAGGGTAGTCTGGCAGCTTCAGTTGGCACAGAATGCAGCTGCCTAGGGTGCTTTCACACTACACAGTTGTAACAATATGATTCCACTTCAACTGCCATAGCTGTTGCCATGGAGTCTTGTGGTTTGTAGTTTGGTGTGGCACTAGAGGAGCTCTCTGCCTGAGAATACCAAATGGCCCTCCCTAAACTTCCAGTGCCATGATTCCATAGGACAGAAGCATTGCAGTTAAAGTGGATTCATGGCATTATAATTGTATTGTGTGAAAGGGCCCCTGGTTGTAGTACATGGCACCAATTCTGTACTAGCTGCATTGGTTGCTAATGTACTTCCAACCCTAATTCACATTGCTGATTGTTACCATAAAGGACTTCCCACTCACATACATATGAGCTTGCCTAGGCATTACAACCAACTTGGAATAACTTATCTCTCCTCATCAGAGGACTCCTTTAGGCTAGACATTATGGAACTTTATCCACTATGGAAATTACTGTGTGGTTCCCTCTTTGTCTATGTTTTAAGTATATTTTAAAGACCTGGCTCTCTACACCTGTTTTTATCTAAAATAATAAGAGTATGTGGATGTGGGTGTGTGCCGATACCCCTTAGCTTCAAGGATATGAGAATGACCACACAATGCAGACATAATGGAGTTTGACACCACTTTAACTGCTATGGCTCCATCCTATGGACTCCTGGGATTTGTAGTTTGTTGTGGCACCAGAGCTATCTGAAAGGAAAGACTAAATATCTCACAAAACTACAAATCTCAGAATTCCATAACATTGAGCCATGGCAGTGGTGTCAAACTAGATTATTTCTATAGTGTGTCAGCAGCCTTAGACACCTGAAACTTGGCATGGGTACTTAAAGAACCCTAGGTGTGTGCATTTTGGGGTTATTTTGTTTTTAAAATGCATTAACACAATTTAATAAATTTAAGTCAACCTGTATCCTGCCCTGCAGTAACATGTTCAGTCACTAGAAGGCAGACCTCCCTAATGACACCATAACTTTCAGGACCATCTACTATATACAGGCACCTAAAAGGTTTTCCAGGTGTAACAGTACAGAGGCTCCTTGAGAAATTCAGTATTCCCTGCCTAAGAAAGGGGTAGTTAGCTTCACATAGGATCAAGGAAGTTACATTTCTTTTGTTAATAGAGTTGAAAATTGATTACCTGTCTTTTATTGCCCTTTGTCCATAAGTCCTCACATGGGCAAGAAGGGGAGTAGCTTCTGCCTGCACCGAGATTTCTCAAAACCATTTTAACTGACAGAGTAAAATCTAAGACAAAATGTAGACCTGTGACTCTGACATCATCATTTTTCTTCTCCTGTACTATTTTTAACATCTTTGATGAAAAAGCCAGTGAAGCTTCAAAAGCTTGCATGATATATTTTATGCTTTGGAGTTGGCCCAATAAAGGTAACACTGCTTTGTGCCTTTTGGATTTTGTTGTATTTCAGGAGAATGGGACCAATGAAAAGAAGGGATTCTAGGAGAAGCAGACTTCTCCAAAAACAGTAAGCAACAACTGCAGTGAGAGTAGCTGGAATCAAAGAGCAGTAGAGTAGAAAGGCTGCAGAAGCTTGGAAGCAGAAGCTTGGAGACACATGTAAAGAGCAACATTGGTCATATCAAGAACATGTCAGGTTCTATAACAGCAACCTAGAAGATGGAAGCAAGTTGAGCAGGGATGGCTTCACCCAGAACAGTTGAGACATTAGAACCGAAATATTTAAGACCAACAAGACAGAAAGAGAATAGCAATGGCTGGAGCTTGGGACCACCACTAGAGGCTAAAAGAAAACTACCTTTTCCTGCAAAGAGACTTTGGTTCATCATTTTGTTCAATTAAGTATAATTTGCTGAAACTGGCAACATCTTGCACTCAGTGCTATGTAATGGAAAGAGGAATCTCCAGGGATATATTGTTCGGTGACACGGTTCATTCACCCCAAATAAATGGCTATACCTCCTATGAAGAACATATCCAAAGAAGACAGGAGCCCTCAATCCCTGGTGCAATGAAGTTCTACTTCTTTTCTAAGTCTTGGTTCCTGGGATAACGCTAACCAAGTGTTACTCCAGTAACTTCATTGGTGCCTTAACCACCTATTCTAAGCTTCCCTAATTTAATTCTGCAAACACCTAATAGTGCTGATGTAATTCCAGCTGGGTTTCATGTGTGTGTGTGTGTGTATCTATCTTACTCATTAATTTTTTTTTTTTATCTAAACCACACTAAGGACTTTATCAGATGAGCATCAAAACACTGTAATTCTGCTACTGAGGAAAGTAGAAACATAGTGGCATGATCACAGTAATTATCACACATTGCTATAATTGCTCAACACTACCACTATGGAATTCTTGCACACCCACCACTAGCGGTTTAAAAACAGGATTTCAGCTTATGCTGTAGTAACACCTCTCTTCACAATACCTTCTAATGACAGAGTATTAATGATTTGTGCTGGCCCCTGTATGCACCTTTAAGAAAAAAAATATTCTCTTACTTCCATGATTTTACATGGCCGAGATTTCAGCTATTCTCACAAGAAGATATGATTTCAGTTAAAAACACCAAAACAAATACATAGCGAAAGAACTTCACTTAAATGAACATAAAAACATACCAAGCAAATGCAACAGTTCATTAAAACGGTGTCCTGTTTGTCTTCTTCACGTTCTCTCCTAGAAGTTTAATTACATATGTGTTCTCTTTGGGAAAGGGGAGGGGGGAAAGAGGAATGCCCATTCACAATATAATCACACAATTACAGTGGAACATGATTTTGCATACTCATCAGTACTGAGAAAAGAGCAATATTGAGGGCTATTGACGGGTTTTGCCCATCAGTGAAAAGTTACACATAATTAACAGGTGAAACACACACGGACCATGGGAGGAGGATGACATCGTGCGATAAAGGGAACACATTCATGCTACTGTTCTATCGCTATCACACAATTTCAGTCTCATGTGATAAAATCCTAAGCCTCCTCTCACACCCTCTCATTCTTCTTTCCCATACCATCCCCTTCCCTTTCCTTGCCTTTGAGTAAATATGGGGAATGTCTGCACTGATTATATATATGGTAGTGGTGGCACTAGGGGGGTGCAGAGAGGTGGGGGGGGAGTAACACCAGCCTTAGTGACACCACAGGTATGTGGTTCTCACCTTTCCCATGTCGTCATGCTCCCATTCTGCTGCCATTCCGCCACCACTGCTTTTTATTGACAGGCTAAGCCATCAATGGTTCCCCCATTCCGTTTCTGTAATGGAATGTCCTGCAAGTGAAAAGGTGCCCCATTACGCTGGTGTGATGCCAGCATCAATGGGAGGTTGTGCCATAACACGGCTGGATGAGATCGGGACATTGAGGTAAGTGACACACTTTTATGTACCCTCCTCATTTTACTTGTAAAGATTTAAGTGTGTTTAGGTGCTTAATGTAACTTTTTGATGTGTATTTTCCTTTTACAATTTGAATTTCCTGTGCTCTTGTCTTCTCCTGAGAGCAGCCAGGATTTCAATCCAGGAAGTGAAAAGAGCTCTGTTCAAGCTCCTTTCACTCCTGGCCTGCCCTGCCGAGGGAATGAGGTGCAAACAAGGTAACAAACTTTTTATTTTATGTCCTTACAGGGAGGGAGAGGGGTGGGAGAGGAGATTGCAAGACAGGAATGCTTTTTTTGTTCCCATCTGAAAATCTCCTGTATCTCAATTCTCTTTAGTAATGGGGTTGGAGTTAACCTCAACCCTTTGTCTTCTAATGTTTCCTTTCAGTATATTTAATTTATAAGGAATTAATTGGATGCCATAAATTCCGTACCATCATGTTTCTAATTTGAGAATTGTTCCATATTGATACAGTAAAATATTGGCACACAATAAACACCATGAGCCCCAAAGCAGCCCAGCTATGTGAACAATTGCTTAAACTCATCTCCTACACTTCTAGAAGCAATATCTTTAAACTAATTCAAATAATACCCTGTCATTCGAGTGATCTGGAGTAGTATGTCAAATTCTCAGGGAATTTGTGTTAGTAATAGTGTGGTGATTTTTCCCCCCTAACAGATACTTGCATTTATTACATGGAAACTCTTGACTATAGTAGTACTGAGATGGAATGCATCTCTGATTACTAAGCATCAATTTACCCTGCTAATATTTCCACAAGTAGCAAGTAAACATTAAGTTGAATGGGGGGGGGAGTCATTAAAAAGCATAAGGGATAGAGCTTATTCTTGTGGTGGGGAGTGGGGAAGATAGTAAATTTTAGCAGAATATTGTGTCTGCCTTTCTATCTTCACGGCATAAACATAGGCATACAATCTCACCCCACATATCTTTTTCATGATGTGTAAAAAATCCACAATTACGCTTCCACATTAACTTAGCTTGGTATTCAAGATATGTCAGTGTAAGAATGCAGGCTGCTTCTCTCCCTCTCCCCGCCAGCCTATAGTGTTCAGGTTGTTGCTTTAACTTGGTGTAAAGTGTTTCTGATCTCTGATGTTCTAATCAGGTGATAATCTTAGTTCTAACAGATGTGAGGTGATTCCCTCCAGCTAAAGGAGGATGAATCTAGATTAAGCTTCTTCCCACAGCCTGCTAGCAAAGGAAGTGTCTGTAGAATAAAATTTTGACATCTAGTAACAGAAGAAGAAGAAAAAAGATGTTATTAAAGCCTTTCCTTTGGGTATGTGTATATACTAAAATTCATACCTGGGGGGACATAAAATAGAAAATGTTCTTCTCAGATGAAAGGAAGTGGAAAACAGAGACTAGCACATTGCATAGTCACTCATCCTGGAATAAGAATAATGTATATTTACTGATACATTTGAGCTGTTCAGTTCAAAATCCAGGAACATGGTGGAAGGAAATGACATTGAAATTAATGTAGCCTGACAACTGAAATCTATAATATTGATAAAGTGTATGTGTACTTGCAACTTATTGAAATAAATGGACTGCGTTAGGAATTTTAGACAGATGATACTGAAGGGGATGACCAAAGAATCTACAAGATCTGATTTCATTAACAAGGATATCATGCTTTAAATTTATAATTTTATTTTTAATAGATTAAAAAGATGAGTTTATACTAACAAGATTAATTTAATGAAACATTCATATTCTGAATGTTATTATGATTATTTTTTCTAAGTATATCCTGTTAGTACAGTTAAAATTGAGGTGATTATTAAGACTAAGGACTTTTTCGGACAAGTAAAATGCAACGGAAGCAGCCTCACCACATTGCGAGGCTGCTGCGCTGCAGGGCGTCCCTTTTGGATGACGCCCGTCCCTGCCGGTACTGTTGCGGTACCGCAGGGACATTTGAGTGTAATATTTTGGTGATTTTTACTCACAAAAGTTGATCGTGAGTAAAAATCGCCAAAATATTACACTCAAATGTCCCTGCGGTACCGCACCAGTACTGGCAGGGACGGGGGTCATCCAAAAGGGACGCCCTGCAGCGCAGCAGTCTCACAACATGGCGAGACTGCTTCCGTTGCATTTTACTTGTCCGAAAAAGTCCTAAGAATACATTTTCTTATTTTCCTTGGGGGGGGGGGGTTCGGGCTTTGAGGCTGTGTTCTGAAATAGTTTCTTTCTGACATTTCACCTGCATCTGTGGCTGGCATCTTCAGAGTGTGCAGGGTATATATATATATAGTGAACTCCTGTTGGGGAATATATGTAAATTTGTGTAATTGAATGGTTAGTTTCTGGGTATAGAAATGCAAGGACTGTTAGTGTCTGGCTAATGGTTGGTTGATGGGCCATTATCTCCTGGGAATCCCCTTGTCCCTGGGTAGAATTCCTTTGTAAGTGCTGGGATTTTATTCTATTGTTCTTCAAAACTGGGAGCCAGATTTTGTTTACTTTTAGGGTTTCTTCTTTCCTGTTGAAGTTGTGCAGGTGTTTCTGGATTTCAATAGCTCCTCTATGCATTCTGACATGACAGTTGTTGTCCTGGTCCAGAATTTCTGTGTTTTTAAATAGCATTTTGTGTCCACGTTGGTTTATAACATGTTCTGCTACTGCTGATTTTTCTGGCTGGCCCAGTCTGCAGTGTCTCTCATGTTTCTTGATTTGTGTTTGCATACTGCATTTAGTGGTCCCTATGTAAATATGTCTACAGCTGCATGGTATGCGGTAAACTCCTGCAGTTGTGAGAGGGTCTCTTTTGTCCTTTGCTGAGCATAGCATTTCTTGAATTTTCTTGGTTAGTCTGTAAATTGTTTGGAGGTTGTGTTTCCTCATCAGTTTCCCTATTCTGTCTGTGACTCTTTTGATATATTGTAAAAATACCATCCCTTTGGGTGGTTGTTTTTCTTCTTCATTCCTGTGTTTTTTTCTGGGTCTGGCTGCTCTTGTGATGTCTGATCTGGAGTAACCATTAGCCTGTAGGGCCCTGTTTAGGTGCCTCAGTTCATTCTCCAGGTAGTGGGATTCGCAGATCCTTTTTGCATGGTCTACCAATGTTTTTATTGTGCTTCTTTTTTGTCCTGGGTGATGATTGGAGTTCTTGTGTAGGTATCTGTCCGTGTGTGTGGGTTTTCTCTATACCTTGTGGCCTAACTGTTGGTTTGGTTTGCAGATAACTAGGACATCCAAGAATGGCAATGTTCCTTCCTTTTCTTTTTCCATCGTGAATTGGATATTTGGGTAGATGCTGTTCAGGTGGTTCAGGAATGAGACCAAATCTTCTTCTCCATGGTTCCAAATAGTGAAAGTGTCATCCACATATCGGAAGCATTTTGTGGGCTTTTTTGGTGCTGTTTCTAGGGCTTGCTTTTCAAAATGTTATGTGTAAAAGTTTGCTATCACGGGGCTCCGGGGGCTGCGCACGGCTACCCCATCTATCTGTTTGTAGAATTCATTATCCCTTCACATTTTCTTATTATTTCTCATATTCTGTACAATACTTCTATTGCTGTGTGTAGTGAAATATAGTAGGCACTCACCTTGCTCATTCCTGTACAACTGACATCTTGAAGAGGAATCTTAGTACAGTAACCTAATACAACTCATGCAACTATTATTGTAATGTTGAAGAATTCTAAGATACCATAGATACGTACGGTGTAAGTGAGGAGAAGTAGCAGGCCTGGGCATCCCACTGAGTCCAGTTTCCCAACTCACAGTGGTGGTATTATGTAATGAAACACCACAAGAGATGTAGATGGCAGAATTTAGACGGTGCATGCAGTGCTAGAAATAATCTCAATACATTTTGAACATGACAGATTTTTTTTGGGGAAAGTTAAAGGTTAACCCTGAACTGAATTTTTGCCCCTCATTTGGCATAAACATTCACAGACTCTCATTGGCAACCTTTTTTAAAAGTGTATATCATGATGCTCATATTGATTTTACGAAATTCAGAAACAAAGTCTACAGTGGCCATTTGAACAAACGATGGGAGAACAAATGGAGATCCAAAATGTACTGTATACTCCATAAACTGTTCAATGTAATGGGGTAATAGAAATATCCATGTTGTTCATATACATTAAATGCTGGTGTGTCCAATGATCAAGGCTAGGCTTTGAAGTGATGCCTAAAAAGCTGAGCATCAGGAGCTGGGAACAAGCTGAATTGCAGAGAAGGTACCTGGATCAGCCAAGAAGCCAGAAAGAACATCTAAGGATTCAGGAAAATGTGAGACCTTAGAAAGAAAATCTAGAAGTTGTTCTACAATCCCTCCTGTCTAAGATAATCAAAAGCCATGCTGGCCATTGAGTCCATCCAGTGCCTGAGGATATTTCCCTGAGAAGCTGCTCTCTGAAGTTTGTTGGTTCAGCCCATGAGAAAGCTCTCTCAAAATCCCAACATCTCCTGACAGCTATGGGGTAGTCCAGGCAGTAAAATAAATCATCATAAAATCTGCTGAGAATCCCATGTGTCCAAAAGGGATCCTGCAGTGTTCCACAACATTCTGTCATTTTTGAAGGGAGGAGGAACAAAATCCGGGAAAACTACGGGGTGTGGGGGAGGAAGCCTTCAGGACTTTTCCTGAGTTTTTAAAAAACTGTGGGGGAAATGTGCACTCCTGCTCATTAGTACAATGAAATTGCATCACAGCACATTCCTGAAGAGGATAGCTGATTGGTGGGACATGGGTGGGGGACAGAGCTTGCTAAGTAGGCAGTGCCTGGAACGCCATGTTGGACTGTTGCCATAATGACTGTGTGCTGAGGCGATGGAACAGCCTTTCTTTTTTCTCTTTTTTCTTTGTTCTTTAATCAGAAGATCGCTCTTCCACATCTTAGATTTAGGGGATTTTAATTTTTAAAAAAATACTGTTTGGTGGGGGCATGTTGGGGAGTATAGAACCACAAGTAATTCACTTGTGACCACCATCTTGATTCGCTGGCATGCCTCCATGTGAACAGCAAACACAGATAGCTTTGCATGCCAGCGACCTTAAAAAAATCATTGAGACAGATGAAAGCTGCTGCTAATTGGTGTACATGCATACCAATCCACATTTTATTCCCTCATCTAGATCAGCCCTATGTATTCAGTGTTAGAGAAAAGAGGCTGTAGCCATATGTGCTTAGGAAATTTCTAGATAACTGGGAATCCTAGCCAGTCAAGATTCCCAATGGAATGGAGAAGGTCTATGTGTACCCAACTCCATGTGTGAACAGTCACTTCCTTACTAATACCAAATATGAAGCTGCCAGGGTGAGTTGCTAAGAAAAGTATGTGGTTCTTTTAAAAAAGAAAACCAGGGTCCTTTTTATTGGCTAGGAGCATTAGTAAACTGCAATGCAACATAAGTAACTATGTTCTCTGATGCACATTTTTTTATTCTCAGAATCATGTAGAAGACCTTTTGCCTTATAGTAGATTTTGAAAGCAGCCATGCAAAGTAACACCAATGTACTATGGTACTATTACTGTGGGATGAAACCATGCATTTGTGACTGATGAGCAAAAGAACATTCTGGAGAAGATTGTTCTTATTAAACTTTTATGTCCATGAAACTGAAGAACAAGAGATAAAACACTGTGCTGATGCAATAGATTTACTTGACAAGACAGCTGATCCCATTGTGCTGCTCTTAAGTGAATATGATGTTCACTCAGTGCTAACACAGATACACACACACATACACACACAGCTTGATGATAGAATCTGGTAAAAATATTCATTATCTATAGTATCTATAATATATTTTATCTATCGCTATATACATGGGGTAGCATTTCCTCTTTTGTGAAGTTGAAGGCTTTCACAGACGGTATCCATAGGTTTTTTGTGGGCTTTTTTCTGGGCTATGTGGCCATGTTCTGGAAGAGTTTATTTCTGACGTTTTGCCTGCATCTGTAACTGGCATCTTCAGAGAATTGTTGGGTAGGAGTGTGTGGGGGGGGTGTTATATACTGTGAGCCCCTGTTGGAGAGGATATGTAAACTTGTTCCGTATTTGAATGGGTAGTTCCTTGGGGGATTACTACAAGGAGGATTAGTGTCTGTTTGGCTAATGGTCCATTGTCTGCTGGAATCCCCCTATCCCTGGGTGAAGTTCATTTGCATGTGTTGAGTTTTTGGTGTTTTTCAAGACTGGTAGCCAGACTTTACTTTAAGGGTTTCTTCTTTCCTGTTGAAGTTGTCCAGGTGTTTGTGGATTTCAATAGCTTCTCTGTGCATTCTGACATGATAGTTGTTGGCCTGGTCCAGAATTTCTGCGTTTTTAAATAACATTTTGTGTCCAGGCTGGTTTATAACATTTTCTGCTACTGAGTTTTCTGGCTGGCCCAGTCTGCAGTGTCTCTCATGTTCCTTGATTTGTGTTTGCACAGTGCGTTTAGTGGTCCCTATGTAAACTTGTCCACAGCTGCATAGTATGCAGTAAACTCCTGCAGTTGTGAGAGGGTTTCTTTTGTCCTTTGCTGAGCATAGCATTTCTTGAATTTTCTTGTTTGGAGATTGTGTTTCCCTATTCTGTCTGTGACTCCTTTGATGTATGATAAAAAATACCTTCCCTTTGGGTGGCTGTTTTCTACATTCCTGTGGGGTTTTTTCCCCCCAGTTCTGGCTGCTCTTGTGATGTCTGATCTGGAGCAACCATTAGCCTGTAGGGCCCAGTTTAGGTGCCTCAGTTCGTCCTCCAGGTAGTGTGGTTCGCAGATCTTTTGTGCATGGTCTACCAATGTTTTTATTGTGCTTCTTTTTTGTCCTGGGTGATGATTGGAGTTCTTGTGTAGGTATCTGTCCATGTGTGGGGGTTTTCTGTATACCTTGTGGCCTAACCATTGGTTTGGTTTGCAGATGACTAGGACATCCAAGAATGACAATGTTCCTTCCTTTTCTTTTTCCATTGTGAATTGGATATTCGTGTGGATGCTGTTCAGGTGGTTCAGAAATGTGCTGTGAGTATGAGTGTGTGTGTGTATCCATCTTGATGAATAGCCATCAACAGTCCCATTCACCATGAATTCATCTAATATGCTGGATTCATTCAATATACTTCTAAAATTGTCCAGTTTGGTGGCCATCACTCTATCTTGTGTTTGCAAATTCCACAGTTTAACTGTGCACTGTGTGAAGAACTAATTTCTTCAAGTGCATTTTTCATCACATAAAGGCAAATTTGTTTATGATTACCCTGCTGAATTTATTTATGATTATTTATGTCTGCTTTTTAAGATTGTGATGTTCCTATTTTGGCTTATTGTTTATGGCAGGGCTGTGCAAAGTGTGCCCCATTGTCTGCTTCGCCTCTTGGGACCCCAAAATGCAAACCCTGAAGCATCCCAAAGCCTGAAAACCCTGTAATACTTTGTAAAAAGAATCACACACATTTTTGGATGATTTTTTTTTTTTTGCCTGAAAACTGACCAAATCCACATCAACTAGCCACAAATATGATGTTTTACTTCTCTAATCCCTCCATAGCATCCCAACTCTAAAACCAGCCAAAATAGGAGCTGGAGATGATGTGGCATCACTTCTGGCATGCCAAAACACAATCGTACAGAGGGCAAGAGAAATGGCATCCAATCACTCTGCAGTTGTCCACGCTGGTTTATAGAATCATAGAATTGGAAGAGACCACAAGGGCCATTGAGTCCAACCGCCTCCCATGCGGGAATACCAATCAAAGCATTCCTGACAGATGATCATCCAGCCTCTGTTTAAAAACCTCCAAAGAAGGAGACTCCACCACACTCCAAGGCAGTGCATTCCACTACGGTTATTTTTATGAGGGTATTGATTATGTACTACCCAGAGGTATTATATGTGGGCATAGGGGAAAGGTATCAGAAGTACATAGATGCTCAAGCTGCAATATCCACCAGTATGAGGGGGAAATGATGATAAACACTAAATCATCATGCCTGGAAATATTGATATAAACCTGTTTCCTGATTTCTATGTATCTATTGTCCAGATGGCATAAGATTTGCTGAAGCTAATCACAAACAGTGTCAAAGCAATCTCAAGCAACATTCTAAACTGCTAGCCTCATGTCCTGGAGCCAGACTAAGCACGTTCTCTAGAGTAAAAAGAGCATGCACGCACAGTTAGACTAGGAACGGTTAGTTTCTGAGTATAGAAATGAAAGGTTGATTAGTGTCTGTTTGGCTAATGGTTGGTTGATGGGCCATTATCTGCTGGAAATCCCCCTGTCTCTGGGTGGAATTCCTTTGTAAGTGTTGAGTTTTGATTCTATTGTTTTTCAAAACTGGGAGCCAGATTTTGTTTACTTTTAGGGTTTCTTCTTTCCTGTTGAAGTTGTTCAGGTGTTTGTGGATTTCAATAGCTTCTCTGTGCATTCTGACATGATAGTTGTTGGCCTGGTCCAGAATTTCTGTGTTTTAAAATAACATTTAAAGCCTCTAGAACCACTTACCTTACTGTTCCAACCCTTAAACCAGATTTTTCTTGTGACACAGGAAGCTGTTAGAAGGAAAAGGATTTGGTGACAATCATTCCCTCCCTCTGTAGAAGGAAGAGTCCTCCTTCCCATCATTCTGGATTTAACCCATGGAATTTCCAACTCAATGACAAGAGCTATTGTAATTTGATTTAATAATATGTTAAAAATAATTTCAGTTCTACTGGTACCATGGACCCTACCCACCCTCCCCAACTCAGGACTTGATTCTATTAAACAATCCAGAACATTGAAAGTTAAAACAACAACAACAACAACAACAACAACAACAACTGGGATTACATTGATCACATTCTCACAGTGTCTAATATACTATGCCATTGTATTGGAAAATATTCAGTTTGGTACATTTCCTTGCTAACTATGCATATCCCTCCTTTTGTCATTTTTGTGTCACAACTTTAACAGCCAGTCAATATTTTGTACATGACATACTGCTCAGTTCTTATGATTAGACTCAAGGGACTGAAAGTGAAATGAAAACTAATATTATCTTGGTGGGTTTTTTTTTAAAACCATTCCAACCGGGAGCAATAATTCTTACAGACTGGGATCTCTATGTTAAATACTGTGTCAGTCGAAATTACTTCTGAGACTGGTAATTGACTATGCAATGTCACTAGTAAAGGAAGATTTCATTCTGCCTTACTCACTTAGAATTACAGCTCTCTGAACCCTTTTATGATTTTGTTCCCTTTGAAAATCAGTTTGTATAAGGCTGTCGTCCCTGAATGTTGGGGAAGAAAAATGAGTGAGGTACATTTTGCCATAGCTTGATCTTGCAGCAGGTTTGCAGGATTAGGATTCAGGAGGTTATGACTTTGGGGGTGAGTTTTAAAATGAACTATTCAGACAAAGCTCTAATTTGAGATAAGATGGAAGGCCAGAAGTAAATTGTAACTAAATAAGATGATTATTAAGTTCCCCATGCCTTCATTTTATGAACCAGGGATCTTGGCTCAGATTAATAATAGAGGTTGCCCCCTGTATCCATGGGGAATATATTCCTGGACTTACCATTTATAAGTGAAACCACAGCTAATAGCAAGCTCTATTAAAATAAAGGACTTCCTGTACAAACATAGCATAGAGTTGTGTTGGAGGACCTAGCGATTCCTAGAGAGGACACTTCTCTAGACATTTTCCAACATGATTCTATGGTATGTATCCCCATTTTTTCAGCCATGGATAACTGAACCCACTGATAATAGTTCTATGGATATGGGAGCAACCTACAGATTTGGTAGAGCCCAGAAGAGTACCTCGTCCAACTTCCCTGGCTACAGAACATCCACCTACTACTGATCCAATTATTATTAGACACAGCAGAATCATATTGTGTTCCGGTATACTATCGATTTTTAGGGTGTGTATGTGTGCACGCATGCATGTGCATAAATGTAGCAACTGGTATGATAGAAAGAAAAATGTACACTGAAGGGAGAAGTTGTGTGGTTTTTTGTTGTTGTTAACTGCTGTCAAGTTGGCTTTGACTTATGGCAACCCTATGAATGAGAGATATCTGAGACACTCTGTCATCAAAAGCCCTGCACAAGTCCTGCAAACTCGCAGCTGTAGCTTTCTTGATTGTTTCTTGCCACTTGTAATGGGGTTTTCCACTTTTCCCACTGCTTTCCACTTTACCACTTTACTATCATTTTTTTCTAATGAATCATATTGACTCATGATATGTCCAAAATAAGGTGGGACATTATCAGACGAGACCCTTAATAGCGTCCCCATCTCGCCACCCCCACCCCCACCCCCATCCCTGTAACAGTTTAAACATAAAATGTTCACCTACCTTATCCCGGCATGAAAACTGTTTCCCCTCTGCTTGGCCATCCAGGAGTGAATGCAGCTGTCGCATAGCTGCATTCACCCCATCCTGTAAAGCAAATCCTGCCCATGCTCGCAAGAGAAAGATGCATGGGAAATTTAAAAATAAAATGAAAAATAAACATAAAACCCTCCAAGCACCAAAACACACTATAAAAATTACAAGTAACCCCCGGGGGGGGTCACTTATCTCCTTGTTCTGATTGCACCCGGAAGTCTTTGGGAGGGGCCTCCCACTGCGGCTGGCATCGCGCCAGCATAACGGGGCTCTATTTAAGATGCCTGTGATTCTGTCACAGAGACAGAATGGAGGATCTATTAATGATTTAAATCATTAATAAGAGGGAATGGGGGGATGGGAGCAGAATGGGAGCATGACAGGACAGGAATGATGTTGTCTGAACAGAAAGTCTTTTAGCGATCTCCTGTCTTCCCTGTCCTGGGATAATTGACACGTCTGATAATCTCCATAGCCTCAGTTTTGACCTTTTGGCTTCTACGGAGAGTTTAGGTTGGATTTGCTCAATGTCCATGGTATCTGCAGAACACTTCTCCAGCACCACATTACAAATGAGTTGATTTTCTTCCTCTTAACTTTCTTCACTGTCCAGCTTTTACACCTATACGCAGTAACTGGAAATACTGTTGCATTGACAAAACTGACTTTGGTATTCAATAATGTATCTTTATACTTGAGGATCCTATCTCATAGAATCATAGAATCATAGAATTGTAGAGTTGGAAGAGACCACAAGGGCCATCCAGTCCAACCCCCTGCCATGCAGGAATACACAATCAAAGCATCCCTGACAGATGGCCATCCAGCCTCTGTTTAAAGACCTCCAAGGAAGGAGACCCCACCACGCTCCGAGGGAGTGCGTTCCACTGCTGAACAGCTGTTACTGTCAAAAAGTTGCTTCTAATGTTGAGGTGGAATCTCTGTTCCTGGAGCTTGCATCCATTGCTCCATGTTCCAGTCTCTGGAGCAGCAGAAAACAAGCCTGCTCCATCTTCAACATGACACCCCTTCAAATACTTAAACAGGGCTATCATATCACATCTTAATCGTCTTTTTTCCAGGCTAAACATATCCAGCTCCCTAAGTCTCTCCTCATAAGGCATGGTTTCCAGACCTTTCACCATTTTAGTCACCCTTCTCTGGACATGCTCCAATTTGTCCATATCCTTTTTGAATTGTGAATATCTAGTTCTTTCATAGCTGCACTTGTAAGCCCTAGTGTTCTGATTTCTTGACTACAGTATCAATTTTGATTTATGACTGAGCCAAGGTATAAAAAGGTTTTGATTATTTTGATGTCCTCACCATCTACTTTAAAGTTATGTAAATCATTTGTGCTCATTATTTTTTGTTTTCTTTATGTATTCATTGTGTGTTTGTTGCAGTACATAAACACTATATTCTTTGTACGTCAGTCCTCACATTGAATCTTTATGGTTTCTGACTTTATGGTTTGCATGCTGCAAAACTAAAATGGAAGGAATAGTGTGTGTGGGAGGGAAGGTTATTTAAACTCTACCTAGCACATCTTGATGTGTTTTCAGAAGAAACTTTTCTCCAGGGATGTTTCGTTTTCTGCGTGTGTTTTCTGAAAACTTGGATCTTCTAAAATGAACATTGTTCAAAATATTCATTGTGACAATGCTAGTGTGTAATCATAGTTGGTTTTTCCTAGCACTGTCTTCCAGTCACAAATTATCTAGGGACTTACCACACTCCAAAGAAAGGTGACGGGGGAGCAGGAACCTTCTGTCTTCCAGATGACGTTGTTCTTTCATTCCGGTCCCATAGGGGACCAAGGTAAAACCACATATTTTTGCTAACCAGAAAAACCCATTAGCAAAAAGACATAGTTTTACCTCAGTCCCCCACAGGACCAGAATGAAAGAATGCCAGAAGAACAATGATATCATGTGGTAATCACAGAAGGCAGAACATTCCTGCTGTGTTGTCACTTTTCTTTGGAATGTGGTAAGGCCCAAAGTCTATCTATCTCACTATGGGAATGTCTCTTGACTTCAATTCTCAGGACTCTGGTCAAAAAGCTTTTGTTATGCTGTTTCCTCCAAGTTGGTAAAATACCACTCCTTGGGTGAAATGAATTACTTCTGACATTCCTTGGCTTTTAATACTAACATTAAAATAGCAATCTGGAGAAAATCTTGAGTTGCAGCTTTTGTCATTTAAAATATAGATCATAGGATATACCCTATGTAGGTCAGATACTTTAGTGAAGTAAAGTCTGACGCTCTTAATGGCATTGTTCATTCTTTGCCCATTCACACCAGCAACAAGTTTGGCCCCAAATGTTCATCTTAATTGGATTGTATTTTATTAGACGCAAGAGACATTTCAGTCATCCGGGTCACTTAGGCAGGGAGTTGATGATGGTCTGCAATTAATCACAACAGATTGTACATGGCATGGGGAAAACGATATCAAATCATCATATGTCTTTCTTTAGCTAATGAGATAGAGCAGATTCATTGACTCCTCTCCTTTGACTTTTGTGAGATGTTAGAACAGCTTAAATAAGCATAATAGAAAAAGATGACTGATAAGTCCATCCCCAAAGAGGTCTTCCAAAAATTTCTATTTTTGCCAGTTTTGATTCATACTGAAACAACATCTGTTTCTAAGAGTTCCAGATAAGGAACGGTCATCTTTATTTACTCCGTGTAGATTTCAGACTTAAAGTAGATCCAATGAAATCTATGGGGCATAGGTTTATCACTATTAGCATTACTAGCCATTGATTTTATTGGGTCTGTTCCAGATATGCTTAGTCTGAATTTATCCCACATATATATAGGGGACACAAGAAGTGTGAGAGGATGGAAGGGAAGCAGTGCAAAGAACCAAGTATTGAGAAATCAGAGGACTTTATAAATATTTGTGGATCTCAGATTACCTGGAAAAACTCAAATACCAGAACCTAAATTTGATTTTACTGACTACCTTTAAAAATACACAACATCCCATTTATAGTCTAAGGTGACAGTTCTCAAATATGGGTGGCGGGGGGACTTCAGGGGTCCTTTTACACTACACAAATGCAGCACAATGAATTCATTGTGTATTTGTTGTGGCAACATCCTATGGAATCCTGGGATTTGGAGTTCAGGGAGGAGAGAGTTCAGGGAGGAGAGAGTTCTACAGATGAACGGGGCATGAGCTTTAACTAGAAGTGAAGATTATTAAAATGAGGCTGTCATACTTTGGGTATATAATAAAAGATACATCACTGGAAAAGCTGATAGTGTTTGGTAAAGTGAAAGACAGTAGGAAAAAAGGAAGACCACATTATAGGTGGATGGACTCAACCAAGGAAGCCATGACTCTGAGGTTGCTGCCACACTGCAGTAATAATGCAGTTTGAAACCACCATGGCTCAATGCTATGGAATTCTGGGACTGGTAGTTTTTGTGAGATATTTAGCCTTCACTGTCAGAGAGCCCTGGTGCCACAGCAAGCTAAAAATCCCAGGATTCCATAGGATGGAGCCATGATATTTAAAGAGGTGTCAAACTGCATTATTTCTGCAGTTTGTCAGCACCCTATGTCTGCAAGATCTTTTGCAGGGGGCTCTTGGAGGGCTCTCATTTGTAGGGTTGTCATAAGCCAAAGTCAACTTGACATCAAACAATAACAAATTTAGAATAATTAGCCAGATTATAAACTCCATGATTCCATAAGATTCACCCATGGTAGTTGAAGTTCTATAATTGTATAGTGTGAAAAGACCCCCTATGTTGCTGTATTTCAACTCCCAGAAGTCCTAGGCAGCACATGCTAGTAGATTGTCAAGCAAAATAAAATAAAATAAAATGGCCTGGATCCTATTGGTTACTCTCAAGAAAAGTGGATCCACAGAACCAACGGTTGAATGGTGAGTCAGCCCATAGGAAAATACAATCAATTCAGTTTGTCTACTTACTTGGGAGTAAGCAGTATGATTGTGGTCATTACATGTAAAAATATGATAAAATATAACTGCAGCTATGAAGGTAGAAAGCCAGCAGGGCTATGGTGGTTATCCAGGGTATTGCACTGAGAGCTATATGTATGATCATTGGCTTATTCAACACAAGTCATGGCTGTGAGTTAGGTGCAATAAAGTCCTGGTCCTGGGACCACGTTGGATCCTTAAGGTCAATGCAGCTGACTTGGAGAAGCTGAGAGAAATGAGAGGTTAGTGGATGACACCTTGGGGAATGTTGAACCGCCATCCAATTCCAAATGTGACAGCTCTTCTGCTGTCACAAATCCAACCCTATTTTCATAGAATTGTAGAATCATAGAGTTGGAAGAGAAAACAAGGGCCATCCAGTCCAACCCCCTGCCATGCGGGAATAAACAATCAAAGTATTCCTGACAGATAGAGATCCAGCCTCTGCTTAAAAACTTCCAAAGAAGGAGACTCCACCACACTCCGAGGCAATGCATTCCCCTGCTGAACAGCTCTTATGGTCAGGAAGATTTCTGTGGGTTTTTTTCTGGGCTGCAAGGCCATGTTCTGGAAGAGTTTATTCTTGATGTTTTCCCTGTGAAACTCTTCCAGAACACAGCCTCACAGCCCAGAAAAAAACCACAGAAAACTTATGGATGCTGGCCGTGAGAGCTTTCAACTTCATGGTCAGTAAGTTCTTCCTAATGTTTAGATGGAATCTCTTTTCCTGTAGTTTGAGTCCATTGCTACATGTCCAAATCTCTAGAGCCGCAGAAAACAAGCTTGCTCCAACCTCAGTATGACAACATTTCAGATATTTAAACATGGCTATCATGTCCCCTCTTAACCTCCTCTTCCCCAGGCTAAACATACCCAGCTCCCTAAACTGCTTCTCATAGGACATGGCTTCCAGGCCTCCTACCATTTTGGTTGCCCTCCTCTGGACACGTTCCAGCTTGACCATATCCTTCTGGAATTGTGGTGCCCAGAACTGGACAAAGTATTCCAGGTGAGGTCTGCCTAAATACCGTGGCACTATTAGTTCCCTTGATCTAAACACTATACTCCTATTGATACAGCCTAGAATTGCATTGGCTTTTTAGCTGCCACATCACACTGCTGACTCATGTTCAGTTTGTGGTCCACTAAAACTCCTAGATTCCTTTCACATGTATTGCCATGAAGGTGTCACCCATCCTATATCTGTGCATTTCATTTTTAGTGCCCAAGCATTGTATCCCACATTTCTCCCTGTTGAAATTCATTTTGTTAGTTTTGACCCAGCTTTCTAATCTGTTCAGGTCATTTTGGATTCTGATCCTGTTCTCTGGGGTATTAGCTACTCCTCCTAATTTGGTGTCATCTGCAAACTTAATAAGCATGCCCTCTATGGCCTCATCCAAGTCATTGATAAAGAATTTGAATAGCACTGGGCCCAGGACAGAACCCTGTGGCACCCTGCTGGTCACTCCTCTCCAGGATGAAGAAGAGCCACTGGTAACAACCCTTTGGATTTAGCCCATCAACCAATTACAAATCCACCTAACAATTGCATTGTCTAGCCCACAGGTTACTAACTTTTTTTCAAGGATGTCACAAGGGACTTTGTCAAAGGCCTTACTGAAATCAAGATACACTACATCCACAGTATTCCCTTCATCCACAGTATTCCCTTCAATTACCAAGTATGTAACTGTTGAAAAAAAGATAAGATTAGTCTGGCATGACTTGTTTTTCAAAAACCTATGTTGACTTTTAGTGATCATGGCATTCCTTTCTAAGCGCTTACAGACCGTCTGTTTAATGATCTGCTCCAGAATCTTTCATAGTATTGATGTTAGGCTAACTGGGCAATAATTATTTGGGTCTTCTCCCCCCCTTTTAAAGATGGGGACAACATTTGCCCTCCTCCAGTCTTCTGGAACCTTTCTTGTTCTCCAGGATTTCTCAAAAATTATTGCCAGTGGTAATGAGATTACTTCTGCCAGTTTTTTTTTAGTACCCTTGGATGTAGTTCATCTGGCCCTGGAGACTTGAATTCATTTCTACTGGCCAAGTACTCCTAAACTATCTCTTCACCTATTCTATGCTGCATTTCCCCTACTGCATCATCTGCTCCATTTTCTCCAGATGGAGCACTGTTCTCCTTTTGGGAGAAGACCGGGCAAAGAAGGTGTTGAGTAGCTCTGCCTTTTTTCTGCCCCCTGTTAGCCTTTTGCCATATTCTCCCCGCAGCGGCCCTACCACTTCCTTGTTCTTTCTTTTGCTACACGCATATCCAAAAAAGCCCTTTTATTGGTTTTAATCTCTCTAGCAAGCCTGAGCTCCATCTGTGCTTTTGCTTTTCTGATTTCCCCCCTACATGAGCTGGCTATTTGTTTGAATTTTATTTCTCCCATTTTCCATTTCTTGTACATGTGAGTCTTGGCTCACTTGAAAGTTCTTTAGACATCCATACTGGTTTCTTTAGACACTTTCTCTTTTTCCTCCTCATTGGAACTGTTTGAAGTTGTGCCTTCAATATCTCACTTTTTAGAAATTCCCATCCATCATGTATTCCCTTCTCTTTTAGTATTCCTGGTCATGGGTTCACCCCCAGTAATTCACTAAGTTTTCTGGAATCAGCTTTGTTAACTCTAGAAGACATGTCTGATTATGCTTGGGCATCCCTTTCCACTGTATAACAAACTCCAGCAGAACATGGTCACTCACCCCCTAAGGATCCCACCATTTCCACCCCATTAACCAGATCATCTCTGTTGGTTAGGATCAGATCTAAAATAGCTGTTCTTCTTGTTGCCTCTTCCACCTTCTGGACAATGAAATTGTCTGCAAGGCAATTGAGGAATTTGTTGGATTTTAAATTTTTGACAGAGTTCAACTTCCAACAAATATCAGGATAGTTAAAATTCCCCATTATTACTACATTTCTCCTGTCTGAATGCGCAGTCATCTCTTCTAAGAAGGTATCATCCAAGTTCTCAGTTTGGCTTCTCTAGTAGACCCCCACAATGATATCCCTGCTGTTTCTCTCCCCCTTGATTTTTACCCAGATGCGCTCAACTTGGCTCCCAGGATTTAAGTCATGGATCTGTTCACAGGTGTACATATCCTTAACGTATAATGCTACTCCACCACCCTTCTTGTTTGGTCTATTTCTCTGAAATAGACTATACCCCTCTATTCGTACATTCCAGTCATGAGACTCATCCCACCAGGTTTCAGTGATACCTATGATGTCATATTACTTTTCCTGTGCTAAGAGTTCAAGTTCATCCTGTTTATTTCCCATGCTCTGTGCATTAGTATAGAGACATCTAAGACCATGGGCCATTGCCCCATCTGTCTTTTAAAGGTTTTATTCCTCCCACTGTTGGGTTCTTGTACTATTTGCCTTATTCTCTGTATAATATTTGGGCTATAATCTCCAGCACTTGATGAACTCCTGCCCTCATGAATACTGTCTGCCTCCCCCACACAACTCATTTTAAAGTACTCCTGATCAGATTCTTCAGACTCTTAGCAAAAACATTCTTGCCAACTGCTGTTAGGTGCAACCCATCCCTTGCCAGAAGTCCACATCCCTGCCCCCGCACCCCATGGTCCAGAAAGCCAAACTGTCCCTGGCAACACCAGCTGTGCAGCCAGTTGTTCACCTCCACTATCTTTCTCCCCCTTCCTGGGAGGGGCAATTCCACTGGAAGGAGAGTCAAAATGACTATCTGTGCATCCAAGGCCTTCAGCTTCTTACTCTAAGCTTCCTAATCCCTTCTGATCTTATGGAGACTATGCCTTGCAGTATCATTAGTTCCCACATAGCAGTAACAGTCAGTAGGCTTCACAAGTCTCATCAGCCTCTCTGTTACATAGCGGATTTTTGCACCTGGGAGACAGAACACCTCTCAAGACATCTTATCAGACCCACAAACTACTGATTCTGTACCCCTCAGTAAAGAGTCTCTTATCAGCACCACACGCCTCCTCCGAGGTTTGGCAGGAGCCAATCTGTGTGCTGAACTGTTCAAGGTCTCATGCACATTCTCCAAGGTGTGGCTCTGCTGCTCTCTTTCCTGTTCCTTGTCATCACCGACAAGGGAGAGAGCTTCAAACTGGTTCTGTAATGCAAAACTCATACAATGGCCCCTGCTCCTTCTCCTTCTATGAGTCACATTCTTCCAAACACTGGCCTCCTGTATATCAGCACTACCCTCCTCCACAGAGACATCCCCTGCGTGTTCCTGAACCAGGACCTTCTGCTCTGCTCTAAGAAAACCTCCTGTTCTCTAATATGCTGTATAGTGGCTAATTGAGCCTCAAGTTGTTGGACCTTCTCTTCCAACAACACAACCAACTTGCACTTGCTGCAGGTGTACCTCTGCACATCCACAGTCAAGAAGACAAACATCCCACAGCTGTTGCAAATGACTACAGCAGTTCCCTCAATGTCCATATTAAATACTCTGAAGTAGGCACTAGAACAGAACTCTGTGCCTCCCCCTCAAACTCCCCCGCTAAACACCCACACCAAACACACCTGTTGTCCTCTCTCCTGTACACCTCACTCCTGTATGCTGAGCTCCACAGACTGAAGCTGCAGCTATAGAGAGAGAGCTAATGGCTGCTAGCTCCTCCCTCTGACTCTCACCCACTTCCATTCATCAGCCTCGGGCTCGCTTCCTCAAGCCTACACTCAGACCACACAAACAAACAGCCTTGACCCAAGCAAACACACTAGCATTAGCCCAACAAACTCTCTGGAGCTGAAGAAGTATAATTGAACAACCACAAGCTTACCTTATACTGTCTCTTCCACCACATCCATGCCAAACACCCCTGTTGTCCTCTCCCCTGTACACCAAGCTCCACAGACTGAAGTTGCAGGTATAGAGAAAGAGAGCTACTGGCTGCCAGCTCCACCCTCTGCCTCTCACCCATTTCTTCTCAGCAGTCTTTGACTCACTTCCTCTCAACACAAGCAGCTCACCAAACAAATGCTAATGAGTCCCCCCAGGCAAGCCTACATTCAGAGTGCACAAACAAACAGCCTTGACCCAAGCAAGCACACTAGCATTAGTACAACAAACTCTCTGGAGCTGAAGAAGTATAATTGAACAACCACAAGCTTACCTTATGCTGTCTTTTCCACTACACCCACGCCAAACACTCCTGTTGCCCTCTCTCCTGTTTGCCTCACTCCTGTACACCAAGCTCCAGAGACTGAAGCTGCAACTATAGAGAGAGATCTACTGGTTGCTAGCTCCTCCCTCTGCCTTCAGAAATTTTGATTGGACTCAGCAAAGGAACAGATGGAACTCTTTTGGAGGGCCCCATCTTTGCCTGTGCCTCCATAAGTCCCAGAGAATGGCTGGCAGCCAAGTCTCAAGTTCCTCTTATGATTTTTCCTGCTTGGACCCATCCTCTTGGCTGTTCCCCTTATCAGAAGAGGAGACCTTAAGATAAGGCATTTCAAGATTTCCATTTCCTTTGACATGTAAAGTGGCCACTAGCTTGTGATATATGTGGTAAAATAGGTGCTTCTGCTGTTAAGCCACTTTACCATGGAGTGCATATTAGAGAATCAACTCCATGAGCTCTTCATGTGGTTTCTTCCTCATGCTAAGGAGTTCTATATTCTGAATCATTACTGATTCCTAAAACAAAAATGTATGTTACTTCACAGCTGGACATCCCTTGGTTTGCAACAAAATCAGCTCAGTGTCTTTAAAATCTATTCAAATGGTCAAGGAAATATGTTGGTTTTTATTGACACATGCTCTCTTTTGTGACTTCAAGTTAAGGTACTAGTACAATACTAAGAAATGGTTAATGCCATCTAAAGTTTATTAACTGACATGCCCACAAATATTTGTTTAACTGCATTTTCAAGAACACCAAATGAAGTACATTTAAAAAGAAAAGAAATTTGGTTGGCCATAGATGCATAACTTTGATTAATAGACAAAAAATCTCATTGGAAATATGCTCACTTTATTAAGAAGAGTGAGTTATCTAATCTTATCTTTTATTCTGTAGAATCACTCATGTGTGACCCATTACCATCCCACTAAGACAAAATGGAGCACAAGTACCAGAGAATTATTCCTACCATATTGCTTATCAAAGTGCAACAAAATAGGTAGATTGCATGTTTTCCTATTTTAATCAGTTTAAGTTGTGATTTATTGACAAAGACAATGTGCTTATGTATCTTTCCTTATTTTGTTTTGCAGCTACTTACCCTTCAGGAAGGCCTCTTTACTCTTGTATCCTTTTCTAATATACACCTGTAATTACTTTCATTTTCTCTGGAGCATCATTCAGCCTGTACAGGGTTTAGTCCATTTTTCACCAGACTTGCTCAAAAGAAGTAGAACATTTCAGTTATAAAAACAACAAAACCATGTTGCGATATAACACCCCATAATATAATACAGCACAGTTGGAACTACACAAAAGTACTAAAAGCTTTAACTTTTCTGCTAGGGAGTATTGCTGATAGCTAATCCATATATGTATTTTAAATCATAATTTAGGACTTTATCACATGAGGATTGTATAGCACAGCTTCAGCAGTATAATAGCATCTGTGGCCGTTCCTTTTCACACAATGTTCATAGAATCATAGAATTGCAGAGTTGGAAGAGACCACGAGGGCCATCCAGTCCAACCCCCTGCCACACAGGAAATCATGATCAAAGCATCCCTGACAGATGGCCATCCAGTCACTGTTTAAAGACCTCCAAGGAAGGAGACCCCACCACGTTCTGAGGGAGTGTTTTCCACTGCCGAACAGCTCTTACTGTCAAAAAGTTCCTCCTAATGTTGAGGTGGGGTTTCTGTTCCTGGAGCTTGCATCCATTGCTCTGTGTTCCAATCTCTGGAGCAGCAGAAAACATCCTGCTCCATCCTCAACGTGACACCCCTTCAAATACTTAAACAGGGCTATCATATCGCCTCTTAACCATCTTTTTTCTAGGCTAAACATACCCAGCTCCCTATGTCTCTCCTCATGAGGCATGGTTTCCAGACCTTTCACCATTTTAGGTACCCTTCTCTGGACACGCTCCAATTTGTCAATATCCTTTTTGAATTGTGGTGCCCAGAACTGGACACAGTATTCTAGGTGAGGTCTGACCAAAGCAGAATAGAGCGGCACTATTACTTCCCTTGATCTAGACAGTATACTTCTATTGATGCAGCCCAAAATCTCATTAGCCTTTTTAGCTGCCGCATCACACTGTTGACTCATGTTCAACTTGTGGTCTACTAGGACTCCTAGATCCCTTTCTCATGTAGTCTCATTCAGCCAGGTCTCCCCCATCCTATACCTATGCATTTCATTTTTTCACCCTAAGTGCAGTACCTTACATTTCTCCATATTGAATTTCATTTTGGTAGCTTTGGCCCAGCTCTCCAGTTTATCCAGGTCATTTTGAATTTTGATCCTGTCTTCCAGGGTATTAGCTATGCCTCCTAATTTGGTGTCATCGGCAAATTTGATAAGTATGCCCCTAATTCCCTCATCCAAGTCATTGATAAAGATGTTGAATAGCACTGGGCCCAGGACAGAACCCTGTGGCACCCCACTGGTCACATCTTTCCAAGAAGAGGAGCCATTGCTAAGCACCCTTTGGGTTCAGCCGGTCAACCAATTACAAATCCATTGAACAGTTAACTTGTCTAGCCCACATTTTACAAGCTTGTTTGCAAGAATGTCATGGGGAACCTTGTCAAAGGCCTTACTGAAATCAAGGTATGCGATATCCACAGCATTCCCTTCATCTACCAAGCTGGTAATTTTATCAAAAAAAGAGATCAGATTAGTCTGGCATGACTTAACCATGTTGACTTTTTGTGATTATGGCATTGCCTTCTAAATGTTCACAGACTCTCTGTTTAATGATCTGCTCTAGAATCTTTGCTGGTATTGATGTCAGACTAACTGGACGATAATTGTTGGGATCTTCTTTTTGCCCCTTTTTGAAGATGGGTACAATGTTTGCCCTCCTCCAGTCTGCTGGGACTTCTCCTGTTCTCCAGGAGTTCTCAAAGATTATTGCCAATGGCTCTGAGATTATATTTGCCAGCTCTTTTAATACTCTTGGATGTAGTTCATCTGGTCCTGGAGATTTAAATTCATTTTGATTAAGAAGGTATTCCTGTACTACCTCTTTGCTTATTCTGTGCTGGATTTCCCCTTTTGTGTCCTCTGTTCCTTTATCCTCAGGTTGGTCACCCTTTTCCTTTTCTGAAAAACACTGAGACAAAGGTGTTGAGTAATTCTGCCTTTTCTCTGTCCCCTGTTAGCATTTTGCCATCTTCTCCACGTAGTGGCCCTATCATTTCCTTCTTCCTCCTTTTGCTGTGGACATACCCAAAAAACCCCTTTTTATTGTTCTTAACCTCCCTAGCAAGCCTGAGCTCATTCTGCGCTTTAGCTTTTCTGACTTTACTCCTACACGTGTTCGCTATCTGTTTGAATTCTTCTTTGGTGATTTCCCAATTTTTCCATTTCCTATACATTTTCCATTTAAAACTTAGCTCCGTTGAAATTTCTTTAGTCATCCATCCTGGTTTCTTGAGACACCTCCCATTTTTCTTCCTCAATGCTACTGTTTGAAATTGTGCCTTCAGTATCTCCCTTTTGAGAAAGTCCCATCCATCTTGAGGTCTCTTCTCTTTTAGTATTCCTGACCATGGGATCACCCCCAGTATTTCCCTGAGTTTATTGAAATCAGCTGTCCTAAAGTCTAGAATGCATGTCTGACTATGCCTGGCATCTCCTTTCCATTGTATAACAAACTCCAGGAGAACATGATCACTCTCCCCTATGAATCCCACCCCTTGCACCCCATTAACCAGGTCATCCCTGTTGGTTAGTATCAGATCTAAAATTGCTGACCCCCTTATTGCCTCTTCCACCTTTTGGACCATGAAAATGTCTTCCAGGCAAGTAAGAAATTTGCTAGACCTTGAAGTTTTGTTTGAGTTAGATTGCCAGCAAATATCAGGATAGTTGAAGTCACCCATCACTACTACATCTCTCCTTTCTGCATGTGTGTTCATCTGTTCTAGAAAGGCATCATCCAATTCCTCCATCTGACTTGGGGGTCTGTAGTAGAGTCCCACAATAACATCCCTGTTGTTTCCCTCCCCTTTAATTTTTATCCAGATGCTCTCCACCTGGCTTCCAGTATTGATGTCATGGATCTCTTCACTGGTGTAAATATCCCTGACATATGCTATTCCTCCTCCTCTCCTGTTTGGCCTGTTTCTCTTATAAAAGTTATACCCCTCTATTCCTACATTCCAATCATGTGACTCATCCCACCAGGTTTCAGTAATGCCTATTATATCATACTTGCTTTGTAGTGCTAGGAGTTCAATTGCATCTTGCTTATTTCCCATGCTCTATGCATTAGTGTAGAGACATCTAAGACCATGTGTTCCCTTTACTTGCTGCCTGTGCAAGTTTTTTTTTGCCTCCCGCTGTTGGGCCTTTTGCTGTTTGCCTTGTTCCCTCTATGACAGCTTGACTATTTTCTCCAGCCCTTTTGCCTTCCAGAATACTGTCTCCCTCCCCCATATGACTCAGTTTAAAGCCCTCCTGATCAAATTCTTGAGACTGTAGGCAAAAACGTTTCTGCCAACTATCATAAGATGCACCCCATCTCTTGCCAGAAGTCCCCCCTCATGGAAGTGCAGCCCATGATCCAAGAATCCAAATCGTTCTCGGTGACACCATCTAGGGATCCAGTTGTTTACGTCGGCTATTTTCCTCTCCGTTCTTGGACCATGTCCTTCAGCTGGCAGAAGAGACGAGATGACAACCTGTGTATCCATTTCTTTCAGATTCCTCCCCAGAGCCTCATAATCCCTTCTGATCTTCGGAAAGCTGTGCTTTGCAGTATCATTGGTTCCCACGTGGACCAAAAGGAAAGGGTAATGATCCGTAGGCTTGACCGTCTTGTCAGCCTCTCGGTCACATCACGGATCTTTGCCCCAGGAAGACAACAAACCTCCCAAGTCATCTTGTCAGGCCCACAAACCACTGCTTCTGTACCCCTCAGCAAGAAGTCCCCCACCACCACCACACGCCTCCGCTGAGGCTTCACAGCTGCTGTTCCTTGTGGTGGTACTCTCAAGGTCCCCTGCTCTACCCCTGAAGTCTGTCCATGCTGTTCTTCCCCGTTGTCCTTGGTAAGGGAAAGGGCTTCGAATCGATTCTGTAGCTGCAAGCTGCTTGAAGAATCCCTGGATTTTCTTGTTCTGTGTGTGACATTCCTCCAGCTGTCTACTTCCTGTGTCTGTGAAGTGACCCTCTCCTCCACAGCCACTTCCTCTGTGCTGTCCCTGTCCAAGACTGTTCATTCTGTTCTGTCCAGGAAAACCTCTTGCTCCCGAATCTGTTGAAGTGTAGCTACCCTTGTCTCCAGCTGCTGGACTTTCTCCTCCAAGAGGGCTACCAACTTGCACTTGGTGCATGTGAAGCTCCCCACGTCTGTAGACAAGAAGACAAACATCCCACAAGTGTTACAGGTGACAGCAGCAGTCCCCTTAGTGTCCATGGTGAGAGCTTTTAGGTAATCTAAGAACTCTTAGTTAATGCTGAAAACTCTATGCTGTACTTTAAAGTATGCTGTATTTTTGTTTGGCCAGCAAGCAGCATCTCCCAAGAGTTTAAAAATAATTCAAACTCACCCACTCAAAATGGCTGTCCAGAAGCTGCTCTCCTTCTTCTCCCTGGCAGGAAACTGGCCTGGCAAGCCTCTGCTAGGAGTTATATAGAGCTAGGCTCCCAGCTCCGCCCCCTAGTGACTCACAGATGTGGCTCACAAAAGCCCCATCCCCTCTGCAACAAGCAGCCTCTCCCAAAAGTTTAAAAAAATTCAAACTCACAGAAGCTCTAGCCGCTCAGCAACAAGCAGCGTCTCCCAAGAGTTTAAAAATAATTCAAGCTCAGCCACTCAAAATGGCTGTCCAGAAGCTGCTCTCCTTCTCCCTGGCAGGAAACTGGCCTGGAAACTGGCCATGTTGTGTTGGTCATGTTGCCATTTTGCTTCATTTGAAATACTTGCTGGAGCACACCCTTTCAGTGATGGGGGAAATCCATCAATTGGCTCTCAACAACATTGTGTTTCTGTTACTACCCCCTTCTGCTGCAGTTCTAATACTGGCAGTCACAGTATTATCTCCATCCTCCCTCCCCCCAAGCAGGGAGAAATCCTGCTCAGTGGCTCCCCTCTCCCACTGTTTGTTTCTCCCTCCCAGTGACTGAAAATAAACGATCACATCTGAGATGCACATCTAACATCTATGTGAAACTTGAAGATCCACTAACTTTGCTGCCTCCTGCCCTCTTCTCTGTGATGTGTGAGTGTGTGTGTCTGATCAGAGAGAGAGAGAGAGAAGAAAGGATAACAACCACCCTGCACTTGAGCAAGTTGAGCCAGGAGAGAGATAGAGAGAAAGAGAGAGAGAGAGAGAAGAGATTATCAGACAGTAATGCAAAACGTGTTCCTGTCCCACAATCTCCAATCCGGCCCCTGTCCCAGCACAATAACCCTCCCCACCACACTTACCTTCTCTCCCATCAACAGACAGCCAGGAATGAATGGAGCTCTAACGGACAATACACAGTTTCCCTATTCAAGAGGTTCCTGGGCTGAAATCCTGCCCATTTTCATGAGAAGAGTAAAACTAAGACACAAAAAGTTACAGCAAGCACAGAAACACACTTTAAAACTTACAAGTAACCTGGAGAGAGTCATAAAAAGTGCACCACTTACCTGGATGTCCTAATCTCACCCAGAAGTATTTGTGCCGGACCGCACATTGACGCATTCAAGTGAGTTAGATGGCCTGAGGTTTCACAGGCTGGCAATGCTAGCATCAAAATGGGATGGCCGATCTTTTGATGGCTTGGCCCATCAATAAAAAACACCACAATGATGCCAGCAGAACGCAAAAGGATGTCATTGTCTGATATTGACATCTTTTCATTCCTCTGGTGTCATTATAGTGCCATATAGCTGTGTCTAATAATCTCCAGAGAGAGGGGGAGAGAAAGAGAAAGAAGGTTTTACTCTTTTTTAATTAAAGTTTTTCTTCTTATATTTTCTTTCTGTAGTTTTTACTCCATTCCTTGAATTTTTTTTTTAATTGTTTGGCTATAATTGTGCAATCCTGGCAGATAGCAATCACACACTTACGAGAAAACATTTTTTTCAAAAATATTGGGGAATGGGTAAAAGCAACCATTTGTAAGCAATTGTTGAGAGACAACAGCCCATGTGATAAAGTCCTTAGACTTGGATACATCTTTTGTTTATTTGACATAGCCCTGCCTATTTTACCTGATTTTCCCTTCCTACTTCAGTATCCATACCTCACCACATGCTATTCAAGAGGTTCCCTTAAGCCTCAGAAATAGGCTTTAGGGGTGTATAGGCAAGGGATTGTAGTGAAATGGGGAAAATGAGGAAAGCCCACTTGCATGTGGAGAGTACTGCTCCTCTATTTATTTATTTTTTGATCCAGTACTGAGTCAGTTTTCATCTTTGTTCACTATTTGATGACTCTTGCATAAATGTACGTACAACTGCCATTTACTGCACATATTATATTTGAGGTGACACTGAAATGCACATAAGTACCGATTGTTTTAACAGAGGGGCGGGGTATAAATAAATATTATTATTATTATTATTATTATTATTATTATTATTGTGATAAGTGATCACAATTAAAGCAAGAAAGGAAAGGAATGTGCATTTAGAAGGGACTGGAAGGGGTATCAACCACAGTTAAAAGGGAATTTTGTTTTTAAAATGAAACAAAGCCAGTCTGCAATAGTAAGCTTCATATAAGAACATTTCAATACATTTTGAGGAATCATGAGTACATAGAACCCTTCTGCCAGAAGAGATACAACTGCTGAATACACTGTCAGAAGTTAAAGCAGCATCTCTTCTGGCAGGCCTATCCAGATGATTTTAAATTGTGAATTTTAAACTGTGTATTGTTTGTTTTAAAATGTCTTAGTCTTGACTGTTTTTAAACTGAGATACGTTTTAACTGATACGTTTTTTAAACTAACATTACAGTTGTCCCTTCATATCTGCTGGTGTATGGTTCCAGGACCCCCTGTGGATACCAAAATCCATGAATACTCAAGTCCCATTATATGCAATGGCATAGCAAAATGGTGTCCCTTATATAAGATGGCAAAATCAAGGTTTGCTTTTGGGATTATTATTTTTTAGATAATATTTTCAAGCTGTGAATACTTAAATCCATGGATACCAAATCCGTGGATACGGAGGGACAATTGTATATTTATATGTTAATTTGATGTTGTTGTTGCCTTGTGGCCTTATATTTCATCCTAGTTGGTTTTCTTTGCAAGAGAATTTACAGTGAGCTTCTTACACATATAAAATAAAGGCAATTAAAACAATTGTCCATTTAACAGATGAAAAATTAGCAAACACTTGATGTAGCAGCCCTAATTAGATTATAGCAACCTGAGAACAGCTCAATCATTTATTATAGAAATTAAAAAAGGATACATTAAAATAGAAACATTTTGGATATAGACAGACAGATATTCATCACTGTCAAATTATAATTAAATATTATAAGAAAATTAGAGCTTAAAGACAGCTATTTATCTAAAAACAACTTGAAACAAGTCAAAGCACTTCAGTAGTGGCTCTCCTTTAAGTAATGGGTGAGAACCTTGTCTTGGGCCAATTGTAGTCAGATACACTCTTTGGACTTCAAGAAATCTGGTTTCCTTAGTTTATTTATTTTTATTTTTTTCTACTTATTTTTTTTTAATTATTAAACTGATAGTAGAAGTACACAAGGAAGGTTCTCAGTTATATTCTAATATAACAGACCAGTAATATGAAAATCACAAGAAGAGAAAAAAATGTTTATAAAAAGTTTCTATAAAAGCTGACCAAATGTTCAAATATTAGTCCACTTGTAGGTTTTGCACATACATCATTCTTTCAGATATTGAAAGTGTTGTTAGGCCTTCTGTCCATTGAATTACAGGTGGAGGAAAGTTAGCTTTTCAATATTGAATAATTAATCTTTTAGTGGTCAAAAGAGTGTCAAAAACACACTTCCACTGGCCCTTTGTTAGTTTCCAAGATACAGGTAAATAATTAAAAAGAACATGCAAATGTCTAAATATTAAAGAGCTTACCAGTACCCAATTTATCCACCTAATTGCTTCCAACATATGTGTTAAGGAAGCATTAGTGTTATTACATCTCCAACAATTTGCCTGATTTCAATCTGTACCTGAAACAGCAATTTCTGCTATATAAGACATAGTTGGAGATCTATAACCATAATTGTTATAGATGTTAATTCGATTAACCACTGATTAGCCAGAACTGGGCATTCCAGTTCCCTGATCCATTCAGGATGTAAACCTGACATGTCACATTTATTTACTGATAACAGAAATTTATATATACAGTTCAGCACCCATGGGACCAGTTTTCATGGTTTCACTTAGCTATGTTTGAAAAAATATGTCCTCTCTAGGCATTTTCTAGGTCCTCCAGTGTGGTTCTATGGTATGCTTCTGCAAGAAGTTGGGCCAAAAGTAATTCATTTTAATAGGATTTGCTATTGTCCATAGTTTTGTATATCCACGGTAAGTCTGGGAATGAGTGACCTGTATACATCACTGGTTTAAATATTGGGTCAGGCACAACTCATTAAAGGAACCTCAGAAGCACTTAAGGCTGCAGGGCCAAGCCTAGATTCTAATATAAGTTTCAGATGTAAATATTGCCACTCTACTGGTAGAAATAAGTTAAACTATTCTTCTAGTTTTGAAGAAGGTAGGAACTCATATATAGATATAGGATGGGGGAGACCTGGCTGAATGAGACTACGTGTGAAAGGGATCTAGGAGTCCTAGTAGACCACAAGTTGAACATGAGTCAACAATGTGATGCGGCAGCTAAAAAGGCCAATGCAATTTTGGGCTGCATCAATAGAGGTATAGTGTCCAGATCAAGGGAAGTAATAGTGCCGCTCTATTCTGCCTTGGTCAGACCTCACCTAGAATATTGTGTCCAGTTCTGGGCACCACAATTCAAAAAGGATATTGACAAATTGGAGCGCATCCAGAGGAGGGCGACTAAAATGGTGAAAGGTCTGGAAACGATGCCTTATGAGGAGAGACTTAGGGAGCTGGGTATGTTTAGCCTGGAGAAAAGATGGTTAAGAGGTGATATGTTTAAGTATTTAAAGGGTGTCACGTTGAGGATGGAGCAAGCTTGTTTTCTGCTGCTCCAGAGATTGGAACACGGAGCAATGGATGCAAGCTCCAGGAACAGAGGTTCCACCTCAACATTAGGAAGAACTTTTTGACAGTAAGAGTTGTTCGGCAGTGGAACGCACTCCCTCGGAGCGTGGTGGGGTCTCCTTCCTTGGAGGTCTTTAAACAGGCTGGATGGACATCTGTTGGGGATGCTTTGATTGTGATTTCCTGCATGGCAGGCGGTTGGACTGGATGGCCCTTGTGGTCTCTTCCAACTCTGTAATTCTATGATTCTATGATTCATCATCCCCACCAAGTGTTTGATTTAAAGTAAGAATCCTTTAAATTGTTTAAAGGATTAACCCCCTTTAATAATAATAACCCCAATGTTTTAATAATAATAATAACCCCCAAAAATGTTTTCTTATCAATCTTCAAATCTAGAATCTCTCATAAGGTCAATTTGGTATAAGTACTGTAATGGATCAAACTTCAGTTGATGAGACAGTATTTGACACACAAATCTAACATCTTAAATGGCTCACAAAGTATTGACTTTTTTAATAAAATGAGAGTCAACTTAAATAAAGTTAAATAAAGGTGCCAATAATGAAGATTCCACTTAAATAATCCACTTAAATAAAGGTGCCAATAATGAAGATTCCAGGACTGGCCATCGTGGGACTTTAAGTGTTAGTTAGTTATACCCTGGTCTTCACCCACAAGGCTATCAAGCCCTATCAAGCCCTCAAGGCTTACAAATTGTTTTAAGCAATAGCAATTTACACATCTACACTGCATTAAGCAGTTTCCAATGTGTGTTAGCTAATTGCCCCCACCAGCTGGGTACTCATTTTACTGACCTACGAAAGGATGGATGTCTGAGTGAACCTTGGAGCCTTCTGGAATTGAACTTGACATGGTGACTTGCAGTGCTGGTATTTAACCACTGCGTCACCAGGGCTCCTAAGTGTAGAAGACCAAGAATAAATGCAAGATAACAAGTATGCCCAATGGTATGTGAGAAGATCTGGAAGACCAAACCCTCCTTCTGTAATTGAAATTTGGATCTTTTTCATTGAAATTCTGGGAGAAGATAATCTTCTTCCCCCCAAAAATTATAATCAATGTATTTAGTTTTTGAAAATACAAGGTATAAGGAGAAAAATTCCATGTATTATATAAACAATTTTAGGGATAATGTTCATTTTAATTGTGTTTGCTTTACCTATTTCTCTAAATTTTGTTCAATATATTTTATTAACTTGCTTCTACTGTATTAAGTTTAATCATCTGAGCTATACCACTAGGAACAATTATACCCAGATAAATAATAGAATGTGGGTGACATCAAAACTACCATGCTTTAAATACACTGGAATCCATCTTGTCTCATACTGGTAGTATTTCTGACTCAGACGAGTTAATTGAATACCCATATATGTTACCAAAATTATTAATCAGTTGCATTAAGGCCAAGCTCATCTGTTGTCAATACCCCCCAACATATTTTTGCAGACCATCAGGTAAAATCTGGAGTAGACAGGGCTACTATTAGGTGAGTTTGTAACTGGATGATGGATGCATCCAAGGAGTGCTCAATAATGGTTCTTTAGTTTGGCTGGATCATTCTCTCAGGGCTATTAAATGCATCAAATGAGATGATACCTTATACTCAATATAAGTTTTCTGTGTCTTTAATTTTTGAGGGTTTTTTATTATTATTATTATTAAGACTCATGCTTTCCACTGTTTAGCTCTATGGAATATTTAGCAGTCTTTTTTTTTTTCTAAAGTGGTACATGAATAGAAGTGGCTTGGTCTGATGGGAACATGGCCCAGTGAACAGTCTGTTTCACCCAATGGCAGAAAGAAGAGAAACTTCCTATAACATCAATGGATAGAAAGCCAGAAAAATCTCATAGGACAGTAACAATAAGCATTATGCCTCTATCACTTGAATAATAGCCTCTTGGGATAATAACCCCCTATTTTTAGTTAGTACAGTCATCCCTTCACATTCGCAGGGGTTAGGTTCCCCAGACCCCCACGAATGTGAAAAATCCGCGAATAACAATTGCCCTCCCCCTCCCCCGCCAAAGTAACCACAGGGCCTCCGGAGGCCCTATAGTCGCTTTTCCCCGCCTCCCCCTCCCTCCCCAGGCCTTAATGGGGCCTCCGGAGCATCTCCGGAGGCCCCGTGATCGCCTCCCCCACCCTCCCCACCCCTTCTCCAGGCCTTCATGGGGCCTCCAGAGCGTCTCCGGAGGCCCCATGATCACCTCCCCAGCCCTCCCCACCCCTTCCCCAGGCCTTCATGGGCCCTCCCCGGCCCTCCCCACCCCTTCCCCAGAACTTCATGGGGCCTCCGGAGCATCTCCGGGGGCCCCGTGAAGGCCTCCCCGGCCCTCCCCCTCCCTCCCAAGGCTTTCGCGGGGCCTTGCAGGGCCCTGCGGAGGCCTCCCCGGTGCTCCCCAAGGCCTTCGCGGGGCCTCGCAAGGCCCCGAGGAGGCCTCCCCGCCCCTCCCTGCTCCCTCCCAGGGCTTTCACGGGGCTCCGGAGGCCCCCTGTCGCGAATAATCAAAAACCGCGAATAATCAAAACCACGAACGTCAAGTTCGCAAATGTGGAGGGGCAACTGTAAATAACCCCCTATTTTTAGCTAGTATGCACTACCTTAGATTCATCTCTCAGGCACCAATCTAAACTTTCTGTGAAGGAGTTCCAAAGCCTGGGAAGCCACTGAGAAGGTCCTATCCCATGTTCCTATCTGGTAAAACTGAGTATTAAATACTCCATAGAGCTAAACAGGAGAGAGCAAGTATCTGGTGCTGGTACTGGAAACAAGTATTGGCCCTAATGGCCGTCAGGAGCTTCATCTCTTCCACCACTGCCATTACTGCTGAAATTCAGTTACTGAGTCTGCTTTCTGCTGGTGGAAGGGCTTCACTCCAAAAGGTGTCTCCACCTGATCTTTGGGGATCTCCCTCTTTTCCTGACACCACAGCTCACCCCAATCAGCATGGTTTACCAACTCTCTGTGTGACATTTCAGGGTGGCAGTAGTAGTGGACAAGCAGCTGCTGTGGGAAAGTGAGGCTGAAGAAGTCTCCTGCCAGTCCAATAGCACCTGCCTAAAACTCCTACCGTTATGTTTGCCTTTTGACTACTTCTGGCTTTTACTATAAAAAACTCGTGAAGAAAGAACAGTTGTAATGGATCTTCAGGACTGTATGCAACACACTGGTGGATATTGTAGTCCAGCTTTATTGGCTAGTCTTACTCATTGGGACATGATGCCATAGAAAGCAGCTGCCATTTCATCATACCACCTCATCCCTAGACACAGACATAAATATTCAGCCTTCCTTACAGAATGGTTACAAAAATGAGCACACTGGCTTTTCTCTCTGTGGTAAATATAAAGTCTTGCAGGATGTTTTCCACTATTGTCACTTCTCATACATTTGCAATCAGTTTTAAACTTTCAAGTACTAAGCAGATACTATTTTTTTTTAAAAAAATTACTGCATTCAACAGAGCACTTCAGTATGTTTTGCACCACGAAACAACATCTCCTCCATCCCTCCTACTTGGCTAGTTAATTGGAAAACTAGGTCATTTAACATGTCTTAATTCAAAAATAAATAATAACCATAGCAACAACATAACTCATCAGGACATTTAGGAGTTTGCCCATTCTCTGTGTGTTTCTTTATAAGAAATTTACTCTTAGGCCTCAGAAGCATCAGGAACAAAACTGCTTACATTTTTCTCCAGGTGGCTTTTTGTTTGTATTGCTACAACTGTATTTTAGCAACAACACACTGGGGCAATGAGCATGCTAACAGACAAACGATGAGGCTGGAGTTGACATGTCTTTGGTCTCCTTCAAGATTTTTTCTTGATTCATTTTGTGTCACTTGCTTTGATTTGCTTTCTAACAGCTTGGTGTGTAGGATGATCTCATGGAATCAATTAATCAACATGGTAGATGGGAATACAGCATTAACAGCAACACCAAAAAATAGCCATGGTCAGTGACAAGTTGCCACGGGATTATGCTTTACAAAAAATAGCTGCAAGGAACTTTCCACAAGATTAGACCTAGTAGAAGCAAGAGCAAAAAGCACTGAAAAGCTCAAAATATTCATAAATCATCCCCCCGCCCACAGATGGAAGCAGTATAACTTTCTTATACTGTAATATCGCCATTCACATGTAAAATACTTGACCATTTAAAAAAAAATACTCTCTGCTTGTGGATTATTAACATGAACATCTGTAGACATTAGTAGAAGATAAAGCATATACTATTGCTGAAAAAGTCAGCTATTTATTTCTCCCACCTGTTAAAGATTCAAGAGCAGCCCAGGCCAGTATTTTTCTGACCAATTGGTAATCCTGCTTCATGTAAATGGACATCATTGCACAAAGTCCAGGATCTGAGTTGGTAAACTCAGCTCTTGAACACACAGAGACACACACGCAGGGCCGGTTTAACCTGTCTGCCAAATCAGCATTGGCAGGGGGGCCCAAGGTCAAGAGGGGCCCCCGTGTTGGCCTTCTTAATCTGACGAAGGAGACAGCCAGGAGACAGCCGGGAGGAGCCCCCTCTTATCCTCCTCCTCCTCCAAAAACCTCCTGCTGGCTTTTTTTAAAAAACAAACAAAACAGCCTCTCCAAAACTAAAGAGAAAGAGAAAGAAACAGCAGCCCTCCATGGCAGAAGCTGGAGGGAGAGGCACGTTGGAGAGGGTGAGTGTGTGTGTGAGAGAGAGACAGGGAATTTGAGGGTTGTCTCCCTCAGAAAGGGCTCCTTTCCTTTCCTTTCCTTTCCTTTCCTTTCCTTCCTTGCACATAGATCCCCTCCAGCCCATCTTTCCAGCTGCTTTTAACATGTCTTGGTTCCTCTCCCTCCCTTTCCCCCCTTGGTCTTCTTCAGCTTCCTCCCCTTGCTGCCAACTGAGTTCAGCCTGCAAAAGAAACTTGTGCCTTCAAGATAATTTCTGACTAAGGCCAACCTACCATGGGGTTTTCTAGGGAAGGTTTGTTCAAAGGGGGTCTGCCTTTGACTTCCTTTGAGGCTGAGAGAGTGTGACTTGCCCAAGGTCAGCCAGTGGGCATTCATGGCTGAGTAAGGATTCAAACCCTGGTCTCCACAGTCATAGTGCAATGCTGAAACTTCTACAACACTCTAGCTCTTTTAACAGAAGAATATAAAGAATATAAAGAAAAATTTGAAGTAATATTACTGGGAACAATGGTTTTATTGTTGTCACTAAAACACCAGTATCCCATTAGTGTTATGTGAGAGGCATCGGCCTAGAGCAGTGGTTCTTAACCTTTTCTTTACCAGGGACCCCCTTTAAATATCTTTTGTTGCCCCAAGACTTAACTCAAGATTTAAAACCCTAATAATAATAGCTAATAATGATAGCTAACAACAACAACAATACAATTACACCATCCATTAAACTTTCCCTCAGAGACACTCTTGCTTCTTCCTGCAAGTTTGTGGCTGGAGTGGATTGAATGGCAATGTGCAGGGCAAGCCAGCCAGCCTTTGCCTTCGCTCCTGTCACATGGCTGCTCCACTACAGGGAGGAGGTGGGCCAAGCAGCCTTCAAGCCTCTATGGACCACCTGTGAGGACATTGCGGACCCCAAGTTAAGAACCACTGGGCTAGAGAATGCTGGAAAAGGAACAATGCAACCAGACCTTGAGAAGGGTGCTGGCAGGGGGATTCTGGGAGGTGTGATCCAAGAGTAAGTTTCCCAGGCTCTGAATGCAGCCTAGAATCATAGGGCTGGAAGGGACCCCAACAGCCATCCCATCCGATTGGCTTCTGCCCTGCAGGAACACACAATCCAAGCATTCCTGACAGATGGCCATCCAACGTTTGTTTTAAAAAACCCAAAGAAGGAGACTTCATCACACCAGTGTGTTCCACTTCCAAACAGCTCTTACTGTCAGGAAGTTCTTCCTAATGTTTAGGTGGATTCTCTTTTCCTGTAGTCTGAGTTGATTGCTCCATGTCCTTGTCTCTGGAGCAGCAGAAAACAAGCTTGCTCCATCCTCAGTATGACATCCCTTCAAATACCTAAAAATGGTTATCATGTCCTCTCTCAACCATCTCTTCTCCAGGCTAAGCATACCCAGCTCCCTAAGCCATTCCTCATAGGGCGTAATGGCTTCCAGACCTCACACCATCCTTCTCAGTATCTTTCTTGTGCCCAGAATTGGAAACGGTATTCCATGTGAGGTTTGACCAAAGCAGAATGGAGTGATACTATTACTTCCCTTGATCTAGACACTACTCCTATTAATGCAGCCTCGAATCGCATTGGCATTTTTTGCTGCTGCATCACACTGCTAACTCATGTTTAGCTTGTAGTCTACTCTTTATTTTCTTTGAGGAAATCTACACCATTACATTAATTGCTAATAAACAAAAAATATTATGTTAGTGCCTATAATATAGTTTTTAAAGTAAATTATTGGTGGCAAATTATGTAATATAGTAGCCCCCTCTTATCCACTGGGGATTGGTTGGGGGGGGTGGATTCTGAAAACCATGAATAATAGTGAATGCCATTGAAAATAATGGGACTTCTGGTTTAAAATACCATAGAGTTGCCTTGGAGGGCCTAGAAAACCGCTAGGGAAGACACATTTTCTAGGAAGACTCTATGGTAGGTGTGCTGTTTGTGTCCCATGGATAATGAATCCATGGATACAGGGGTCCTACTATAATCTGAACATCCTGTATGGTGAATAGGTTAGGTTACATTGATCTGAGATAAACATATGGGGGCCCCAAAATAAAGCATTGCAGGGGCCCCCAAAATTCCTTAAACCGTCCCTGCGCACACACACACGAGATCAGAAATTGGTTTAGACTTCTAAGGAGATTTTCAGACAGGGGAAATAACCCCCGCAGAAGTCGGAAGAGAAATTGGGCTGTTCCTCTTCCAGCACTCGGTTTCACACACACCCGTCCTTCTCCCGATCTCCATTTGTTCTCCCTCCATCCTGCTTTCATTTTCCTTTGGCTATTTTCTGCTATTTTTTACTAACGGAAACTTCCGTTAGTAAAAAATAGTGGAAGGAAAATGAAAGCAGGATGGAGGGAGAACAAATGGAGATTGGGAGAAGGATGGGGGTATGTGAAACGGAGCGCTGGAAGCAGAACAGCCCTGTTTCTCTCCCAACCTCCGCAGGGATTATTTCCCCCATCTGAAAATCTCCTAAGTTACCCAAGACTGAATTCTCAGGCTCTAACTTTTCTCCAAAGGGAAAGGTATAGAGCTTTGACACACAATATGTAGATTCCAGATTGCTCGTCCAGGTATAAATGTAGGAACTGGACCATCTTCCATTCCTCGAGCAACAACAGAGAACTTCCTGTTCATTATACACTAGGCTCCAGCCCTCCCCATGTTTTGGGTTCAGCTCTACCTAGTCATGCTAGATGTATTTCCAGTTATAGACTGACCAGACCTTGGCAATTCAGATGCTACCCAAACTGTGTGTACTCATGTGTAATAGTTTGTCATAATCTGTTAAACCAATCCAAGGCATGCAGATGACACTTTAAAAGTAAGAATATATTTCATTTGCCGTAAGAAACAGTCATAGCTTGTAGCATACTGACAAAAGGCTGTGACATGGTATGGTCCCTTCTTTTAAGGCTGTTCAGACTGTATCTGGATTAAGGCAGATTGAGTGTGAAGTAATTTGAGGTCCCAGCCTTCCAAATTTTGAGGCAAACCTGGAGGTCTGGGACCTCAGACTATTTCAAGGCTTTCAGGTGGTAGTTTCTTTGGCCCTGAAGTGGCTTTTCCAGATTATAGTGGTCTGGGGAGGGGTGTTAAAGAAACATATTTTCCCTCCAGTGAATTCTCTACTCTTTGCACATAATATGTTTCTATTATATATCAGGAGCAGTGAGATAGCATATGTAGAGTTTGTTGAATAGGAGTTGTGTTTTCCTTCTGTTATCATTTCTTACTCTAGGCCAGACCAATCTAATCCATTGCTAAAATCTTATCCTGTTTTCCTTTAATGTTGTTGTTTGCTTCTTTCTTAAGTCTTATATGTATTATAAATTATTACATTATTAGGAAAGTCACCTCCCTCTGTAATCTACTACCATCCTCTACCAACCCTTCTTTAGCATTTGATTTAATTTCAAAAGGTCCAGGTGTGTCTGTAGATATACTGTCTGATTTCAAATCTCTGTTCTCCACAGGGTTAAATGACCATTATTCATGTATACACAGTGTCCTGGTACACCTCAGTTAACAAAGTCTCTAACAAAGAAACTCCTTTTTACAAAGTATTTTTATGCACCCCAGTCTCCTTTTCCTCCTCATCCTTTGTCTAGCTTGAAGCTTTTAGCAGCATTGGCACTTAGAGGATAGTGAAGAAAGGGTGGAGAAACATATATTTTCACTGTTGGGTTGGAGCAGTTTGTCTCCAGTAAACAATGAAATGAAAGTGTGAGTTGGGAAAGAATGGAATTCTGCTCTAGCTGATGCTACTCTGGCCATGTGTGCTTGCTTACAACAGGTAAAGAAAGAGCAGCTTCATCCAGAATCCCTTCCTCCACTGCCATTGCTACTGTAATGCTATGTATGAACAACAGAACAGAGAGAAAAGGGGACAGTAGATAAGCCTGCCTCAGGAGCTGTCCCCCAGCAAGAAGTGTACATATAGAAGTTTGGCCATCAAAATGGAAACCATAACAAAATTGGAGGCTGGTGAAAGAAACAAAAAATCCTTGGTCACATTGTGGAAGGAACCTTCACAAGGTTTCTAGAAATTAACATTTGTAAACCACTTATGTAAAGTGCCATGTTCACTGATGGATATAACACACACACACACACACACACACACACACACAGTTTACCTGACCTGGTTGTTTAATTTCACATGTGCATATTGTTAATTTTAGATAGAAGGTTTATTCATCTCCCTCCCCCCCACCGCATCAGTGCAGCTGTGCAGATAGGGAGACACACTTTGCTGGCTGTGGCAGGAGAAACAGGCCAGGGCTGATGATGTCGTGGCACCTGCATTATATATGGGAGAGAGAGGGCCAGAGGCTATTTAGGGCCCTCCCTCCCTCCTCCTCCTTTTTTGTCATAGTGTAATTGTGGTTGCTTTGGGGCTGGGTGGGAATTTTTTTGCCCCTTTAAAGGGTTTTTTTTGCCCCACCTACCCCTACTATGGCAAGCAGCAATGGATGATTGGCCTGGGTGGTTTCTAAATCAATAGGTTAATTCAAAAGGATAAAAAGGATTGAGTGACGGAAATCTGTTGCCTACCATAGGTATGTCAGATCACTACAGCACTAACCATTCCCGCCTTCCCTTTTGTTTTACAGATTCTAGGGCATTGCCAGTGAGGTATTGGGTGCGGATCTGTGGCCACAGTATGGACTACTGGGCAATGTGACAGGCCCTCTTGACTCACTTTGGACCTCACCTGGGGCTGAGAGATACGATCTTTGTGGAATGGTTTGGGAGGAGGGGCCTTTGCTGGCATGTTCTTATGACTTTGCTCTTTGGGGAGTGCCATGGGCCTTCCCCACACATTCTTCTTTTCCACCTGGGTGGGAACAACCTGGGTCTGTTAAAGGGGAAAGCCCTCATCCTACAGGCCATCCATGCCATGAAGGTAATCAGACCATACTGCCTCAGCAGATGCTTGCCCCATATCTGTGGTTGGAGGAAGGGGGGTATTGTTTGGTGAGCACCTATGGCACCAATTTTCAATGAAGGGAGGTCACTGTAACTGCCTCTTTAGGTCATGTGACTAGGGGTTGGTGAAAGAGATTTACTTTCGGGCTGGCCTGAAGGATAAACCCTTACCTTAAATCCTGTGGCTTGGGGGATGGACTTTTGGGTTGGCCTTCCTGATGTGGGCCAGCTGTTGAGCAACCCAGATTTTGGGGTTCCTCGCTGGGGGTCAGGTGTGTTGCTCTGGGGAAGCTGGGGAGGAGGTCTGGATAGACCTACTGCCTAAGCTGCTCCCACACTAGATTGTCTTTCTGTGCTGAAGTTCTTTAAGAGGGTTATAAATAGGTTAGAGTTAAATAAAGTTCCATTTATTGCATCCCATTTCTTGTGCCTTGTCTCTTTATTTTCCTGGGTTGGTCAGCAACTGAAGCATGTTCAACTGCTCTTCTTTTATATGGGATAGGAGTGTTTTCCTTGTGCTTTTTCTATTTTTTCCATGTTATTCCTGTTTCTTGTACCAAATTTTCTGTTAAAGAAATCATGCCCCAGGAGCACATCTACTTAGTTAACTAAGGTATACTTGTACAGCTGTCCCTCTGTATCCATGGATTTAGTATCCATGGATTTACTTATTCACAGCTTTAAAATATTCTTAAAAAAATTATAATCCAAAAAGCAAACCTTGATTTTGCCATCTTATATAAGGGACACCATTTTGCTACACAATTGCATGTAATGGGACTTGAGTATTCATGGATTTTGGTATCCACAGCGGGTCCAGGAACCAAACCCCAGTGAATATGAAGGGACAACTATATAATGTGCAACAAGTAGAATATTTCAATGACATATCATGTCTCATCCCTCACTTTATGTTAGGGAGCTTAGCATAGCATCTCCACAGCTTTATATCTGAAACCTAACAGAGTTTTTGTTTTGCTTTTGTTTTTTATTCTGAAAAAGGGTCTACTATGCTGTCAAAGATCATGGTTGCAGAAAAAGAAAAGAAAAAGTTGCAGGTGATTGTTGTTTCCTCCATTTTGGCCAATGTAGGGAGCATGTGGAAGCTGAGCAAATGAAACAAAGTAACTCTTTGCATCTACAATGAACATGATGTCATTCTAAACTTTGATCTGAAGGAGCCCCTTATAATTTGTGGCCTTAGGCTGGAATCCTAACCCTACATACATGTAGTTTGTATTTCCTTCTCAATAAATATGTTTAGGACTGGGACATGGAATTGTCTCCATCATAAAACATCTAAAAATATATAGAAAGGCATTTAGCTTCAGCTGATCCAGCTGCACTTAATCTCGTTTCAAGTCTAATTATGAAATGGAGACAGTTCCATCTGCGCATGGACGTAACTTCATCTGTGAGTATCCAGCTTGTGGGGGCAATTAGCTAACACACATTGGAAACTGCTTAATGCAGTGTATATGTGTAAAGTGCTATCGCTTAACAATTTGTAAGCCAGTCTGAGAGCGATGTGAAGTTGAAGGCTTTCACAGCTGGCATCCATAGAATTTCCTTGGGGTTTTTCCGGGCTGTGAGGCCGTGTTCTGAAAGAGTTTATTGCTGATGTTTTGTGTGCATCTGTGGCTAGCATCTTCAGAGAATGGTTGGGCAGGAGTGTTTGTGGGGGTTATATACTGTGAACCCCTGTTGGGGAGGCTATGTACATTTGTGTACTTGAATGGCTAGTTTCTGGGTGGAGATATGCAAGGAGGATAAGTAGCAGAACATGTTATAAACCAACCTGGACACAAAATGTTATTTAAAAACACCAACCAGACTAACCACTATCATGTCAGAATGCACAGAGAAGCTATTGAAATCCACAGACACCTGGACAACTTCAACAGGAAAGAAGAAATCCTAAAAGTAACCAAAATCTGGCTACCAGTCCTGAAGAACACTAAAATCAGTAGTTAGCACTTGCATATGAACTCCACACAGGGACAGGGGGATTTCTAGCAGATAATGGACCATTAACCAACCATTAGACAAACAGACACTAATCCTCCTTGCATATCTCCACCCAGAAACTAGCCATTCAAATACACAAATTTACATATCCTCCCCAACAGGAGTTCATAGTATATAACCCCCACACCCTCCTACCCAACCATTCTCTGAAGATGCCAGCCACAGATGCAGGTGAAACATCAGAAATAAACTCTTCTGGAACACGGCCTCACAGCCCGGAAAAAGCACAAGGAAAATCACTCTGAGAGCCTTTGTGGCTGAAGAGTGGGGTATAAATACCTAAATAAATATATATATAAATCTGGGATGTGTCAGTGCCACCAGTACACAGATTATATCCATGCTGATGGATTCTATTATCTAAATCTAACAAGCTCTTCACACTCTGGATGAATGGCTCTGAATGTGGACTAGAGAGCAAACAAGCTGAAGGAGAAATCAGTAAAAACAGATTTCTATTGTTCAAGAAGTGCTCTTCATCAGTAGAAATGTAGTTCAGAGAGTAGGGGTTCAACCTGTTTTGGATACAGTAACAGCTTCAATAATTAGCATTCAAGTTCAGGGATACTCTTAGGACATTATCAGATGTGGCAAAAATCACAGGATTATGACAACATGGTAGTGTGAATGGGGCCCGCTACCTCACATCGTCATCTTCTTTTTTATTTATTTAATTATTTATACCCCACTCTTCAGCCACAAGGCTATCAGAGTGGCTTACAAATTGTTTTAAGCAATAGCTATTTACACATCTACACTGCATTAAACAGTTTCCAATGTGTGTTAGCTAATTGCCCCCCACAAGCTGGGTACTCAACTTACCGACTTACGAAAGGATGGAAGGCTGAGTGAACCTTGGTGCCCACTGGAATCGAACTTGCAACGTGGTGGCTTGCAGTACTGGCATTTAACCACTGCGCCACCAGGGCTCTTCTTCATGTAGTTAGTCCATGGTCGAGCCGCAAAAAAGGCATTTCTTCTAATTGATTGGACAAGACATCAACAGATAATCAATATCACTTTTTTGCACTATTGGTAGCATGCAAAACCACATCCTATTATAATTGCAAGATAACAGTATGAAAGGGCAGTAATGTCAAAATGATGAAAATAATCCAAATGGCAGTCACATGGAAGGTGATCTGTCTAAATGGGCATTCACACCAATACGTCTCATTCAGAAGGGGGGTAGCCAAATCCACTATAAATCTTCGAAGGGAAGCCTTTGGAGACTTTCTCTGAGTTTTTAAAAAGCTCCATAGGGCAGATGAATGTCTGATCATTAAGACAATCACATTTGCATTGGTGTGACCAGGCACTATAAGCTGATTGGGTGGATGAGCATGGGAGCAGGGCTAGCAAACAGGGAAAGTGCCTGCTGCTGCCATGTTGAATTTTTGGCTAAGTGAGTGTCTGGTAAGTCGATAAAATGGTGATCTTGTACTCTCTGGGTTGTGTTTTTTTGGGGGGGTGTTTTTGTTTTGTTTTGTTTTGTTTTGCAAATATGAAATATCGCATGTGTGCACCATGGTAAACTTTTTTTTAAAAAAAATGTTGGCAGCAGATTTAAAAGTGTGAGTAAAACTGCGATTTAAAAATGGCCACCACCTTGGCTAGGGGGTATGTGAAGTTTAAGGGAGCTCTTTTGACCATTAAGATAGGTAGCAGTGCTGCGAATAGCTGCTTCTTTGGAGGAGGTCGTATTTTCCCCCCTCATGTAGATGGGACCTTAGATCAGTCAAAGCAATGTCAAAAGCCAGGCAGAGAGTAACCAAAGAGAAGAGTCCAAAAAGCAAGCCATTTTCAGGATACTAGAGAACAATGACCACCACAATGTCAAAGATAGTGGTGCTATTGTTCTGTAGCATAGACACAGTCTTGGCTCTGCTAATTTAGAACCAGCTGTAGCTCAGCACATGTAGCCTCATCATCCTTTTAAGGCAGGCCATAGCCTTGCCCATGCTTTTGTTTCTATTATCATAATCTGTGGTGCCCCAAAGGATGAGATAGCTTAGTCACCAACCTCTCACCAAGGTCAGCTTGTAATGGTCCAGTCTCTGTTTCCAGGGCAGGACTGCCAGCCTCCTCTGGTTTTGATTTAAGCCTATTGTCTGGTCTCATCTCTTCCCCATCCTCATCTGAGAAGACCTCCCCCAGGTAAGACATGACACTGTTAAGATTAGTAAGCCAATTGTATTAGCTTCTGAAGGATCAGTACTGGTTATAAACTGCTATCTTGTGAATTATGATATATGAATAGTTATCAAATATTATATTTATGCACTTAAAATTATAGTAATTCTGTTTATGCATGAAGTTACTCATGTATAGTTTACATAAGGAACAGTGAGTGGGAGCACACCCAACAACCATGTCTTGAGACAGCTCTGTGCCTGCTGGCCCTGCTACCCAATCTCTGACAATGTTCATCAGAAATTAGAATCTGTTTGTGTACAACCATAAATACCAGAAATGGGAGCCCACCATAATCCACTAAGGTATGTTAACAATTTCTCCATTTGTGGTTGTCACCTTTTTACACACCCACCACAAATTCCATATAAATATATCCCCCCACACACACAAAGTGCCAGACCTTTGCAATTGATGGTAACATTAATATGGGTTGTTCTTCCAATGTTCTAGAAAAATAAATCATACAAAGCAGTACACCAAATTTAATACACAAAACAATGAACAGAATTCCACTTCCATTACAATTTGGCAGTCTAAAAATACAACAGCTAGCATACAAACATAGAAAGCCAACAAACATTTAAAAATGTCCCTGAGATGCAGACATTTGTAATATGAAGAACGCTGTCTTTTTTAATATTCCTTTGTGACAACTGAGATGCATAAAGTGACACGAAGCCACTACTTTCACACGTGAAGTGGTTATTCTGCGCTTACTGAGATTGGAGACTTACCACATCCTGACAAAACATTCTGCACTCCAAAATACTATGGGGAAGCCATATTGTGGTGAGTTCACTCTATCAAAAATGAATATGAACATCTGGTCTGAGACAGCTGCTTTGGTGTTCTCTTCCCTCGTGGCTAACCTTGTCTGCCAGCCAAGGATACAGGGTCTTGGCTAAATCCTGTTCTAGTCAGTCAAAAGAGAACAAGAAAGATCTGTCAACATCACACAATCTATTTTCATTATAATAATAACATGGTTGCATACGTATTAGAGTAGACCCACTGAAGCAATGGGTTTAATGACTCTACTGTAGTTCGGACTAGCAATTAGATTTAGACCTATTGTGATAGTTACTTTAATGATGCTGTATTTTGACATAATTTTCAAAGTTTAGGAAGTCAGACCCCATCCTATAATTTAAAATGGAATGGAAAGTTATAATTATTCCACAAAGGAAATTATCCATTGTTAAGTTATACTTGTAATGTTACTTGGCTATACTCTCTTATTATAAAAAAAGACATGAATTACAAACACTGAATTATTTGTGACTAAACAAATTATTGTGACTCTCTCAAATTATTTATAATGAAAGTATCCTGAAATGTTGATTCTTCTAGTACAGTTCTTAACCTTTTCTTTACCAGGCCCCCCACTTTTACATATCTTTTGTTGCAATTACACCATCCACTAAACCTTCCTTCAGAGGCACTGGAGGAGGGGGAACACTTTTTTCCTACTTCTTCCTGCAAGTTTGTGACTGGAGTGGATTGAACGGGCAATTGGCAGGCCAAGCTAGCCTTTGCCTTGGTTTCAGTGGTGTGGCTGCTCCACTGCAGGGAAGAGTTGGGACAAGCAGCCTTTAAACCTTTATGGACCCCCTGTGAGTACATTGTGGACCCCTGGGGGTCCGCAGACCACAGGTTAAGAACCACTGCTCTAGTAACTCTAGGAACAAGAGTAAATTTTCTGACTGGTTTCTATTTGTGGATCTGAAATGTACAAAGAACCATCCAACACCAAATAGTAGTTGCAGTGTATGAAGATAAACTTCAATGGTCATCAAGGATAGCTCCAAACTTGTGTCTTTCATTTGTATTTTGGACCGCATTTATAATTCCCTTTGTACTAATGACCATTGCCAGTTTCTCCTTGTATACCTGTAATCATCAATCATCCTCAACTCACCAATAAGCACTTCCAATCTGTTCAATTCTGTTAGTTCCTAATGATCAACAGGGTTTGTTTATAATGATCAGATTAGCTGTTCTTTAATCATTGTCTATTGTTTCAACATGTGAGAGGATTTCACAGCTCATTGACTGTGCTGACTCGCAATCGACATGGAGGAAACAATGTTGCATCTCATCAAATGTAATCAGCTACTAATTGAAAGGAAATGAAATTTTACAATTATGTGGCACCTCTCAACCACACAGGATCACATAGCCTCGCAAGAACTGCATGCCAGAAACACTTGACGGTCTCCCAAGTGCTGTCACCTTGAGGTGGAATTGATGAGTTAATTTATACCAGCACATGCTGCTCAAAGTACAGGAAAGTTGAGGGACGTAAAGAATGTTACACACACACACACACACACACACACAAATGACAAGGACTTCAAATAGAGCAGCAGCAGCAGCAGCAACCACCACAACAATGGGCTTGACCTTTGTTTCAATCACAGTAGCCAGGAAAGCACACTCTGTTCCTTCAAAAAACAATCTATTTTGGGATGCTGTTTTTCCATTAGAGCAAATCAATTTCGCCTCCCAAAATTATCCTGCTTCCTTTGCAAAGGTTTCTGTTAAATATTCTGCAACAATGTTTACCATTACACTGCAAATCTGAAACCAAGTAAGTTTTGGTTTAAATATTTGCTATATCATGGTTGATATTTGACATTATTTAATACAATATTTGTATGTATTGGCAAGCATTTGATGAAAGTATTTGATGTTGCTCTTGAGGTTATTATTATCACTAACTTTATTTATGCCCTACGTTTCTCCAAAAATTGGACATTTACCAATAGCTGATACTCAGTGGCCTGTCACTCTAGTTCGAAGCCTACTTACCTTCATAGAATACTTTCTACATGATGGATTCCATAGCAATGTGGGGGAGATTTGTGGAGGCAATGCTAGTATTTGCCATCACCCATTGTGAAGTCCCCTATGAGTGTGCATTCCAAAAACATATGTCATCTAACACTATTTGATAGATACCAAGAAATGGTAATTAGTAGTTAATTAGTAGTGAAAATTCTTTTTTTTTTTTTTGAAGCCTGACAAACTATCAAAAGGTGTCAATTGAAAAGTCTAAAGCATCTGAATTCAGATTTTCAGGACAGAATATCACATTCAAAATCTGAATGACATAAATGAAAAAAGTTGCCAAATCGCGAACATTTGTGAAAATTTATGTCAGCATCTTATTTGCATAAAATGTTCAAGAATCAATTTGCATAGATTCAAATGTACATCTCTTTCTCTGGGTGTGTTGTTTTTAGACATGCAGTAAAGATTTGCATGAAATCTGCAATAAAGGTGCATGAATGCCCACAGTTATTAAGATTTGACGTGCAACTGTTTCAAGGTGTGATAAAAATGTAACAACTACAGAAAAGAGTGGCAGGGCTTCATTCCTCTCTCTTGAAAGGTTTGAAAGCAACACTGAGTAACCACATGGGAAACATGGCTCATTTATGGAAAATGTTGCCTTGGAATGTGGTGGATTCTGCTTCTCTGGAGTTTTTTTTAGCAGTGCTTTGATTGTATGCATGGCAGGGGGTTGGAATGAATGGCCATTATGATCTCTTCTAACTCCAGGATTCTAATATTCAATTATGTTTCATAGTAGCATTACTGCTACTACTACTACTACTATTTCTATCCTGCCTTTTCCCCAGATCAGGAGTCAAAGCGGCTTAAAACAATTAAAAATACATCCTTAAAAATCCATAAAATACAAAAGGTTTTTAAAAATTAAACAATCAAACATTATAACCAAATTAAAACATACATCATTAAAAACTCTCTCTCTCTCATAAACACAAACACACACGCTAATTAGCAATATCCAGCACATGGTGTAAGATGGGCCTTATGTCTCTCTCTGGCTTTTCTTCGCAAACAAAGATTCAGGAAGGACTCATCCCACGGTTTCTGCAAGCGCGCTGATGACTAAAAAGGCCAATCTGAGATAAACAAGTCTGGTTGCAGGAAGCACAGCAGAAGGTCTCCTTGGGTGATGTTTCCAGGTTGTGATTCTTTCTGCATTGTTGTTTCTCTTCAAGACTTGTTCGGCGTGAGTTCTCAAATAAGGCTGCAGCATTGTGGATAGTGTGTCTCCATGCCTCCCGATGTGAGGCCAGGGTGGACCATTGTTGGTGACCAATTTGGATGAGCCTGAGATATTGTTTCAGGGAGTCCTTGTATTCCTTTTTTAGAACACACCTCTTACGCTGACCCATGGCGAGTTCACTGTAGAGTACTATTTTTGGGAGGCGATGGTCCTCCATCCTAGAAACGTGCCCTGCCCAGCGCAGCTGTGTTCTCAATATCATGGGCTCAATGCTGGTGATTCCTGCTTGCTCAAGGACAGCAACATTCGTCACATAGTCAGTCCAGTGTATATTTAGGATTGTGCGTATACTGCGCTGATGAAAGTGTTCGAGGAGCCATAGGTGGTGGCGATAGGTGACCCATGTTTCAGACGGGCCTTATATAGTCACTCATCAAATGCCTGTGGTAATAGGAAATTTTTTACTTATGTGAGAAAAATAAGTAGGGAGGGTGCCAATCTAACTTCTCTGAGTAGGGAGTTCCAGAGCCTGTGAGCAGCCACTGAGAAGGCCTCTTCCATGTTCCCACCAGATGCAGATCTCAAATGGGCTGATTTGTAAGGGAGATTCAGTCCTTCAAATAACTAGGAACTGAGCTGTGTAGGGCTTTAAAGGTCATAGTCAGCACTTTGAATTGTGTCTGGAAATGGACTGGCAGCCAGTGGAGCTGTTGTGTGGGAGTTGTATGATTTCTGTAACCAGTCTCAGTTAGCAACCTGACTGCGGCACTTTGGACTAGTCAAAGTTTCTGAACACTCTTCAAAGGCAGCCCCATGTAGAGTGCACTACAAGAAGCCAACTGGTATGTAACTAAGGTGTATGTCACAATGGCCAGATCTGACAACTCGAGGAATGGGTGTAGCTGGTGCACAAGCTTTAACTGTGCAAATGTACTCCTAGGTACCACTGAAAGCTGGGCTTCTAGGCTCAGAGTTGAATCTATGAGCACACCTAAACTGCAAACCTGTGTCTTCAGGGGGAATGTAACCCCATTCAGCACAGGTTGAATCTCTATTCCCTGATTTGCCTTTCAACTGACCAGGAGCACATCTGTCTTGTATGGACTAAGTTGCAATTTGTTTACCCTCATCCAATCCATTACTCATGACAGGCACCAGTTTAGGACCAAAACATCTTCCTTGGCTTGTGGTAGAAAGGAATAATAAAGTTCGGTGTCATCCACATACTGATGGCATTGAACTTCCAAATTCTGGACAACCTCTTCCAGCAGTTTTATGAATTCGTTAAAAATCATGGGAGACATAACCAAAACTTGAGGGCCCCCACTGTCCTGTTCTCAACTCCAAACAAGATTCAAGATTCCTAAGTCAGAAGCTATGGAAGCAAGAGGTATCCAGTGTCAAAACAATCCAGGGTCTAGAAAGCTATAAATCAGAGACAAGGTTCCAAGGAGTTGCAGTAGCTGAGTCATGACACAATCCAAGGGTCCTAAATCTGTTAAACACACTTGTACAAGGCAAGTTGTTGAGGGGAAGACTGAAGTTGTACTGAGCAAGGTGGCTGCACAATGTAACCTCCTTATATAGGCAGGACGTTCAGCCAACATCCTGATCCCAGGCAGTATTGAGGGAGAGCATTTTACAGCTGTGCTCCTCCTGATGCCTCAGCTGCAGCCTTTCACTCCATTTGTGAGTGATGGCCTGAGCCAGTTGCCTAAGCCTCTGCCTTTCCTTGGGAGTGGGGATGGGGCTCATCTTCCAGCTCTTCTTCCAGCTCCTCTTCCTGCTCTGAACCTGACCTGGCCAAAGGATACCTGTCCAGAAATCGGCCCACTTCGAGTGTATGTACCTGAAACTGAAGACCAGGGAGAGTCTAGGAATTCTGTTAGTATACTATCCACCCCATTGTCTAACAGACTCCCTAACCAAGCTGACACAACTGGTCTTGGAGTTGCTGTTGGAGTCTCCCAGACTGTTAGTTCTGGATGATTTCAACATCTCACTTGACACCAGTTTGTCAAATTTATCAGGTGCAGCTCGGGAGTTCATGGAGTCCATGACAAACATGGGCCTATCCCAATTGGTCAACGGGCCCACTCATTGTGCGGGTCATACCCTTGATGCAGTCTTTAGTATGGAACAGGAATATTCATGGGTGGAGATGATTAAAACCACCGCATTGTCATGGAGGGATCATTTCCTGACCAAGACTGAACTCAGAGCCACTATCCATCCCATTGGGGGTGGAGGACCTATTACAATGGTCTGCCCTCGAAGGCTAATGGAACCAATTGGATTCCAGAAAGCCTTAGAGGGTTAATTGGTTGGTAACGCCGGTGATTCTGTCGAAGTCTTGGTCAATACTTGGAACACCAATCTTACCAAGGCTATTGACATGATTGCTCCCAAGCATTCTCTCCAACCCGCTTCTAATCACCATCCATGGTTACTGAAGAACTTAGGAAGTTGAAGTGGGTTGGACAACGACTAGAGTGTGTTGGGCAAAAACTCAGCTCTTGTCTGACAAGACTCGTCATGGGAAATTTCTTCGTTCCTGTAGAGAGGCAATACGTGCAGCAAGGAAATCTTTCTCTTCTGCACGTATTGCATCTGCAGAGTCTCACCCAGCAGAGCTGTTAGGGTGGTGAGGGAACTGACACAGGTTCCACCAGGGCAAACTCATTACTAAACCTAACAACGGCCTGCTGTGACTCATTAAACAACTTCTTTGCAGATAAAATCTCTTAGATAAGAGCTGATTTGGATGCCGAGGTAGCAGATTTGATTGATGAGGTGTCCAGTAACTCCATTGATGAGGTTATACTGGATCAATTTCAATCTGTAAGTACTGATGATGTGGACAAGCTCCTTGGTAGAGTGAGGAAGACTTCCTGCCCTCTTGACCCTTGCCCTTCATGGCTGGCCATCCAGGGGAGTGATGCCTTGAGGATGTTCCTTAGGGACATCATCAATGCATCCCTTAGGGAAGGTCATGTTCTATCTTGCTTGAAAGAAGTGGTAGTTAGGCTGCTCCTAAAAAGACCTTCCCTTGACCCTCTGGATATGAAGAACTATAGGCCAGTCTCCTTACTACCTTTTTTGAGCAAGGTGATTGAGAGGGCGGTTGCTCTCCAACTCCAAGCTGTCTTGGAAGAAACCGATTATCTAGATCCATTTCAAACTGGATTTAGGACAGGCTTTGGAGTTGAGACTGCCATGGTTGCCTTGATTGATGACCTTCGCCTGAGCATCAGCGGGGATAGTGTGACCCTGTTGGTGCTATTGGATCTCCCAGTGGCTTTTGACACAATAGATCATGACATCCTCTTGGATCACCTGAGAAGGGTAGGAATGGGAGGCACTGCACTGCAGTGGTTCCATTCCTTCCTCTTGGGCAGATTCCAGAGAGTGATGCTTGGGGACAGTTGCTTTGCAAGGAAAGAACTTAATTATGTTCGCAGTCTGGGGGTGCTTCTGGACCCATCACTCCAGATGACAAATTAGGTAAATGTGATGGTCAGGAGTGCCTGTTATCAGCTTTGGCTGATACGCCAGCTGTGCCCTTTCCTGGAAGTTGGGGATCTTGAGACTGTGGTACATGCTCTGGTAATCTCCCATTTTGATTTCTGTAATTCACTCTACGTGGGGCTACCCTCATGCTTGGTCCAGAAACTTCAACTAGTACAGAATATGGCAGCCTGACTGGTCTTTGGTACATCCAGAAGAGACCATATAACACCGATCTTAAGATCACTCCACTGGCTGTCCATTACTTTCTGGGCCCAGTACAAGGTGTTGGCTATCACCTTTAAAGCCCTAAATGGCATGGGTCCATCCTATCTTCAGGACCACCTCCTTCCATATAATCCTCCGCGTACACTCAGGTCCTCTGGAGGAATTTATTACAACCTTCAAAAACTAGGCTTTCTTCAACCTCCTGGAGGGCCTTTTCGGCTATTGCTCCCAGATTATGGAACGACCTGCTGGATGAGATCTGTCATATCACCACCCTAAATAGCTTTTTAAAAGCTCTTAAGATGGATCCCTTCTGGCAGGCCTTTCCTGAATAGATACCCGGCCATCAAAAAAGAAAAAGCTAGCTCGTCCCAACCTCGCTACGGCCACTGTCCATTATTTATTTATTTATTTATTTTAAGTATGTTTTAATTCGTGAATTATTTAATTGTATTTTAAGGGGAGTGGGACTGAGGGTTTTGGATGTATATTTTAATTGTTGTAAGCCACCCCAATTGCATTATTATTATTATTATTATTATTATTATTATTATTGGAGGACTTGACTGGCTATCAGGCAACTGCTACAGTTCCTTGAAAGGAAGGCCTGGTTCATCCTCATCAAAAGACAAACCCTCAAGGGTGGCATGACACCCACAGGCCAACAGATGAACAGGATCTCCCTAAGTACCACCTTCTGGGTTCAACCCTCCATGAAAGAATAAAGCCACTGTACAAGAATCCAGCAAGGCGAGTTAGGAGAATACCCATGGTTGATGGTATTGAAAGTCACTGAAAAGTCCAGCAGAACCATCAGGGATATATGCCAGCTGTCTAGCCCCCAGAGTAGGTCATCCACCAAGGCGGCCAAAGCCATCTTGTCCCATAACATGTCTGAAATCTAGATTTAAATTGATCTAGATAATCTGTTTCATCCAAAACCACCCTTAGAGCGTGGTAGCAATGGTACCAAGTGATTGCAGGGTTGTGTGTTTGATTTCTGTAACACTCATGCATTTGTTATTAACTCTTTCCCTACTTTGTTATATTTATTTATGCACTCTTCCCACACTCCCACACTAACCTATTGTGTTAATGTTAGAAAGATGGGGACAGAGACTAGTGTTTTCTTTCTTGTGTTCCTCACCCTATAGAATTTCCTCTCAAGTGAAGTTAGTGGTAGCCCAAGATATTTTGCTGCATGAGACCCAGGACAAAATGGCACCCCATTCCTATTCCATGTATGGAAACTGACTGGGCTGGTAACAAAAAATTAGTGATAGCAACTTCCACTGTTCGAGCAGCAGCTAGTTTAATGGTCAGTGTCCAGGCCATGTGGCATACAGAGCTCTGTGCTCCAAGAGCTGTGAGGTGCTCAGGAGAAACAGTGGTGCTGGTGTCCTGAGGCATCTGTCAGCCAAGGTGATAGCCTTACTTGCCTAATGGTTGAGCCAGCTCTGGAAGCAACCAACATAAGAATGTACTTGCCTTTCAGCAAAGTGATTTTTAATTTTTATCATAAACTCAGTTTCACAGTTTGCCTGCTGTTATTGACTAGAATTATGTACCACTGTTATTTCGTGGTAGCAGTAGTACTGATGATGATTGATGATTATTAGACCTTTTAAGGTTTTCAGCTCAAATGGACTTGCATGCCAATTCTTTCTTCTTATGTTTTCTTTCTTAAACTGAATCCCTTTCCCTCTCCCTTCTACATCCTCCCTTGTACTAATGCTATTCTTGGCTGCATCAAAGGGAGTATAGCATTTAGATTGAGGGAAGTAATAGTGCCACTCTATTTTGTTTTGGTCAGACGTCACCTGGAATACTGTGTCCACTTCTGGGAACCACAATTCAAGAAGGATATTTGTAGGAGGTAATGAGTCTAAAAATAAAATTATATTTAAAAAATTCCAGGATCTAGTCCTATTAAAAAGCAACAAGAATTATCTTCTTTCAAAAAGAGTTAAAAATCATTTACTTTTAAATTCATGCAGAGTGCAATTTAGGAATGCAGATTAAGCTCAGTTAACATAAAAAAGGTGTGTTCAGAGGTCTGAGATCACCCAGTTAAATTAGACTCATCACCAAAACAAAGGAGTCAGTTTAAAATGCAAATCAAAAGTTTACTGAAGGTATATCAATCTCAATCTACATACTAAAACAAACTTTAAAAAGAGGTCCCTAACTAACTAATAGTATTTAGGGTAGAAAAACTCACCCAGCCTACAGCGGTAAGAGTCTGCATGGTGAACATCATGGCATGGTTGCAGGAAAGATGGCTAAACAAAGATAATATGGCTTAAGATGGCTACAGCCTCATGGAGACTCTAACTTAAAAGAGAGCTTACAGAGAGCAATACAATTTAAATTAGGTCATGTGTGGAATGACCCAGCACTCCAGTTGGCTGGAAGTGCCCAGTGAAATAAGAGAAAGGGAACTTGAGAGAACAAAAGCATGCAGGGAAAAACCCTAGACTTATCTTAGGATGTGAATGAGATACACAAGATTGCTTTTACATTACAATGATTATTTCCCCACATACTACATTCCCCTTCTCAATCACAGGGTACGCCATGAACAATCTTCATTTCTTCTCGTAGTCTAAGGAAACTGTCCTTAGAAAGAGGCTTAGTTAAAATATCAGCTATCATTTCTTCTGAGCTGCAATACTCCAGTTGAACAAGTTGACTCTGGCACATTTCTCTCACCTTGTGGAAAGCAATGTCTATGTTCTTCTTCAGAGACTTATAACTCTGAGAAATTTTGATACAGCTTTGATTGTCTTGCATCAAAATGGTTGTCTTGGGTTCCTCTATCCCAAGATCCAGAAGCAAATTCTGCAGCCATTTGATTTCATCACAAGCTGTTTTCACTGAGACACACTCAGCACCTGTGGAACTATCCGCCACTGTACTCTGCTTCTGACTTGTCCAACTTACTGCTCCACCACCATAAAAGATGATGTTTCCACTGGTTGATTTTCTCTCCATCAAATCACTGCCCCAATCGGCATCTGCATAGGCAATCAGTTGTGGCTTGTCACATGCTGGCAGCATCAGTTTGAAGTCAGTGGTCGATTTTAAATATCTTGAAATTCTTTTCACTGCATTAAAATCCCGAAGAGTAGGAGAATTAACCATTCTACATAAGATGCCAACAGCATTTGCAATATCAGGTCTAGTGAAATTTGCTATGTACAGAAGTTTTCCAACTGCAGTTCTGTACTTTTCACTGTCTCTCAAAGGTTCAGATGCCTCGTTGCTCTTTAAGAAACCTACTTTCATTGGAGTTTGAGCATCCTTCGCTTCTTTTAAGCCAAGACAGTCCAGAAGATCTATAATATTTTACTTTTGATTAAGAAAGAAGCTTCCATCACAGTCTCTTTCAATTTGTACTCCAAGATAGTGTGAGATATCTCCCAAACTTTTAATATCTATTTCTTTCTAGAGATTCAGGAGTATCTCTTGACTATATGCTTTGTCTTGACTTCACAGAATCAAATCATCAACATAACTTGCAATGTAAGTCCATCTATTGTTTCTGAATCTTTTGTAAACACATTTGTCAACAGTGCCTGGAGGAAATCCTTCTTTGATAAGGAGCTGATTTAACTTTTCGTGCCATTTCTTGGCTGCTTGCTTTAATCCATACAAGCTTTTCTCAAGTTTACATACTAGATGCTCCTTTCCAGGTACTACAAATACCGAAGGCTGTTCCATGTACAGTTCTCCATAAAGAAATGCTGTTTTCACATCTAGATGTTGTACATGCATTCTCTTGGAAGCTGCAACAGCCAATAAGGTTCTAATAGTTGTGTGTGTGAGACTACTGGGGAGAATGTTTTGTGAAAATCTTCTCCAAATTGCTGATTGTAACCTTTAGCTACAAGTCTGGCTTTATATCTTTCAATCTCCCCGTTTGCATTTTGCTTTGTTGTAAAGACCCATCTGCAGCCAATTTCCTTCTTGCCTTTTGACAATTCTGTCAAAGTCCAAGTTTTATTTTTATATAAGGATTCCATTCCTCCATTGCTGCTTTCACCCATTTCTCAGAATCAGACTTTGGCAGTCCTTTGATCTTCTGCCAGTCAGAGGGTTCCAGAAGGCTTTCCCCTGTGTCTAGATAGGAGAATCTCAAAGGAGGCACTCCCCTGTTACCCCTCGCGGATTGTCTCTCCTGGAGTTGAGTTTCTGGCTCTGCCTGTGGCGCACCATCCGGTCCTCCATCCTCTGGTAAGTCGTGGGCTAAGGGAGCCCCTTCTGGATGCGAAGCACTTGCAGGAGGGTGAAAGAGATGCACAAGCTGCGGCTGCCGCTGATAATCAGGGTCAGGGTCTTCTTCCACTGCAAACACATCTGAATAGAAATCTTTGTTTGGATTATAATTAAATTGAAGTCTTTCATCAACATAAACAGCACATATTATTCTCATTGTGTGTCGATTAGGGTTTAGGATTTTGTAAGCACCTTATCATAGCCAATAAAAATTCCCTCTTCACTTCTACAGTCCAGTTTGTCTCTTTTCTCTTTGGGAATGTATGTATAAGCTTTTGATCCAAAAACCCTGAGATGGTTCAGTCTGGGTTTCACACCATGCCATAGTTCAAATGGAGTAACATCTCTGGATCTGGTTGGAAGTCTATTGTATAAGTATGTGGCTGTGAGAATTGCCTCAGACCAATAAGCTTTAGACATGTTCGCCTGTAAAAGCATTGCAACTGCCATTTCCTTTAAGGTTCGGTTCATTCTCTCTGATAAACCATTTTGTTGAGGACTATAAATCCTAGTACTCTGGTTTCTGATGCCATGTTCCTTTAAGAACTCATCAAATTGAGTATTGACAAATTCAGACCCATTATCCGTCCTCAAATTTTGAATTTTATAATTGAATTTATTAGTGACATAATTAAAGTACTCTTTGAACTTTTCAAAAGCTTGACTTTTCTCCCTTAGGAGGTAGCAATGGGTGTGTTAGCTGAAATCATTTGTGAGGGTCATGAAATAGAGGTTTCCACCAACTGATTTCTGTCTAAATGGCCCACATAGATCAGCCTGTATCAACTCAAGAGGTTTAGTAAATTGTCTTTCTGTGAGAGGCTTGTGTGAAGGTGCAGTAGCTTTAACTTTAATGCATTCTATACACCTTTCATTCACACAAAAGTTCTTGAAATGAAAGTCTTTTGCTAGCTCTTGATTAGCCAATTTCTTTATGCATTCAACATTTCTATGAGCAAACCTTCTATGTCATAAATTTATGCAGTCTTTGTGTTTACACTGAGTGGCAACATTGGCATTTGAATCACTGATCTCCATGTGATAAAGGCCATCATCCTTTAGAGTGCCTTTAAAAATCAAATGTTTGCCATGAAGACCATAACATGCATTCTTTTTGAAAACTACTCTGTTGCCTCTAGATGTGCTCATTTTAACTGAGTAGAGGGAGCTCTTGAGCTCGGGGGCATAAACAGCATCCATAATTTTCAATATTTCTGTCCTAGCTCCCAATCTCATAGGAAGATACAAAGTCCCAATTCCTTGCACTGTAACAGAATCTCCATTGGCAAGAAACACAGGGAATTTTACTTCATTAAAATCTTGGAAATATTCCCTTTTATTGACAAATGTGTTGCTAGCTCCGCTGTCTACGATGAAGGAATCTTTATATTCATTTCCAGAAGTTTGCATTATTTTTTCATAAGCCAGTCCAATGGAAATTTCTGTTTAGCATTAGCTTCTCTATCTCTATGGCCTTTTGCATTCTCTTGCCTCTGGCCAGTCATCTCTTGCTGTGAGAATGACTGTCTGGAGATTTTTGGATGGCTAAAATCAGCCTCTTGCTGTGCAAGCAGCCCCCGGAACAGTAACGAGGCTGATGAATGGCAAGAGGCTGATTTTAGCCATCCGAAAATCTCATCTGTTTCCCTTTGAAGCCTTAATTTGCACCCCATTTGGTTAGAAGAGGAGGGGAGCTTGGAGTGGGTAGCAGTCCTTTTAAAATGCTCCTTTTCTTTTCCAGCCAAATTAACTTGCTGGTTAAAGTTAGAATTTCTGGATTCAAACTTCTCATTTTTCATCAAGTTTTGCCTATGTTGAAATTCTCTTATTTGAATATAGGCTTCTGGTAGGGTTAAATCATTCTTTAATTGCAAAGTGTTTATGATGGGATTGTAAAACTTTGGTAAGCTTGCTAAGAAAATCCCAACTTGCATAGGCTTTGGAATCTCTTCTCCAGGAGATTGCAATTCTGCTAATGTAGCTCTGAAATCATTAATGTGTTCCTCTAGACATTTTGGATTTGCTAATTTCATGTTCACAAATTTCATCATCAATGCAATTTTATTTCCCATGGATGGAACATCACATAGATCTTTCAAAGTGTCCCAAGCAGCTTTTGCTGTTCTCTTATCTTTGATTCCACAAGCTAATCCTTCATTAGTTGTTAGAATTATGAATGCAAATACTTTTTGATCATCCCTATCAAAATCATTCCTCTCTCTCCCCTAATTTGGCCTCTGTTTATGTAAAACATCAATAAGTCCCATGGCCTTCAGATATGTTTCAAAAGAAAAAGACCATCTTTTATAATTCGGACCATTCAGTTACTCCATGCTTAAAAGGGGAGAGAGGCTAGCTTCAGCCATAATTGCTTTATAGCTTTATTGCCTTTGTCTTCAAGCCAAGAGAGACCAAAAAGCAGCAACTCTGAGGTGATCAGATAAAAAAAAACTTTTGCAAAAAACAAAAAATTAAATTGAGCTTTTAAGTCTTCAATCTGGGAGTCAAAACCCTTCCATGTAGGAGGTAATGAGTCTAAAAATAAAATTGTATTAAAAAATTCCAGGATCTAGTCCTATTAAAAAGCAACAAGAATTATCTTCTTTTTAAAAAAGTTAAAAATCGTTTACTTTTAAATTCATGCAGAGTGCAATTTAGGAATGCAGATTAAGCTCAATTAACATTTAAAAAGGTGTGTTCAGAGGTCTGAGATCACCCAGTTAAATTAGACTCATCACAAAAACAAAGGAGTCAGTTTAAAATGCAAATCAAAAGTTTACTGAAGGTATATCAATCTCAATCTACATAGTAAAACAAACTTTAAAAAGAGGTTCCTAACTAACTAGGAGGATTTAGGGTAGAAAGACTCACCCAGCCTATAGCGGTAAGAGTCTGCATGGTGAACATCATGGCATGGTTTCAGGAAAGATGGCTAAACAAAGATAATATGGCTTAAGATGGCTACAGCCTCATGGAAACTCTAACTTAAAAGAGAGCTTACAGAGAGCAATACAATTTAAATTAGGTCATGTGTGGAATGACCCAGCACTCCAGTTGGCTGGAAGTGCCCATTGAAATAAGAGAAAGGGAACTTGGGAGAACAGAAGCTTGCAGGAGAAAACCCTAGACTTATCTTAGGATGTGAATGAGATACACAAGATTGCTTTTACATTACAATGATTATTTCCCCACATACTACAATATTGACAAGTTGGAGCATGTCCAGAGGAGGATGACCAAAATGGTGGGGGATCTGTAAGCCATGCCCTATGAGGAGAGGCTTAGGGAGCTGGGTATGTTGAACCTGGAGAAGAGAAGGTTGAGAGGTGTCATGATAGACATGTTTAAATATTTGAAAGGATGTCATATTGAAGTGGAGCAAGCTTGTTTTCTTCTGCTCCTGAGGTGAGGACATGAGCAATGGGGTCAAACAACAGGAAAAGAGGTTCCACCTAAACATTAGGAAAAAATTCCTGAAAGTAGGAGCTGTTAGACAGTGGAATAAATTGTCTTACGCAATTTTCACACAGGGAAAGTAATCCCCAGGGAGACTGGGAGAGAAATGGGGCTGTTCTGGTTGCAGTGCTCCGTTTCACACACACCCTTCCTTCTCCCGATCTCCCATCATCCTCCCTCTGTCCTGCTTCCATTTCCCTCCCACTATGTTCCACAATTTTTTTACTAATGAAGAACTTCCGTTAGTAAAACATAGCAGGAGGGAAATGGAAGCAGCATGGAGGGAGGATGACAAGAGATCGGGAGGAGGAAGGGGGCGTGCGAAACGCAGCGCTGGAGCCGGAACAGCCCCGTTTGTCTCCCGATCTCCCCAGGGATTACTTTCCCCGTGTGAAAATCTCCTTAGAGTGTGGTGGAGTCTCCTTTTTTTTTTTTTGGAATTTCCAGGACAGAATATAACATTCAAAATCTGAATAACATAAAAGAAAAAAGTTGTCAAATCTCAAATATTTATGTCAGGATCTTATTTGTATAAAATGTACAAGAATCAATTTGCATAGATTCAAATGTACATCTCTTTCTCTGTGTACATCTCTCTCTCTTTTGTGGAGGTATTTAAACAGAGGCTGGATGGCTATCTGTTGGGAGTGCTTTGTTTATGTATTCCAGCAGAGCAGGGGTTGGACTGGATGACCCTTGTGGTCTCTTCCAACTCTGTGATTCTATACTATGGACAAACCTTGGTTAGAGTTCCTGATGGAGAATGGGATGATACACTTTAGAGGTAAACATAGCTAGCAGATAAGAGAAACTCTGATTCCACCTGGCCAAATAAACAGTAGTGACTTTAACTGATGAATTGCACTTTCTTGTTTAGGCCTCCTACATGCAATATTTCACAAGATACTTCAGCTTAGGTATTAGATAATGTATTAACCCGATTCCTCTGCTCATCATTAATTTTTGTTTACTGTGGTGCATAAGTTCCCCTAGCACTAAAATAATGGGATAGGAAGAAATTCTAGTGTGGACTCTTCTATTTGACTCTGTTATAGGGGTACAAAGTGGCATAGAAAAGGGGACTCTGCAGTTACTCCAGTGCCACTAAAATTTATTAAAAAGTTATTCAGTCTCCCCCCATGTCTGTACTTCCCCACTGTGTAACCTTGGGCATTGCTGCACATTCCCAGATAAGAGCGGAAATGGACACCTAATTGGTTGGATATGTGCTGGGGTGGGCTTGCCAGCAACAAAGTGGCCGGAAGTGCCATTTTGGAGTTTCATGGTTGTGAATGTGTACTTTCTCATGGTACTGAGGTGACCAAACAGATTTTTAAATGGAAGGTCGCACTTGCACACCTTAGATTTACAGTATATATATATATATATATATATATATATATATATATGTGTGTATACACACACACGCACTGTGCTGTGGAGGCAAATTGTTGAGAATAATAGAATCCGCTGGCCATTTATTGTATTTTATAGTATTTATTGTTTTTAAATGTGATTTTAGATCAGTTGGTTTTAATTTATAATTGTTTAATATTTTTTATGGGGGAGGGTGGGGGTGGGGGGTGTTTGGGGATTTTATCTGTATTGTATTTTAATTTTTGTAAGCCGCCCCAATTGTTTTAACAGAGGGGCGGGGTATAAATAATAATAATAATAATAATAATTAGAATTAGAATCATAGAATGTGATACCCCTTCAAATACTTAAACACGGCTATCATATCGCCTCTTAACTGTCTTTTCTCCAGGCTAAACATACCCAGCTCCCTAAGTCTCTCCTCATAAGGCATCGTTTCCAGACCTCTTCAAAAGGATATTTTGCAGCTGTCTGTGAAAATAAATGGAGGTGTGTGACTTTCAGCACTTGCATAGCAGGAGGAAAGGCTGAGTAGAAACTGACAAATTATCAAAGGTAAATAGTCCTAGGGACATTAAAAAAAAAACCTCTGGCATTGCATATTATGCTTTTCCTTAATTGACAGTGGTTTCAAGTTGAAGATTCAACAGCAGATACTCTTGAAACAATCCATTTCCTTAGAATGAAAATGAACATGGATCCTGATGCAAAGCCATTTCCTCCAACATTTCAGCCAATGCATGAGAGAAATGTGGGTCAGTTTGCTAGGCAGAAGCACTCTGTTGCCTTTGACCTTGTCTACAAAACTAAGTTTCCAGAAACCCTTTTTATTCTGAGAATGTCTCTGCAAAAATGCATTAACAATGCCTTCTGGTCTATATCATTCTGCAATGCCGCTCATCTTAAAATAGGAATGAAAACAAAATCCTTGATTCACACTGCCATGATCTTTTTGTTCCCATGGTCTTTGGTCTTGGTTAAGAGTCTTATCAAAATAATGTTGGAATGTTACCAGCTTTGCTTGAAAGGAGTAATATCATAGCCTTAAAAGAAGGCAGACACTGCTGTCTTGCTCTTCCTTTATTGTTTGAAAATTGTACTTAGGCCTAATTACCAGCCCACTGAAAATATTGCTGGCAAATGAACAAATAGATTAACAATGTTCCCAAGATGCAATCTTGGCTCATGAACACAGGCAACCATTAGGTTTTTATACAGAGCTTTGTAAAGCATCCACTCAAAGTAATATTCTTTTGACATAATGTATGCAAAATTTAAGAAAAAAGATTTTGTGTATAATGTGTTGTTTGCCTCTTCTTTTGTTTATGATTTCTGTACCACTTACAAAACACTTATAAAACTTTAATGAATGTATGTGTGTTTGTGTATTACAAACAAGGAGTGTTCCCAGTGATACCCATGCCAGAAAGATGAAAGATCAAAATAGTACAAAATAAAGCATCGGGATATCTGAAAGGAAAAGAAAATATCTGAGGATATATGCATTTATGTTATTTATGAAAAGTATTAATAAATCACTTTTCTACTGATGGGAGACTTACAGATGCACAGTTTAAAGCAATTATACAATAAGACATAACAGTAAGATCACAACGGTAAAAACACAGGCAAAGCATTATTTAAATCAAAACAACAATATTGTTGGAAAAGAATGCTTTGTTCTTTTCATTATGTACAAATAACAGGGCTTTTTCTGTAGCAGCACCCTGACTGTGGAACTCCCACCCAGTAAGTAGGGCTGGCTCCATTTATTTTCGCTTCTGTCAGGCAAGCAAGCAAAACAGTGCTGTTCCATGTGGCCCTTAATATCTGAAATTGCTCTGTTTTAACTGTTTTAAAATTGTATTTTAGTATTTGTTTTTAGATTGTTTTTTTTTAAAAAATTAAAGAGTATTTAATGTGTTTTTTAAATGTTTTTATCTTTGCACTATTTTAGTCGACCAGAATCCTGTATAGGAAGTACATAAGTAGCATAGCACTGCTCACTTTGTGGGGGGGGGCATCAGCCAGCTGCTTCCTAATTGACAGGGGAACAGATCCCTGTCAATCGCAGTGGCTGCTGCCTGGTAAGTATAGATTGGGGGACTTTCATGGTCCCTACATAGCCCCTAAACTAGGGCCACATAGGGATCATGAATACATAACAGTCACGACTGCATAACACTAGGTTTCACATTCATAACTGCCAGAGAGGATTCTATCCAACATTTTTTATTTGATTATCACCTTGGGAGCCCTTATGGGCTGGGATGCAATACAGAAATATTTTAAATAAAATAAATAAATAAAAAGTTGAAAATGACCTAAATCATACAAAATAATTTCAACAAAATCTGGATTTCATATACTCCAATATCAACTGTGAACCTAGGTCACTGCATTTTTTAAAAGTCCCTTTAATGTCCATTTTAATGTCCATTACCCCCACACACTCCTAAGGGTGAAACAAAACCCAACTCCCCATGCTACCCAAATGGCTGCTTGAAGTCTTGTGCAGTCTGTCCAGCTCTGACAGTTTTCAGCAGCACCAAATGACATGGGATTCAAAATAGAAGTGCAAGAGCTGTGTATGTGTGTGAGGCAGGGAGGGTATATACCTTATTTTCCGCAGCCACACACACAAGTGAAGGAGATAAAAAGGTCCTTTTCCATTATATTGCTCCATTTGCTCGCTAAAATAAAACGGAGAGAGATTTTATCACAATAATATTCTGTGAAGGACTCACAGAAGCAATCTGAAACAATTTAACAATGAAATTGGAACTGGGCCCCTCTTTGGAAATGGGGCCTGGCCCAGTCAGTCTTCCACAGTCTTCAGGACAATGGGAAGGAATATCAAGGCAAGAGCACATTTCTGCATTTGTTAAACTCATTAGTTAGACATGTGTTTTTTATTCAAATTGCATATTCTGTGAAACTCTGTGGCAGATGCTTAATGTATCATGCTTAATGGCATCACCAGGGGCTGACCCTGTAAAATCATCACATCCTGCCCCTTATGATATCTCAAAGGATCATTCCTAGGTCTCATGTTTGGTCCCCAGATCTCAGGGCCTAGATCTCACAATCCTAGTCACTCAAGCTTTCTCACACATTTGATTTAAAAAAAAAAAATCCTCAAACTCTTGCCTCTGAACATATGAAGTAATTTGGAAATTTGAGTCTTTTATCAAACTCAACAATGTGCACTAGCCAAATTCAGTTCTCAAGTATGTGCACTAGTCAAATTCAATAGGTATAAGTATTTCTAGTGGAGAAATTCCTGTACCTGCTGCCCAGGTATTGTTGCTGTACCATAGCTGCTTGCCATGTAGCTGTTAAAGATGAGAGGCCGGTGAAGAAAAAGTGCTTTGCTACTTGGGGTTGGCACCAAACATGGATGAATATAGGGATTAAAAGCATGAATTTTAATCCAGGCCCTCTGCCTGGATTAGTTTATCTGTTTTGCTTTCTCCCAGTTTTGGATTGTTAAAATTCTTTCTCAAATTCTTTCTGCTGAATTTAGGAAGAAAGCTGTGGGTTGGTGTTTTTTTTTTTTTTTAATCCCTTCCAAAAATGAACTAAATAATATTCTTAACCAAATGCAACTGGGACATGAATTTCAAGATTTTCTGTGTACCCTATGATAAAATGGCATTACATAATATTTTAGAGTGGACCAGAGCAGATCTGGATGTTCAGTGAGAAATCTGATCAGCATTTGCAACATATGCTGTTTTACAGGATCATTTTGGGTGTATGTCCAGGAATCAGGCTGAACAGATAATAACAAAGAAAAGGAAAGAAGTAGTACATTCAACCACCGAGCAAAAGGAACAAATGGTCCATTGCAATTTCCAAATATGAAAATAACAATTGCACTGCTGATATGGGCACTAAGATCTAGAGTATGATAGGCCTAGTTTTGTGGGAGGGGGATTTAAAGAAAGAAAGAATGAAAGAATAGAAGTCTTATATTTCAAAGCTTCTATTGGAGCTGTGCCTGGATTCTGCTGTTATGGGAGCAGATGATACAGTTATTTCTCCCTGCCTCCAGCACTCTTTCCTATGTCATACTTATTTCATCCTGTCTTGAACAGCAATTTTTTTCAGGCCTATATTTAAGCAATAAGACATGACAGGCTGTGCATTTCTGGATGATTATTGTATGCCTTTGGGTGGTGTTCTAAGGCAAGATGCTGAAGGCTTTCCTTTAAGTGTCTTTTTTTGTTATTATGAAATGGAATTTATAAATCAAAATATAGGGGAGAAAGGAAGTCAACCCTCTGCACTTACAGGGCATTATTGACATGGGCATGACATCACTGACAGTTAGTTAGAAAGCTCCACTTATATTCAGACTTTTAAAGCCATTTCATAATTTATAGTGGTAATAAGGGAAAGAATGTTTGCCTTTAGAAATGTATACCAGTATTGCAGGGATTATCTCCACTTAGAGAAGACACTTTCATTAATTGATTTTCAAGAATTATCATTTCATCTGAATATTACCTGGGATAAAGGCTAAAACTCTTCGTTGTGATATCGGAAAGAGTTTGAAGTTTTCAACTGAGTTTCAGCCCAACTGAGCGAAGTAAGAAATGGAAGCTATAACACTGCTGTACAATTACTGTCAGTGTATGGCTGCGTCATCTGTCAAGCCTATGCTCTGTAGACTTCAATGGCTTTACCCCACACTCAATATATTTATTGTGGGGATTATATATGTGTGTGTGTTGTTCCATTAAATAATTGGCAGTAAATACTGTGCAGCATTAGACACTAATAAAAACCAGACCACTACATCGATAAAGTTTTTCTCTTTCTTTCCCTCTGATTTCGACTGCATGAAAACAAAGCCATCTAATCACTGATTTACCCTGAAATTTTCCCTTTCATTTTTTTCTTTATTCATTCACCCATATTCCATTTAGACATATATATTAGTTTCATATTCTTCTTTAGACCACCTCTTTATATGAGGGAAAAGTAGTAAATTGATATTAATTCTGATCCTTTAAGCAAAAAGAAGATACTTAGGAGATAGCTTCACTGAACAGGGTTTTAGAGATGAATGGTCATTGCAGATTTGCCTAGTCTTTGTACCAGTTCTTTGAATATAAAAACACAAGTCTGTGCATGCAGGGTTGCGTATGCAATACCTTCCCTGAAAAGCATTTGCCATTTACTATGTGCCTCTTCATTTTAGCATACTTGCTGGGGGTGGTAGCTTATTATGTGCCTTCACACTGGTTTTCTTTAAAATATTTGTTCAAAGGAAGTTTGGCAAGCTCTTTTTCTGAAGCTCAGAGAGTATGACTTGCCCAAGGTTACCCAGTGGGTTTCCATGCCTTGACTGGTGACGCTGACTATCATCTCTGATGTCCAAGACTGAAACCCCTGAATGGCCCTGATTATGGTTAAGCTTGAGGAAAGCTAGTGTTGTTGTTTTTTATAGAGTACCATTGATGTACATGGTGCTTTACAAGTCTCTCTGGCTTTTCTTCGCAAACGAAGATTCAGGAAGGACATCTCACGCTTTCTGCAAGTGCGCTGATGACTAAAAAGGCCAATCTGAGATAAACAAGTCCAGTTGCAGAAAGCCCAGCAGAAGGTCTCCTTGGATGATGTTTCCGGGCTGTGATTCTTTCTGCGTTGTCATTTCTCTTCAAGACTTGTTCGGCGTGAGTTCTCAAATAAGGCTGCAGCATTGTGGATAGTGCATCTCCATGCCTCCCAATGTGAGGCCAGGGCAGACCATTGTTGGTGATCAATTTGGCCAAGCCTCAGATGTTGTTTCAGGAAGTCCTTGTATCACTTTTTTGGAGCGCCCCTCTTACACTGATGCGTGGCGAGTTCACCGTAGAGTAGTATTTTGGGGAGGCAATGGTCCTCCATCCTAGACACATGCCCTGCCCAGCGCAGCTGTGTTCTCAATATCATGGGCTCAATGCTGGTGATCCCTGCTTGCTCAAGGACAACAACATTCGTTACATAGTCAGTCCAGTGTATATTTAGGATTGTGCATATACAGTGCTGATGAAAGCGTTTGAGGAGTTGTAAGTGGTGGCGATAGGTGACCCATGTTTCAGACCCATAAAGGAGAATAGACTTTACAATGGCTCTATACACACTGATTTTTGTGCTTTGCCCTTTACAAGTAAAACAACTGAAAACAGTGGGTCATGGCAAAGGAATACTATCTAAAATATATGGAGTGTGAGAGAGAAGGAATAATAGAAATGTAAAATTATACAACTGTAAAACAAATTATCCAGATAAAATACAAAAATACAATATAATATAAAGCAAACTAACAGATACATATAATCAAAATATACAAGATTATAAAACAATATGAAAGTTTTTAATTGATATTTAAAATTTGAGGGAAGGAACAAATATTCAAGGAGGCAATTCCAAGAGTATGGAGCAGCAAGTGAAATAGGATGAAGCCGAGCCAAGAAGAGGAAACCCTTGGTTGGGTAAGAGTCCTAGAATTCCTAAAACACAGATCTTGAGCAGGCTGGTAAAAAGAAATAAGGACCAAAAGGTAGTGGGGAGCTATGTTGTATAGGACTTTGAAAGTTAAAACAAACAGCTTGTACTGAATCCTAGAAGGAATGGGTAACTAATGAAGAGATATCAAAAGTCTTGTAACATGATCAAAATGATGGGCCAACAAGATAATCTTAGTAACAAAATGTTGAATGGAAACCAGAAGGTGAAATAATGGAAGACCAGTCAAAAGAAGATTACAGAAAGGCAGAAGATGACCAAGGTATGAACTCTGGTCTTAGCAGAGGAAGCAGAAAGAAAAGGTCTGATTTTGGTAATGTTATGAAGAAAAAGGACTTTATCACATGCACAAAATATGGTATCATAATGATGCCACATAAACACAAGAGAACACATATACCAGACTATGGAGATTTTCACACAGGCTATATATCCTGTGGCAGGAACAGAACAGAGTCGGGAAAGATTTTCCCTTTCAGACGACGTTGACCCGGTTCTGTCCTGCATCCATCCTGCTCCTGTGACTGTTCTGGAACAATGTAATCATGATTTTTCATCATGAATAGACCTCCCATTCTGTCATTATCACACAATCATGGGTGTGCGAAGAGGAGCCCTGTTCCTGTTCCGAAATGACAGCCGCGGAGGGGAGGTCCATTCTGAGCACTTCCTGGTATGATCTGGACATCCAGGTAAGTGGCACCCTCTATTTTACCCTCCCTATTTTGATTGTGTGATTTAAACTGTGTTTTTGTGCTTGGTGAACTGATTTTATGTTTGGGGGAGTTTTATTTTTTAAATTTACTGCCCGGCTGTTATCACATGATAACATGATAACATTTCAGACAGCCAGTCATAAAAGCAGCCTTACGGCGGCTGCATTTATGGCCAGCCAGCGAGGGGAATGGGGAGCCCATTCCTTCCACGGAATTAAGGTAAGTGTGTGAAAGATTTACATTATTCTGTGGCAGGAACAGGAGAGGAGGTGGCGGGGCAGTAACGGGGCATTTTGGCCCCATGTGAAAATCTCTTATGTCACCCTTTCGCGTTTACATCTTGTCCTTAAGCCGATCTATTTTATTGACAGCCCAAGCCGTCAATGGATTGGCTGTGCCTTTTGTTTGTTTGTTTTGTTTTGTTTTGCTTTGTTTAGCTGGCACAGCGGCATACATAACCTTATATCTTTTTATCCACGTACTTACCTCATGAATGGCCAGACTGGCCAGAACACTTCTGGGTGAGATCGCAACATCCAGATAGGTGACACAATTTTTATAACCCTCCCCGGGTTACTTGGAAGTTTTTAAGTGTGTGTATGTGCTTGATGTAACTTTTTATGTTTTATTTTATATTTTATTTTTAAATTTCCCATGCAATAATGTCTCATGGGATTTCAAAGGAGGAAGTGAATGGGGCTTCATTCACTTCCTCTTCATTGCTGGGGAAGCCTTCTGCCAGGAGAGAAGATAAGTGTGGTGGGAGGTGTTCTTTTCCTGGCATAAAAATTGTTTTTTTATGCCAACAAAATAACGTTTAAAGGGGCTTGTCTGATAAACTCCAAAGTGACATGACTTTGCTAGAGCCTCAATGTGAAAAACAAAAGGCAAAGAAAAGAGTAAAAAAATAAATAAATAAGGACAAGTCTGTGTGCTTTCTTTACAGGATACATGGGAATGTTGTTAACAGTGATGGAGAAAGTATGTTGTAAAGAAGCATTAAAACAAGATAACATGCTACACTGTGAACACTTGCAAACACTCTTATTAAGTGTGCTGAGAGCTGAAAGAAAGTTCTGAACAGACATGACTTATGGGTGTTCCCTATGGTGTCTTACGCCATTGAAGGATGACCACTTCAGCACACGATTATATTCCTAACAAGGACAGCTCTAAACATTTTACAGTGTCAAACATTCATAAAACCAAATCTCTGAGGCTAATACCAGACTTTTTGAAACTATTCTGAATGGCCCCTTTATTTCCCTGTAAAGGATTTCATAGTGAGGATGGACATTAAGGGGTGATGGGAAGCCCCCTCCCTTAAGGGTAAACCATGTTAATGCAATGGATGTTTACATACTTTTGGTTAGCCTGCTTCAACTTATAAAAATGATGTGAAATAATGGGTGTTATCACATATCCACATGACTATGTCGTTGTACAAAAAAGCAAGTACAAGGGTTTCACTCCTTTACCATACCATGCAAAAATGTGTTCTTTTCTACTGCTTTTTGGTCAAGGGTTTAGACTGTCTGGGAAGGGACTAGATTATACTTGAGCTGGTCTACTCAGTTTTTACCATTACATTTATCTGTATGGATATCAGAGAAGGAGCTGCAGTTTGGAATTAAGGAAATGGAGTAAGCAGATTTTATATTCCACAACAAAATTCCCACTTCATCATCATATAGCTATGTAAGTTACCAAGTTTCTATTACAGGGTCATGTTTCAAAGCTATCACCACCACCACCACCATCTGTCCATAGCCTAAGCATCAACTATATGCTAGAACTATTCATTGAGTATTATGGTTATGTAAGGTTGGTGTCAACTAAGAAAGAGTCTGTTCTATGGTTAATCCCTCCCAGTGTCCTCTCCAGGGAAGCTCACTTGGCACTCAACTATGCTCAGTTGTGAGGCCATGCAACATCCTTTTTCTTTTCCCAGGCTTTTAAAGAATTCTAACTTTAAACTTTTTTTTAACTTGCAGAAGTTCCTTATTGACTGAGGTTTTTTTTTTTAATGCTGTTCTATTTTGAATAGTTTTTATTTTTATTAATCCTGATGGTTGTCCAGGAGGCAGGCAGGATATACCTTTGGAAAGAGAAAAACTATAAATAAACAGTAAGCAAACAAGGAAGGAAGGAAAGAAGAAACTATTGGACCTAAGACTGGATCCATTCCTTTTCAGGTTTCCTTCTAGTTTTCATTAACAGTTGCGTACTTATCCTCAGGTGGTCTATTTGTATTATGTTTATTATATGATATTTATTTTACTTGTAGCACTTACATATCACTTGATGTAATTAAATCTCTAATATGTGTTACATTAAAATGCACATGCAACACAATTTTAATATAATAAATAATAACACCATAACAACCAATACACAAATAGACCAGCCAAAACTGTTGCCAGTCAGGAAAGATGGCATCAACAAACCTGCTTTTAATGAGTGTGTAAATCTCTGTGGGAGCAGAACAAGGGTCTCTATGTAACATTTGTCAACCTCACCAAAGCCTTTGACACTGTAAGTAGAAAAGGTCTGTGGTAGATCCTGGAAAGACTAGGGTGTCCCCCCAAATTCCTTAAAATGATTATCTTGCTACAGGAGGGCCAGCGTGGTCAAATCAGATAAGGCGATGCTCTTTCAGATCCCTTTCTAATAACTAATGGAGTGAAGCAAGGTTGTGTTCTTACACCAACTTTATTTACAATCTTCTTTAGCATAATGCTCCAAAGGGCTATGGCAGAGCTTGAAGAAGACGATGGCATCTATATACGTTACTGTACTGATGGTAGCTTGTTTAACTTAAGCTGTCTGAGGGCTCACACTAAGACTCTAAACTATCTAGTCTGTGAGCTGCTCTTCGCTGATGCTGCTGCCCTTGTTGCCCACACAGAAGCAGCTCTGCAGTGCCTAACATCCTGCTTTGCAACAGCTGCAGAGCTGTTTGGGCTGGAAGTCAACCTGAAGAAAACAGAAGTTCTTTACCAGCCTGCACCACAGGATGAACACCACCATCCCCACATTGCTGTTGGCAAATCTGTGCTCAAGTCCGTTCAGCAGTTCACCTACATGGGAAGCATCATCTCCTCAGATGCCAAGATTGACAAAGAGATCGATCACAGATTAGCAAAAGCATATAGTGCATTTGGAAGACTTCACAAAAGAGTCTGGAGCAATAAACACCTGAGGCAAAGCACAAAAATCAGTATGTATAGTGCCATTGTACTGTCTATCCTCCTTTATGGATCTGAAACATGGGTCACCTATCGCCACGACCTATGACTCCTCGAGTGCTTCCATCAGCGCTGTATACGCATAATCCTAAATATACACTGGACTGACTATGTGACGAATGTTGCTGTCCTTGAGCAAGCAGGAATCACCAACATTGAGGCCATGATATTGAGAACACAGCTGCGCTGGGCAGGGCACGTTTCTAGGATGGAGGACCATCGCTTCCCAAAAATACTACTCTACGGTGAACTCGCCACGGGTCAGCATATGAGGGGCACTCCAAAAAAGCGATACAAAGACTCCCTGAAACAACATCTCAGGCTCAGCCAAATTGATCACCAACAATGGTCCGCCCTGGTCTCACATCGGGAGGCATGGAGACGCACTATCCACAATGCTGCAGCCTTATTTGAGAACTCACGATGAACAAGTCTTGAAGAGAAATGACAATGCAGAAAGGATCACAACACAAAAACATCACCCAAGGAGACCTTCTGCTGTGCTTTCTGCAACCAGACTTGTTTATCTCGGATTGGCCTTTTTAGTCATCAGCACGCTTGCAGAAAGCGCGGGAGGAGTCCTTCTTGAATCTTCGTTTGCGAAGAAAAGCCAGAGAGAAATCTCTGTGTGGCTTCTTTGCCTCAAACCATGTAGGGGAAAGTGTTTCAGAGGAAAAAGAAAAAAGGGGATAATAATAAATAATAAACAGTATTAAAACATAATAATTCCTAATCACAAGGATCCTTCACACAAAAAGTTAGTGGTAATAGACTTGGGATAAAGAGGCACAGTTCATAAAGAATAGCTGCCTGAGGTGTCTTTCTTTGCTTCCCTGCATCCCTATATCTTCCCAATGGTTATTGTGGAAGGTTGGTGCAGGGGAAGGTCCAGCTGGAGCAGGCACCTGAAGTGGTCTTTTTTGTCTCCTTCCTTCTCTTGAGCAGGTCAGACTATTTCATATCAAAATCAACTAAAATGAAAGGTGAGGGACAACTTGCTTTGTGAGAGTTTTTATCCTGAAATATTTGGTTAACCCCCACACACACCATCTGACCTCTTTGTGTGTGCCTGTCTTGAGAATTCTAGAAACAGTCGTTGCAATGGCAATCCTACACTCAGCAATGTAGGAATGTGCTGGGGGGAGGCAGGAGGGTGTGAGCCTGACAGGGGAGGGGTGAGCCTGGTAATGGGGGGGTGCAGGGGGGCAAGCCTGGTAACAGGGGGGTGAGCCTGGCAGTGGAGGGGGATGCAAGCTGGGGGTGGTGGGAGCATGAGCCTGATGGGGGAGGGATGAGCCTGGCAACAGGGGGTGATGGGGATGAGCCTGATAACAGTGGGGGCATGAGCGGGGGCAGAAGCCTGATGGTGGAGGGGCGAGCCTGGCAACAGTGGGTAGGAGGGAGCCTGGTGATCAGGGGTGTGAGCCTTATGGGGGAGGGGTGAGCCTGGAGACATGGGGTGGCGGGGGGCGAGCCTGGTGATGGGGGGTAGGCCTAGCAGGGGTGATGTGGGAGGAGTGAGCCTGGCGACAGGGGGTGCGGCCCTGGTGGGGTGTGGAGGGACCCTGGCAGGGGGTGGGGGCATGACCCTGGCAGAGGAGGGGCAAGCCTGGTGAGGGGGCGAGGGGGATGATACTGGCAGGGGGTGGGGGCATGAGTCTGGCAGGGGAGGGGTGAGTCTGGCGAGGGGTGCGAGCCTGGCAGGGGAGGGGTGAGCTTGGCAAAGAGGGTGCGAGCCTGGTGGGGAGGGGTGAGCCTAATGACAGAGGGGACTCAAGCCTGACATGGGAGGGGCAAGCCTGGCAGGGGGGCAATGGGGGGCAAGCCTGCTGACAGGGGGGATTGTGAAGGTATGTGTTACACCAGGTATAGCTAGTTGTTTAATATTTTTATTGGCTTTGTATGTTTGTGTATGTAGTATGCACTATTCAGGGAAATTAAACAGCAACAACAAGAACAACAAAAAGTATTCTAAAAAGATCCCAAGTACCACCAATAACTTTAAAGAAAATTAAAAGAACCGTTATAGATATATTATCAAAATAGACACACAAAGAGACACACTCACCCCCCAGACAAATTAAAAACCTTCTTTTATGTATAGAGTTGGAAAAGCACACACATACCCCATTCCTCTCTCTTACAGGGACATGCAAACATACACTTCCCTTTCTTACATGCACACAGATGGAGCAACACACACATACCTCTCTCTCCTTCCCTCCCTCCCTCTCTCACATACACACACACACACTTCTCTGACATAAATGTGAACATGCACCTCAAACTGGCAGGAGTTTCCTGGCTTGCTTTTTGATGATCCTCACACACACACACACACACACACACCAGTCTTCACGAGTTCACTCTGTGTGCCAACTTGCTTGCCCTTGACATCTGAATGCCAGAACTTCAGGAGAAATAAAAGGTCAATAAGGGAGAAGGGAGGATAAAAAAAATAGCTTGAATAATGGAGATCCTCGGGAAATAAGGGAGAGTTAGTCAGTCTACAATAGAATCACCATTTTTCGTTAGGTCTCCCAGTTCCAAGAAACTATCCTTGATCTATCCACTGTATTACCCCCCACCCCCGCTTCGTGGTGCATTTTATGGTTCATGTGACACTTGTTTTGAAATTGGCTTCCTTGCCCAGTTCAGGTTGTTGGTCTTTAAAAAACACTACTTGGCTTGAGGCCAAGGTTTTTGAGAGAGCATCTCCTCACAAATGAAGCTACCCATTCATTGTACATTTATCCTCTGAGCCACTTGTGCATGTCCCACGCTCCAGAGAGGTGATGATGGGGAGAACCAGGACAAGACATTCTATGTGGCAGAAACCCAGTTGCCTTGTTCCCAAGGAGGGTAGATTGCCTTAGTATTGGCCTTTAGGTGGCTTCTAGAAATAAACTGTTCTACTAGGCTTTTATAGATTCATGCTCCTCAGTGGAAATTTTGCAATGTTATCTTTTACATGGCATTGTTTCTTTTTTGTTTTGGCACTTTTATCATTTTCATGTTTTTCTTGTAAATCCCTCAAAGCACCCACTGAATGGAAGCTTTACATAAGCATGGGGTCTCATGTGGACATCCATAGCCTGGACATCTATGTGAGTAGCTGCTCACATGTAGACTCCATCAGTTTGGATAGCTGTGTGGCACCACTATTTATGTTGTGCATTCTTCACATGATGGGGTCTTGAGAAGCTGGGAAAAGCAGTGAACTGTAGATGACTGATGATTTATAGAATACACAGAACAAAATTGAAGGACCTAAGAACCAAAATTTTAAAAACATAAAATAAAAAACCATAAACAAACAAGCATATGCAATTCCACTAGAAATTGTGCAAGTCATATGATACATATAAATATAAATATGTATGCATGTATCCAGTTCTGAGCACCACAATTCAAAAAGGATATTGACAAATTGGAGCGTGTCCAGAGGAGGGCGACTAAAATGGTGAAAGGTCTAGAAACCATGCCTTATGAGGAAAGACTTAGGGAGCTGGGTATGTTTAGCCTGGAAAAAAAGATGGTTAAGGGGCAATATGATAGCCCTGTTTAAGTATTTGAAGGGGTGTTCTGAAGTGGAACACACTCCCGCAGAGCATGGTAGGGTCTTCTTCCTTGGAGGTCTTTAAACAGAGGCTGGATGGTCATCTGTCAAGGATGCTTTGATTGTGTATTCCTGCGTGGCAGGGGATTGGTCTGGATGGCCCTCGTGGTCTCTTCCAACTCTACAATTCTATGAAATTGATCAAACTGCTATGTGATATATTTAATCAACAGACTGTCCAAGTAAAGAGTCCAGATTTCTAAGTAAACAACCCAAATTCAAAATGAAATACTGTACTATGTTATCATTTCAATTCTGCAGAAGGAACTCTGAGATAAAAGTGAGTGGATAGCATGAGTATATGATCAAACAGCTCATTCAAGAAATAACATCATAGACTCCAAAACAGATAGTTAGGCATAAGCCCAGCCAATCTTGAGAGGAGCAGTTTAGCAGTGAAAGGAGGTGTGAACTCTGGAGGTGTTTGGATATGTCCTTCAGTCAACAGACTTGAGATGGAGAATGGTCCTCTGAGTTTACTGGTAGTGTAAGAGAGAACCAAGCTGTGTCCACACAGAAGAGCAGAGCTGATTCCTCAGTTACCATGAATGGCAGCAGCTTCAATGTCTCTTTAGGGTTTTCTTCTGCAGAAGTTTCTATTGGTATTGCTTCTTCGGAAACTGAATTCTGAGAACTTCAAGGACTGAATCTTCAAAGTTCATGGAGCTTTCTACTGCTAAAGATGGGAGGTCAGGATCCTCAGCCATGAACAAATTGGTAGGCAAGGTGCTTTCACAATTGGTAATTTTGTTTGGGTGGAGGGCTGTTACAAGCACAACTGCTACACTTTGGTTGACCAAGCTATACCAAGAAAAGCAAGCGCCCAGACTCCCCCTCATGCCCCACTCTCTCTATGGACTTTATCAGACACATTAAATATGACACCATAATGACACCATATTAACAGGAAAGGGCACACATATCAGATGATGTCACCCTTTCACGTTTATGTCCTTGCCAAAACCCATCCTATTTTATTGATGGCTGAAGCCATCGATTGATCCCCCATGGCGCTTTACTGCCAGCATTGCCAGCGTATGAAACCTCACACCATTTAACTCACATGAATGCAGCGTGAATGGCCAGTCTGGCACAAAGACTTCTGGATGAGATCGCAACATCCAGGTAAGTGACACACTTTTTATGACCCTCCCCCCGTTACTTGGAAGTTTTTAAGTGTGTATATGTGCTTTTAAAAAAAACATTGTGTGTGTGTGTGTGTGTTTTAAATTTCCTGCATGATGAAGGCTTGTGTGAATCTACAGAATTTTGAACAAGGAAGTGACCGGAGCCCCTTTCATTTCCTCTTCATTGCTGAGGAAGACTTTGCCAGGAGACAAAGGTAAGTGTGGTTGGATGTGTTCTTTGCCAGCATAAAAATGGCTTTAATTATGCCAGCAAAATAATATTTTTAGAGGCCAGTCTGATAAAGTCCTATAACAGGGGTCGGAATCATGTGGACTGCTAGATGTTGTTGGACTGAAGCTCACCCTTGGCGTACAGGTTAGCGCTGTGGGGACTTGAAGTCCAAGAACAGAGGGTCACTTATTCCCACCCTTCTAAGAGGCAGAGGCAAAATTTGCTTCTCTTCACACTCCAAATAAGGCAGGTTGAAGGTCACTGTTTCTTTTGAGATCTGCTGTACTTGATAACAACAGCATGTTGGCAAGTTCTCATCTGGTTTCAGGCAAGAATTGAAGAGATTTATAATCCCTCTTTTGACAGCTCTATTTCATTCATACAGCCAGAATATTATGAAGATTTGGCAGCAATAACGACTGCATCTGCATATGTGACATAATAATTTGCAACTCAGAAGGAGTGTTAAGTTTGTTTCATTGAAAACTAGACTTTAAATTATTATTATTCCTGTGCTTGCATGCTTTACTCTAAAGAAAAAGATACCTTTATTGTGTTGTAGATTTTGAGGCTGAAATGTATTATTTGATTATTATTATTTTTAAAGACTACCTTGGGCATGGATAGATAGATAGATCACAGTATCTTTTTCAGGATTTTTAAAGAAGTGAATTAACTTTCTTCAATGAAAACACTGACTAAATCATACGCAAATAGAACCACCCAACATTTGTCTATGTTAATTGGGCAGTCAGCATTGTATTCCTATATAGAGTAACTTGGGTAGGAAAGTTATACCAAATACTGTACATGGGTGGGATAGACTCCTTCTTGTTTATTTAATCATTTTGAGTGCTGAGTGGTGATTCATTTTGGATCTCTCCATTATTCCATTTAAAATTATGGACTGAGTCAGAGAAATGATGAGACCACACGCAAATATGGGGTAAAATGAATGATATATATTTATTAATTCCTGCCTATTTATTTCCCATTAAATCTTCAGCAGGGGAGGCAACCTAGTGTGGGAGCAGCTGGGGCATATCGTCCCTCTTGGGCTTATGCCCCCAGCTTCCCCGGGCAAATACCTGAGCCCTTTTGAGTAACCCCAAGTCGTGGAGTTGGTCTCAAGCCAGCTCGTGTCTGGAAGGTCAACCCAAAAGCCCCTCACCCAATGCGTATGTATTAAGGTGAGGGGGGTATCCTTCAGGCCAACCCCAAGGTAGGCCTCCTTCAGTTCTCCCAGGTCGTACGGCCTAAGGAGACCTTACCAGAGACCAAACTTTCACCAAAATCAGTGCCATAGGTGCCCACATAAATCTATGCCTCCCCCTTCCTGCCACAGATAAGGGGAAAGTGTCCGCTTAGTCCCTTATACCCCCACTAGCTCGTCTAATAAGGCCCTCATCCCATGCTGAACCCAGTCAGAAATATCAAATTTCCCGTGTCCGAGAGATGAATGCCATCCATCCTGTAGAGCTCGGGCCTCTTGAACACAATCTCAGGATGAGAGAGATACCGCCCCCACCCTTAATTAGAAATGTATAAACTTGCCTGTTTACTGTCCATCGGGCCTTGTCAATCAATCGGGGGTTCCCCTCCCCTCGCCACAGCTGTCTAGGCAGAATGGCCATGCTACAAGCTAAGCCAACCCAAAACTAACAGCACCAGGGTTACAGACCACTGTATGACAAAACTATATGAGGAACTGTGTGCTCAGTTCTCAAAGGTAAAGTATTATAACAATGATGCAACAGTATAACTTTTAAATATCTGCGTACTATATATACTTATGATGATCTACAGAACATATATATTACATTCAATCACTTCCACAAAACATCTGTATAAAGCAAATAACCACATCCACAATAATAAGTCCCAACACTTCCAATCCAATTTCTCTGAGTCCTTGCAAATACCTCCACCAGTGATGAATCTTCTCTTGGTGGAATTCAACCAGTGTGTTTTCACCACACCTTTATGCTGGAACTCCACAATAATGTTGTTGCCAAATGATGTAGAAAGAACTTCAATGGGAGGAATGTATCATGAACCCATATGTCACACAGGAATTCTCCGGGTCATTAAGGCAGACGGAATTGTAGATGCACTCCCTTAATCTGTTTTAAGGCTTGCTTCTAGACTTGTGATTTACAGCAAGCTGAAACCGCAGACGATTCACCTCCAGAGACAATTATAGTAAATCGTTTCGTAGTTAAACTTTCTCAATGCGGATTGGTCATGTACTTCCATAGACTGTCCTTTACGGCTCTTTTCAATTCAGTCACATGATGGTGACTGAAGGCCAACATGACCTGATCACCATCATATCTTGTTAAACCTGAAGGATTAAGGCCTTACCCTTTAGCAGGCCTAAATCATTCCTTCCCAAATGGAGGATAAGTATGTCTGGCAGAGGTCCCCGATGCTCCCCAAACAAAACAGACATGAGCCGATGCTAGCGTATGCCCCTTTTCCCCAACCATTCTATGGTCACCCTGTCTCCCAGGCTGAGGTGAGGCCCGAAATGGCTAAGCTGGGCCTGTCGGGCTTCCCAGTAAACCATACTGGGGCCGCAAATCAGCACCCGGTGTCTCACCATCAATGATCTAGTACCTGGAAGACAAAATGGGAAGACAAATTTAGTGAAGTGGTGGGTGAATGTACCTCCTATAGGCAGAGGATCTCCATAGCCCCTTTCACTGGATTGCCGCAGGCGCCATCCCCATGGCGGCAGCAGTGGATGCTGCCACTATACAGAAAGAATGAGTACCAAAATGGGCTCCAGACAGCCCCAGTTGTCTCAATGCTTTCGCTGTTATGGCCCAAAACTGGTACCTAGTCGGGGGGGGGGAGGAGTCAATATGCACGAACAGTGGGCCATGTCTGTGCCCACACGCCTGCAGGTAGTTCTGCAATGCCAGAACCGGAAAGAGCTCTGTGTCATTGCAACAGAACAATCTGATTGCTTTTTCCCTGCCTACCTGGTTGGTTTTGGAGAAACGTAGGGTGATGATGACCTCCTGGTCACTGACCTGTACGTCCCTCTGGTCCAGGGCTCTTCTAGACTTATCTAATTTTGATGACATGATGAGCTCATTTACTCGCAAGGCACCAAAAAATGTTGTAAGAGCAGCTGTGTAGAAAAGCAGTGCTTCATACGTGGAGGAACAAAGCCCCATCCATGATGTGCATGAGCCCCTAAGAATACCTGGATACAGAGGGGCCCTGGAGTCAGGCTTCCTGCCCTCTCTGTGGCCCATCCCTCCAAGACTTTCTTAATCCGAAAGTCGTTCATATTGTAGGCAGCACCCTGGGCTTTAAGCCAAAATGCCAGTGCTGACAGCCTGCCATGTATTGATTGTGGTGCAATGCCCTTCCTATGAAGGAAAACACAGTATTGCATGAGGTGCTTCACCGGGGCATTCACATTTTGAGTCAAACCTTCCTGTTCCCTAAATTTGTGGAATTCGTGCACTGTCCGGACATACCCTTTTATGACATACTTATGGCCCTCCAAATTTAAGACTCTCAAGTTGCTATAGGCTTACCGGCATCATGTCGCCCTCGGTTGCTGCATCTAGAGCCAGCTCTCTGAAGTGCTCCATCTGCATGTGGGAAAGAGCATCAGCTATTTCATTTTGTACGGCGGCAACATGCCGCACAAAAAACAAAATGTTATGCTGAAGGCATTGCAATGTAAATGCCCTGACTAGCTGCATAACCCTCGGCGACTTTGATGTAAGGGTGTTTATCACCTGGACAGTTGCCAAATTGTCACACCAAAAATGTACTGATGAATTAAACAATTCATGTGCCCAGATAGTGGTGGCCAACAGGATTGGGAAGAACTCAAGGAACGTAAGGTCCCGTATAATTCCCATCCCAACCCAAATTGTCGGTCATCTACTTGTGCACCAGCGGCCACCGAAATAAACCCTGGACCCGATAGCCCCTGCTGCACCAGAAGCCATTTGAAGGGCATCCTGTAACTTTCTTTCCTCCCTCCAAAATGAGATGCCATTGAAACTATCCAGAAATTCCTGCCAAATATCAAGATCCTCTTTGATCTCCATTGTAATTTGAATCTTATGGTGCGGAAGCTGGACCCCCGCAATGGCATCACACAATCAGCAAAGGAAAACCCTCCCTGGAGCTACCATCTTGCAGGTGAAGTTCAGATGTCCAATCAGAACCTGGAATTCCCTCAAGGTGGCCTTGTGTCTACCCCTGAAAGTCTAGACCTGCTCTTGTAAGTCTAAAACCTTAGAATTGGCCAGATGGCACTGTTGATTGACTGAGTCAATCTCAATGCCTAGAAAGGTCAACTGCTGCACTTGGCCCTCAGTCTTTTTGGGTGCTAAGGGGGCCCCTAATTCCCACATCATCTCTTCAAACTGCTGCAGCAAATGGCTGCATGCACCCGAACCAGGTTGGTCTATTAATAGAAAATCATCTAAATAATGGACAACCCCCTCATCCCTGTTCTAACTCTTAAAGCCCATTCTAAAAAAGTGCTGAAAGTCTCGAATGCCTTACAAGAGACTGAATAGCCCATGGGTAGGGCACGGTCCATGTAGAACCCCCCTTCAAATGGAAACCCGGCAACTCAAAATCCTCTGGGTGTACAGGGAGAAGGCGGAATGCTGACTTAATATCACATTTTGCTATTTCTGCTCCCAGCCCATGCCTACGAACTTCGCATATGGTGCCGTCAAAAGAAGTATATTTAACTGTGCATAACTCCGCCGAGATGGAGTCATTAACTGACTCCCTCTTCAGGTATGACAGGTGGTGAATTAACCTGAACTCCCCCTAGGCCTTTTTAGGCACTATGCCCTGGGCTTTAATGCCATAGGGTGTATACAGGGGGTCAACTGAAGGGGACAATAACTTCTACCTTCTGCTACTTGTGGATTTTATCCATAACTATATCCTCCTTGCCCTTGATTGATAACAAATTGCATGCCCGATAGGGGCGTCTTATTCCCTGGAAGGGAATACGAAAACCAAAAATTAAAACCTTGAAATATATAAGTGGCAGCCACCCTGTCAGGATATAATTGCAGCCACTTTGCCAACACCTCCAATTTAATTGGGCTGGGCCCCTTTTTGAGGCTGGCTGGGAGTGCCAACTCCTCCTCTGCCCCCACCCTGCACTCCTCTGTTTCCTCTTAACGATCCCTTTCCTCTTGTGCAGTTGTGAAAGGAGTAAGAAGCCCTGCAGGTAGAGCACTCATGGCTGAATCTGCAGGGCTTCTGTGCCCAAGTCCCGTGAGAGCTGAAATCCCAGCACAACAATTTCTCCCCCCCCCCATCCTGTGGGGGCTCTGGCTGACCCAACAGTTGAGAACTTGATCAAGTGGCCACTGTGGGTTCTTTTGCCTTGTATTGGGTATGCTGGTGTCATTAGTTGCATCCACAACTGTGGGTGCATCATACCCCAGTATAAAGCTGGATATATTGCAGCCTGCATACGAAAGGCTTTATCATATAGCAGCCATGCTGGGCCAGCAAAATCCACATAAACCCTGTGGATTATATCTATATATTGAAACAGGGGTGCCACACGTTGGGGGTGGGCTTTAGCAATAACCCCTGCCAAAATCAGGAATCCAGACAGCCAATTCAACCAGTTCCATTCCACTTTTCTTTTCTTGAGCTTTTCTTTGTCCTTATCATCAAGCTCCTCCCTATCTTTTTTTTTTCAATTTCTCTACATAAGAGGGAGAAAACATCCACATATTCCCTTTTTAGGATTTTATCCCTGGTTGATTGTAGTAAGTGGTCCCCTAAAGGAAGGGACATTTCCCCAAAGGGGATAGCAGAGTAAGCTATAGAATTATACCCTGGGGCCTGTAAAAGACATGATAGGGATGACTCACCTGCTGCATTACCTAAAGCCCCACCAATGGTGTACGGTCCCCAAGCTGACCACTGCGGTGGCACCCAATTCAGGGGCTGCTACACCATAGACCAACTATTGTGTGCTCCCTGTGCTCCCCAGCCCTGTGTTGTGGTGTGAGGTACTGCTGGAGACCACACACCCAATGACCAAGCATATCCTGGTGCAGTAGCTGCCATGTCTGTAGGAGACTCACCTGCTGGATTCAGAGCTACTTCAGCTGTGTGGTCCACATCTGCTTTAGCCAGTAGCTCAGATGCATCATCTGCAGGTTGGGATCCTGATGCCTCACCCTCATGGATATTCCTCTCCAGAGAATCTAGGCGGGCGAGTATCAGATTAGCTAATTTACCCTTACCTTTTGCACGTTTTTGTTTCGGTGCTAATCCCCCACTGTCAACCACTTGGAGTCTCTCAAAGTGTTGGATCCTATCCAGGATCATCTTCCAAGGGATGTCATCCTCCTCATCACGATGAAGAAGGAGGAGCAGGCAGTGCTGGCCGCTTCGGTGCAGGAGCCTTCCCCTTGCCTCCAGCCTTTCCCTTTTTGGGAGCCATTGACTAATATATCTGGCCTCTTTCTGAGAATAAGTGTCCAATTATATTCATTACCTGTGAGTCTTATTGGGGCCTCAGGGCACTAGTATGACTTTACCAATTATGGTTGTTGTTGTTATTTATTAACACCACCAATGCAATCCAATAATAATTATCTAGTGACCTTATAAAGGCCCCAACACAATCCCTTAAAGGCCTGACAAATGCTGTTGGTATTATTATTATTGTTGTTGTTGTTATTATTATTATTATTATTAATTGAATTTATAACCAACAATACTGAAATCAGTAGTATGAACCACCCAAAAGATTAAATGCCTGTCAGGAGGACAGCCTAAAATGGCTGACAGTATTCATCTTGGCTGCCTTTCAAACTGATGCCATAAAATGGCCCCTGACAGCAATCAAGGAGGAGGGCCCCCCTAGTGGCCCACCCAAAATTGCAGTCTGTGATGTAATAGGTAGCAAGGGATAAGGTTATGGTTCTCCCTGGTGGCCCACCTAAAGAACCACAGGCAGCAGTAGATGCACAGGAGCACAGCAGTAGATGCACAGCAGTAAATGTGCAGAAGTGAGGGAACCTGGATCCCAAGTGGCCATTAATCACGGCCCCCTGGTGGCCCACCAACAAAATAGACAGAGGACAACTGTAGTTATAAAGCAAACTGTAGTTCTAGGAACCCAGCAAAATTTCAAACAACTGAAGGGCGGCTTAGAACGAACCCCCTCTTTAACAGGGAAATGTCCCCCCTCCCGTCAAAATACTCCCTGTAGAGATGCTAGGGAAGACATGGAGGACTCAACCGCTCATTTGGCTCCAGCCAGCTGATGGTGGGGAGAAGGCAGCAAGGAGCCAGCGAAGTCCCCCTGCCCCGCTGGTCACAGCCACGACCAGTCAGCAGCAAAGGGAAAAAAACACAGTGTAACAACCGCCAGCAGAGATAATAGGGCAGATTGCCTCCTCCCTGGAAGGCTCAAACTGCCGCCTGCCAGATCACCCAACTTCCGACGATCATCTTCACAGTGGGGATGACCTGACCACTCGTCTGGCTCCAGCCAGCTGATCGGGGAAGAGGGAGCAACCGGCCGGTAAAGTCCCCTAGCCTGACTGGTCGCAGCTGCGACGAGTCAGCAGCAAAGGGCAAAACCACGGGATCTCCTCCACAGCTTTCAATTGACAGGTCTCTAGCTTGATTGCTCATCAACTAAAAAAGAGGGCAAGGTGAGGGGTGGTGTCTCTATTTATAATCTTTCAGCCCCACCCGTCAACTTGCGTCGACGCAAGCAAGCTGGTCTCCCTCCTCCCAATCCCTAAATTAGCTTACCCACAGGAGGCCCTGTTACCTGCCGGGAAGCTGGATTATCTCATATGTGACATTCTAACATACACTAAATATTATTTAAATGGCCCTGATCTATATTTGGTTTCTTTTCTCAGAAATCCTTGTATCTGCTATGAAGAGGAAGAGAAAAATTGGACTAATGATAAATCTTAAAGGGAAACTTTATAAATGTGTTCTTTTAAAAATGATTTTTGATGACATATACAATAACTTTATATTATAGAAATAAGAAAACATGATTATGTCCAAATATTCCATGCTTTTTGTTATAAAGTATACAATGAGCCAAAATCCCAGATTTTCCCTGGCAGATGGTGGATTCCATATCTTTGAGACAGCGAATCCATTCTTGGATTTAGCTTGAATGCTATCCAATGTCCTGAACCTATTTTAAGAATAGTGTTCAGCACTTATTTTAGGGACAGGGATCACCAATGGTAATGTAAAGTGTAACTTGTCTGGTGGAAAACTGATTCTTTGCATTGTGTTGAAGAAGCTTGAATAACCTCTTTGGATACAATCCTAAAATACTTACTAATCCATATCTGCTGATTCAGATAACTGATTCAGTTATCCATGGGACACAAAACAGCACACTTACCATAGTCTTCCTAGAAAATGTGTCCTGTCTAGCCATTTTCTAGGTCCTTCAAGGCAACTCTATGGTATTTTAAACTGGACGTTCCATTAATTTCAAAGGCATTCACTGTTATCCATGGTTTTTGGTATCCACGCCTTCCCCTAGAACCAATCCCCAGTGGATATGGGGGTCCTACTGTAATGCAACTGGTCTCTGAGGGGCATGTACAAGATTAGGTTCTAAATGCTGTCATGGATAAAACCTAGTGAGCTCACAGTGTTGTAAAATTATACAGCTTATAAAGATAGTTATAAGAAGAATGAATATACTGTAATGAATACTGGAGTAAAACTGAGCTGAGGTAGGCATAGCTAAGCCATACCTGAGCTGTAGTAGGCTGATGCTTTGGGACCCATAATATCATCCTACCACTGCTTATTTATGGTTGGTTTCACCATGTCATTAAATTAAAAATTTCCAGAGCTCCACATGAAAATTAGGCTCTGTTGAGGCTGTACTATGCTGATAGGGCCTCTTCTATGCATGTGGCCAGTCTCTACAAACCCGCTCATCCCAGTCAATTGCATGGGCCTCAGGTTGAACATCTGAAAGTATTCAAGGCACATGCAGTAGCTCCAATGTGAGTATTGAGTGCTCTTTGCTTGGCAGCTTTCTCAGACTTCTTCAGTGAGTCAGATCATTCTCCATGTGTGCAAAAGAACCTTTATCTGTTTTTCTAAATTTGCCAACAGAGAGAAAAAGAGCAAGACACTCCTATAGTATTGGGTGTACATGAAAAGTAGAGATACAAATCTTTGCTTATTTCATTCCCCAGTGAGAGAATAAAAATTTTCAAAGCTTTTCTCTCCAGTGGATGAGATCATAGGAGTTTGGGTGCTTTTTTCCCCCAGTGCTTTCTTTTTCATTTCCTGAGTTTTTCTGCACAAATTTTATGCATTTTTTTGTTTCAAAACATTTTTTCACAGAAATGTGGTATTTTTTGTGCAAAATATTTTATGTGTTTGTTTTGGAGGGGGGCTATTGCTGATGATAGGGGGGAATTCCCCCCCTACTCTTGCACAGGGGCAAAAAAATTCTTGCAGAATTGCAAGATAGCCTTTTTATCCAACATGAGAATATTTGTGACATCCTCCACATATCTGCTAGGCTCTGAACATGGAAATATTGTTATTCAGGGCAATTAAGTATTCATTTATTTTTAAAGTTGTATACCATTTTTATGACTAAAAGTTTTCCCAAACTAGCTCATGCTTAAAAGCAAGTGTGACAAAACATCACCATCTAACATTAAAATGAGCAATTGTTTAAATCTCTAAAGGGACTTTAAAATAAACATAAAACAGCACTATAAAGAATCAGGAAACTGTAACAATGCGTATCCTAAGAGCAATTCAAGCAAAAGAAAGAATAAATTAAAAGTAGTCCAATTTCATATTCAAAAGTCTTCAGAGCTCTTCTAAAATATAACAGAGAGAAATACAAGCTAGTCTCTTGAGGTAGGATTTCCAGAGTTTAGGGGCTTTCATTAAGAAGGCCTATGACAGTTTGCCCCTTTCAGGAGCCTTTTCCCACTGTACAAGTACAGTACTTTGATGATTGTTTTACTTCCTTGGCTCCTTTGTACAGAAACCTGGAATTTGTAGTTTGGAGAATCACTAGAGCTCTCTGGCTGCCATGAACTCTCTTCTTTAGACTCAGTAGCCAGAAGCTCCAGGGTTAAACAGTAAGCTTTATTACTAACAGAAATCTTTTTCCCCCCACTTGAAATATTTATTGAAAGTGTGGGGATCTCATAAAGGTTAGCAAAACATTTTGCAAAAAAAAAAAAATCAATAACATTTCTTGCAGACATAGGTCTTACATCAATCATTAAAATAAAAACGATAGAAAAAACAAGAAATGCCAAATACACAGGTGTGCATTGAGATGAAAAAAACACAACTTATATGTAGATATCATTAACCTTTGCAAATATAGTACATAGTTTACCAAAGTAGATGTGGATTTCTCCACATCTTTCTCTCTATTACTAACAGAAATCTAAAGAGTGAACTGTACAACATTGTTGCTTTGAATGAAGATCAAAGGAAAAGCAGTATAATATAAAGTATTTACAATCAGCCAAATGTGGTGGGCAATTTACTTATTGGTTATCATTGTAGCTGCAGTATCCTCCCAACCATCTGCACTAACAGAACCCATCCTCCCTCAACCATTCTCAGCACACTCATTCATTATCATTTCAAAGGGAAGCAAAATATCAAATAGTTACACAGCACACAGTAACATCAATCCCCAAGATTAATGAGAGGAAAAGGTTGCTTTACAACCTGGTGCTGATGCTGGCAGAGAATGCCATGAAATTACATATCCCAGAATCCATAGGATGCAGCAAGAATGGTTAAAGTAGTATTAAAGTGCTATATATGTGCCTGTGAAAGGGCCACAGGCTATTCATGCAGAATCTAACCCTGGGCCTGTCATCCACCTTGCTCCTTTCTTAAACCCTTCCTTTGGGTTTGCTATCTGCTAATGTGGATCCAACTATGGACTAGAATGTGTGCTCTTTGTGGGGTGGCGTGGTTGTGTACATGGCCAAGGTTCTGTGAGATTATCACGATTCCTCGTCAATGTGTAGCTTAGACAGGGGTTCAAGACAGTAATAATAGAACAGTTGATTGACTAAAAGGATTCTTTGAAGCACAAAGCATAAATGCTAGGTCACTATTTGTTTCAATGTTTCAATTTGTATAAAACTGAAATTCCACCCTGAACTCTCACCCATCCCTCGCTCCTTCTCTTAAGGCTTGTCTAATCAATGAAAACAAACCACACACGCACACATGATTCTGGTACGATAAAGACACACAGCATGTTGCCTTATCCCTGTATCTGGTGTGATAAGGATACACCCTATCTGCACCAAACTCAGGGTATGCTACCTTTAGCCTGGGTTTAAAAAACTCACAATTTCCTCTGGAGTTTCCTGAAAACTCCAGAAAAAACTGTAGTGTGAATATGAACCTGCTGTGGACTCAATGGTGGGTGGGGAAGCAGGACAGATCATTGCCTGGCAGGTGCCACAATTTACCGCAATGTCTGGGCCAGTTCCCCACCCAAAACGGTTAAAGAAAGGGTTTTCCCTCCTTGACACTGTTGCCACTAGAATGCAGTCACTCACTCTGAAGTCACAACGAGGTGCCCAGCAATACAATAAATGGCGAGGAGGTCAATTGGGCAACCCGCTCATTGTTGCATGGCTGGTTGCCTCATTCTGACCTCAGAGAGAATAACTGTGCACCAGTGGGGCTCCGCTATGAAAGCTTGTGGCTGGGAAGGTAGCAGTGGCAGACCAGCAGCATCAATAACCAGCAGATTCAGGATTTTTGCCAGGTAAAGTGTGGAGCTTAACTCTGGAACTCTGGCCAGAGTAGTTCAAATTTCATCCACCACAACTCCAGTCTAGAGTAATCCAAATTTCATATGAATGAAGCGGGTTGGACAACGACTAGAGCGCAACTGGTGGAAAACTCGACTCTTATCCGATAGGACTCATCATAAGAACTTTCTTTAGTCCTATTGAGAGGCAATACATGCAGCGCAGAGATCCTTCTCCTCTGCACATATTGCGTCTGCAGAGTCCCGTCCAGCAGAGCTGTTTAGGGTGGTAAGGGAGATGACGCAGGTTATACCTGTGCAGAACCCGTTGCTTAATCCAACAACGGCCCGCTGTGACGTGTTTAACAACTTCTTTGCAGATAAAATCTCTCAGATAAGAGCCGACTTAGATGCCAGTATTTTGACAGAAACAATTGACGAGGTGTCCAGCAACTCCGTAGATGTAAGTTTACTGGATCAATTTCAATCTGTGAGTACCGAGGACGTGGACAAGCTACTTGGTAGGGTGAGGAAGATAACCGGCCCTCTCGATCCTTGCCCTTCATGGCTGGCCATCCGGTGCAGGGGGTGCCTTGATGGTGTTCCTTAAGGACATCATCAATGCATCTCTCAGAGAAGCATGTGTTCCATCCTGTTTAAAGAAAGTGGCCATTATGCTGTTCCTGAAAAAACCTTCCCTGGACCCCCTGGACATGAACAACTATAGGCCGGTTTCTATGTTACCATTCTTGAGCAAAGTGATCAAGAGGGCAGTTGCACTTCAACTCCAAGTGGTCTTGGATAAAACCGATTATCTAGACCCATTTCAAACTGGCTTTAGGACAGGATTTGGAGTTGAGACTGCCATGGTTGCCTTGACCGATGACCTGTGTCTAAGCATCAACAGGGGTAGTGTGACCCTGTTGGTGCTTTTGGACCTTTCAGCAGCTTTCAGTATGATAGATCATAGCATCGTCTTGGATTGCCTGAGTGGGTTAGGAATCGGAGGCACTGCGCTCCAGTGGTTCTGATCCTTCCTCTCAGGCAGGTCCCAGAGGATGTTGCTCAGAGACAGCTGCTCCAGCAGAAAGGAGCTTACTTGTGGCATTCCGCAAGGAGCCATCCTGTCCCCGATGCTGTTTAACATCTATATGAAGCTGCTGGATGAGATTATTCAGAGTTATGGGGCTGGGTGTTATCAGTATGCTGATGACACCCAGATCTATTTCTCCTTGTCCTGATCATCAGACTTGAATTCCTATGGCGTCTCTCCTCTTAATGATTGTCTTAAAGCAGTTATGGGCTGGATGAGGAAAAACAGATTGAGATTAAATCCGGACAAAACGGAAGTGCTCACGGTAGCAGCCCTGAAACCAGGAGTTGGGTTGCAACCTCCAGTCCTGGACAGGGTCACACTCTCCGTTAAGGACTGTGTTCACAGTCTGGGGGTGCTCTTTGATTCATCGCTTCAGATGACTAGTCAGGTGAATGCGACGGTCAGGAGCGCCTGTTATCAGTTTCAGCTGATACGCCAGCTGCACCATTTCCTGGAAGTAAGGGACCTCGAGTCTGTGGTGCACTAAAAAAAGCACTAAAGACGGATCTCTTTCAGCAGGCCTTTCCTAATTAGATCCCGGCCTCAGGAGCTCCTGGCCTTTTTTAGTCTGCTGGCTTTTTATTATTTTTTTAAATGTGATTTTAGATTAGTTGTTTTTAATTTATATTTGTTTAATATCTTTTTATGGGAGAGGGTGGGGGTGGGTGGTGTTTAGGGATTTTAATCTGTATTTGTATTTTAATTTTTGTAAATTAATTGTTTTTAACAGAGGGGCGGGGTATAAATAAATATTATTATTATTATTAGTAGTAGTAGTATATTTTTCCCAGGCGTAGACAAACCCTCAGACAATCCATTTCCAGCTCCTTCCACAACCTCCCACCAAAGCAAAATTAAACTTCCAACTCCAAATTGACAGTTAAGCTGCCAATGCTCTCCTTTTATTTCCCCTCAGCCCCCTTTCTCAACATTCTGATCACTGTGATTGGGTGGTTACACATGATGGACAGGCCTTCTGGTCAGCGGTCTATCACAAAGCCAATCCAATTGTGTCTCTCCAATCCAACTGTGCTACAAGCAGAGCCCAGGCAGGGTCATATAGATACAGATGGTTCTTCAAGTAGCCTGGTCCCAAATCAGTTAAGCCTTTATAAATTACCAAAACTTTAAACTGGAATCAATACTGAATGGGCAGACAGCACAACTGATATTGGAGTAGTACCATATTCAGTTGGGGCAGAAGCCTTGTATAGTAGCTGAAGCTCCTGAACTGTCTTCAAAGAAGTCCCGTATCTATGTATGTATGTATGTATGTATGTATATGTCCCTTGAGAGCCAGTGTCATGTATGGTCTGACTGCTGGACTAGGACTCTGGGAGACCAGGGTTAGACTTTCTCTCAGCCTCAGGGGAAGGCAATGGCAGTTCCTCCAAACAAATCTTGCCATGAAAACCCTGTGATACGTCCACCTTAGGGTCACCATAGGGAAACAACTTGAAGATCATACCCCAGAGGACAGGATCAACATTCAAAATGATCTTAACAGATTACGAAGCTGGGCCAAAACTAACAAAATAAATTTCAACAGGGAGAAATGTAGGATAATACACTTGGGCAGTAAAAATGAAATGCATAGATATAGGATAGGTAACACCTGGCTTGATGGCAATACATGTGAAAGGGATCTAGATCTTAGTGGACCACAAGCTGAACATGAGTCAACAGTGAACACTGGTCCACAGACTACTGCTTTGAAATTCTGTAGGCTGGCAGAATTTGCCTGTGTTCTGAAATAACTCTGGCCAGAATCTTCTTGGTGAACATGAGTCAGCAGTGTGATGCAGCAGCTAAAAAATCAATAAGATTCTAGACTGCATGAATAGGAGCATAGTGTCTAGATCAAGGGAAGTAATAGTGCCACTCTATTCTGCTTTAGTCAAACCTCACCTGGAATACCGTGTCCAGTTCTGGGCACAACAGTTCAAGAAGGATGTTGACAAGCTGGAGTATGTCCAGAGGATGGCAACCAAAATGGTGGGAGGTCTGGAGCCATGCCCTATGAGGAATGGCTTAGGGAGCTGGTATGTTTAGCCTTGAGAAGAGAAGGTTAAGAGGGGACATGATAACCATGTTTAAATACTCGAAGGGATGTTATACTGAGGCTGGAGTGAGCTTGTTTGTTGCTGCTCCAGAGACTAGGACATGGAGCAATGGGTTCAAACTACAGGAAAAGAGATTCCACCTAAACATTAGGAAGAACTTCCTGACAGTAAGAGCTGTTTGGAAGTGGAATACACTGCCTCGGAATGTGGTGGAATCTCCTTCTTTGGAGGTTTTTAAAGAGATGCTGAATGAACATCTGTTGGGAATGCTTTTGATTATGTACAAGTATATGGGGCTGGACTAGATGGTCCTTGTGGTCTCTTCCCACTCTATGATTCTATGACATACAACAACAAATACATCCTTTACAAATTTTTACATGCCTGTAATTGCCTATGCAGCCTTGGGTTTCTGGAAATTGCAGCCCAAGAACATCTGGAGAGCTTTCACACACTGATGAAGATGAACTAACAAGCTCACTAGAATGTTCTCATTATATAAATATGGCATTGTGCTGCAATGAGCATTAAACAAAAATATGGTGCAAAAAACACAGGGGACATAGTATCACCTCAAGTTATGATGCATTGCACAATTAAAATATGAGCATGTAATTGTAATGGCCAACATAATAAGGTTTAAAATGAGTTGTTCCTGATAGTTGTCTCATTCATATATATATTTACAAGACATTTGTAAACATACATGAGGCAACTTTCCTAGAAAGCCCCTCAACACATTGTGCCAAAAATGATTACACCATTCATTCTCATTCATTAATTAGCACTTCATTATGTGAGTGTTGATGCCAAGTATCAGTGTGAGCTAAACATTTATTTCCTTTGAAAAAGGAGGTGGGGAGAATGAGGACAGTTCTCTCAAATTAGAACAGAAATGCACTATTTTTGGTGAAGCATCAAGAAAATCCATCTGCAAAAGACCAGGTTTTGATCAATTAGCATGGGCAGGGAATTGATGGTAATGTGAGCAAACCATAGAACAATTCTTCTTTAGCACAATTTAAACTAGAGCAGAGCTAGAACTATTTAACTTTGTTTTGCACTTTCCTGAGTGTGTCAAAAAACACTGTTCATTTCTTCACCATTAGGTTGTGTATTTTTCTGTGCTGTTTTGAGAGATTATACTTTATAGCAGCATTCTGCTTCCATCCCCACCCCCGCCACCCAACACAGTTGTCTGTCTCACTTCTTCACATGGCTTCCTATTGCTATCAGTTGCAGGGAAACAGTTTCATTTTTGTCATTTCTCTCACAATACTCTGTCTAATGTGTAGTACCAGGGATTTAGCTGGGGGAGGGGAAGAGGAGCAAAATTAGAGCATTGGCCCTTGCAAATAAGAATTCTGTTCCCCCTGCATGAAATTTTGCTTCACCCCCCAAATTTCTAGCACTATGGTAACATATAACTTAAGCATATAGAAACAGAATTTAGGCATTAAAAAGTGGAGGGGGAGGCAGGAAAATTGACCAAGGGCAATCAAACACAGCGGATATACTGTATACTCTTAAGTGTGTATGATTTTCAGTGTTTTACTCACTGCAATGCTAGAAATTTGGGGGGCGAAGAGAAATTTCATTTGGGGTAGAGAATTCTTATTTGGAGGAGCAATGCCTGAATCACACCCCCCCCCATAGCTAAACCCATATGTAGCAAACCCAAATGCCAGAAAGGTGATGAATGTGGGCATAGTAAGAGAAACCAAGGGTCTATGCACAGCCTCAGAATTATTTTGGATAATTTGGCTACATCAATGGACAGTTTTGAAGAGAGCTTGAAAAGTACTTCTTTGGACTATAGCTTCCATAACCTCCAACCAACATGCATGCTGGCTCTTCTGGCTGGGGATTCTGGAAGTTGTAATGTAAAAAAACAAAAACAAAACAAAATACCATATTTGTTTCAATCTCTGATTTTGGAATATAATTCAGTGAAAACCTAATTAAACAAACTCTAAAATAGTGTTAGCAATGTTAAATAATGTCTACACTGGGGGTAAAAATCTGATTGAAATTTGGACTACTTTGGCCTAGAGTTAAGCACCACATTTTACCTGGCCAAAGCTCGAATCTGCACTGCTCGTTTCTGGGCTTGTAGGCACAAGTGATTAATCTGGATTTTTACCCCTAGGCACTCCTATGGTGTGATTTCCCCGCCTCCTCCTCAGTGCTGCTGGCTGCTCATTCTGACCTAAGAGTGAGCAACTGTGCCACATCTCTGCCTTCCCAGCCAATATTGGAATGAAGAAGTGGTGCCAAGGAGGTGGGAAATGGCAGTGCGGTTCAGGCAGCGCTTGTTTTGGTTCCCCACCCCCCAAATCCAGGGCAGATGCATCGTTCACACCACAATTTTCTCTAAAGTTTCAAGCAAGCTCTAGAGAAAACTGCAAGTTTTTAAAACCCAGATTAAGGTGGTATACATGGATTCAGTTCAGATAAGGCCATATGTCATGTGGCCTTATTGGGGCAGATTTGGAGGGGGGGGTTCAGGTATTTTTCACTAGTGTAGACAGGGCCAGTGTTAACATTAATTATGCTAAAAGAGCAAGCTCCAGAAAATGAATTTCAAACTTGCAGGACCAGTTTAAGGAATTTTGGGGGCTCCTGCAATGCTTTATTTTGGGGGGCCCACATGTTTATCTCAGGTCAGTGTAAACTAACTCAACATAAGCTATTCACAGTACAAGATACTCAGATTATTACTAATAATGTTTTTGCAGGAGGAGAGTTACTACAGGGGCCCCCACAATGATGGGGCCCCCTGAGGATGCTGCAGATGCTGGTGCCTTAAACCTGCCCTGCAAACTTGTATAAAAATGCAATACAATGGACAGAGATTAAATTGGGGGTAAAAATCTGATTGGAATTTTGACTGCTTTGGCCCAGAGTTAAGCACCACATTTTATCTGGCCAAAGTCTGAATCTGCAGTGCATTAATAAGTAGCACAGGTATAGAAAGGATCTTGAACATAAGGGAAAGCAGCATTTGTGGCTTCCCTATAATTACTTAAAAATGTCAATATGAAGACAAAGCAAAAAAAAAAAAAGTCCTACAGATAATGAACTTTACATTTTCATATTTTAATCTCTTTTTTGATCAGGAAATGAATCAGTAAGGTTTTTGAAACTATTCCTTGCTTTTCCAGAAAGGGTTTCCTAGTGTGAGAATAGCTCAACTATTAAATCTTGAATAGCCATTATTACACAGGGATAATTTCTTGGCATGTCTTTATAAGCTAACAGCCTAATCCCAAATACTATATAGACATAAATTCCATTGATTTCATTTATAACATAATTCCACATAAAATGCCCCAGGCCAGTGAACTGTGAGTGTATGAGAAGATTCCATGAGTTACCTCATTGTTGGGTGTGGTCTTCTTTCCTGTGCAGGAAAATCCATTTTCTACATCAACTAGCAACTGGTTCTACCATAGCATCAACTAGCAACTGGTTCTACAGACTATAACAGTCTGAGAAAAAGGTATTTTGGATCAGGGTATACAAAAGTTCCCTTGGTGCTCGCCAACTCTACATATACACAGATCTTGTGGTTAAAATTCAGGCTATTCTTCATTAGCTGGAGGGAAGTTGTACATAAATCATTATGTAAATCATCATTATCATCATCAGCAGCAGCACAAGAAGCAGCAGCAGCATCTACAGCCTAGTTGTACCTCCTATGGAACAGATCTCACATTCAGTGGGAATTGTGTGGTCTTTCAGATGTTACTGCATTGCATTTTCGAGATTTCTCCTTCATTGGTTCTGCTGGTTAAGGCTACTAGGAGTTGAAGTCCAACATCTGGACAGCCGAGTCTCACCCCAATCTAGTGACTTCTTTTTTCCAGAAACAAATAAATGCTAAAAATAGAACTTCAAAGTTATAATGCTATGATTCCACTCTAAAGGCCATGACAGAATCCTATTGAATCCTAGGGTTTTTCAGTTGGTGAGGTACTTGAGTCCTCTAGCTAAAAAATTCTAAATTCCCCTATCTAAATTCCAGATCCCAGGATTCCATAGAATACAACCATGGCAGTTAAAATGTAATAATAGCACAATAACTAGGTAAACTTAGGACTTTATCAGACACTCTAAAATAAATCACCATGGTGATCGGGAGGAGGACGCTACTGTCCCACTTCCAGCAGTTGATACTGCACGGCCCATCCTGCTCCTGTCCTTCCTCCATGCTTCCTCTGTGCTGGCGGGATGAAAAAAGGTGCCATTTTTCATTGACGGGAGTTTCCATTAATAAAAAGCAGCATCCTTTTCATTGTTCCAGCATAGAAGGAGAATGAATGAAGGACGAGAGGAGGATGGTGTCATGCAGTATCACCATCTTGTAGCAGTACAGTGGCGTCATCCTTACGACCTCCTGGGGGGCTTTTTTGGCATCTGATAAAGTCTTCTAAGGGTCCCTGTATCAGTGATGAGGTCACTTGCTGTTTCTCACAGATTAGAACAGGAGGAGGTAAGAGGCTGACGTTCCTCTCCACAGGACTGTATGAAGCACTCACTGATTAACACTAGTTAAAGTGTTCTGCTATGCTGTTTAATATCATGTGCCGTCAAATAGCCTTTTAAAAAATAAACAGTTTTTAAACAGAGGTAATTAAGAGATATGTAGAACTACACCAAATAGTAGAGAGAAAGAGTTCTGCCAATATTTCATGGTGAGATTTATAGCTCAGCAGCCAGCTTGCATCCTATTAGCACCAATTATTCCATTTCCTGTTACCAACCATCTCTCTGTCATTTAAACAAATTGCATTTTTCCTCCTGTAAACTATGGTTTAATCTTCATGTAAGTATGCAAACTAGAATCATAGAATTGGAAGAGACCACAAGGACCATCCAGTCCAACCCTCTGCCTTACAGGAATGCACAATCAAAGCACCTGAGACAGATGGCCATCCGCCCTGTTTAAAAACCTCCAAAGGAGACTGCACCACTGAAGGTACACAACAACAAAAAGAAAGATTCTGCTCTTATACCCATTAATCGTTACAAGAGCCATGGATTCTGGGAAGCAGACATTGTGTACTATGGAGACCATTTCCTTGATTAAAGGCTAGAATGCCTTCAGATTTTGAACTGTTGGTTTCCACTTGATTGATCCTTACTTGTCAACTGGACTTTTAGGGAGGAACACCACCAAATATGACTAGCTACAAGGGAATTGTGATATTTAGGGTTTTCAGTATAAATGCTTATATGCCTTTCCCTTTTTAAACTTATTATATTTTCATCCCTCTTTTGCCCATGGAGACTAAGGTGGCTACATGATTTTCTACCCCACTCCAACCCCTCACTTCCACTTGCAGTTTTTTTTTCTTACTGATAACAGGACAGTGAGAAAGTTAGTGATAGGTTCAAAATCATTAAGTCAAATTCACTGTGAGTGGGATTTTGAACTTGTGATTCCACTATTTTACTCCAGCATGATAACTATGGGAACCTGTTGATTCTCTGTGATAAGATTCATCATGTCTCTTACAGCTGAAAAATCTACACTGCCTTTATAGGAATTAAAATGTGATGGGGTCTACAGTAGATATGACTAGAGCAGCAGCGTAGGAACCTACAGGTTTTGGTTACATACAGTTCTCTCGTATAACCTGTAATCACATGTCAAGGAACTAATCATGCCAGGTAGCTATGGTGTGCAATCATGTACAGCTCATAGACCAAAGAGAGTTGCAAATGGAATTAGATCTCATCACCATTGGTAATATTGGAGAAAAGTTGATCAGTTTTAAGTGGTACTCTCAGCTGAAAGGGTTCTGAATACCCTAAAGGCACCAGACCCTGTCTAATCTTGGAAACTAAGCAGGGTCAGCCCTGGTTATACTTGGACGCAAGACCAGCAATGAATAGCAGGTTATATTTCAGAGGAAATAACTGGCAAAACCACCTCTGTGTATTCCTTGCCTAAGAAAACCCTATGAAATTCATGGAGCTGCCATAAGTCGACAGGCAATTTGAAGGCACATGCACATACCCAGCTGGAAAATATTCCTGAATTCTGGAAGCTTTGCATGATTCCAATATAGGGAATCATTTGGGAGTAGTGATTACTCATAAAGTCTAGTCTCAATATTTCTGGTGCAGTATTTCTGAAAATTTGAATCTCTCAAAAAGAGCTAGTGCATTAGACCCCAGTCCCGATGATCTCTCCCCCAGCTGATTGGCCTTTAGAAAAGATGGCAGTGGAGATACAGTATTAAACACTAAACGGTCAGGATTTTGGCCCATCTATCCAACTGTTACATGGCAACTGAAGTGTTGTCCCAAGAAATTTTAGTGATTCCACTGTAACCCAGTAAGAGTCAACTTTTTTTTTTTTACAAAGTTGCTGTAGCACTCAGACACCTGGCTGTGCCTTCCTTTAACTGTCATCTCAGCCTAACCTGATGATCATGCCTGAAGCAAATGCAAATGGATTTAAACTCTTGTATGCCTGAAGCAAGTGGCAGTTATCTGGGATCCTTTGAACTGGAGCTTCCAAGGATGCAACCAGAGATCTTGTGCATCTGGAGTGGGCAACTGCATAGGAGACAGGGGCCAGTTTCCCCACAGAACCCCATGTAGGCTGCACACACACACACACACACACACACACAGCAAGTCCCAATACCTCTATTTTTCTCTGTGGTCCCTCTCAAAATGGCAACAGGAAATGATGTAATGCCACTTTCTGTTGCCATTTTGAGAGGGACTGCAGAGGAAAATGGAGGTATTTGGGGATTGTGCAGGGTTCAGGGATGCTTATGGGACTGGAATATTTTCAATTTTTTCATGTGTTTGGGGGATATCTGTGTGGTTTGGAAACAAAAATTGCCTAAAAAATGGAGTGTTGTGGGGACTTTAGGGACCACAGAAGAGGGGGGCATTCCTGTTCTACATTGAAAGCAGATGTTCTACCTTTGGCATGTACATGTTTGTCCACCATGGAAAAGGCTATTTTAAAAAGGCAGTAAAAAGGACTTGTTTTGACTTTATTAAAAGGCTTATAAAACAGGTTTCTTCATTCTGCAATATGCATTAGAGGCCCAGAAACTAAACATTATATGAATTCAGGAGGCTATTAAGCAAATATCATTGTCTGAACTCTGCTTTAATTGTGGTATTTCAGCACATTTTCTGTTCATTGGCATATCGGATTCTTGTGATCCATCATAGTGTATATTTCACCTTGTGTTTGATCTCCCATTCACTTTTGCAACAGAGGTTGACTGAAAAGATCAAAGATTTCTCTGCTTTTTCCTCCTATTTTCCCTGATGACAATTCCTGTGCAAAAGTTTTCTGAGCCAGAGAAAAGAAAGGGAGGGGGTATTAAAATGTGTTCATACAGGTGATTTGATCCAGATTTGATTTGATTTTTTCCAGGGGGAGGGGTAAATTAATTAAGCAATCTGGAAATCTGTTTGAGCAGTTGCTACTTTCAGAAAAGCAGAATCACTGTATAAAAGTGAATCTTTTCATAGAATTAGAAAGAAAGATCAATCCAGACGAGACAGATCTCAAGAGAAGGGAAATGTTAGTGACACCTCCTGTACTCAGCTTGAGCTCATTGTTTTAATAACATAACTCATGGGCTTGGAGATACAAGGGAGGAAAATGGGATACACTGTAGAATCTGCTGGCCAAAATCTGCCTTTTGCTTTATGTTTTCCCTATACTTATATCTGGTTAATGGTTGGATGGGAGACCGTCAACAAATACCAGGTGCTCTAGGCTATATTTCAAAGGAAGAAAATAGCAAAACCATCTCTGCATAAGACATCACTATGAAATTAATGGGGTCTCCATAAGTCGACAGGCAACGTGAAGGCACATACACATATCAAGGGTAAGCAGCTGGGTTGTTCAAAGCAAGACCTGAGGTGGACTGAACCAGGAATTGGAATTATCCAGCAAACTGCAGATGTCATGTTCAACATAGCCAAATCAATCTATAGAGATCTGTAGTGATTAAGTTGCTGTAATACTGAAAGCTCCAGGCAGGACTTCTATGTCTTAAATAAATTCCTGAATTTACTGGGTTCACTATGGAGATTATCAGACGCGGCAAATAAAGCGGAAAGGGACACCAGAGTATCGGGAAAGGCTTTCCCTTTCACACAACGTTCTCCCTGCCCATTCTATTCTCGTTCTGCTCCAGTGCTGCCCCTGTTTTCTTTTTTTATTCAAGGCTTAAGCCATTAATAGATCCATCATTCTGTTTCTGTAACGGAATGGCAGGCATGTGAATAGGTGCCCATTATGCTGGTGGGATGCCAGCTTTAGTGGGAGGTCTGGAGTGTAAAAACACTTCTGGATGCCTCCCTTATGACAGGCCCCTGCTGTTGCCGCCCAGATCACCCCTCCCTGCACGCCAGCCCTCCACCCCTGATCGCAAGCCCTCCCTGCACCCCGATCGCCAGCCTTCCCTACATCCCAATCGCCAGCCCTCCACCCCCGATCGCCAGCCCTCCACCCCCGATCGCCAGCCCCCACCTCCGATCGCCAGCCCCCACCTCCGATCGCCAGCCCCCACCTCCGATCGCCAGCCCCCCACCCCCCGATCACCAGCCCATCACCCCCCCGATCGCCAGCCCTCCACCCCCCTGATCGCCAGCCCTCAACCCCCGATCACCAGCCCTCCACCACCACCCCCGAGATGATTCAGGTAAGTGTGAAAGTTTTCATTCTTGTGCCAGGACAGGAGTGGGAGAGGGGCGGGAAAGGAGATTGTGGGACGGGAACACTTTTTTTGTTCCCGTCTGATAATCTCCAAAATATCAGGGCAAGCCAACTGAGCACCCAAGTCCTTCCTTGTAACTGAAAACTATAATGAATGAAAAAGAAGTGAATCTTGGAGCCTTACATTTGGGTGCAACTAAATGGTATTTCAAGTCTGCTGTTATCTTCTGTACTAGAAACTTATAAGGGAATGAGGAGTCTTGGACGGTTGGTGACCTAGTGAAGCTGAGAAGTCTGGTTCCTTAATTCTAAACATCTGCCTCATCTCCTCTTTTTTGAGGGGTGACTTGAAGAAAGTTCTCTTTTGGATACAGATCAGAGCCTACTCTAGCTTGGAGTTGGAAGGTTCCTGTGGTATGCTTCTGTTTAACTCATTTCTGCAAAGGCCCCTCTACTTTGGAATCACTACCCAAAGTGTTTGGCAATTTGTAAGAGAGGTAAGGTTGACCCAGAGTTAAAACTAAACCAGGACTGGACATTCTTGGGAGGTTAAGGAACTGTGTTTCCCTCAGGCAACTTTGGAGGGTCACCCTTCCACCTCCACCCTCCATTTTTAATAGATTTATTTCCCTCCCCCCATCCCCCCACTCCCACCCTGGGGATTTGGAAGAGCAATTTCACAATGTTTTTGGTCCTTTCTCAACCTTTCTGGGCTCAAGAGAAATCTTTTTTTTTTTAAAGGAAATGAAGTCAACTTCTGGACCATTTCTTTTTTAAAAAATATTTTATTTTCACAGCAATCATATATCAAAACATACATACAAATAAAAAATATAAGCAAACTTCCTCCCTCAACTGAGTTGGACTTGTTTATCACATTATAACAGGCTTTCCTAAGTCAAAAAAGAGAAATGTTGTGTTACTCCACAATAATAGTGAAATTTTGACTGGGCACCAGTCATGTTTAAAGTTAAACAAACATTTCTTATTTCAATCTGAGATTACTGCTTCCTCCCCACATTCTGTCTTCCAAATAGAAATTAACTCTTTCCAGTTTTCTCTAAAATCTGCAGTGGATTTATTCTTAATCCAACATGTTAATTTATCCATTCTCGCCGTCTCATATAGCTTAAACAGTCATCTGTAGTCATTTCTTATTTTAAAAGGCCTCTTTTCAGCCTAAAATAGTCCAGGGAACCAAAAACATGGCAAGATTGTCCCCACACACACCAAGGGTGTCAAGACATGCACTAGTTCCTCTGAGCATGTGAAGATGACCAGGCAGCGTATAAATCTTGTAGCAGATGCAGCAGACATCATGCTGGTGAAATGAGCACACAGGCACAGAGACTGAGGAGATTATCAGGCAGGGAGAAAAATAGCATCTCCGTCTCACTATCTGCTCTGGTGCTACGCCCCCCAACCCCATCCTGGCACAGTAATGAACTGTTTTGCACTTACCTTAATCACGCGTCAATCCGCTCCCCTCTGCAGCCATGGAGTAATGCAGCTCACATGGAGCTGCATTCACTTCCTGGTTGAAATCCTGGGCCGTTCTTGCAAGAGGATGAGCACATGGGAAATTCAAAAAACAAAAGCCAAAAATACATCCAAAAGTGACAGAAAGCACAAAAACAGACTTTAAAAATACAAGTAACCCAGGGAGGCTAAGAAGAAATGAGGACAAAATGGAGCCAGCACAGGAGCATAACAGGATGAGGATGACATCGTGCAAAAGGGAAGCCCTTTGGCGATCTCCTGGCATTCCTGTATCACCATATTAAAGGTGTCTGATAATCTCCTGTGTCTAAACTACTCATACATAGATTACATAGTACAACAGTCATGGCAGTACTGTCCAGTACTGCTAGGATGGAGGACTGATACAGACAGAGGGCAGTGAGGGCAAGACAAAGGATTATACCAGTACATGTTTACATCACATTCATGGGCTGTGTAGTTGCCCATTCCCACACACATGGTTTATCCAGTCTTTCCCAGGGTGATAATGGCTGTATCTATATCTTACGCTTTGCTTCTCATACAGGATAATGTAAATAAGGGGGCTTTCCGGACTCAACATGGTGAGCCTTTGTGGCCCATCCAGAACCCCCTGTTCTTGGCGGTGGCCTCCAAAGCCATGTAGAATGGCAACGGCACCGCCATGATGCCTTGCCTCCTTCCCAGCCTGCTTTGGGGCTGGGAGGAGGGTGCGGGGGCATTGGCCAATCAGAGCGGGCCTCTCCAGCTCCGATTGGCCAATGTGAGAGAGGGGGCAGGACATTCAGCTGCAGCGTCTGGCACAGCCAGATCAGTTGGCTTCTCAGAGCTGAAGACATCAGATCACCGGGCAAACAACAGTTCCTTGTCAATACCAGCTGTGTCTTGCTAGCCCTCATACTGGCCCCTGCTGGCAGCAGCTCTTTACAATATAAAATTCACAGTGATTACACATCCCAGAATCCCGACAAAGGGGACACTGGGGGACAAAAGAGTTTGATTTTTTTTCTTCTTTTTTTAAACACCTTTTGGGCCTTAGGCCAAAAAACCCACCTTAGTGGCTGCATGTGGCACCAGCCACGGTTTACTTATCCCTGCTCTAAACAAGAACAGATGTTCCTAAGCCCTGCAGGATTCTACCTTCTCCACTGTCAAATATTTACAATGAAGATATTCAGATGGATTCACCATAGAATTATACTTCATTTACATAACATTTCCTATATAGAGAATTCAAGAAACTACTTTTAAAATATCTTCTTGAAGCAGGAGATATATTAAATGGTTGTCCTTCTTGTACCTTTGTACAGTAGTGATAAGAACTGGGAAGACATTAAAGAGGGCAGGGACTCAGTTGAACATAGTACTGGTAGGTTTTGAACATACACTTTAAGAGTTTTCATAGGAGGGTGTTCAAGTTGTGTCCTCTACTTCTTTGTCATTACAAACTTCTTCTTAGTTACAAAATCATGCTGCCATTCAAGACAAATGGCTGATTTTCAAATCCTAGTTCTTACTGAGCTGATGAACCCATATCTGAGTAAAACCACTTTAGATGCAGATAGGGAGATGAACACTCTTCCATGAAAATGAAACCATAACATAAAAATGTCAAGGAGAAGGGCAGTCTAGAATCTTTCTCTCTGACTGCTAAATTTCTAAATGAAAGGATTTAGTTGGTGGGGGGGGGCACTGAGTCATGTGAGACTCAGATCTATGTTACCTGGTGGGCCATATTGGATTAGTCTATGTCTTCAGAAATTCTGGAGCGGCTCTTCTCTCTGTCTCATCATCCTCATAGTTATATCTGGTGGGAACATATAAGAAGGCCTTCTCAGTTGCTGCTCCAAGGCTCTGAAACCTCTTCCTAGAATAGGTTAGATTGGTATCCTCCTGACTATTCTTCCATAGGCAAGTGAAGACTTCATTGTTTTGGTATATCTTAAGGGATGTTTGCTCATGGGGGCAGGGCCTTTAATAATGTGAGGTGTTTGTGTATGAATGAATGATACGGGTTTTTTAAGTGGCAGTACTTTACCCTACTGGTAGTTTAATTATATTTTAACTTTGTATGATGTGTAGTTTTAGCTATATCTGGATATGAATGAATAAAGAATGTGATCTTCCACTAACATTCTGAAGTGATAGATTCCAGATTTATCAACATGTTTAAAATTACTTGGGGCTCCTGGAAGTAGTTTTATGGTCCTTTGGATTCTATCCTAAAAGGTTATTTTACCAAACTGATCCTGGGATGTATGAAACTAGTTCTAACCAATGCTTAATGATAGTAGTGGCTGGATGGGGTGGGGAGCTCTCTCAGAAGGAACACTAAACGGTGCCTGTGAAACAAGTCAGGCTGACCAGAACTCAAGACTAACCAAGTTACTCTAGCACCTGAGGCAAAAGACCCTACAAGCCCCTCTTCTGCACCCCTTGCAGCAGGAGCTGGGCAAAGTAACTGCTAGAATCCCACAGCAAGCATGGTGAATGAGATACTGGGAATGGTAATATAAAGAAATAACTTTTTTGAGCTTGAGCCCTTCAATGATACCAATAATTTTCCTGAGATGGCTACTTTCCTCTGTCTAGTGACAGAACTAGCCCTGATACAGGCATTCACACCTCTAGCATGATCAATGGAAACATCTATCAGTTCATGACAAACACTCAAATGCACATATTGTTACAAATCTCCATAATCAAAATTCAAAAAACCCATAAGCAAAAATGTCACAGTGGCTCTGGTTCTCCTTTCTGTAAGGTTTTCACTTCTCTGAACAAACTACTGCATCATAGTATTTGGTGGTTAATTTCCATCAGTTCATTTATATGTTAATTAAATGATATGAAGTTTACGTTGGAATATGTGTGTTCATGAACTAAATCAGTCCCACTTTTACAGGTGTCACCCACTTTCCTTTCTCCAGGAGTGTCTGATTGATACCTGTATCATAAGATATTTAAAAATGTTATGAGGCATATAATCAATGTTTATTCTGTGGTAAAACAGTGAATCAGGGAGTAAGGGAAGCATCAGAAATATGCATTAAATGTTTATTACATTGTACATTTAAGCTGCATCTTAGGATGGTGTGGCCACATGATTTGTCATAGAGAGAGAGGTCCACCCTCAGAAAAAAGAGCTCTGACTAATCCCAGGGACTTCTTGTTGTTGTTATTGTTGTTGTGTATCTTCAAGTCATTTCTGACTTAATGGCAACCAGTAGGTGAACTTATCATGGTGTTTCATGGCAAGATTTATTCCAAAGAGCTTTGCTACCATTGCCTGCCTCTGAGGCTGACGGAGTGTGACTTGCACAAGGCCACCCAGTGGATTTTCATGGCTGAGCAAGGATTTGAACCCAGATTATCCAGAGTCCTAGTCCAACACTTTAAGCATACGGGCTTTCTCAGATCACTACAGCATGCTGGCTCTGTCCAGGGCCTTCCCTCTCTAAATAGCTCTCCTTAGCCACTCTCCTTCCAACATTGGGAAGAGGAAGCATAATGCTATTAGTTATCATATCAGGGAAAGTTGTGGATCTACAGTTTCCAAAGCAGCCCTTGCTCCCAGGCCATTCCCCATCTGGCTCCTAATAAATGCCAGGTCTAGGCCTATCAAATAATAGTTTGCTTTGAATGGAAGACATTTTAAAAATGGCTGAGATAATGGGGATGGAAGGGTGAGCAAAAATGCCACTACAACCTCTCTTCTGCCTGCCAGGCTTTTGCAAGCAGGTTTGGGATTTGAGCAGAGACCATAGCACATGGCAAGAATGATATGCCACTGACATTTTTTATAGTACTGGTTTCCTACAAATTATATCTATATCATCATCATCATCATCATCATCACCATCTCCATTCCCACCATTTTCTTCTGAGGGTCTTATTTGCTGTGGTGCCCTCTCCTTAGAGGCTTGATTGGGGCCACTGCTGGTGTCATTCCAGCACCAAGTCAAAATATGTTTTTTTATTACAGCTGTCAAGACCTCATTGAGTTTATCCAGTCTCCATATGTGCTATGGTTGACATTATTTTAAATTGTTTCAACAGGTTTTTATTTGTCTGGTCTTAAGTGAGAAATGTTTAATACAGGTTGAGTATCCTTTATCCTGAAATACTCCAAAATCCAAAATTGTCCACATGTGTAGCTAAGACAGTGACACCATTGCTTTGTGATGGTTCAACGTACACAAACATAGTTTAATGCACAAAATTATTTAAAATATTGTGTATAAAATTACCTTTAGGCTATGTGTATAAGGTATATATGAAGCATAACTGAATTTCATGTTTAGACTTGGGTCCCATCTCCAAGATACCTCATTATGTGTATGCAAGTATTCCAAAATCTGAAAAAAATTCAAAATACAAAACACTTCTGGTCCCAAACATTTTGAATAAGGGATACTCAACTTGCATATTATTAGTCTTTTAAATGTATAGTTATGTCTTGTCCTAAGTTGATTTTGTTGCGTGCTGCCCTGCACTCCTCAGATGTCGATCAGGATATAAATACAGTTGTCCCTCCATATCCACAGATTTGGTATCCACGGATTTAAGTATCATGGCTTAAAAATATTCTTTAAAAAATAATAATCCAAAAAACAAACCTTGATATTGCCATCTTATATAAGGGACACCATTTTTCTATGCCATTGCATATAATGGGACTTCAGTATTCATGGATTTTGGTATCTATGGAGGGTCCTGGAACCAAACCCCAGCAAATATGAAGGGACCACTGTATTTTAAAATCGACATCATTACCACCATCCAATTGTTTGACTGACTGACAGATTTAGTTTCAAGCACATTCCATCTTTGGATTCAGAGCAGATTACAATACATATCTACATAAAGAAATGATCAATTTAAAATCAAACTACACACACATATTGAAAATTAGCAATGGACTGTGATTTATATCCTTTCTAAATCATTGCTTGACTGACTTTTTCTCAAATATTTTGTTAAAGACAGCATAAACAAGTTGAAACAATTCATAAAGAGAGAGGAGAAGAAGAAGAAGAAGAAGAAGAAGAAGAAGAAGAAGAAGAAGACTTCATTAAATAGTGTCAACATCAAAGGCAACAATAAGCAATTTTCTATAAAGCAAAAACTGAAACCTTCTGAGCCGGTTAAAAATGGGCAATTATTGATATCATTTTGACACGAAGTATGGTGAGGATAGTTGTGCATGTGCTTTAATCTTCTAATGTACAATTTATAACAAACAAAACAATTTCTGGCATTTTTCTCTCAGCATTTAAATGCAACTGAACTGACATGTATAAGAGATTGCCCTATGGAGAGGGGCGGGAGGGAAGAACCACCAAGAGTCCACACTTCATATGTTTGGCCTCATTTATACAACTCCTTTGAAACACATAGCTGGTAGGCATAGTAATAGAATCAGCTACTATTAGATGCGGACATGGTTCAGTAGGTATTAGGTATTGAACTAGCCTGCTCATTTCTTTAAGCATATGAACACACTCATTTCCTGGTATTCAGGTTCTGCTGAAATCAATATCATGCCACCTTTAGGCATCTCTAGGTGCAAACTTTCCTTCAATAAATTCCTTAATACCTTGCTGAAACATGCTCAAGTTATCACAGGCTTGGTTTGGGTTTGGGTTTTGTTTTGACACAAATCCCATGCTCTGCTTTCCCCTGCTGATACTGAACATTTTATTATCAGGGAAAGACTTTCCCATTTTCATTTCTGTGGGAGAGTTGTTCTTCTTATGCAACAGGATATGTATGTGCACTTGCCTCCAACGGTGAAATGAATATCTGAGCATTTTGGATACAGGGTGAGATACAAATTAGATAGTTGGATGGATGGGCAGATGCACAGACGGACGGACGGACGGACAGACAAACAGCTAGATAGACAGATGTAGGATGATCCTTGAGTACACACTTATTGCTCATGTCACACATTGCCTTGTGTGAATGGAGAGGGAAAGTACACACCTCTGCTCCCATCATGGCAGGAGTGTAGCTATGGGGTGTGTGAGAATGACTGCATTACCCCCAAATAAGAATTCTGCACTGCCCCCCAAAGAAATTCCCCCATCCCCAAGTTTCTATTTTAATTAATTAATCCATTCATATGTTGCCTTTCTCCCAAAGTGGGACTCAAATCAGCTCACAAAAGACCTCAGTTCAAATAAATCAATACAGTTTAAAATGATGAAAATCTAACATTTTTAACAAATAGGAGTCCCAGATCTCAAAGCCTGGCCCTGAATCTCTAGTCCAGGGAAAGGAAGAACAATCTCAGGGTGGAAACACTGCCTTGGAAAAAGACAACTTCCGTGAGTGAAAAACAGCACGGCCACCTCCGATACTAGCCGCAACACTCACAGATGACGCCGAGAGAGAAACGGCATTGTCCAAAATGGACCCTTGCCACGCAGCAGCCTCATTACTGGTCTGGAGGCTGCTTGCGCGGCAAGAGGCTGATTTTAGCTGTCTGAAAATCTCCCAAGATTTACATTTCTAGAGGAGAGTGTAACAATGCATCACTGTGGAGTAAAGAAAATGATGCTGGGGAAAATGCAAGTCTGAAAAGAAGACAATTCCAGAAGTCAAGGTATGGAAGCATGGAAGAAGAACGAGTGCCCAGGCAGGAGAGGAAGATACTGAAAATCTGAAACCCATCTCAATGATAGATGATTTCCCACTCCCTTTTTCTTGTTGCCCACAAAACAGATAAATGTTACATTTCTCTGCAAAAGAATTAGGCCAGAACTGGGAAGATGTGCATTGTACCTATCCAGTAGAGGGCTGCTGTTATGTAACTATGTAGCAGAGCCAGCAAGATGCACATTGCATCAGTCCCAATGTGCTTTGGGCACTCTTGCTGGTGCCCTGTTACGCAACTTCTCAATTCACTAGCAGGGTCTCTTAGTCCCTCTGCTACATAGTCAAGTGTGCACAAATTGATGCTGAGTGAAAGGCCACATAAGATTCTGGTGTTCTTTTGCATTTCTCCCATCAATGTGCAGAAGGAGAGACCTCATCCTTTGGGTCCAATAGCTCAGTTTTATTCATATACCATAACAAAGGGCTTTAAGCAGAGAAAGAAATAGATAATTCCCAAAGTGTGTCAGAAGCTGAATTACACAATTCCATTTCAAGAATTACATTTCCATTTAAGACTACCAATTTGTGACCAATTTAGGTCACGAAGAGGCAGTAAGTCAGCGCTGTCTCATAAACATATTCTATTTTTGACTAGTTTCTTTTTGAGTCCCTTTGTGTACTTATCTCCTCATTATATTTATACTGACTAATTGATTCTCTAAGGTTCTTTGCTCTTATTTATTCACACAGGGAGGATGATTTGCAGTAACATGATCGAGTTTGACTTGTAAGTGTCCCCAAATCCGATTATGATTCTGAACAACAAAACACATGCTGTCTATACCAATCCTGTTGCTGCCATAATTTATTGCCTCTGATTTGATCAGGATGCATTTCAAGCTGAGCCTGCAGGCTGTTTCACACATCCATGTTCCCAACATAATGACTGACTACCATTTCAAGTGCAGGTAAGGATGTGTGAATAAGCTATCATCGCAGATCAAAAACCCATAGACAGAACTCTTCACATCTCCAAACAATGCTTTCCACTCATGAAACCATGAGACAAAGCATTATGAATGTCTGTGATTGCCATGAACTAAGTCTCTCCTCATTGCTACTGCATTTATTTCTAATGAGATTCATTTAAGCCAGAAGTGGCACAATGTGGCTCATGGGCCATAAACAGCTCCTTAAATATCTTTGTTGCATCTGCTCCCCTTGAGATTGGATGTTGTTGCTGTAGTCTACCTTCATACCAGCAGTCGATGCTGAGGATAGAGAGAAATAAGGTTTAAATATTTTGACTCAATCTAAGCCAGAGGCTCTTATTCTTAAACCATTTGAGAATCTGATTAAAGGTATGGATCTCCTCCCTGAATAACATGGTGACATTGAAGATTATACAATATTTCAGTCTGTGAAATAGCATCCTGGGCCACCTGAAGTTGCTTGGAGTGGCGCACTATTTTAATAACACAAAATGAAATTAAAAAAAAAACTCTACAAAGACAGCTTTCAAAACAACAGGAGGAAAAATTAAGAAAATTCAATGTTGAGTGATTATAGGCCTTTTAGTCCAATAACATCTGGAGAGCCACATATTCCCTATCTCTGCTTTATCCTCTATTTAGAAGTCCTTTAAAATAACTAAGTATCTTAGAGTCTTACAAGGAGCATTGGGAAGCATGAGTAAACTTTGAAGAATTAAAAGTATGGACCAGGAACCAAAGCAATTGTCCCATTCACCCAAGTGGGGCTCTAGAATGATAGTTCTCAGAAAACCATCTTCTTAAAACAATAGTAAGTAATGGTGGCTGGTGGTTTCCATTTCAGTGGGATGATGAATCCCTTTTGAGTTTTAGGAGATTATTAGACAAGTGCCTAAAAATGTTATTATGGCACTATATTTTATATCATTCATGTTCTGGCACAATGACACACGTTTTTGCATGCTGCCATGGTAATGATACAAAATCACCCCAAGAATCCAGCAATAAAAGTGCTCATGCTGCTTACTTCCATGTTGCTCCATGAACAAGATTTCGGCACATCTCGCAAGAAGAGGTGAGCACGCTAAAAAGCCCCCCAAAACCAAAAATTAAAAAAAAATGTTCAGAGAAGCGCATATACATGTTTAGAAACTTGCAAGCAAAATGGGGAGGTTCATAAAAGGAGCGTATGGTATCTAGTTTTCCCATTCGCACCCAGAAGTTTTCTGGCAGGACTGCCATTGAGGCTGGAATCACGCCAGCAAAAGGGGCGCCTTTTTGTACACACAAAAATCCAGAACACAAATGCTACGGGAGATCAATTTTTTACTTCTCCCCAACAATAAAAAAGAACTCTATCATAACAGCAGCAGAACGCTTGCAGAACACTGGGGCATGACATCATCTGATAAGGAAGCCCTTTTGCAATCTCATAGAGTCATTATAATGGTGTTTTTAACGCATCTGATAATCTTCTAAGTCTGAACTTTAAAGGAGCTGTTCAAAGTGCTGAACCTTTTAGAAATAGGGATAGGATTTAGCATCTTGGATAAGTCCTCTAACTTAAGCTCTAGAGCAGATATGCCACTTCACTGATATGGAAGCCACCAGCTCTCATTGATCAGTTGAAAAACAGAGTGCATGTTGTACACACAGAAGGTCCCCCATTCAAACCCTGATGTCTCCAGATAAGACTGGAATAGAGACCTGCCTGAATCTCTGTTGCCTATTGTTGTAGACCAGTGCTTCTCCGTCTCTGGACCTCTAGGTATTTTGGACTTCAACTCCCAGAAGTCCCAACCAGCATGGCCAATGGTCAGGTATTCTGGGAGGTGAAGTCCCAAACACCTGGAGCACTAACATTTGATAATCACTGTTGTAGATAGTATTGAGCTAAATGGGCCAAGGTTCTAACCAAGTCTAAGCCAGCTTCTTGTCTCTCAATCTGCTTTTTAAAACCAAAGTGAGTTTCACAACTGGATGGTGCAGCGTGATAGCGGTGGTGTCTGCAAATAAAAATATGCTTCTTCTTTTTTAAAAAAAGAAAAAAGTCACTGCATGTGTGGGCATGGGGAAAATGGGTGTGTTTTTTTGGATCCAAGATGCAGTAATAGCTTGAACTGATACTCCTTGAGAGTGATAGGGTTTTTATTTTTCATGTCAGTGCCCAAGGACATTTCCCTTGGATATTTCCCCTAATCTGGATGGTCCTCAGATTCAATGGTTTCAAACTATCTGACTAGAACCCTATCTGGATTCCCCTCCTCCTCCTAACATATTCTCAGTCTATCCATCTTGTTTGTTTATGTATTTACTTAGTTATTTAAATATTTCTAAGCCATGTTTCTGGAGCAAGCCAGGCCCATGCAACAAGTTCACAGCAAAGCCAAGAATTTTACTTTGACTCTACTTAGGGGCCTTGAGTTTTTTTTCAGAAGCACAGCCTCGGAACATTAGGAGCTTTCTATCATTTTAAAGTATCTCTCTTTTTTTGTATTTTTAGCACTAAATCCACAAAGCTGTTGCTGTCATTTTTCCCCTGTCAGACCGTCATCTAGAGGGAATGCAAAATTGTACTCAGCTGCAAACTATTGACACTCCCCTTAACAAAAATGGTTTTCATAAATCTTTACATTAGCCTCTGAGATAAAAAAAGAATCTTTACCATGAAATATACAAGTATGTAAGTGTTTTATGAAAAAAGTTTTATTAACTTTACAAAAGAAGAATTGGCAGTGAACCATGAACATCCTGTACTTCTAACACGTGGTTATAAATTACATGTTCTTTCCAATAACATCTGAAAGAGAGACTGTAATTTAAATTTCAAAACCACTTGGCATACCTACTATATAGTGCTGACATGAAGTAAAGGGAGGATCTGGAGAGACTCAGACAAAGAGTGAAAATATAAAGACATCCTTAGCTTAAAAAGCTGCTGATGAATACAATTCCTTTCCAGCTGGACAGGGATCAAGTACTCGCTTGTCATATCATTCAATGCACTGTTCAATCAGGGATTCTTCCTTTCAACAAAAAGGAAACTTAAGTGCTGCTAATCATCCCTTGTACAACTTTATCCTGCAGATACCTTCTTTATGTCAGGATAAATTTTTCCCCCAATGACCATTTGCCAACAGCAAGAGGGATCAAACTTGTTATTAAGGAGAAAAACACATACTTTGCAGGCTTGGGGTAGGGGGAGGAGCGTGCTGCACACACATGTCACAACACTACATGTAGCTGCATAATATATTCAATACCATTAAAATAAAGAATAAACAGCCCCTGTCCAGAGACCTTTGTGGGTAATGGGGGGGGGTGTACACATCCTGCAGCACGCAGTGACGCACTGCTGAACAAATGAAGATCCTGGCCAGCTTGATCCACCAATATCTGTGTTGCTGTGGCAGAGGATTCTGCATTCTGACCCACCAAATTGTTAATAAATTAACAATTGTTCAGCACTGTGTATACAGTGCAGGAATCAGGAAGAGTGAAAAAGTGCCAGTGGGCCATGCTGGCTGGAGAATTCTGTGTATTGTATGCCAAAAAGGGGGAAATGCTAGATTCTAAATTCTAGAGCTGGCATGGTGTAGTAGTTTGAGCATTGGACTATGATGCTAGAGACCAGGGTGTGAATCCCCACCCAGTCATGGAAGCCCACTGAGTGTCCTTGGCCAGTCACACTGCCTCAGCCTCAGAGGAAGGCAAGGGCAAACCCCCTCTGAAGAAATCTTGCCAAGAAACCCCAGTGATAGTTTTGCCTTAGGTTCTCCATGATTCAGAAATGACTTGAAGGCTCATAACAACAAACTGGAAGTACAGGAGCTGCCTTACAATTCAATCGTAACTCTGGTTTTTAGAGGACTGGAATGGACAGAAGCTTCTTGTGCTGGCTGAACTGGCCCCTTGCTCAGTGATCTGTATTTATGCCAACATAATCTTCTCCTGCTGTTTGATCTTGGAATCAGCCAGCTTGGGGAAATTTCTCTCTACTGAGATTGGCCAGTAGTAGAGCCCAGAAAGGGATGCTGAAGTGAACAGCAAGAAAGGAGTGAAGTTATCCAAGATTCAGATCTTTGCCAGCCTAAAAACAGTGGCATTATATAGGCACAAAGTGTAGGTCAGGTCCAGGGTAGGCCTAAGTAAACACTCCTAGCTTGTGGAACATTTGGGCTGAGCCCAGCTTCAGCTGGCCCTCTTTGTGAACTAGAATATCACTCTCACACAAATTCAGACCCTCGGTTCATCTGGCCAGTTGTCAACACCAACTGGCAGGACCTCTCTGGGGTTTCAGAGAGAAATCTCCCCCTGCCCTTCATGGAGAGGCTGAAAATTGAACCCAAGACCTTATGTATGCATGCAAAGCATGTGATCTGCTGATAGCTATGGCCCATACTCATAAGGGAATTGATATGGCAATTTCTAGAAGACAGTGTGATCCCAAGGTGTGGAACTGTGCAGGTGCAGGGGGCTTTTCTGTTTGTATGATCCACCTGTGGAATCCAGAACACACACACACACACACACACACACACACACACGGATATCTGCATAGTAATGCAGACATTGCTATGTCTCACCCCCTTTTAGATAAATCACACTGCAGTATATTTTATTTGTGTCTTCTGTCTTCAATAAGTTAATGCTGGGGCAGCACAGCTTTGATCCTCCAGGAGTTGTTGGGTTCCAACTCTTATCAGCTCAACCATGACCAAGAATGATGGGAGATGAAATCCAGGAACATCTGGAGGGTCACAAGTTCCCCAGCCCTGTGTTAATGCTTCATATGTCTTTCAACATAGATCTATTGTTTTCCGTAACTATAAAAATAGTAAATTGTGCCTCAAAACATTTGGCAATCCCTAGAGGTAGTCAATGATAGTGGCATATGTGGTTAGAATAAATCCAGCATTCATGCTAGAATTCTGGAAAAATATTTAACGAAGAGCTCATCTCTAACAAGAGAAGCTGGATAGAACTAGTTTTTCCACTTTGCAGTGATACGTTAAAAACCAGAAGGCAATGCCAGTTAGTTTAGTGGCTGGAACTGAATGTGAAACCAATATATAGAAAAAGCCAAACCGCAGACAATCATGAAACACTGACATTCCTTAAGACCAGTAGCTAAAGCAAGAGGAATAGAATAACCAATGGAGAACAAGAAAGAAACAGGGGGAGGAGGATATGATTTGTGATATAGAAAGGGGGAAAAATTGCAAGCATATGTAGAGAAGACATCAAAAGAGATTCATGTTTATTTTAAAGGGAAGCACATTTGTAGTCAGTACCTGATTTGAGAAGTATAGCTTCCTTTCAGTGGAGAACAAAATCAAACCTACAAAAGTACGAAAGATTACAACTAGAGAAGACTGCAAATGTTTAAAAGCATTTGGCCAGCAATTCTGTCTGAGAGTAGGAAGTATGAAAATGGGATGTCAAAAGATCCTGTTGGGATCAAATGCCAGAACAGTAAGTGTGTTAGGGTCAATGTCCACATTATTCTGGTGGCATGGGCAATACAAATTCCTCTCTGTATGTCAGTATGTTTTAAAGGCAGTGCCTCTATGTGCTGGTATGCAAATGCACAAGCACCCATTTGGACCTATTATAAGATGGAATCTTGTTTTGGCACCATTAATAGACTAGCAACAGTACTATGCACACTTACATAGAAATAAGTCCCATTGAGTTCAGCAGATCTTACTCCTTCCTAGGAGAGGTTATGGTGGCAACATAAATCTCTCAGTCTTTATGGTGCCACCTGAATTTTTGTTGTTTTTGCTATAGTAGGCTAAGGTGGCAATCCTTCAGGAATGTACCCATAAACAAGAAACACTTTGTTTTGGTGGGGCTGTAATTGGCTCAGATGGCATCTGTACAGGCACAACTAACGATGTGGACAAGGATCCAGATAGGCTGGGCCTGTGGTGGCGACCATGCCAAAGTAATCATGGGCCTTGGCTTTTACTAGGAAGAAGATTAAAAAGTGCAATGGAGCCTTAGAAAATGATTGCCTGGTTCCAACATGAGCTTCATGAAAAGAACTACATGGATTATAATGTAAGAACACAGCAGAACCTCGTTTGGATCAAAGTGCGGTTCCATTTTGTCTATCCTTCTTTTTCTAACCAGGCCAGACAGATGCTTCTGAGAAACCCAGAGCAAAGCATGAAGGCAAATAGCTCTCCTTATTTATTTATTTGAGTATTTATCCCCCGCTCTTCAGCCACAAAGAGTCTCAAGTCAGTTTACAAATGGTTAATTTAACAGTTCCCTACCCTCAGGTTTATAATCTACATAAGACATGACACATAAGGAAAAGGGAATGGCAGTGGGGGTAGGGATTAAATCTGCTGGTCCTTCACTCCCTCCAAGGGCAAGATGGTGGCAGTTGGGATGGAGGGGGGGGGGCTTTCCTCTGCTTCTGAGCCTAGGCCTGATGGATTTCTGCCTGCCTCTTCAATTGTCTTTTTTAGAATACTCCCTCAGAAGCTATAAGTTCTATTTAGATATTCTGCCTAATGCCTATATTAAAGCTCTCTAATTCTTTGGCCATCTCCACATTTTTACTGAAGCCCATAGATTAGCATATGCTGTATACAGACTCAGAACCTGAACACACATATGCACATGTCAGGTAACAACTTCTAGAATTCCTCAGGAATTCTACAACTTTTCCAAGTTATGGTTGTGTCATGAGAAAAGTGATTTCTTTTATTTGTTCTTGGTGCTCTTTTGAAACCTGCTCATTTTTCACAAGGCTTGCTTTCTTCACAAAAGAAGCTTCTGTTTTTTTCCATTCATTCTCAAGGTGGTTTAAAACTTTGTTTGACTTTCTTTTGGTAGTGTTTTTACACTTACCTCATCGTTACAAGTGACTGAGACTACTGTCTGTTTTCCCTTTCTGGTATACATCTATTCAGCACTCTGCAGCCTCCCTGGCTGTCTGTGCTTTCCTGATTTTGGGGTGTGGCAGTGAGGAGCCTAGAAAAATTATCTCATTATAACTTCTTCTGGGCTTTAACTGAAGTGGTGGAAGCTGGTGAGGCTGTAGAGATTATTGCACAATGAAACATTCACATCACTCCTCCACCATGCAAATAAGGTAAGCAGAGAAACCCCTTACCCTACTCATGGGAATCTAATGAAACCATACCCTGCAACTGTTCCAGTTCAACCAGGGTAGTCACACTTATTTCTTTACCTTCCCACTTTCCCAAATGCTTTCAAAATGTCCCATGTTTTCTTCCCCCTCCAAATGGTTTCAATTGCTTCAAATATCAAGTTCATAGTACAAATTACTTTGCACTCAGATAACACAGCAGGGGCAGCCTATACGCTGTAGAGAAGGAGGCAGAGTCTTGCTCTTCCCAGTTAGAATGAGACTAAAAGCAAAGGAAGAAATGCAGTTGCAGCCATTTTTGAGCTTGTTTTATACAACCAAAAATTACTTCTGGGATGAGCAAAAACTTGTACAAATCAAGGGAAGGTAGAAAGCATTGCCACTTTTTTTTTAAAGGCTTTTCTTGAGAAAATTCCCTTTGAATAATCTGGATTACAAGCCTTCTCAGGACATTATCACATGAGTAGTCATCTCGCTGCAGTCTCATTTGGGAAGCAAGTGGAAACATAGCAGTAAGTGAACAATAATTATCACACCTCTGCTCCAATATTGATATGGTGCTGCATGTTCCTTCTACACTGCCTGCTTCCTCCCCGTTATTGCCATACGGGATGGGGAGGGCAGGGGAAACGAGATCAGCTGGGGGAGGGAGGAGAGAGATCAGGATGGGGAGGGCAAGAGAAGCAAAATCAGGGCAGGGAGGGGGAAGGTTGAGAGATCAGGAAGGAGAGGGCAGGAGAAGAGAGATCGGGGTGAGGAGAACTGAGAGGGGTGAAAGATCAGGACAGGGAGGACAGGAGAAGCAAGATTGGAGCAGCACATCATAGCAGCAAAAAAAAATGTTACAAATGGAAGGCTTGACAACAGCATGTGAGAGGGGGAAGAGAGGGGAAGAGGAGGAGAATCCCATCCCCTTGTGCCATGTGACAGCTGTCTCTTCTGTTTCTGAAATGGATTACTGTACGAGGGCAACTACCGGGATAGCAGCATTATTGGGAGTAATTGACAGGTTTTATGGTGCTGCATATTCCTTCTGCACTGCCTGCTTCCTCCCCATTATTGCCTTACAGCATGGGGTGGGCAGGAGAAGCAAGATCAGCTGGAGGAGGGAGAAGGTGAGATTCAGAAATGACTGAAGCACACACCACCAATGGGATAAAGATGACATCATGTAGCAAGTACTCCCCAATCACAATACTGCCCTGCTCTAGTCCCATCATAGAACCCTCATGTGTCAATCTTGCAGTCTCACAAATGCAAGATTTCCCCCCTCTTGAATGGATTTTAATTTTCCCACAATCTCTAATTTCCCCAAAATAGGATCAACATTTCAGAGAAGCATTCCTGATTTGAGAATATTCTTCCTCCTCCTTGAGTTCTGAATTTTGATTTTTAAGATTTGCATTTAGTTTAGATTTACTGTTTTTGTTCATTCAACCACCTTCATTTTGATATATTAGTCTCTCTATGTGTACATGTACCAAGACTGCACAGTGCCACAGGAAAGAAACGGACCCATATTGTGGACCCATATTGGGAAGTTTTACTGTCTACTAACTAAAGACTTTATCAGACCACCCCCTAAGCCCGTTCTTTTGCTGGCATAATTTCTGCCATTTTTATGCTGGCAAAAGAACTCCCTATGCCACACTTACCTCCTATCTGCACAAAAAGGCTTCCCTGGCAATGAAGGAGGAACTGGATAGAGCTCTGTTCTCTTCATCTATTGAAATCTCATGGATTTTTGCGAGAATACATAGTGTGGGAAATTCAAAAATAGCAAAGTGAAGGTTTTTAAAAGCACATAAATACATTATAAAAGTCCCAAGTAAACTGGGGAGGGTCATAAGAAGTGCCTCACTTACCTGGATGTTGTCATCTCATCTGGAACTGTTCTGGCCGGACTGGCCATTGACACTGGAGTGACGAGAACACATTGATACGAAGTTTCATATGCTGGCAATGCTGGCAAAATATCGCCACAGCAGATCTATTGACAGCTTGGGCCGTCAATAAAAAAGTATGGCTTACGGCTGGTACATAAATACAAAAGGGTAACATTGTCTGACGTGTGTGCCCTTTCGCGTTTATGTGGCATCATTTTGACACAATTTTTCATGTGTCCGATAAAGTCTTAAGAGAGAGGTCTTTTTTATTCAGAGCAATGTTCCATTTACCTTAAGCACACAATTATCTCTGTGTATGTCTGTGTGCACACACCCACATCCCAGTAGGTTTGGCTGGGACTGTTGTGTTCTGGAGATTTGCCATCTATAATATGAAGTATAATGACAGCCAGTGTGGTGTAGTAGCTTGAGTATTGGACTAGGGACTTTTTCGGATGGGTACTTACAGCACAAGAAGGCTCATAACAGTAACGATGCTGCTGTGCGGCAGGGGCCTGTTTTGGATGACACTGTCCCTCTGCCAAAATCATCTGTGTCACTTCCATGACAGATTGGAGGCAGCCGCACCATATTTGGCCATTTTTTTACTCACAGCCAACTTCCGTGATTAAAATATGGGGCGGCTGCTTCCAGTCCTTCACAGAAGTGACACCAATGATTTCGGAAGAGGAACGGCAGCATCCGAAAAGGACCCCCTGCCGTGCAACAGAGCTATGCCTCTCCCAAGACCTCCTTGCACGGTAAGTATCATCTGAAAAAGTCCTAGGACTCCAGGGTGCTGTTTACACAATGAAAATGTCCCGGGAAGAATTCGTGTCGATCCCTGGCAGTTTACATGTACATCGGGTCAGACACTTTTTTTCGGAAGGGGGGCCACCATTTGTCTCTCAACCCACGGGACTTTCAATCCCGTAGGTTGTGACGGTTTTTAAAAAAGTCACGGGGGGATGCGGAAAATCGGAAATGTAAACAGCCCATGACTACATATCACGGGCACAAGAGATGCCCGGAAATTGCCCTGTTCGTGGGTGGGCTCTGGCCAGTAAGTAGGAGGTGTACCTGCCCCCTTTCTGGCTATCTCAAAATTTGAAGAAGATACCTCTCCATTGTTCTCCTGGCCGTTTACCTGAGCAGTTAAAGCGATGGATGCCGAAAGCGCACCTCATCCTAGGAAAGGCGGCCGTGGGATCTCATTTTCCTACAATGAAACTATAGACCTTTTGGCCATATGGGGTGAGGAAAAGGTGCAGGAACAGCTGAAGGGGTCCCACAGAAATATAGACCTGTTTGAAAAGATTGCTGCTGAAATGAAAACCAAAGGGCATGATTGCACCGCAGAAGAATGAGGTACGAAGATGAAACTGATGCACAAGAATTACCACCAGGTAAATGACCACAACTCAAAAAGTGGCAACAATGTGGCAACCATGTCCTTTTATAAAGAACTGCATGCCATTCTGGGCAGTGATGCCAACTACCACACGAAATGGCTGGGGAGCACCACCGACATTGTGCATGTTCCGCGAGGGTCAGCGGTTCCCCATCATGCCCCCCTCATCAAAGAAGATGTGGGGTTCCCTCCCTCATCCCAAGAGATGCTGCAGGGGTTCTCTGAGGAATTGTTCTCACAGCTCCTAGGTAAGTTTTCCGTTTTCTTTACAGCATTAAGAAGTATGTGAAAACTCAGTTAATTCTGTTCTCGAATTTGATTGTTTTGCCAAGTAGAAGTTTTATAAGTGTTCATGGCTAACCCATTACTGATATGCATGCTATGCGTCTTTACTGTAAAGGCTGCTAAAATTACAGCTTTAGCTGTTTGCTGCCAGTACAAGAAATGTTTGGCACCAAAATGAAAACAAGGATGTTTAATTTTCTGCTTTCTCAACATCCAAATATAATCTATAAATTTCTGTGCTGAAGTGATGAAATGTAGCATTAGTCCATAGACTTCTACCTATACAGAAACACTTCGCCATATTTACCGATATGCCCTGAAGTGGTGATACTGTGGTCTGTGGTTCCCCCTTTATTTTGCAAATGAAGGCTGTAAATGGCAAATGGCACGCTTTTGTTTGTGTGCCCTGGGACTGTAAAGTGATGCGTGCATCTTGGCACATTTGCAATGGTGTCTCTGGCAGTAGCCATAAACAAATAAGCCAATTACTTGTTTACCTCTTCCACAAGCGGCACTGAAGTGCTGTTGATTATTTAAAGTACTTTGATTTCTTCTATTAACAGACTTTCTTATTTTCCTTTACTTTTCATTTTTATCAAGATGGATCTGGCACCCAGGGATCTGATGACTCTACTGTGACTTTAACCTTAACTAGGGAGAATACTGAAACTTTGGCAGTCAATGAAACTGAGGGTACCAACATGGTCATGGTAGGAGAGATTGACACTGTGTGGTCAACCACACCTGCATGTAATGGTATGTATGTAATCGTTACAGGGCTGGGTAATAGTTAAACCTTGGTCAGTACTGTAATAAACTATGTTACTGATTTTTTATTTCTAATTTTCTTCAGTTGCAGATTTGAGTAATCCTACTGCCACATTGTCCCCCGCTGAGGGGTTGGCCTTATTTCGTAGGAAGAAGCGTTCTTCTGATGTGAATGATTTGATGGCGAATTCGAGATCAATAGCTGAAATGTTTGTGTCTAGAATTGAAAAAAAATATCTAAAGAACAGACAATGTCTTTGCAAGGGTACCTAGAAAAATTCTATGAGCATTCCGTGGATGAATCAGAAAATACAAAGACAAAATGATCTGTTTGGGCACTTGGTAACTCACATTAAGTCCATGGGAAATGCTAAAAAACGTGTAGTGGAGAAAAAAAATTGTAACTCTAAAAATGTAGACGAGGAAGATAAGGAGAATTCTCAGGAGAATAATCATACAACACCCACAAAAAGTTTACCTGGAAGTTCTTTAAATCCCAGGAGACCAGCAATATTAATTTTAAAAAAGTGCCCCTGTCAATGTAGCTCTATTATCAGTAGCAATTGATGTACCCTTACTTGTGGGGAGTTAAATTTTTACATAGTTAATTTCTGTGTCTCTTACACTAGTCTACCTTATATATGTACCCTGATAAAACAGTTTTCTTTTAAGTATTTTTTTACAGCTTATAGAAGTGAGGTAGTGAATTTATGGGAAATATAGAGACTTCTGTATGTGCAAAAAATTAACAGTTTATTTTTTTAGATAATCAGAAAATAAATATTTACATTTTATTAAACATATTCACATATTTACAGAAATAAAATTTCACATACTTACACATTTACACGGAAAACAATACTTACATAATTTACAGTATTTACATGGCAAAGGAAACAACACAAGAGATGGGATGCATAGAACAAGGAAGAACAAACGCTTTGGATTGGAGGGGATTATGTACAATATTTACAGTATTTACAAATCGAAATATAAAACAGTATAAACAAAAAGAAGTATTTACAAATGAACATGTTAAATATATACATTATTTACAAAGCAAGCCTTTCCTCCAAGGCATGCATCCTCCTCACCAGGTCCCTAATTTCCTCTCTTAGACTCCTCCCTGTATTGGAAAAAAAGGAATTATTAATTGGAATCAACTGATCTATGTGCATAGCAGATTACCCATTTTTAATTTTTTTCTACTTAAAAATATTTACCTAGCTCCTCAATTCTGGCTATTATGTTAAGCCCAGCCAGCTGGGCTGCAGCCTGCTGGGCAGCATGGGGACCTTCAAAAGATTTAAGCATAGCTTTAACTTTTCATTACTAAACAATAACATTTCTTATTCTATGCCCCCCATAACTATGACAAAATGTTACTGTAATGAAAATTACCTGGGGGGGCTGCAGCCGTTGCCGGGCCTGCAGGATCCTCCTCATCTGAGGAGGAATCTGAAACGGGTTCCCCAACAGCCCGTCTCTGGATCCGGACCGCTACAACAAAACATAGATGGAATAAAATTAGCAGCATCCAGACGAGAACACACACACACACGGGCACACACAACTTGGCACCATAGATGTCTTGGCTGAACTTACCTCTGGGGAGCCTGTTGTGTCAGCTTGGCCATCCTGCACGGACCCACAGGTTGTGCAGGACGGCATAAAAAGGTGGCTGCCTTCGGGGGAGGGCTACCATCACTAGCCTCCAATGCTGCAAAGAATTTGCCCTTCAGGGTCTTAAATTTGGAGCGGCATTGGAGGCCAGTATGGATGTAGCCCCTCAACCGGAGGAACCACGCTGCCTCCAGAAAGAAGTTGTGGTTCCTCCGGTTAGAGGACCGCATCAGCCAGTCCGGTGCACCGGCCTGCTGGGCCAGGGATTCCAACAGGATGTTGGTCTCCCTGGTGCCCCAGTAGGTGATGCGCCGACCCAGCCGGACATGTCCTCTCCCCCCTTCGTCCATCGTAACGCCATGTGGCGGGATGCGAAAACTCGAGTTTATAAGTTTTCGCAATGACCGTTTCATTTTTTAAAGAAGCCTATGGTGTTAGGAATAAGCTTCAGTTTTTAAAATTTAAGTAGTTTTGGCTAATCTATTGGTTAATTAGCAGAGGATACTCCCCGAAGTAATTCGGCAGTGTCTGGATCCTTTACCAAAAAGAGTAATCCCTGGCAAAAGCCTGCCAATTCCTTTAACCGCCCAAACCACAACAATGTATCAGTTCTGGCTGCTTGTTTTAAAATAAACTTTTTATCCAGTCTGACCTACTTTCCAGGGTGCACTTCAAGAGCCCTTAAAATGTATTGTATACATTCACAATTCTACAGTAAAAAGGCAATGGTAGTGTACCCTTTGGTAAAGTATGAATCGAATCAAGTAGGGCAAAGGAAATGAAGACACCGGGCTTCCGGTCGGCGAGACGGGCTTCCGGTCGGCGACGGGGCTGCGAACGGGCGCTAGGAGCTAACGCTCGTGCGCTCGCCAGGCAGAAAGGATCTGCACAAATAACTATCTGCGTGCAGAAATTTTCCCCCTGTGAAAGGGGAAGCAGAGTGGGCTTGGCAGGGGCTCATTCCAGGGTCCTGCGCCCCCTTTCTTTTCCGGTGACGAGAAGGGGCGTGCGAGGCCAGCTGACGGAGCTCGAGAGCCGTCAACACTCCTGCCTGGTATCCCTCCCAAAGGGAGGGGGAAGCAGCCTCACCGATTTTAAAAAGAAAAGGAGAGCCAGGATTTACTGGCCGAAAGACGCTGGGTTGAAACAAGACTTTGTGGGTCTGAATGTCACATAACTTTCTCAGTGGCGTTATACGAAACGGATTGGCTGAATTGAAGAAAGAGTGGCAGAGAGACGGAGAGCGTTGGTGTGTCTCTACTACAGAGGCGGGGAGTCGCTACGGAAAGCAGTAGGGGCGCAACAAGCGGAGAAGTGGGGAAGAGCGGAACAGTAGAGGAGAAAAGGAGAAAAGGAGAAAAGGAAAGAAAGACGCGGGGAGTGAAGAGTGTAAGAAGGTGGAGTGAGCGAGGAAGAAAACAACAACAATAGTGTTCCGAATTGAGAAACGAAATAGAGAAAGAAAGAAGGGAAGAAGGACACAGCTTGACCGAAGGACTCAAAACCAAAACAAAAAAAAAAACAAAAAAAAAAACAAAGGAGAATTAAACTTAGGAGGGAAACTGAAATTGAAGAAGGAACTTGCAGGGGTGAGGGCTGAAACGGCGTGAGTAGCTGCTGTATATGAGGAGGGAATAAATAAGAAGGGGGAGAGAGAGATTAGAGAGTTAACTAAGCCAGTGTAAAGCTGTAGTAACCTGAGAGAGGGGAAGTGGAGGTTGGAATTGAAAGTGGTAAATGGAGTACTTGAAAGGCAAGGTAATACCTAGTTCAGTTGACCGGGGGAGTTTCCTCATATTTTCTCATATTACTCCTCCTCCTCCTCCTCCCCCCCCCCTTAAAGATATTTGAAACTCTAGTCCTGGGATTCCCCTTTTGTTTTTTGTTTTTGTTTTTTTTTTTTTTTGATTAGTTTTTTAACCACGCTGGATGGAAGACAAACTCTTAATGAAAGTTGTATGGATATATTGATCTGTTCAGATATATTGACCTGTATAACTTTGTTAGTGGTAGGCAGTATAGTATACGCCTCAATACTGCTACTGTAATTGATTTTGTGACAACATATTGTACACATACCAATATATTTATATATGATTTTTGAATGTGCTCATATAGCATATAGAATTTATACAGGGTGTGTGTGTATATAGACAGGTAGCATATATATAATTGACTCTGTTCAGGAGACTTAATTGATACATAATTGTTTTTGAGAGAAATTTAATAAGGAAAGGGAGAAAGAATGCCGGTTAAAAAACATACACAACCACAAATTCATACTTTAATGACAAGACGTCACTCAGGGGAAATGCCAGACATTCAGCAAACATTACTGGATGAGTTTAAGAAACTTAGAGAAGAAATGATATCTGAGATGAAGGAGATGAGGAGAGATGTAAAAAAAGAATTGGATGAATTTGGGAAAAAACTGAGTAAAATAACAACAGATGTAGAGAGATTAAACGAAAGGGTGGAAGAACTCCAAGTAAAGTCTAATAAGTTGGAAAAAACAACAGATAAAATGAATGAAGAGCAGGAGCAAATGCAGGGGAAAAATTTAGAATTACAACTGAAATTAAGAGAAAATTGTTTGAAATTAAGGGGATTGGCGGAGATGGAAAATGAAGATCTTTATGGAAGGTTACTACCAGGACTAGCAAAATATGTTGAACTCCCCCTGGAGAGATTTGAATTTGAGGTGGATAGAATGTATAGAATTAACTCGAAAATAGCAAGACAAAGATCGATCCCCCGGGATATTGTTATATATTTTACGAGAGGAAAAATCAGGGATCAAATATTGCAGGAAAACTTTGAGAAGAAACTGGTGATAGAGGATAATGAAATTGAGATTTACAAAGATATTCCACCTCAAATATTAAAGAAGAGAAAGGACTATCAATTTATTGTCTCTAAGCTTAGGAGAAAAGGAATTCAGTATAGGTGGGAAAAAATAGAGGGAATAACAGTTTTTCATAATCAAAGGAAATACAGGTTGAATACAGTTAAGAAAGCAAAGGAGTTTATAGGGAAATTTAAGGAAGAGCTTGGTGAGATAGAGAAAGCAACAAATGAAGAAAGAGATAGGGGAGAGTCGAGTACTGTAAAAAAGACTACAAGAAAAGCAAAAGGAAAACAAAAACAAACAGAAGAGATTGAAAAGATGAGAGGCAATGTAGGAGATATCAGGAGGGTAATAAGGGATCAAGAAGAGAGCGGAGAGGAAGGATCGGAGATAGAGGAAGTCGAGGAAGAGGTGGACGTAGGGGAAATGGGAAGCGAAGAGGAGGAAGAAGAAGAACAAGAGGAAGAAAGAGAGGATAGTTGAAAATAAATATAGATAAGGTAGAATATATACTCAAAAAAAAAAAAAAAAAAAAAGAATGATTGCGAATACAAAAATAAGGTTTATATCCTGGAATGTAAAAGGATTAAATTCCCCAAATAAGAGAAAACAAATCTTCCATAGATTGGAAAAGATGAAAGCAGACATTACATGTATACAAGAGACTCATATAAGAGAGAAAGATCAAAGATTCTTGAAAAATAGAAGATTAGGTCAAGAATTTATAAATTCATGTCAAGAAAAGAAAAAAGGGTTAGCTCTCTATATAAATAGAAAATGGTCAGCAAAAGAGGTAATTAAAGATCCGAATGGAAGATACATAGGAGTGGAAATAAACTTATTGGGGAAGAAAACTTTGATTATAGGTATATACGCGCCATCTGAGAACAAAGGAGTATTCTATAGAAATTTATTAAAAATAATTTTGGACATAGAGTGTGATAATATAATTGCTCTGGGGGACTGGAATGGTGTTTTAGATCCGACAAAAGACAGATCAGCGGGTAAACAAAGAAAACACCAGAAACAAGGGAAATTACCAAATTCCTTCTCAAAATTAATGGAAAATTTATCACTGACAGATGTGTGGAGACATCTGTATGGAGATAGGAAAGAATTTACTTATTATTCGGACTGTCATAAATCATCATCCCGGATAGATATGTTTATCGTGTCTAGAAATATTATACCATTTTTGGAAAAGATGGAAATATATCCAAAGATGATTTCAGACCATAACTTAATAGAAATGGTACTAAAGGTTACAAATCGGGAATATAGTTGGAGATTAAATGAAACAATTCTACAAGACGAAAAGATACAAGATAGAATAATACAGGCATTGAATAATTATTTTAAAGAAAACAAAGATGAGGAGACGTCAACACAAAACGTCTGGGACGCAAGTAAAGCAGTATTAAGAGGAATACTGATGCAAGCAAACTGGGAATATAACAAAAGGAAAAGAGAGAAAATGCATAAGCTGCAGGAGGTATTAAAAAAGAAAGAGAAAGAATATGAGGAGGACCCCATGAATAAAGATAAGAGAGAGGAATTAAGAATAATACAGGATCAAGTGAGGAAGGAGTATATGAATGAAATAGAAAAGAAAATGAGATTTGCCAAACAAAGATATTATGAAGGCGGAAATAAAATAGGTAAATGGTTGGCTTATAAGCTGAGAAAGGAACAAGAAAGGAAGCAGATTTTGAAAATAAGAGAGAATGGGAAAATATTTACACAATCAGATAAAATCAGAAACTGCTTTCAGAGATACTATGCAAATCTGTTTAAAGAAAGGCAAATGAATGAGGCGCAGTTAGGAAAAATTAAAGGATATCTCTCCTCACAGAACTTGCAAAAAATAAGTGATTTGGAAAGAGAAGAACTAGATAGGGAAATAACGATTACAGAGATAGAGCAAGCATTAAAAAAGTTAAAAACTGGGAAAACTCCAGGCCCGGATGGGTTCCCAGCAATATATTATAAGAGATTCGAGGGTGAATTGAAAATCCCTCTACGAAAATTATTTAACAAAATAATCATTGAAGGGAAAATGCCAGCATCCTGGGAAAATGCAAATATTACAGTAATCCCAAAAGAAAATAAAGATCCGGAAGAACTAAAAAACTATAGACCCATCTCTCTACTGAACACTGACTATAAAATATTTGCAATTATAATGGCGGAACGCTTGAAAAAAGTGGTAAATGGATGGATAGGGGAAGACCAAACAGGCTTCCTACCAGGTAGACATTTAAGGTACAACATAAGGAAGATTATAGATATGATAGAATATTTCGATAAACATCCTGGAAAAAAATTCGCCTTAATATGCTTAGACGCAGAAAAAGCTTTTGACAGCGTAAATTGGATCTGCATGATGGAAACTCTGAAAGAATTGGGTATAGGACCAAAATTTATGAATGGAATAAAGGCGATTTATAGTGAGCAAACTGCTCAAATTATAATAAATGGTCAGCGGTCAGGGAAAATAAGATTGGAAAAAGGGGTTCGTCAGGGTTGTCCTTTGTCCCCCCTTCTATTTATAACAGTGTTGGAAACTGTATGTAGGGAGATAAGGTCAAATAAAAACATACAGGGTGTCAGAATCAAAAAACACAACTATAAGTTGTCAGCCTTCGCAGACGATTTAGCAGTAACTCTAGAAGATCCCTTAGAATCCATTTCGAATTTACAAAGAGTCCTGGATAGGTTTGGGGAGATATCAGGCATTAAGATTAATAAAGAAAAAACGGAAATGTTAACTAAAAATATGGAGAAAAAGGAGGTAGAAAGACTAAGAAAAATCTCGGGTTATCGAGTAGAAAAGAAAATTAGATATCTGGGGATAATAATAACTAAAAATAATATGGATCTGGTGGAGAATAATTATAAGAAGAAGTGGAAAGAGATTAGAAAGGATTTAGAAAACTGGAAATACTTGAATCTATCCATTTTGGGTAGAATAGCAGCTATTAAGATGACAATACTCCCAAAGATGTTGTATATCCTCCAGAATCTGCCAATATTGTGCAACGATAAATTATTCAGAGAGTGGGACAGAGACCTATCCAGGTTTATATGGAACAATAGAAAACCTAGAATCAAGTGGAAAATACTGCAGGAAGATAAGGATAAGGGGGGGTTGAGTCTGCCAAACTTAAAGTTATACCATCAAGCAAGTGCATTAGTATGGCAATCGGAATGGTTCTCTTTGAACAATGATAAGATTATAACCCTCGAAGGAAGTGGATTAAGATACGGATTCCATGCCTACCTGTGGTATCAGAAAGAGCAGGTAGATAAAAATTTCAATAATCATTTTATTAGGAAATCTCTATTAACAGCGTGGAAAGACTTGAAGAGGAAAATGTATTGTAAGTTACCACTGTGGGTCTCCCCTCAGGAAGCTTTCAGGCGTACTGAGATGCCACACCTAGATACATGGTGGACATATGGAGATTTGATAATTGTTCAAAGAGGAGGGAATAGATTGAAAACGAGAGAAGAATTAGAGAACGAACAGAAAAAATGCAATTGGTTTCAATATAGGCAGATTGTGGAGAGATATAACATTGATAAGAAGCTGGTTGGGATAGAAGAGTTAAGAACAGAATTAGATGATTTGATAATGAATAAGAAAGATCTAAAAATATCAAATATATACAAGTTGTTGTTAAAGCTTGACCTGGAATCGGAAACAGTGAAGGAATTTATGATTAGATGGTCGAAGGATATAAGAAACAATATCTTATTAGAGGACTGGGAGATACTATGGAAAAAGAACATGAAATTTACAGTGAACACGGAGCTAAAAGAAAACTGTTATAAAATGCAATATCGCTGGTATATGACACCCTCAAGGCTAGCAAAAATGTACAAAGCAAAAGTAAAAACATGTTGGAAATGCGGTGACAAAGAAGGTACCTTCTATCATATGTGGTGGTCATGCAAAGCTGCGAGGGAGTACTGGACAAATATTCATAATTTGATAAGGAAAATAATTAAGACGAATTTCAGTTTAAAGCCAGAATTATACTTATTAAACATGGTTGACAGAGATTTTCCGAAAGAAATTAAAAACATGATGCTTTGCATGGTCACCACAGCACGAATTGTGTATGCGCGGTATTGGAAATCAAAAATAGTACCAAAAAGTGAGGAATGGATGAGAAAGCTGTGGGAGGTTGCTCTAATGGAACAACTTACTTGTTGGGTTAAACAACAATCGATAAGTGATTTTAGAAAAGAATGGGGTAGTGTCATTGAATTCTGGAAAACCGAGAGAATTGGGATAAGAGAATTTTGGTTTGTAGAGTAATTGAAGCATATTTAGTTGGATCATATCTGTAAAAATTTACAGAATTTAATAATTAATGTATGTAAACCCTCTGTCGGGTAAACAGGAGGAATGTTATATACAAAGGAATATAATAGATGCAGGGTAGGAGGAGTGTGAGACTCCTGTTTGTAAGCATTAAGAGGTATAAAAACGATTGAAGCGGGAGATAGAAAGTCAATGTTAGAAAGAAATCAAATTCGGACAACAATGTAAAGGAAGTAACGAAATTTTATTGTTTGGAAAAAGTTGTATAGATAACGTTAATAAGAATGTATGCATAATAAAAAATAATAATTAAAAAAAAAAAGGAAATGAAGACACCATTAAGAATGCCAATATTTTATTAAGCAGATTGTCAATTAATCCAGGAAATTGATAATAAGGCAAACCATTCATTACATTACTCCCCGCCTCCCCAGTGATGTTCAAGCCAAAAATATTCTTTTAAAGCATTGTGTACCGCCTCCCCCCACTCCTTCTCCACAGCATCATTATTAACCATCGGTGCTCCCAGCGTGTCCAGGACAAACCTCTGCACACGCCGGTGAGGATCATCAAGGATACTACCTTTTGTTTCACATATATTGTGTAGAATAACACATGCACATATTACAGAACATACATTCTCCTCAGCAACCTCAATACAGTATTTTAAAGCCCCCCACCTCGATTTCAAACGGCCAAAGCACCTCTCCACCGTCGATCAAATTTTGTTATGGTGCCTATTGTACAGTCTCTGTTTGGGATTTGTGGTCTCCCTAAAAGGTGTCAGCAGCCAATTCCTTATTGGATATGCACCATTAACCAGAGTTAGAGGTACTACCTGCTTCCCCATAATTGTCAGTGTAGGATTACCAGGCACAAAGGTGCCAGCCTCCATAGTCTCAAAAAAACCAGAGTTCCTTAACATTCGGGCATCATGATTCTTCCTGCTCCAACCGATCTCTGCGTCAATAAAAACTCCCCTGTGGTCACAAGTCCCTTGCAGAAAAACGCTGTACCTATTCTTCCTGTTGATAAATTCGTCCCCTTGGCGGATGGGGGGGATTATATTAACATGGCATCCATCCAGGCAAGTGACCACTTGTGGGTATCCCATTGCTGCAAAGGAATCCATTACCTAAGAAATATCAAATGCAAAGAAAAGGCAACAATGAGAGCACGGAAAGATGAGTTTTCGATTGGACATGTATGTCCAGACATAAGAATTGCTATATCCTGTGGCATAATCTCAATTTCCTTAATAACAACATACGGGGAAGTTGTAATGGTTATCATTAAGGTATCACATAGGGGACTGCATATTTCATTTTTTAACACTTAGCAATTGATGTGATTAGACCATTTTTTACAAGCACATAAAATAAAATAAAAAAAAACCTTTCTGTGATCTCCCAGGAAGACTGTCCGCTTAAGAAGTAACTTCTCCATAGCAAGGACCACCTCCACAAAAATCTTACACGCAGTTGCTCTTCCGACACCAAACAGCTGGGAAACTGCACCATATGAGCAGCAGTGGGCGAGAAGAAAAATGGCAATAGCGAATCTCTTCTCAACAGGGATGGCTTTTCTCATATTCGTGTCTGACTTAGCAATCTCTGGATGGAGTAACTCAGCAAGGCATCCTGAAGTAGAGTAACCACCATTCATCTGACCAGATGTTCATCACGAATTTCTCCCACCACTTGTCCGTTGTCGGGTACACCCACCACCGTTGCTTCCTCCGGTTGGGGTGAACATGCCTCAGAACCTCCGGGGGTTCCACGGCAGCAAAGTATATAACCTGTGGTCGAAAAATTGCTGTTTCCATCACTTGGGAATGGAGAAGGATAAGGAAAATAAGAAGCATCCTTCTCCTATGCCTGATTATTACCCGCCTCTTAAGAGCTAAAAGAGATAATCGCAAACGGGCATCGTTAGCCAGAGCAGCCGATGTGGCCGCCTCCATGTTGCCATAAAGAAGAACAAGAGGTGTATGAAAAGGACATGTGATGTCCTTCTTTGTTTAAACTGTAGCCAATCACTGCATCCGTGCCGGGAAGAAGAACCGGAAACACATAGCCCAAAGTTTGAAAAAACGAGTAATCGCATCCTTGATTGACAGCCCCCCCCCCAAATCCCGGTACGCTACCTGTGTGTAAACAATAAAAGCACGGGATAAAGCGTCGCGGTACCAAAAATAAAAACAGAACGTTGGACGTGTAAATATCAGTCATGGGACCACCCGGGATATCCAGATCAGTGACAAAAATCATATAAACAGCGAGGGATGGATTCGGGATCACAATGTCATGGTAAGCCCCGTGACAATTTTTGTCATGTAACTGGCACCCAGGACATCAGGGTTTGAATCCTTTCTTAGTCATGGAATCCCACTGGGAAATCTTGGGCAAATCACTTTTTTCGGTCTTAGAGGTGGTCAGATTCTCAAAAGTGCTGGTACAATAGAACCAGGATTTCACCTGGTGCCTGCATTTACTTTTTTGTTCCATTATCATATGTGCAGGTTTTTGTATAGTGTCTTGAAAACCTGCAAAACATATTTGACCAGTGACGACAGTGGCCTAAAAGAACTGTATGCAGACAGCCTTATGCAATATTAGTTGTTAAACTGCATTCCCATCTCTTTAATGTTACTATTCATTCATTAACTTATCACATATTCCATCTTCCTGTGGTTCCAGTAGAAGAGCAACAGTTTATTCCAATTTGTTTTCTTCTCACCCCTGTCTGAATACAAGCCCAGAAGTCCTGGGAAGATCTTCACGAAATACATATCCAAAGGACTGAGAGATGTTAACAATATTTTGTACTTAGTACCTTTATACATAGAAGAACTTCTGCTGAGAGCCAAACTTTATTTCTGTGAATACTGCTTTGCTGCATAATTCTATGATTCCTGTACACTAGGGACTTTTTCAGATGGTACCTACTGTGTTAGGAGGTCTCGCTAGAGGCACAGCACTGTCGCGTGGCAGGGGGTCCATTTCAGACACCGCGTCCCTCTTCCGAAATAATCTGTTTCACTTCCGTGAAGGATTTGAAGCATCTGCGCCATATTTTAATCACGGGCAACTTCCGTGAATAAAATCTGGTGAAATATGGCACGGCTGCTTCCAATCCTTCACAGAAGCAAAACAGATGATTTCGGAAGAGGGATGGTGGTGTCTGAAATGGACCCCCTGCCACGGGATAGTGCCATGCCTCTAACAAGCTAGCGCGGTAAGTACTGTCTGAAAAAGTCCTAGGTGTTTTCACTTTAGTTTTTCTTCTTTGCACAGAAAAACAGCCAGCTCAAAGATATGCATAAGTAATAGATTTAGCATCTTCTTTTTTTTTTAAAAAAGGACTCAAATGTGTTAAGTTCAAGACTTTCTACTTGCTTGTCAAAAATGGTTCTATTTAAAAAGAAAGGAAAGGGAAAATGCTATTGGATGATATCCCAGAATATGCTGTGCATTCACCAAGCAAAGTATCAAAGAGATTATAAATATTTACTTATTTTGGCACATCTGCTTGTCTCCAGCATTACTTGGAGAATCGGAAATGGGAATTGTGGCAAAACTGTAGGTATGAATTTTTAGCTAAGAGTTCTGTAATGGTACTGGCTGTACTAGACAACATTTTCACAGCTATTAAAACAGGACAGAATTTTCAGTGGCCTGAAATCCCATAAAATGGTATAATTTTTGACACCATCTAATAAGTTAAGTGATTTGTTGACAGTCAAAGGCTCCATGAAAAACTGGAATGTGCTGCCTCAGAGTGTGGTTGAGTCTCCTTTGGAGATGTTTAAACAGAGTCTGGATGGCCATTTGTCAGGAGTGCTTTGATTGCATATTCCTGCATGGCAGGGGGTTGGACTAGATGACCCTTGCGGTCTCTTCCAACTCTGTGATTCTATGATTCTATGAAAACTGTATTGGGTAGATCTAGACATGCCCTTGTGAAAGCAGAAGCCTTATTCTGGATGGACGAGGGCTGTTTCTGACTTACTGCAGATTCTGGTACAAAAAAAAAAAAAAGAGAAATGAAATCCAGAGATGTGGTTCTGCTTGTGCAATGCATTGCAAAGTCCTTCTCACGGTCTCTTTCAAAAAGCACAAACCATTGGACAAGCTCTGGCACAACACCACAATGACTTCAACATGCACTTAGATGATATTTCAGGCAACATTGGCCACTGACTGACAGAATTTCTCCCACTAGTTCAGATTCAACTCAGTTCTACAGGTTTAGCTGTAGAGTCACACATAAGTTCCATTTGGGGTTGCTAGTTTGAATATGGGACAAGACTCCCATCTTTTATATGCTAAGACCTTCCCCATAGGGCCGTTTACTGGCCAGTGGAGAGCAGATGGGGGCAGTAGAAAAGCATCCAGCTATGTTCCTACATTCCTGCACTCTATTTTGACACAACTTTTCCATGGTGGCAGGATTGCATGATCCTCTGAGGCAAAAGGCTATGGTGACAGCAGCAGTTTTGCTGGAATGGTCTCTAACCATCAAACAGGCTTTTGCTGAGGAGCCAGACTAAATGTTCCAAACAGCTACTGAGCAAAAGCAGTAATGTGTGTATGCACTGGTAGACTATCTCTCAAAAACAATTGAAATAGTTAAAGATTTCCTATACCTTGGTTCAGTTATTAACCAAAATGGAGTTGAGAAATCAGTAGACTAAAGGATTGTCTACAACAGTGAAAAATCCTAAATCCCCCCTTAATCTGACCCAACAATGCCACACAATCTGCAGCCTTTTCCTTGAATCTGGTGTGATAGTAACACATGATATACAGCCCTATTTGCCCCAGACTCAGGAATACCCCCTTAATCTGGGTTTTAGAAAATTTGCAGTTTTCTCTGGAGTTTGCGTGAACAATCCTTCCACACTGGATTTGGGGGGCGGGGGCAGGAGGAAGGACAAGCACTACCTGATACAATGTCATTTCCCCCTCTCCTCAGCACCACTTCTCATTCCAAAGTCCCAGTGGTAGTCAATCTCTCTGAGGTCAGAACCCTCGGTGAGCTCCACCATCACAAGGCTAGCCTTCTTTTCTGGCTTCAGAGAGGGCAGCTACCACTGGGGCTTGGTTTCCAGCACACAATCACCCCTCTGAGCTCCAGAAAAAGCAAAGGGCCAGTGGTAGCTGCCATCTCTGAAGCCAGAATGGGTGGTCCACTCTGCCATCACAAATCTAGCCATCCGTTCTGGCTTCAGAGAGGGCAACTATCACTGGTGCTTGGCTTTTCCGAGAGTTCAGAGTCAAGTGTGAGTAACAGCTTTGAATGGAAGCCAAGTAAAAACCAAATGTCAGTTCAGGCTTTGGCAGGTGTGGCACTTAAATCTGGGCCAGAATAGTCTGAATTTCATGCACTTCAGCTCCAAGCCAAAGTAGTCTGAATCTCATCCAGATTTTTATGCCCCATGTAGTCAAGCCCTAAGGCTGCTGGCACACTGCAGAAATAATGCAGTTTGACTTCGCTTTAACTATCATGACCCAATCCTATGGAATCCTGGGATTTGTAGTTCATTGTGGCACCATAGCCCTCTGACAGAGAAGGCTAAATATCTCACAAAACTACAAATCCCAGAATTCCATGGCAGTTAAAATGGTGCCAACTGATTGTTGCTGCAGTATGTCAGCAGCCTAAGACTTTGAAATGCAGCTACAAAGGAACTAGATAAGATCCTCAAGTATAGAGACATATTAAATACCAAAGCAGGAATCATCCAGGCAATAGTATTTTTGGTGTCTGTGTATAGTTGTGAAAGCTGGACAGTGAAGAAAACTGACAGAAAAAAAACCTCAACTCATTTGAAATGTGGTGCTGGAGAAGAGTTCTATGGTTCTATGGTTACCATGGAATGCTAAAAAGGCAAATGAATGGGACTTAGAGCAAATCAAGCCTGAATTCTCACTAGAAGCAAAGACTGCAAAACTGAGGCTATCATACTTTGGACATATCATGAGATAATGCTCAGTAAAGTGGAGGGCGGTAAGAAAAGAGAAAGACCACACTACAAGTAAGTTGATTCAGTCCAGGTAGCCACAGACCTAATTTTGCAAGACCTGAGCAGGGCAGTTGATGACTGGGGATCTTGGAGGTCTCTCATTCATAGGGTCACCATAAGTGAAAGTTGACTTGGTGGCAAATAATAACAACAGCAATATCCCTATAGCTGGACACATGCAGTACTGACAGCACCTTTCAGTGTCATGCGTCGAGCAATAGGAATGTAGCTGGACACTTCTCTACAACCACCCTTCTAAATGGCTGTATGTGGTGGGATGGGTGTCAGCAGATAAAAGATGGGTTGTGGTGAAGGAGGAAGCATAATGTACTTCCTCCTGGTTGAACTTTATGCTACATCTTCCTGTCCCAGGATCTATTAACATTAAATGTGCCAGAGCCCTTCTCCATATTCAACCTGGCAGCCCTAGTTGCCCTGCTTCACTTAAAGTAGGATCATATAAGGAATCAGAAACAGCTGTCTGGCTCTGACTTTCCTGTTTAGCCCTAGCCCCTAGTAATGTTACACCTGTGACACAGTTAGCACAGGTATGCTTTTATTTCTAAAAAAAAAGTGTAGTAAACCAGCTGGCTGAAAGCTATCCTCTTATATAGGTCTCATGTTGGGAGAAAGGCAGGACATTAAATGAATAGCCTAAATCAGGAATAGGAATCACAGGGTGCTCCAAAAGTTAGTGGACTGCAAATCCCAGGAGCTTTAGCCAGCATGGTGAGGAATGCTGGGAATTGCAGTCCAACAACATTTGGAGGGCTACATAATCCGCACCCCTGGCTTAACTCCAATTAGTAGTCCAACCCAGAGTAGACACAATAAATTATGTGCTGAATGGTATGTCAACACTTCTGTAAATCCCATTGATTTAGTATGCTAGTTGAGACTAGCAATTAGATTTAGGAATTGTACCTGATCAGCTGATTAACAAATCAGTAGGATTCCAGACTCTTAACAGGTGACATACATGGAACTTTGGGTGCTGACCTGCACTGGGGGACAGCATCCAGTGTGTTGCGTTTGAATGTGTAATTCCCAATCCAGCTAGGCCACACATGTAGAAAGCATATAAAGACCCCTAGCTGGATTCGACCAGTGGTCATCTGTGCATATAAAGTGAAATCATTATCATTGATTCTGAGCTGTAATGCCATTAAATTAAACTGGGATGAGGAAAATGCCATTCATTTCCCTCACTCCTTCACTGATTTGACAGAGAAACTTTGTCCAAATAAATTAATTTTTTCCAGTTCAGAATAAGTGATACTCCCTACAAACTAGAACTTGCCCTTCTACCAAATGTGTTAAAGAAAAATGGCATCTATATAACGAGTCTATGGAATTACAAGGGCATGATGCTAATATTAACAGATAGGACTGTGTTACTGCATGGGAGAAAAGAAAAGATGTAAAGACAAGGAGGGACATGTATCACAATTTAAAACAAAGCGCATAACATTGCAGCAACATCACACTAATGTATTAGACAAGCAGAACCTCCAGCAAGTGACCTGTAACAGTTATTATGCTGGATACCACACATTGCAGGTTATGAGAGTCATTCACTTAACATAGTCATTCAAAATCTCTTTAAATCCATGGGGAAAGTTAAGGGTAATTCTACTTTAGTACTTTAATAAACCCCAGTTTTATGAAACAGTTCTTGGCAATTGGCTTCAAACCAGCAGGAGATTTCAGTATGACATAACTGACCTGGAAGCTCAAATCTGTCTCTCATCCACTGCTGTTGTTGTTTTCAATCTGGCATAATTTGTCCTTGATTTTTCAGTTCTGCTTCTTAAAGGGTTTAAAGGGTTCTTAAAGGGTATAAAGTACAATGACATATACTTTAAAAAGTTTTTTTAAAATCATCATCATCATCTGTATGCCTGAAAAGTCCTTTGAAAAGTTCTACTGGTGTAGATGTTCCTTCACCAACATAGATGCTCCACTATCTGAGTGGAAGACACTGGGTATGTGGCAGGGAAATCCCAGGAGTTGGCACTGGATATGTTGGTTTTGAAAACATACCAGTTTTGCAGACTTGGCCCCCAAATAGGTACAATCCTGCACACTCTTTTGTCTGGTATCATTAATTCTTTTGTAGTCAATGGCAAGGAAGAAGAAACTGCCTCTCACCCTGCCTACAGGGAAATGGCAAGGGAGTGGACCAGGTGGGTCTCCACACTCCAGCCATAACTGAATTTTCTCACCCCCCTCCCCATCCTCCTCTCCCTATATCTGCTGGTGACATGCAGTTTCTTTGATAGCATTTATTGTTTTTCACCTGTGCAATTTCCTCCAGCTAAAATACGTATTTTAGCTTTGCTAATGCTTTAATTTTACAAGTATCCATAGGCATTTCTACACATTTGTATCATGGGCTTTTGAACAATATTGTAAACACCACTTACTGCTCTCTCGCTCTCTCTCTCTGTTTCTGCATAGTATTCCATTCTTTTCTCTCATCTGTAACATCATCCTCAGCACTCCTGTTTCTCAGACAGTGCTGGACATTAATTCCATACTTTCACAAATGTGTTATGAATGAAAGCCCAGTTGTATACAAGTCTTAGACACCTGTCATCTCAAAGGAATGGTGTTTGTCAGCAACAGAACAAAAACTTTCACCCGACTCCGCCTCCTCTTGTTTGCAGAAGATGTCAAAAGGGATGAGGGGATAACACAAAAAGAAAACAGTGACTGATAGGACTGATATGAAAAATGCAGTGATAAAGGCTGAAAGCTGTAGATAGGTTGTATATAATAGGTATTTTGAAACCTGAATTGGAACACATCAATAGTGGAATAAATCAGTTACCCCATTCCCTTTACAGCAATTTTTTTGCTTCCAATTTTAGCTTTCAATGGCTTTTATAGAGAAGGCAAAAAAATGGGGTAAAACACACACCTACAATTTCAGATTCAAATTTGAAGGGGGGGGAGGAGGAAGCATTATTCACACTTTAAAAAGAATGACATCCTCCATGGAAACAATGCCTTGCTGTGATCTATCTGTCTGTCTATCTTGATATGAAGCTCTGATCTAGTTGTGGAACCCCAGTATATTATTGACTATTACTCAATTATGACTTTTCTTTTTAATCCAACTGATTGGCAATGTCTTCAGGGGTGGCTTCCAGATGATTTCTTAATATTTTGATCAAATGGGAGGGGAGATGCAAACTGGAGCAAAGGAATATATCAATAGGGGAAAGCATCACATTTCTATTCCCCTGCTCACCAAGAGTGGGCAACTTGTAGGCTGTTTGTTGGGGTTAATAGGAGTTAGAATCCAACAGTAGCTGCCCACCCCTGGTATACAAAGGAATATAGCAACCTGCTGTGTACTGAGGTGAGTCGGGTTCTCTCTCTCTCTAGGCCAGTATTGTCAACTCTGACTGGGAGCAATGACTCATCAGCATTTTGGGCAAGATTCTTTCCTAGCCTTACCTGGAAATCCCTGGTATTCTATGGTGGTTTTCCATCCAAGGACTAACTAGGCTGACCCTGCTTATCTTCCAAAATCAGAAAAGACTTTTGAGCTTCCAAAGAACTTTAGGCCAGGAAGTCAAATTATATTAAATCTTCACCTGCTTGTTGGATGTATATAAATACTAAGTCTGTTTCCCTACCTCATGATGCTTCACAGTAGCAGGGGGAAACAGTGGCCCTTCTATCTAGTCATTAACAGAAGCCAACATGCATGATAAGCATGCAAACTTACAGGCTAATGGTATAGCCTAAGCAGGATTTTATGACCATTTAGCCAGATCAACTTAGGGACATATAGGCTTTTATATAAAAAATAAATATAATACTTGGTCCTGTTCAGAAGACATAACACAGCCATTTGAAAACAAATCTACTTGTTTTATTGGGAAAAGAAAAGAAACCCCACCAGCCCCCACCAAAAACACAATTATCTTGCCTTTTTAGGTCAGGCACAGAATGGGATTTCAGATATTCATTTCTAGAAAAAGTCATAGAACTATTTTGTTACAAGTTCAAAACCTGACTCCTTTTTGGCTATGGAGAACTATTTCTTGGAAAGGGCACAAAAATGCATCATTGTGTTTTCCCTTTATTAGCTGGATGCAAGGTTCAGAGTTCAGATAATAGTTCTTGTGATTTAGGGCTGAGAAAATAAGCCAGCCTTATCTTGTTTACGTCTGCTGTTTCCATGAGGCTTGTCTGCCTTTTGACAGTGTCAGAGAAAAAGCAAATGTGAGGACAAATCTTGTCTGAAACCCTGTGAATGCTATGAGGAGGAGCTAGAGTGGGTGGATGAGGGCGAACCCAAAAGAAAGAATTATCTATCTATCTATCTATCTGAAAATCTATTTTTAATTAATAATGAGGAAGACTGGTATCTGTGATCTATGACATAAGAACAGGAAATTTGACTCTGCACATGAGTAGAGTGTTTTCCACTCAATACAACATTCTGGTTCAGAAAGGATTACAGGCTTAGGTTAAAATTTATGGCAAGCTTTTAAAGTCAAGTCCTTATTTCATATAAGGGAGAAGACCTAGAAAATGGGCTAGGATCTTAAGACAAGATCACATATGCATTCCATATGATAAAGCAAGACAGTGAGTACTGAGATTGGTTATCGGCATGCATTCTCATGTGTGGTCTATTTAGGGTGAACTGGGACATGAGTGGCTAGATGGTCCAGTCACCCCCTTTTTGTGATAGACAGACATAAGGCTTATCTACACTGGCCAGGATATGCTGACTCTCCACTGGGGTATCATGCCCATGAATCAGGCCTGTTCCCTCCACAAAATGGAGTCTCCCTCACTCTCCTGGAAGCTAGGAAGCCAGCTGGCAACATGTGACCAAGGGCCAGTGCATGTGACCAGCCTTGGTCACATGCTGTGGCAATCCTTCCTACTGCAGAAGAATGATAGCAGACTGTCAGCTGCAGCAATGGGGTGATTCCTACCAGGGCAGCCTCCTGCAGTCATGTGGGGCTCCATCTGTTTTTTTGCAGGCAGGAAAGGATTAAAGTAGGTATTGTCTTAAAATGTTTTTATCTGTCTCTACCCCTAAGGAGCCCTGGTAGCACAGTGGTTAAATGCGAGTACTGCAAGCCACAAGGTTATGTGTTCTATCCCAGAGGGCTCCAAGGTTGATTCAACCTTCCATCCTTCCGTAGGTTGGTAAAATGAGTACCAAGCTTGTTGTGAGCAATCAGCTAACACATTGTAAAACCACTTAGGAAGTGCTTCAGCACTGATAAGCGGTATATAAATATCAATGCTATTGCTACCTGCCTCCCCCCCCACCCTGTCTTAGCCCCACCTTTGTCCTAGGTAGGGGTCATGAAGACTGCACAGGGCAGACTGGGGCAAAAGCTCTGTGTCCTCAGGACTGCAGGGCTCTAAGATGGGGCATGACAAGATATATTGCCCATGCAGATGAGCCCTTAGTCTGGGTATAAACAGTGCTCTACATGCCAAGGTCATGGGTGAACTGGCTTCTAGAACAAATTACTTGAAATTCATCTCACCAAAGTGAAAGCAAATGGTACTCTGTTGAGAAGTAAAATTCCCTTCAGCCTGCCATTTCTCCCCAATTTTCTCTCTTTCTGTCTCTCCTACTGTGTATATGTTTGTGTGTGTGTGTGTGTGTGCATGTACACATTATTTATTGAAATATTTATTCCCCAAACTGTATTCAAAGAGATGTTCAGCCTGTTGAATGGACATTACAAGTCCAGTGGACTTAGACTTCTGGATACTTAGGACAGCACAATATAATTGGTTTAAAAATTTAAAACATTTAAAAGGTAGAAAGACACTTTATATTCTAAAAACATATTAAACTATCTAACACGTTAAAACAAGTTAAAACAGTTAAAACCAGGTGCATGCACAAATTAGATGAAGGCATTAGACTCCAAAGGCTTTAATAAGAAGCCATCATACCCACACTCACATACACATACACACACATACACTTACTAACTGTAGAATGAAACTCCTTCAGTTCCCCAAGGGAAGGGACTTTTGGAAGCTCTCTCTCTCTCTCTCTCTCTCTCACACACACACACACACAAACTATATAGTGATAGATGCTAATAAGTATTCTGAATTAGACATATGCTAGTAGATAAATAGACTGTGCATCTCAATATATGATATTATAGTTGAAGTTTAGGGTAACATCTAACATTCATTAACCATTTGCATTTAACTGAGTCCCAAATGGATTTTTCCATATCACAGAGACAGTAAGTATGCCACAAGGCTTGAAATGTAGCTCTCAGAAGAGAAAAATATTTTATAAAATACAGTTGATAATATACTTCAAACTCATGACTAATTATCAGGACATTTTGTAAAGAATGTCTATAGCAATAACAGACTGATAGGACTGTGGTTTATGGTACACTGGTGGGAAAGGGGTAAGGATGGAACAAACCAGGCCCCAAAGTTCTGGTTCTTTTCACTACACAGCCTGTTGACCTTGACTAATCCCATTGACCCATCCAGAGCCAGATTTAACATTAAAGGGTAATGTGCTGTGAAGATCAAGGCACTCAAGGTGATAATGATAGCTAGAATCTGAGGGTTAGGCACAGACAGCTGGAGGTCCAGAGATCTATCTAGCCCCCAGCAGGGCCTCTGAGCTTAAGGTTGCTGCCATATAATCCAAGACACACTCAGACAGCTCCCCAAGGCCTCCCCTTCCCCCTGTGGCCCTCTCAGATATCCCCTTTTATGGACTTTATTCAACCAACAGTCCTGCAACTATTAAGAACATAAGGGAAGAACTCTATTACCACTCCAACAGGAGAAATCAGAATTAAAACATCCATTGCTTGAGTTGTAAAGACAGATGTGGTCTCTGCCAGATCCTATGTTGCTGTTCACTTTGGGCTGAAGTACAGAAAGAACATTTTAGCCCAACTTTTTGTATGTGTTTATGACCTTTCCTAATTAGATCCCATCCTCAGGGGATCCTGGCTTCTTTTAGTCTGCTGGCCATTTATTGTATTTTATTGTATTTATTGTTTTTAATTGTGATTTTAGATCAGTTGGTTTTAATTTATAATTGTTTAATATTTTTTTATGGGGGAGGGTGGGTGTGGGGGGTGTTTGGGGATTTTATCTGTATTGTATTTTAATTTTTGTAAGCCGCCCCAATTGTTTTAACAGAGGGGAGGGGTATAAATTATTATTATTATTAGTAGTAGTAGTAGTATGACAATAGCCACTACAAAAAGTCAACAGTCAGTAGGAAAAGCTTTTTGTTGTTCTTGTGTGCTTTCAAGTCATTTCTGACTTATGGAGACCCTAAGGTGAACCTATGGGGGGTTGTTTCTTGGCAAGATTTGTTCAGAAGGGATTCTCCTTTGCTTCCCTCTGAAACTGAGGGAATGTGACTTGCCCAAGGTCAACCAGTGGGTTTACTTGGATAAGCAGGGATTTGAACCCTGGTCTCCAGAGTCATAGTCCAACATTCAAACCACTACTCCAAACTGGCTCCATTCAAATTAGGAGACCTGTTTTTTAAAAAATGTTGCTACCAAGCTTTTAGATATTATTCCTTGACTACAGTATCCAGAAGTCTAAGTTCACTGGACTTGTAATGTCCATTCAACAGGCTGGACATCTCAGTGGTCTTGGAGAGAGCTCAGAAACTCAAAGAGAAACCAGAGAGATTCTATTCTGACTTGCAGTTAAACCAATTGATTCCAACAGGAATTTACATCAGTGTGAGTGTGGTCTGTACTGCTAACTCAGAAGTTCATGAAAGTTATATATTGCCAAATATATAAAGTAACTTTAGAACCACTTTACTTCCTCCTGTGGTTTAGAATAGTTTTCTTAGGCAATGGAAATCCAGGATATGTTACTTTTTAGAGTTTCTTGAGTGATGCTGCAATGTATGGGAACTCCATTAAAATCCAGATTAGCCCTCTGTCAAGCCATATAAAAATGGTGCTAAGTGATGATTCAGAGACAGAGTAAATGTTAATCATTGGTGCATAGTTGTACAGATGTGAGCACCCCATACTGAAAGAGTAGGCATCATGATTTGAGCTCAGTCTTCTACAGAAATCAAGGAGACATTGATTTCAATGTCTTTAGCTTTTCAAGTCCCAATGAGACTTAAATGTCTTATCTTGAATTGGGATAACTTCGCAAGGGACATATAATACAACCCTACGCATGGAAGTAAGTCCACTGCTTTCAATAGGGCTTACTCCCAGGTATGTTGCATGCTTACCTGAGAGTAAGACCCATCAAATTAAGAGTAGGGGGCTCACCACTCGCCAGTGGGCCATTTTGTGGCCCGGCCAGCCACCCCCTGGAAAGCCCTCCTAGAAGCACCCCCCTTCGCAGGGGGGTTACCGCATGGCCGGTCACCATGTGGGCCGCCATGTTCCCCATCCCACTCCCGGCATCCATCATGGCCGGGACAGGTGGGAAAAGCGGCAGCCAATCGGGGTGGGCCAGCCTGGCCCCGATTGGCCCCTGCTGGCCAAGGGGAGGGACATCTGGCCGCACTTCTGGAGTGGCTGGATGACGTCAAAGGAGGCTGCAATGGAGCCAATATAAGGTGGCACCATTGCGGCATCCCTGCAGTCAGAGTCAAAGAGGTGGGTCGGGGAGTGAGAGGCTGCAGAAGTGGGAGATCGGGGGTTACCCCCATCTTTGGAAGGCATGGCTGAGATGGCGGGCTCTGTGCCCGGTCCCATCAAGGTCGTGGTGCCGGCTGGCAAGGTGCGAGGTGTGGCAGACCCAGGACAGAATGATACCTCAGGCGTCCCTCTCCTGCCACCAGGAGGTGGGGTAGCCTCATGTGGCTGGGCAATGCCTCCCCATGAGGGAACTGGCCCAGTTGGCAGTAGCAGCAGCTGCACAGGCACCACTTCCGGACCACTACGCCATACTCCTGAGGGTCTAGGCCGCAGCGGTGACCAGTGGCCTGCAGCGGTGACCACAATATGCAGCGGCCATCGCTGCACCACAAGATAGGCTGACGCATAGGGTCGGCTGGCCATGGCAGGGCAAACAGATCACATAGGAGCCACTGGGGCCAGGCCTCAAAAGGGAGCTAGGTCTCCTGCCAGAAAGCGGTGGCCTGGACTGTGGCGGGGGATAGGCTGCAGCGGTGGTTCTCAGGCAGGGGAAGCAGGCTGCAGTGGCTGCTCTCAGGTCTCAGTGGTGCCAGGGGGCAGGCCATGACAAGCCAAGACAAGGTATCACTGGTGGGCAAACCCTCTCCTTTCCCCAAGAGGCCTCAACAAGGGCTGTGGCAGCAGGACTCTCCCCCCAACGCCTGTCTTGGGGGCCAGGGCAGTGTGGGGACTTGTGTCAATGGGAGAGAGTTGGGGGACACCAATCCCCTCATTCTTTTCTTTTACAGGGTTCTGGCCATGCGTTGGTGGTCAGCACCTAATAAAGCTTTAAAACAGACACACACAGGGACAGAATCCAGCTGGGATGGGGGGCTGGGGGTTTCAACCAGCATGGGACCCCAAAAAGCCTCCAAACACTGGCCCCACACAGATTCACAGCTCCAACCAGATGCTGAGCCTGCACTAGAGGGTGGGGGGAGTGGCAGTCAGACCAAGAGCCGGGGCCCAGCAAAAACCCCAACCCGGTGCTGGATCCACAACCCCCATTGAGGTTTTGCACCCCTAGCCCCCACTATAACAGACGTTATAGGGGCATTGCCCATCGTGCTGCAGACGATGAACAAAAATTATCCCTTGGGAAACCGGAAAACTAGGTGATGCCTGTAGCCACACAGTGTCTGGGAATGGGGAGCCAAGCACATCTTCCAGCGTGGGCACACTGAGTGACAGTGGGCGGTCACGGCAGTCCAGATCCAGAGATCGGAGCGACTCTATGGATTCGAGGTTCTTGGATTCATGTGACTCTTCATCACGGCAGCACAGTGGATCAAGGAGAGGGCAGAGCCCAAGTAGGAAGCGCCAGAGGTCGCAGCGTTGGAAGGGGTCGAGGTCTCATTCTGGTTCTTCTTCAGGTGAGTCTTTGGATGAGGTCTGCAGCAAGTTCAGGTACTGGAAAAAACGGGCTTTCAAACTGGGATTGCCAGGATGGGCCCTCAGGTTATGGAAAGCCAGGGAGAAAGCTGAGGCAGAAAGAAAAAATGGAGGTAAGAAGCCCCCAGGGGAGGAACTTAAAGAAGCCAAGTCCAAAGAAGACCTTCCTGGTGGCCACTTGGATCATAAGGTGTGTTCCAAGTTACTGCAAGGGCATTACATTGATATCTTTTCGCTTGCCCCACCTCTAGGGGAGGAAGAGAGAGTTCACAAGAGTGACAGGAAGGAGAATGAGAAGGCCAATTCAGAGGTGATGGAATGCACCTTCGCCAACTGGCTTAGTGGGTCCACGGTCTTCAATGGAGTGGTGGCTTTGGTTTTCCCAGAATGGGCCTGGCACTTGATCAATCACCTTCACCAGGTGTTGACGGTAAGGGCTCAGGCGAGGGACACCAATACCATCCTGTACGAAGTGGAATGCAGAAAGAAAGCATCCAGGTCACACATGCACAGGTGGGAAACCATTTATTAATGTACTTGGCTGTAGGCCACGGGGCCTGGAAGACAAGAGAAGGAAGAGGCCTCCATGGCAACCAGGAAGAAGGAGGGGAAGAAACTGGTGTGTTGGCAATACAACAGAGGTAAGTGCATTAGGTACAAATGCCGGTTTGACCACAGATGTGACAGCTGCAGGGGTGTCACCTGAAGGTGAACTGCTCCCGTCAGGGTGGGGGAGAGCAGTCCTTTCGGAGCAGTCGCCCTGCCATGTCTGGCGCCAGGAAGGAGATAGGGTCTGGCAACAGCGGCAGCAACAACGCAAAATGAAATAAGTGATGGGGCGGGGTGAGGGGATGCATGGCTTTCACACCTGTGAAGTTGGAGGCCATGTGGCCTCTCCTGGCTGCCTACCCCAACGAGGAGTCAGCAGCCTACTTGGCTGCTGGCTTTGAATTCGGCTTCCGCATCCCATTCCAGGGTCCCAGGGAGGCTTCCATCTCGGGCAACCTAAAATCTGTGGCACAGCTGCCTGAGGTGCTGGCCTGCAAGACAGAGAAGGAGCGGGAGGTGGGCCACATCACTAGCCCCTTCGACTGGCCTCCCATGCCCATCTTACACATATTGCCTAAGAAAGCGCCGGGGGGATACCGGCTTATTCACCACCTATCGTACCCAAAAGGGTCATCTGTCAATGACGCTATCCCACCGGAACTGTGCACGGTTAGATACACCTCATTGGATCATGCAGTGTGGCTCCTCCAGCCTTCTGGGTGTGGTGCACTCATGGCAAAATGTCACATATAATCAGTGTTCAGATTGTTGCCAATACATCCAGATGATCATTGCCTTCTGGGCTTCAAATTCCAAGACAAGTGGTACTATGACATGGCCCTGCCCATGGGTTGCTCAATCAGCTATGTGGCTTTTGAGGCCTTCAGCACATTCCTAGAGTGGGCTCTCCAGCACAGGGCGGGATCCCCATTTGTCACACATTATTTGGATGACTTCTTAATGAAGGGGCCAGCTGGGCAGTCAGAGTGTGGGTTTTTACTCTCTTCCTTCCAGGCCCTGGCTGCAGAGATTGGGGTCCCATTGGCACCTGACAAGACAGTTGGACCAGCAATGTCCCTGGTGTATCTGGGGATACAGCTGGATTCAGTCAAAGGAGTGTCAAGACTACCCGATGACAAAATAGCAGTATTGAGGGTGACGTTGGCTGGCCTTCTGGGGAAGAAGAAAGTCACGCTGAAAGAAGTGCAGTTGCTATTGGTTCATTTGAACTTTGCATACAGGGTGCTTTCGCTGGGGAGGGCATTCTGTGCACGAGTTGCACGCCTCACTGGGGGGGGGAGTTATATCACCACATCACTGCATTCATTTGACCAAGGGGGTCAAGGAGGACATGAGGGTGTGGCTCACTTTCCTGGAGCATTACAACGGGGTCACCACGTGGCAGGAACACTGGAGTTGGGAGGGTGACCTTCAAGTGCATTCTGACACAATGGGTACCTTGGTTTCAGGGTGCACTACATTGGCCACTGGTGTGCACAACCACAGCCTCAGGAGTGGGCGGGGCTAGAACTCTCCAGGGACCTCACATTCCTGGAATTTTTTCCCATCCTGGTGCTTGTCACATTGTGGAAGGGGGAATTCAGGGAAAAGAAGGTCTGTTTCTGGTATGACAATCAGGCTGTGGTTAGGATCATCAACAGCCAGTCCTCCAGGTCTGAGAGGGTCATGAGGCTGGTGCGCAGGTTCGTGCTGGCTTGTCTAGAGTCCAACATAAGTTTCCATGCACGGCACATTCCAGGCGTGGATAATGAGATAGCAGATACCTTGTCTCAATTTCAGGATGAGTGGTTCTGCTTGCTGGCCCCGGACACCGACGTGACAGCGGTCCCATTCCCAGCAGATCTATGGAGTCTTGGGAATGGATGGTGATCCAGGTCATCGCTGACTCCTTGGCACCTTCAACACAGGCTAGCTATAAGAGAGCAGCATCCCATTCTGGCCTTCTGGCAACAGCACAGCTATGGGGCAGCATGGCCAGCATTGGAAAGAGAGGTACTGCATTACCTAGGTTCATTAAAGGAGCAAGGCTTGGCGTCCAGGACCATCGCCAGGCAGGCAGTTGGCATCTCCTTCTTCTGTAAAGCAGCTGGTCATGGCGATCCCTGCGACACCTTCATGGTGAAGAAAGCCATGGAAGGTTGGAGGAGAATGACGCCAAAGCGGATACACGGAGGCCTGTGCCATATGCCAAGCTGGCACAGTTGGTAGAGTTGCTGCCGACCATATGTCAATCCAGCTACGAGGCTTTGCTTTTCAGCACTGCTTATACCACCGCCTTCTTTGGGGCACTGATGGTAGGGGAGGCTGTCTGTTCATTCAAGACGGATGCATCTGGCAGGGCTCTGCAGATGCGGGATGTGGTCATCAAAGACAAGATCCTGACGCTGCACATATGGCACTTGAAGGGTGACCAGCATGGCCTTGGGGCCACTCTGCACTTCAGAAATGTGGAAGACTCCTCCCCATGCCCAGTGGCCTGCATGCAGGAGTTCATACAGGCTAGAGGGTCTGCTAGTGAACCCTTGTTCAGGCACCTGGATGGGCTCCCACTCACCAGGTTTCAGTTTGTGAGTGTGCTGAAGATGGCTTTGTGACGGATGGGACTGCTGGCGGAAGAGTTTGGCAGCCACTTGTTCCAGATAGGAGCATCTACGATGGCAGCGCAAGGATGTCTGTCAGCCGCCTCCTTCCTTATGACCCTCGCTGTGCACTTCGGTCCTTTGGGAGGAATCTGTTACAGCCTTTGAAAACAAGGCTGTCGGTGACCTCCCAGAGGGCCTTCTCTGCTGCCGCTCCCAGATTATGGAATGGCCTGCCAGACGAGATTCGTCTTATTACTACCTTAGACAGCCTTAAAAAAGCTGTCAAGACGGATCTTTTCCCGCAGGCCTTTCCTGAATAATTATCCCGGCCCAAGACTTGGCTGTCCTTTCCCTCTAAGCTGCAACTGGATTTTTCAATTATTATATGTTTTATTTTTTTTCTAATTTAATATAATGTTAATTATTGTATGTTTTTAATCCTTTATAATTTAATATTATTTTAAGGGGTGGGTGGGCTAGGGTATTGTAATTATGGACTTTTTATATAAGCCACCAGAGGGGCGGGATAGAAATAAAATTTTTAATATTATTATTATTATTATTATTATTATAATATTATGAAGTTAGGGTGTTGGCGATCTGGGGCCTATGCAGTATACATACAGCTGCAGAGAATGCTGTCTGCCCAGCCTGGGGCCACCAAGAATCTGTAGGGTTGCCTCTTGATGTGGGGAATGGTTGGCAGAAGGCGGTTCCCATGGGGAATGCCTTGGTGGCAGATGGCATGGGTCGTAATAATGGCATGAGGGAAAGGGGTCTCCGTCAAGTTCAAGTCCAAGTTCAAGCTCAAGTTCAAGGAGACCCCTCCTCTATTTGGTTAACAGTTCCTTGTTTGCAGGGGCGGATAGAGAGTCAGGTGGGTCGGGTCGGCCATTGTCTCTCTCCTCCGGGTGAGTTGGAATTGTCTGACGTGGAGCCATTGACCCACATTGGTTGGGTCAATGATGGGATCACAACCCATGCATAATTGACAACCATTTAGCATTTGCAAGTTGCAGCCATTTTTATTGCCAACAATGTTGTCTTTTACTAACCTGTACTTAATCAATGTTTCTGAATTTGTAATCAATACATTTGTTACTACATTCATAGTGTGTGTGTGTCTTATTTAGGAGGGAGGAGGGGCTGTACGGTCTGGGTCCACAAGTTCTGAGATGATGTGCTTAATAGCCATAGTTCTGTTCCCTACAATTCTCTGTAAATATGGGGAAATCAAAGATAGTGGGTACTGGTAGAGGCTGGAAAAATTTAAGTTTTGGACATTATAGTTCCCAGTATCCCCCAGCCAGCATCACCTGTTGTAGTCCAGAAAAGTAACTTTTTCAAGCTCTGCATGGTGCTGATCATACTAATTCCTTTCAATTCTGAAAACATTGAAATTCAACATGTTGTAACCATCCCAAATGTGCACACCAAATGTGCAAATTGCTGTGTATAAAGCTGTTTTTGTTTTATTTTTTTACTCTACAGATAAAAGGACTGACATTAAGCTACAACTTCCTTGCCTAGTTTGGTTCAAATTTACTGAAAAGTGAATTGAGGATTCTACAGTGCCAACAAGAGGAAAACAGATATGCATACATAAAATGCACATTTTGCTACTTCTGCTTCAGGGTTTTCTTTCATATGCCTTCTGTTCTCAAAATACTTTTACAATAGCAACTGACATATGCTATGGTTTGCAGATGTAGCAGTAGTAACACAGCTGGATATAATGTTATAGACATCTGGTGCACATATGTTTGATTGTGTAGTTGGTAGCAAGCCAGGATTTTGTATGATTGTAGATACTGAAGCAATAAAGCACCAGGGAACCACAGTACAAGCTACTTGTAGATTTTGCTTGCCTGTTCTATTGACTCTTAACAAAGAGAACATTAGAGTTGTGGCACAGGTATTACCATCTGATGGTAATTAGTTCATGGAATTTCCTTAGTCTTTTATAGTTTGTTTAGGAAAGACCAAATTCAAGATATAATGCTGACAATAAGAAAGTCTGTGTTCCTTTTATTAGTTCTACACATGAAAGGTGTTGGTTATTACCTTTAAACCCCTACATGTTTTGGACCAGAATACTTAAAGGATCACCTTCTTCTGAATTGTCCGTCCCACACACTAAGGTCCTTGGGGAAGAACCTACTTCAGTCAAAAAAATCTAAGCGAACATGGGTGGGCCAGAGGGACTTCTCCATTGCTGCTCCAAAACTGTGGAATGACCTGCCGGAGGAGATCTGTCACATCTCTACTCTTACAGCCTTTAAAAAGGCTCTTAAGATGGATCTCTTCTGGCAGGCCTTCCCAAATTAACTCCTCTCCCTTCACAAGGTGATCTACATTGCTCTGTCCACCAATTATCTCCCTTTTTAAACTTTTGTATTCTTGTTTTTAAACTATGTGTACTTAATTGTAATTTTAGTATTGGGTTGGTGGGGTTGGGAAGGGACTAATTTTGAATTTTATTGTTTTCTCATGTGTTTTTATTGTTGTAACCTGCCTGGATTCCTTGTGATTGGGCGGGCTATAAATAATTAATTTATTATTGTTATTATTAAACCAGAAATAACAGTATTTTCTATTGTCTGATGCAGTGGTTCCCAAACTTCAGTTGTTTTAGACTTTGACTCCCAGAATGTTGGCCAAGTCAGCTAGGGCCTCTGGGAGTTGAAGTCTGAAACACCAGGAGGACCAAAGTTTGAGAATCACTGGTCTGATGGAAAACAATTCTATTACTCCATCAGCTCAGCTGGTGAGACTATGCCAATGAATCCTAAAGATATAACAATGTTGGGTACCAATGGGGTGATTTTGATGTTAATGGCAAAGTAATTCAATCATTTCCTCAACTCCCCTGTACCGGGGCCAGATTGCATGGTGCTGGGATTTTAAACTCCCTCAAAGTCAATAAACAATGATACAATATTACATCACCGAAAGAGCTGATATATATCAAATCACTCATATTAAATCCAACGTACAGCCAAGCATTCTCTGTTGAGCCAAGCCAGTTTAGGGAGAGGTATTTAGAATTTTCATTCAGAGAGCTATAATGCCTCACCAAACTATAAATACCAGGATTCCATAGGATGTTGCCATGATAGTTAAAGTGTCCTAGGAGATGATCAGACATAGCAAAAATCACATCAGAAGATTGTGATGAGAACAGGAACAGAGAATATTATCAGACGAAGACGTCCTTCAGTGTCCCGGGGGCATAGTGCGGCCATAAGGTGTCCCTTTGTATTGGCGGCTTGTCCCTGTCAATGAAAAAGGGAAGCCTCATCTGCAGCAGCACTACACCCCAGAAATGGCTGAGGGTGTGGACGTCTGATAATATTGCCATTTCTGTTCTCCTCCTGTTTGTCTGTTCACCTCCTGTCCATTTCTTCCTGTTCATTTGGGATACACTTTTTTGCCACGTTTCAACGCATCTGATAATCTCCCTAGAATGAAGCCAGAGTACTCTGTCTTCATGTTCTACACAAACCTAAAACACACACATTTGAGGGAAAGCAGATAGCTAGCGCTTATTCTCATAGTTCTCTCAAGTGTCAGCTTGAACACATAGAGCCTTATATGGCCTGCATCTAGCATGTCTAAGGAATAACGTCTCTCTTTATGAGTGCAGGAACTTAGGAAGCTGCGTTAAACTAAGGCTGCTGCCACACTGCAGAAATAATGCAGTTTGATACCTCTTTAACTGCCATAGGTCAATGTTATGGAATTCTGAGATTTGTAGTTTTGTGAGATATTTAACCTTCTCTGTCAGAGAGCTCTGGTGACTCAACAAACTACAAATCCCAGGAATTAGGGTGGAGCCAAACTAGGTAAAGCAATGTCAAACTGCATTATTTCTGTGATGTGGCAGCAATCTAAGACCATCTATCTTACTATAGTCAACACTGACTAGTGTTGTCAATGTAGTGATTCCCAGGGGTTTCAAGCAAGAGTTTTTCTTAGCTTAACTGGTGGTCTCCCATCCATATATTAACCAGACCTAATCCGACTACTTCTGAAATCCAATGAGAATAGATGCATTTAGAATGGTATAATGAATGCTTTCCAAGGAGGAAATAATGTCATCATTTGTGCAAGTATGTTTTGTCAGGAATCACAGCAAGACCATTATGGTGGTGAGCTCTTCCTTAACCAAAGGGTGCTCAGCAATGGCTCCTCTTCATCTTGGAAAGATGTGACCAGTGGGGTGCCACAGGGTTCTGTCCTGGGCCCAGTGCTATTCAACATCTTTATCAATGACTTGGATGAGGGAATTAGGGGCATACTTACCAAATTTGTAGATGACACCAAATTAGGAGGAGTAACTAATACCCTGGAGGACAGGATCAAAATTCAAGATGATCTGGATAAACTGGAGAGCTGGGCCAAAGCTAACAAAATGAAATTCAATACAGAGAAATGTAAGGTACTGCACTTAGGGCGGAAAAATGAAATGCATAGATATAGGATGGGGGAGACCTGGCTGAATGAGACTACGTGCGAAAGGGATCTAGGAGTCCTAGTAGACCACAAGTTGACCATGAGTCAACAGTGTGATGTGGCAGCTAAAAAGGCCAATGCGATTTTGGGCTGCATCAATAGAAGTATAGTGTCCAGATCAAGGGAAGTAATAGTGCCGCTCTATTCTGCCTTGGTCAGACCTCACCAAGAATACTGTGTCCAGTTCTGGGTACCACAATTCAAAAACGATATTGACAAATTGGAGCGTGTTCAGAGGAGGGCAACTAAAATGGTGAAAGGTCTGGAAACCATGCCTTATGAGGAGAGACTTACGGAGCTGGGTATGTTTAGCCTGGAAAAAAGATGGTTAAGAGGCGATATGATAGCCCTGTTTAAGTATTTGAAGGGGTGTCACGTTGAGGATGGAGCAAGCTTGTTTTCTGCAGCTCCAGAGATTGGAACACGGAGCAATGGATGCAAGCTCCAGGAACAGAGATTCCACCTCAACATTAGGAGGAACTTTTTGACAGTAAGAGCTGTTTGGCAGTGGAACATACTCCCTCGGAGCGTGGTGGGGTCTCCTTCCTTGGAGGTCTTTAAACAGGGGCTGGAAGGCCATGTGTCGGGGATGCTTTGATTGTGATTTCATGCATGGCAGGGGGTTGGACTGGATGGCCCTCGTGGTCTCTTCCAACTCTGCAATTCTATGATTCTATGATTCTAATAGAACTTAATAATACAAAGAAGATACTGGCTTGAGCCCATCCCTTTCTTTGTGGGAAAATGCACAGAAGTATGTATTCTATCAGAAGGGTGTTTTTTTTAAAAAAAAAAAATGACAATATTTGTGATTTGACTAATGTCTAAATAAACAAGCCATTTCACAAGGTTTTTTTTCTTTTTAATAAAGTGTTTCACACAGATTTCCATGCAAATGTTTTTTCTATCCTTCAGTTGCATGTATCAATTCCTTAGTTTGAATGGTTTCCTTTTTTAGTTTTAATCTTTGCAAAAATGCCTTAAGAGATGCTCTAAAAGAAAAACTTGACATAAAACTGAATTCTTGAATGTTTGAAGCTATCTATTTAAAATATCTATACTATACAGTACTAAAATTGCTGGGTTACTTGCTTTAGTTCATGTGGAAGCTCAGCTACATAGCAGGGGGAAATCCACACTATACAAACAATCCACCTTGAAACTGGGTTGTTTGCCATGGCTCCTTCCTATGGAATGTTGGGATGTGTCATTTTACAAGGTCTTTAGCCTTCTCTGCCACAGAGTGCTGGTGCCTCACCAAACTACATATCCCAGGGTTCCATTGGAAGGAGCCATGGCAAATATTTGTGCAGTGTAGATGCACCCCTGATTTTTCAAGCTACATGCAGAGTTCCTTACTACTGCAAAGCTAGAATACAGCCTTCAAAAGACATTGACTTAGACAAGAGGGGACTCTTCTGCCTTTGCACAAGGATCACTGAAAAGATAGTAGTGCATCTACATAGCTGCTGTTGGAGAAGTCTGGTGCTCTGCAGGGAGGAGAGTCCATGAAGACAATCCAGAATCTTCAGTTATCCAAGCTGCCTCTATCAGGGTTTTGATGAAGGGTCATTGATCGGTAACACATCGTATTGCAGGTCAATATTTGGTACTCTCAAGCATGGCTGGCAAAGGCTACTATCTCAAAGCTTGGAACACAACTGTTATCCACGAAAACAATGCTGATCATGCAGAGCTGCATGGACAAGTATACAGACAATAATGAGCTACGTGCAGCAATGGTCTGACCCTTGATTCTATGAATTCCAAATCTGAACCATCTTTGTTTCCAGGCCTTTATCTTTAAGCCTTCAACTGACTAGCAGCAAGATACATAAAAATCATCTGCTTCTATACCAGCTTGACTATATTTTAAAATCTATTTCAAATCTCTTTTAAAATCTCATAGTATCTGTTTCAAATCTGTTTTAAAATCTCATAGAATCATAGAATAGAACCATAGAGTTGGAAGAGACCACAAGAGCTATCTAGTCCAACCCTCTGCCCTGCAGGAATACATAATCAAATCACTCCCTCTTCATGTCCCATTATTTTTAGCTGCATGGTGGGTGAGTCTCTGAGATAGCTCCACTCTATGTGGTGCCTAAATTCTGGAACTCCCCTTTTCCATTTTACAATGTGCCAACAAGATGCTTTTCTCCCAGCAAGTTTTAATCTGAATTATTCCCATCCTCATAAAATCACAGAGTTGGAAGGCATCTCAAAGGTCATCTAATTCATGCCCCTGCCAATGTAGGAAATTTGCTGCTATAGCATCCCTGATAGGTGACCATCTAGTTTCTGCTTCAAAACATTGAACAAAAGATAGCCCACCACCTTTTTGAATGGGTGTGAACAAAGAGGAGATTCTACTTGCTAAGAGCACCATTGGAATACTGGCAAATTTCTATAACATGTTCTAGAAAATGTCATCATTCTATGCCAAATTTGAGGCACTCCCCCACCCCCCAAAATGAAGCAAATTCTCCAAAATTAAAATGTCTTCCCAGAAGTAATTTTTAAAAAGTTTTTTAAAAAATATTATACAGGTTGACCCCCGTGTCCATGGGGGATATGCTCTAAGACACACACGCCTGTGACAACCTGAAACCATGAGTAATAGGGAACCCCATTAATTTTAATGAGATCATCATCAGAAGTTAACCATAGAATCACATTGGATGACATAGAAATGCCTAGACAGAACATACTTTTTGGATGTGGACAAGTGAAACCATGACTTCCAAATCCATGGATACAGGGGTCGACCTATAATTGTAAGTGCCCCTGGATGCTTGTAACCATATATAATACTAAATGTGACAATTTAAAGCAACAGAACGTCTTTAAATTAATCAGTATATATTCTTCATAAAGGCACTCCTGAAAACCAAATTTCAAAAGCCAAATCTGAAAATATTTTGGCCTGAAGTCTGTTAGTTATCCCAACAAGAAAAGACCCAGTGAATCAATAAAATTTATATAAGTGTTGACTCCATCTTCAACATTTGATTCAATGGGTCTACTCTAATTAGAACTAACAGCAGTATCCAGACCTTGGAATTCAAATGTTACTTCTGTAATCCTAAATCTGTAGGTTCTCCAGTGTTGTAAAAAAATGGAGAGCAGCCATGCTCTCCTGATAACAAGTTGTCTTGTAAGGCAAGCTCTAACTGTATGTCAGGATTGATTTGCTGGGGAATTCTAAATTTATGGCTTGGTATGTCCAAACGTCTTCCTTCATGGGGAAATAGTTGCTGATGAAAGGCTTTAGATTTTGCCACTTTAGAATATCTGTAGAGTCAAGTAAGGTAGCATTAGAGAATTCCCCCCAAGATAGACCTGTTGGCCATATGTCTTGATTTTCACAGTTTCTTTTTTTAAAAAAAAAATAATATAAAATTTCTTCTCCACAGAGTAGCAAACCATTAAAATATGGCCCAAATAGATATAGTTTAATGGACTATATAATTTAATAGGCAGAGGATTTAAAGGGAAATCTCAGGAGGTTTTGTAGGACCTTACTTATGACCTTTGTATGATTAGGGCTGCTAAGACTTCAGGGGTCCCATTAGAGTTGACATAGCAAGTGCATATGGTAAGAAGAGTGCAAAAAGTTGAGGTAAGTTGTAGGCATTAAGATAACTAATTATACTTTTTCAGAAATATTTGGGAAAGTATTCGCTTCCTTGCCTTTGGCAACATTTTCTATTCTGTAACAAAATCTCGGACAAGTTTTGCTTTCTGGCAGTAATCCTGGCAGTCTATTTCTCAAGGCACTCCAAGACCCAAATGAGGTGAATGGAGCTGATGCTGGATGGGGTGTTTTGAGGATCCAGCTGAGACTAACTCGATTGTTACCATTGTAAATGAGAGGAAAATTCAGCACACTCTGTTTCAATTTTCACTCATGCTGCTTTTGTGCTCCAGGGCTAAAACATATTTAGTAGGTGGGAGAACATAGAGAAAGTCCAAGATTGACAGCACTGGAAAACACTGCTTCTCTATCAGCAGCAGGGAAAAAAAAATACAGCAAGCAAAACTGCTAGATTTCTAATGATGTTCTGTTGACGTACATTGAATCTGAATTGAAGGCAATTCTTTTTTATGGTGGTGGTTGTTCATTTTGTTTGACCTGATCTTAATTTCAGAGGTGAAAAAGAAGGATGCCAAAATCTGTATACTTTTGTAACATTTCACAAAAGGCATCCTTAAATCTCAAGTTTGGAATAGTATTAAAGACATGAGGGAAGAGGGGAATGAGAGCATTCCAATGTCACAGCCTAGCACCATCAGAGAGGCTGGAAGAGAAAAGGAAGAAATGGAAAAACTAGAACTGAAAGTAAATACATGAAGTAAATGGTGGAACTATTCAAGACCCCAGTTTGTGCAGTTCTGTGTGCCTGATTTAATTCTATACATTATGTAGTATACACAGATTTGTTGTATGCATTTATGGGCTCTGCTCACAAAGGATTTGTTAACACTTGTAAGTCAGAAATGGAACAGTAGGTTTGCTTGTTCTATGATTCATATCCTTGGGATCCAAGGCAAGCCTCTTTGGAAGGGCTGTATCACCCCATGAATGATGAGCATCACCCCTTCCTAGAGGTAGGCATTAATAACCAAAAGGATCCACCCAGTGAACTGTCCCCTTCTTGAACTTACAAGTTCTACAAGTTAAGACAGGCAAGCATTTTGTCGACATCCTGAGGCCTCAGCAAATGTAACTGATCTCATAAGAGTGGAAAGTGCCATTCATGGGCCCCATTTGGACTCCAGTGGGTTTTGTGCACACCAAATTCCCTGGTGTTCACCAAATTAACTTAGTCCCCAAGCCACACACTCCACAATAATAATGATGATGGTGGTGGTGGTGGTGGTGGTGGTGGAATTTCCAGAAAGAATCAACCCTATTCTACTGTATAGTTAAAAATACTTCCTCAAACCCTAAATCTCCACCCATACTAGTTCCAATTTCTGGATAAAAATGAGGTGGTGGAGTCTGCTGCAGGTGCTGGGGTAAAGGTTCTCAACTCTGCTGCAGTTGTTAATTCCTTTCATAGAAGGTGACTAGATGACACTCTAAACCCTTGGCTCTGCATTAATTCTGATGTCAAGGCTAACATTGGTGAAAGCAATGTTTCCCTCAAAATGTTTGGTGAGAATAGCACAGCATAGTCCTCAATAGTCAACTGATTCTTCTTCAGGACCCAGGAAAAAATAATTCTTCAATCACTAGGAAGCGTTCTGCTGGCAAGTGGGATTTTGCTCCCAACCTGTTCACTCACATATTTGTTGCAATTTTTCTTCCACCTACATTTGAATCACTCTGCAGTCCATTTCACTACTTTAAATTCCTTGTTAAACCAAGCTTCTTGTAGTGCTGTCCATAGTTAGAGGGAACAGTCCAGTGAAACTGTGTCAATGACCCTTCTTATCTCACAACTTCTCAGCAACATTAGGGCATCAACAGAGATGTCAGCCACGTTGACCAGAAAATCCCGTAGAGCATTTAAGAATCCCTTAGATTCCATAAGGATCCTGGTGTGGACTACCATTATTATTCCACTGCAGGTGGGGTTCTACTATAATTTTGTATGTTTTAGATTTCATATGTTTTTAAATTTTATATGTTTTAATCTGATTGTTTAAAATATTTTAATTTTATATATTATATTTTTAATCTGTTGCTTTATGGAAGCTGCCTTGGGTTCCATCTTGGGAGAAAGGCAGCATACAAATGAAATGAAATGAAATAAATAATAAAATAAATAGTCAACCCAAAAGTCACTAAGAAATAATTGATCCAAGCAATGGAATGATTTACTAGATCACTCTTCCATGTGGTCTAGTTATGACACAATGAATAAAGCTAAGCACTGTAGAATTCTCCTAAGTTCTATAGCAAAGATTTCACATGATAGCATGTCATATTTGTAATGCATAATAAATGCATAATGAATGTCTTAAGGTTGTTCTGCCTACATAGGGTAATGGAAGAAAATAATTGGAGCAAAATGTAACAAGATTATATGCATACACCTTTTAAACAGTGTTCTCTGAGTATATTGGACATTGGACAGTCTTAGGGATTGAGACTGGCTGTGATCAGTCTACAATAGGGAAAAAAGATGTATAATACAGTGGAAGATGGACTGGCATGGGATGCCTTCATCCTTCATGTAAATATGAAATGTGGATATTTTCATTTGTTGATAGTCTGGGATATTTGGGGAGATGTGTCTCTCTTTTAGTGTACATTAATGTGCTCTAGAACAGTGCTTCTTAATGTCTCTGATGTGGGATATTTTTTTCTCCCAATGTGCCAGCACCATATTTATGTCCACTGACTGCAATTGCTTCTTTCTTCCCTAGAAGCTCTGCAGGAATGGGAAACATATGGCTCCCCATATGCTTCAGGGACTGGCACTGGTCCACAGACCACCACCTTAAGTATATTCAAAAACATTGCTGATAGTATCTGCTGTTTCATCTGTTGTACTTTATCCTCTTTCTCTACTGGGTTGAGTCAAAATTCCTTTTTTCAACTTTAATTAATGGATATGATGACAGGGGACATGGAAGGAAGTATCATGTGTATTGTATGTGTGGACATATATGTATCTTTCTTTTGCTTTTTTTTTTAAAAAAAAAATCTGTCTATTTTTTACTAAAGTGAGGAAGAGCATGCTCCTCTTTTGAGCTATTTGAGTCTCCAATTCATTCGAGAACTGTTCCTCTTAGAGAAACAGGAAAACCTACCAAAAATAACAGATGTTTAATCAATACTCTTAGCATTCTGAAAGTCTAGAGCTTGGAAACAAAATGTCAATTGAATCACTCTGGAAAAGCAGATCTTTTGATTTTAACCATCCTCAATGCACAGTATTGACATTCAAGGCACATTTACATTTTTGAAAAATGCAAACAGGTTGATAGAGGGGGGTTGTAGTCAATACAGCCCAGGCATAGCTTGAGAGCATGAAGAATAAAGGAAAGTTCCCATGTTTCTCTGGTTGCTTGCTACTGTAAAATGGGGAGTGGGCATGTAAGCTAGAATTCATTATTGTGGGACAAGCCAAAGAAGAGTAGAGTCAAACGCAAACTGTGGATTTGAGGAAAGCTGATTTTATCAAGCTCAGGGAAATGCTGGGCAGAATCCCATGAATACAGATACTAATGGAAAAAACTCACATGTGTGGGATTTTATCAAGAAGGAATTGCTAAAAGCACAATCACAAGCAGTTCCATGGAAAAAGAAAAATGGGAAACAACTGCACAGTAAACTTGAGGTGGAAATGAAAATAAAAAAGAGCATTATAAAGAATGGAATCACCAAGGAAGAATACAGATATGTAGCTCAAGCTTGCAGGAATTGTGTAAGGAAGCAAGGGAGTAACAATGGAAATGGTGAGAATGCTGCTCCACAAGGTTGGTAAATTGCTAAAAGATCACAGTGAAAAGGCAGAACTGCACAATACAGTTGCCCCTCCACATTCACGGCTTTCACTCTCGCAGTTTTGACTATTCGCGGTTTGCTCAGCAAGCAGCTTATTTAAATCAGCTTCTCTCCCTGGCACACAAGGAAGAGCAGCCGATTTAAATGGAGTGCTTGCTGAGCAAACCAGGCACTCAATTCCCTGCTCTCTGGGGGCTTGGCTCCATTTGGGGTGGAGAGCCAAGCCCCGGGAGAACGGGAGTTGGCGGGAAAGTAGCTTTTTAGCCCCCTTGCCCTTCCCAAAGCTGCAATTAACCTTTCCAAGCCTTGTTGTGGCTTTGGGGGGGGGTGGCTGAAAAGCCTCTACACAATGCTCCCTCCACCCCTCCCAAAGCGGCTATGGGTCTTTTAATCCCCAGAGCCCCCTCACAAAGTCCGGGGAGAGGCCGGCAAGCCTCCCTCCCTCCAATCCGCCGATGTACCCAGCCTTCTCGAGGTGGCTCCGAGGCTTCAAAGCCATGGAGCCACCTCGCAAAGGCCGGGGAGAGGACGGCAAGCCTCCCTCCTGCCCGTCCACTGCCATCCCTGGCCTTCCTGAGGTGGCTCCAAGGCTTCAAAGCCCCGGACCTGCCTCAGGAAGGCCAGGGGGAGGCCAGCCAACTCCCAGCCACAGCCATCCCGACCTTTGCGAAGCAGGTATGGGGCTCGAGAGCCCCATAGCCGCTTTGGGAAGCATGGCAGGCAGCAGGCGGGGGTGGCAGCCAGGTGGGTGGGAGGCTTTTTAGACACCCCCACACTTTCCCAAGTGGCGATGGGACTCGGAAAGCTCTGTAGCCACTTTGGAAGGGCAGGGGGATTGCGGGCGGGTGGGGGGGAGGCCTTTTTTATTTGCATTTTTTCCACATTCATGGGGGGTCTCGAGATCCTAACCCCCGCAAATGTGGAGGGACGACTATACCTATTTTGCTTCAGTTCCACCCCCGCCCCACCCCCCAAAAAAGAGGACTGTGTATTTACATGCATCAGCAGAGACCTTGATAGGAAATCTGGGTTGCAAATCAAGATTGATAAGGAGTTAGGAATCACCTAATTAACCTAAATGAGTTTAAATCTGCAGGGCTAGATGAACTGCAACCCAGAGTACATATTGAAGGAACTTGCTGACATATCACAGAACCACTTGCCATCATTTCAGAGAAATCTTGGAGAATGTGTGAGGTGCCAGAGGACTGGAGACAAGTAAACTTTGTCCCTCTCTTAAAAAAAAAAAAGCCAAAAAATGAGAGCTAGGAAATGAAAGGACATTCAGCCTGACCTCAGTATGGGGGATGTGGGGGTAGATATTAGAACAGATTATATAGGAGTCTTTTTGCAACTATCTTGATGATAATGCAGTGTTTAGTAGGACCCAGCATGGATTTGTCAAGAACAAATCCTGCCAAACTAATCTTAAATCTTTTTTGATCAGGTCGCTAGTTTAGTAGATGGTGGGAATGTTGTGGATGTCATTTATCTGAATTTCAGCAAAGCACTTTAAAAGGTTCCCTGTGATATTTTGAATAGCGAACTAACTAAATATCGAATAGATGCAAACAACATCAGATGGATCTATTATTGGTTGCAAACGATGTTCAAAGTGTTGTCGTCAGTGGATGTACTTCAAATTGGAGGGCAATCTCATGTGTCGTGCTGCAGGGTTCTGTCTTGTGGCTGACACTCTTCAATATTTTTTATCAATGATTTAGATTATAGGGCGGGGGGAATCCTTATCAAGTGCACAGATGATACAAAACTGGGAAGGGTAGCTAACAAATTGGAAGATAAGAACAGAATTCAAAAGGACCTTGATAAACTAGAAAACTGGGCTTGAATTAATAAAATGAAATTCAACAGATACAAATGTAGCTGGAAATCCTGCACTAAGCAGGAGATTGGACCTAATGACCCATACAGTCCCTTCCACGTCTATGATTCTATAGTTCTATGTCTCTATTACTGTGTTCTGAATATAATACTGAACTGTAGCTCAGCATCATATGAATAAGGCTTCAACTTTTGAGCTTTTCTTCTTCTCTCTTCCTACAGTATGTTGACAAAATAATGTTCAGAAGGTTTTCTTCCATTTTCAACTAAGTGTCATTTGCCTGAACTCAGATAAATTGTGATTTACCTTACTTGTGGTTTGGAGAAACAGGCTAACTTCATACTGGTTTCTTTAGTATGGTGTATTCTCCTAAAGAAAGAAGAGTGTTCTGGATCCACACATAAGGGGGGGAAACCATGATTAAACAAAAGCTTGCAGTTTCCTTGCATCCACATAGAGGGGTGAGGCAAGGGAGAGATGTAGTATAAAAATGAAGTGCAATCACAGTTTATTGTAGGGATGGCCATGCTCTGGAGCTATTTTCAGATCCACCAAGACCTTGGAGGGGTGCACTTCCCCAGCGATGCCATTTTGGACAAATGGAAATTATTTTCTGTCACTCTCAGTTGCTTTTGGGGCCATTTTCTTGTTGTTCTGGGGTTCCACCCCCAAACAGCAGCAGAATCTGAATGCTGCTTTAAGGTAGAGTTTTCCTCTTTTTTGTTAACACTCCTTTTTAGGTACACACACACACACACACACACAAAAAATAACCAATTGGGGTAGGAAGGTTGAAGGTCATGGGGAACAAGGGCCCCACTGGATCCGCAAGGTGCTGCTTGTGTCCCATGGATATACTGTTACGTTTGAATCTAGCTTTTCACTGGATTGTGCCTGTATATTTTGTACCTGTGATAATATATAGTTCCAAAATATAAGTTTCCTAGCTACAAATGTCCTGGTAGACATATGGCAAAATTATTACTTATAATGTGCTACTATAATGTGCAATCCACTTTAAATTGTTGGATGTATAAAACAGATATCTTAAATTCTTTGAATGAGGCACAGGCCTTGTTTGGTCCTTAATGCTTTCTAAAAAGGTATAATAGCAATTAAAATGTTCAGATCCTGAATATCTTGTTACTGACAATGGCACTGGAGCATACAATGAGTCAGAGTAGGACTGGAGTTTGCTTGTATTCGCAAAGTCTATTCTCTCCCCAAAACTATTTTTAAAAAACCACTAAAACTGCAATTCCAGACCTCCTGTCATTTTCTAAAATCACCCCACAGCTTCAGCTTGCCTTCTGTTTATGTTCATGCAACTTGCCCTAAAGAATTACAACTGGAAATAGCCTGGACATATTACATTTCATCTGACTGGTAAAGTGTGGGGTAGACAGTGCTACTGTTAGATGGATTTGTAACTGCTTGATGGGCCAAATCCAAAAGTGCTCACCAATGGCTCCTTGTCATACTAGGGAGAAGTGACTGTCTTGGGTCTGGTGTCATTCAACATATTTACACTGTAAATGAGGTGGATGATGGAACAGAAGGCATGCTTATCAAATCTGCAGATGACACCTAATTAGGAGGGGTAGTTAATAACCCAAAGGACAGGATCAGAATTCAAAATGACTTTGACAGATTGGAGAGCTGGGCCAAAATTAAGAAAATTAATTTCAGCAGGGATAAACGAAAAGTACTACATTTAGGCATGAAAAATGAAATATACAAATATAGGATGGGTGACACTTGGCTTGACAGCAGTACATGTAAAAAGAATCTAGGGTTCTTAGCATGCCGCAACCTAAACACAAGTCAATAGTTTGAAATGGTATCCAAAAAGCCAATGCAATTCTAGGCTACATCAATAGGACTATAATATCTGCACTGAGGGAACTAATGTTCTGTTTTGCTTTGGTCAGAATGCACCTGGAATACTGTGTCCAACTGTAGGCACCACAATTCAAGAAGGATATTGACAAGTAGAACATGTTTGGAGGAGAATGATGAAAATAGTAAAAGGTCTGGAAACTGAGCCGCATTTAGGGAGTTCTGTATGTTTAGCTTGGAGAATCATGGAATCATAAGAGTTGGAAGGGGCCCTATGGGCCATCAGGTCCAACCCCATTCTCAATGCAGGGTCTCCAGCTAGAGCATCCTCATTGCCCTTCTCTGAACCTGTTCCGTTGTCTATATTCTTCTTAAAATTAGGTGCCTAAAGACAAGAAGTAAAATGTGATATGATAGCCATCTTTAAATATCTGAAGGAATGTCATGTAGAAGATGAAGCAAGCCTGTTTTCTGCTACTTCAGGGACTAGAATAAGAACCAAAGGAGTGGAATTGCAAGAAAAAAGACTTTGGGGCTTACCACACTCTGAAGAAAAATGACAAGGCAACAGGAACATTCCAGAAAAAAAAACCTGTTAGTAAAAAAGACACAGTTTTAGCTCAGTCAACCATGGGGCTGGATGAAAGAAAGCCAGAAGAACAGTGACATAATGCAATAAGGCAGCAAGAAAGACGGGACGTTCCTCTTGCCTTGCTGCTTTTCTTCAGAATGTGGTAAGCCCCTCTATCTAAAAATTAGGAAGAATGTCTTCATTCTAAGGCTACTTGGGAGGGGAATGGACTACCTCTGGAGTGTTGGATTCCCTTTCTTTGGAGGTTTTTAAACAGAGATTGGATGGCCATATCTCAGGCCATATCTTGTGTATTTCTACAAGGCAGAGGGTTGGACTAGATGACCCCCGCAGTCTCTTCCAACTCTGTGATTCTAAAATGTTCATGCTTCTTCCTTCTCTCCTCATTATGGTGTGGATTCATTATCAGTTTCTATGCAGGAAAAGAAACCTCACTCACCTAGTTTCATGCACATTTTTCAAGGTGGGGTAAATTCCTGGGATCAAGATGGAACCACTCGACAAATTGCCTCTCTTCACCTGCCCTTCCCTACTGCTGTTTGGATTTCCATGCCTATAGCAGGAAACCAGCTGGCAAGCAGCCCGCATGACCCTCCAGAGAACTCTCCAGGACCAAATACCCCCCAACCTGAGGAAGGACCCCCTCAGATTGAAACACTAAGAGGAAGGGGTGACGGGGATGCTGTAATGCTGTTTCAAGTAGTCATGGTAGTAAGGCAGGGGAAAAGAGAGCAGGAAGCATGTGCCCTCCAAATTCAGATGACACCCCTTGTGCCTGCCCTTCTATGTCCTCCCCTCATTGTTGTATTAAACAACAAAACTCTACCAACAACAACACCTCTTTAAAAAGTAGCAGCTATTATATGGAAAATAAGGTGTACATAGGAGATTTTCACACGGGGAAAATATTCCCCGGAGAAATCGGGACAGAAATATTTCTGTCCCGGAAGCAGCGCTGCGGTTCACACGCCCACTTCCCTCTCCTGATATTCCGTCGTCCTCACGCTGTCTTTTTTCTTCTCTCTTCTGTCATATTTTACTGACGGGAGTTTTTCGTTAATAAAATATGACGGAAGAGAGAAGAAAAAAGACAGCGTGAGGACGACGGAATATCGGGAGAGGGAAGTGGGTGTGCGAACTGTGGTGCTGCTTCTGGGACAGAAATATTTCTGTCCCGATTTCTCCGGGGGATATTTTCCCTGTATGAAAATCTCCTATAGTCATCAAGATTTGAAATGGTAAAACTTGAAAACAGGGGTAGGCAGAGCACAGCCTGAGGGCTTCATGCAGCCCCTGGATCTGACTTCTGTAGGCCCTGAAGCCTCCCACCAGTCAGCCAAACCCTCCCAATCCCCACCCCATTTTTTAAAACATATATCAGCATGATTTGGGGGCAGTTTTACCCCTCAAACCATGGAGAAAGCTTGCAAAAAGTAGAAGTGACTGGGAAGTTATGATGTCGGAACATCAGTTTTAAGACTTATTTTTATTTATTTATTTATTTATTTATTTATACCCTGCTCTTCAGCCTCAAGGCTATCAGAGCGGCTTAGAAATTGTTTTTTTAAGCAATAGCAATTTACACATCTACACTGCATTAAGCAGTCTCCAATGTGTGTTAGCTAATTCCCTAACTTAGCTAGCTTCAAAGTCACAGAAGCTGCAATAGGAGAGGGTTGGGTGGTGAATGTGGCACATAAAGTGACAATGTTACACCTTCACAGGCCACACAAACTCTAAAAAGAACACTTCTCTTGGGAGGAAGTGTGACACAACCCAATTACACCAAGGTGGTCAAGGGCAAACTTCAAAGCACCAGCCCCACTTTACTTCAGGGTTCATCCTGGCCACCTCTTTATCCTCTGTTCCTTCCACTTCAATTCCTGTGTTTCCTTTGGTTCCTTCTTTCTGAACCAGGAATATACATTTTATTTCTATACGTGGTTTGTGTGTTTTGGTAGCTTGCCTTTGTTTATTTATAATAGATATGAATGGACAGAGTGTATTTGAATTAACAAGGATAATTTTATTAAATGAAATTAGCAGTACTGTAGAATATTGTTTGAACACTTCTTACATCTTTATAATGTTATCCCTTATTCCTCACTCAGTCAACCTTTGTCCACTCGCTCCTCTATTTCAAACTATTTACCTCTGCACACAATTTTACCACATCCAAACCCCTCATACAGTGTACACACACAGAGCCTCATACAGTGTGTACACACTGACCTTTGTTCGTAACTAAACTTCACTCAAACTGCCATGCCAACTTCAAACAACCAGAAATCCCTCCCAGTTCAGTTTCCTGCCCTGGGATTAGTTCCTGATACACACTCCTTCCATTCCCTCATCTAGCTGTCAGTCACAGGAAGAACTAGCAAAAAGCAAAAAAGCAAAAACAAACAAACAAACAAACACACACACACACACTTGTTCAATCCTTTACATATTACTTCAAAGTCCTCAAAGTACTGGAATTGAAGAGCCCCTGTGAAACTGTTTGACATGAGTAGAAGCTAGAAGTGCCACTCACAAACTTATATATCACGTCTTCCCCTTGTGTTTCCTAACATGGAAAGCTTGTGAAGAAATTTGGGGGACTCAGTTATCTGTGTCCTGTGAATCCAAATGACTAATGTATCATCAAGAATGTTCAGATTAGGATGTGTTCCACTTTGAACAAGGATGTTCAGATTAGGATGTATTCCACTTTGAAGAGGGCCTGGTTTGATTTAGAGATCTACCAAAGCTTGTTCATATCAGCCAGTTTTATTCAGGATCCAGGAATCAAAACCACACACCCCAAAAGGATCTGTGGTTGCCATTTGCCCAGCATGAGCCTGAATTAATATCTTATGACCCTTGGGGGCAGATAGAGCTATTCTTCCTCCTCCTCAATGAGTTCACAGGTTAATATCCTTCAGAATTACTTTCCTTCCAAGTGACTAATGAGATAGGCCTGCCAGATATGAGGTATAATGAATAAGACTCAATAGGATCCAAGAGTTCTGAACTCTATACAGATGATTTTCAAAGATTCTCTATAACTTTTTCCCCCTGCTATGTTATGACAGGGTTTAGACGTTATCTATGTGCTTGTAAGGCCCTACAAAGAAAGAAAACAGAGCATCAGTCACCTGGTAATTATATAGCAACTGAAAGGCCATTTAGTTACTGTGGGATAAGCAATAGAATGATTAATAATTTAACCAATTACCATTCATTATAATATCTAATTTGGCATTTGATGAGCCACAGGGGTCTTGCCTGCCTCTTTACATACCTAATGTTTAACAATTCTGCACCAGTTCTTTTCACACCTCTCCACCTCAACATGTCATCTTCCAGTTTAAACACCTATTTTTAGGAAATCACAGGAATGACTTCACAAAGGAGGTACAAATTATATAATGCCCTGTAGAAGTAATTTACACAGCACCCATCTAATCTGACAGGTATATTATTGCCTCTTCCTGGGTACAACACTGTATTATAGGCAGAGTTTAAAACTAAAAGAAATGTAGCTCACAGTATCCAATGAGAAAGTGTCGTTGATCATAATACAGAGTGCAGGTCTGAAGTTCTGCTTTCAAACCCAAGGTTGATTGACATCTTCCATGTTATTATTAAGAGTTTAACTTGTATATTACTTACTTGTTTAGCTGCTCCACTGTGGTGTTTTACTATGTAAATGAATAAGTCTGCTGGTCATTAGAAATGAAGGGAAATATATTTATATATTTATTTCAACAAGAAGAGATATAGGTAGTGCTTAATGTGTCTGGGAGTGGACAATCAGTCTCTGAAGTTTTGAAACAAGAACCATATGAGAAGCAAGAAAATGATGCCTTGAGATGAGCCATCTCTCATTCACCTCACAATCATTTTCTGAGAATTCACAGAGAGTGCTTGGAAACACTTGAGATCTTCCCAGGGCCAGCCTTCCCATTAGGCAGAAGTGGGCAGCCACCTCAAGACATTAAATATTTTTCTGTCATAAATGAATAGCAAATTGTTACTTATCTGAGTTTCTATTATTGTTTTATTTTTACTGCAGAGGTGGAGGAGAGATGCTTATCTCTCCATTTTACCTCTCGTGTTAAAATAGCTCTGTGAGCTTTGGGTACAAAGCACCTTGTCTTGGGTGAGCGGGAGCTGCTGCTATGCTTCCAACAAAACAAAATGTCTTGGGCTAGTCCTGAGTCTTCTTGAGCATTTTCAGAGAGAACCTGGTAGGACCATCACATCCAGGAAAGAGCTCAATGCCTCAGTTTCCTTGCCGGTTTCTCCTTTACAAAGTTTACTGTGACAACAGAGACAGGTGGTATGACAGGTTGCTTTCAGCACCTCATGTTTAAGGTATAGCTTTATCTCTTACAAGCTCAAGATGGTCCTCAGACTGAGGAAGTAGTTTCCAGTATCTCCAGCTTGATCCATTCTTCTAATGATTGTTTATGTTTGGAAGTCTGGCACCTAAGTCTTTCTAAAGTCTTCTGGCTCAATCCATTGATCTAAGTCATGGTGCATATTGTCCAGGATCCCTAGTGGCAACCTTGAATAAGCTGAAAAACATTTTCAGAGTCCATGTGGTATACAAAGCATTATATGGATTCTGTGATGGAAATCTTGAGTATCAGCCTTTTCTTTTCTGCTGGGTTAAGATTGGGAAATGAGGGAGATTAGCAGGGAGAGGCAGTACCATGGTGATCAATTACAAATTGGCATCCAATTCAGGAGGGTTTGGGCCCAGTTTCTAATTGTACACTATATTTTGAATTGTGACTAGTTTGATTTCTAAATCTCCCAGTTTCATGATTGTCCATTAACTATAAAAGCAGGGTTATTTCATATGCAAATATTTTTGTGGGTCAAATTTATATACGCCAGTAGCTCCTAACTATGTTTTCCTTACAGCCACAATTGTGGGAAGTTTCAGAAGATCAAGTATGACTAACCAATTAGTTTATTATTTGCAAAGACCACTTGACATCTATCTGGCAAGGCAATGGTTCTATTTCCTTCAGGGAATGGCTGGTAGCTCTAAGCAACAGAAGTGTGTATGAGTACTCTTTAAACTGGGAAAATGAAAGCTCTACACATACTGCACAGGGACTTGTAATATTGGCCTATGCAAATTTTGATTTCCCATCTAATTTCCTTGGAAATGAGCAAAAGTTTCATCCATTTGAAGTATTGGAGGGGATTCTACCTTTTTTCTTTTCTAAACATTGAGAAACATGAGAGGTCTGCCAGCAGCTATGGCAAAGCTCTAAAATCCTTCCCACAGGCATTCTGGGAAGGAGAGAAAGTAGTAACAACTAGGGATCAAAAGAATGTTCTTAAATATTTGGATTCCAAGAGAAAAGAGGGTTTCCTGAGTGTAGGGAAACCCTGACGAGAAGAGCTCTGGATGGACAAAACTCTTCATTTGGGACTTATTCTGCATTAAAAATGCACATGGGGGTTAGGCTAAGAACACTGCATTTTTCTGCACAGAAAATGCTGTTTTCTGTGCAATCCCCCCTCCACACACACAAACACATGCAGATTTTTTTTTTCAGAATAAATCCTGAATTGTCCTCAAGAATTCCACAGGCTTTCTTGCACTGGGGAGAGAAAAATGATAAATTATTTTTTCTTGCCAACCAGAATGAAATTTTGGAAGATTTATATCACTAGCAATGAAGTATCAAAGAGGGGACTGAAAGGAAAGGTCAGAGGTTGAACATAAGGACAAAATAATACAAAACCATGTTACAGGAAAAGTATTTGGAATCAAGGAAAAATTTAGACAACGCCGTTATTGTGCTCTTAGGAATCTCAAGGAAAAACAGATTAAGCATTACCAGAACGTTCTGACCTTACTATTGACAAACAGGCACTTTCTTCTAATAACAATTTGAAATGTAAGGAAAAGGTTCAACGTGAATAGTTTTTACTTGGTACTTGTGTGGTAATTTTCCATTGTGGCTTAGTGACTGCTGTTGATTGGCTAACATATCTCCAATATCCTCCAGTGATTTGCTATGCGTTGTTGCTTGCTGTTGCCAGGTAGAGTTTCCAAAAAGGCTGTAAATGGGTAGATGTTTGCTTTGGTGCCAGATTGCTCAGATGCAGTGGTGACATCTGGACCATCCCTCTGTCGTTAAATAAAGTGCTGTTTTCAGTTCATTCTAGAACACCAAACTGGCCAAGTTTCCCTTTCAATAACCAGAACATTGCTACCACTGTGGCTTCTGCTGCTTCTGCTGCTGTTCAGAATTTTTGTAAGTTTAAAGAGAAGAAAACAAGGTAAGAAGTCCTCACCTCAGTAACAACCTGCCCTGAAATCATTTCAACAGTAAAACTGTGGGCCCTGAAATATCAGTCGTGCCCTAATTCACCACCTGCATATGGTGTAAGTCAATGCCAACCAGCCGTTTTGGTCTGCCCTAAGGACATATCTAAACCTTCCTAAAGCAGTCTCTCACTGTGAGATTCCCCATCCCCCGTGTGCCATTTTGTGATCTGTGTGAGAAAGAAGCAGATCCAGATGAATGTGTTCCAACTTTCCAACATCCCTTTGGATCCTGATACCCAAACATGTATTTTACTTGGGTTCTCTTCAGAATAAATAAGAACCTAAACATATGGTTTCCCTTCACAGAAAATATAAATTAACAGTCTTTAACATGGAAATTACAGTAAAAAACAACAACAACATCTGAGCTATATAATAGCAGCAAATAAGGGGTGAAAGACTGCTTTAAAGGAATGGTTCAAGATGTTCAAGATGGGCTCCTCCTATGGCACGCTATTTCTTGGGAAAAGGACCTGTAAAACTGTTTGCTTGTTTCAAGTTCTCTGCAGATGAATGATGCTGTGTAAATAAACAAATAAATAAAGCAGGAGACCTGTTACTCATGCATACCAGTATGAATATCACCAAATCATCTCTACCTCAAGCTCCCTTGAAATAAGTGGACTTGTCTGGCTGCATGCTTTGGCTATCATCTCCTCATTTTGGCTCCATAACTGATACCAGGTGGTAGATGCAAGACTATGTGGTAATCAGTCAGACGATCAGAACTTTTGCTGGACTTTCTTAAATTGAGTGTGCCTCTCTGAGGTACCATAGCAAGTAATTATGCTGGGTACTTAAGCAAATGGACTGTTAATAACCAGGTAGAGGTGATGATGAGCATCCCACACCAGCTGGAACAGTCCATTAACAAAGGAACAGATAAAGGAGTTGTCTGCGAACAAAGAGAAACTCCGGCACTCCTGTTGCATAAGCTAGCTGCTACAGTCAAGAAACACCACTGAAAAGAAAGAAAAGATGACATGTCTTCCTTTTGTTTATCTCCACAGCAAGCTAACTGTATTATTTCTTCTTTTCATTTGTAAATCTCAGAGAAAAGTAGCTGATGCTTTAAAAACCACAAATATATTATTTTCTCCCACATCATTATATTTTCTTTCCAGCAGCAGTTACTCTAGCTGTATATACACAGGTATACAGGCATTCTACACAATTATGCCTACAGTAACTTATGTATTGCTCTCTTTCTGCATATAAACCCTCACATTCCTATTATATGAGCTTTCTGGGTTTCCCTTCAGCGGTATATTTGGCCAAAATTGTTTGTACTCTTGAGATTACCACATAATACCCTGTCCTGGTTTAGTGAATCTGTTCTGGGCTTTAGTCTGGACTTACCTCCTTTAAATTTCAGAGCAGATTCATCACCCTACTGGCATGGGAGCCATCACTGGCATAACCTAAGAGGTTATGGGTGCATTAGAGTCCCCACCCCCTGGGATGCCAAAATCTCCTTTAATGTTTGGGGGAATTATTAGCCCAAACAGGAGGCCTGTGAGAGGAGGGTAATTTCAGAGCTCTTTTCATCTATGTATACCAGTACTAATTGTAGAGAACACTCCAGGTAAAGTAAAACAAAGTATTTTTATTGGCAATAACACAGGGGATACACTAACAAAAGAAAAGTGGATAGAGAGAGATCCGGGGAGATAGGGTGATATTTACCAATTTCAAGGAGGAGAGTTCTGTGCAGCAAAGATACTCAAACTGGCATCTGAGGGTGGCACAGAGATTCTGACAGAATGACAGGATCTGTCTGTGGCACACTTTGCTGGGGTCTGGACCCTAATATTTATACTCTATTCTGTGACTTGGAGGGATGAGTTTAGCAATAACAAAGCTTGGATGGCTCTCCCATGGAATAGACAAAGGAAACTGAAACTGAAACTCAACTGATTGCTTTAATTGCGAAGAGATAGAACATTGATTGGTTTGCAACAACCTCGGGAGATTTCTGTAGGGTATGGATTAAGGAAAGGTCACTTAATTTCTTGATTGAATTATTGCTTGAGATGCCCAAAGCTGAAAGGAAGGATTAGCACATACCCCTTTTGTTATGATGGCCAGCCCAGCCATCATGGAGACTTCATCTACAAACTCTATAGTTCACAGCAATGGGAAATTTCATTCCCTGGATTCCATACCATCAGGTATGGGTGAGAGGTGGGAACCTCATTTCCTAAACATGACATCACATCACCTGACTGGAGAGCCAATCAGGCTTGGTAGAACCAATCAGAAATCTGACCAGAGGACTTTTAAGTTCTGACCTCCCTTTGTTCTGTGTGAGCACATGGTTTAAATAGCAAGATGTTAAACTGTGATAACAGAGGTTGGGGGAAGCCAATCTCTCTCATGGGCCTGATAACATAAAAAAGGCCTTAAGTGATACCTGAAGCCTCAGGACGAGACTTCCATTTAAAGAACTCTGAATTCCATCTCCAGAGACTAAAGGGGTCACTTAGGATGAGCCTGGGCCAGCCATCCCCATTGGGACTGATTGAATAACACCAGAAATGTAAGTTACTATTATTTTTAACTTAGGGACCATCTAGCTAGTTGTGTTAGCTTTTATGATTTCATTTTAATACTCTGACTAAATGTATCTTTTCATATAAATCCAAGCTAAAATTCTGGGGGATTGTTGTCTTCCAAGTAGCCTTAAGCCTTTGGAACTAAAAATAAAGCTTTTTCTGTTTCCTAATCTCCATGGTCATGTGCCTTCTTGGTCAGCTATCTGAACTTCTCTGAGATAGTTGGTATTTTAACACAACCTGTCTGTCTTCTTGCTGCACTTCTTGCTGCACTAGACAAAGGAAAGGGTTAGCTCAGCGAGTGGTGGCGGCGTTACCTTAGGAACGGATTTCTAAACTAGAGGAACCCTTGAGAGTGTGTTTTCAGATGGTACAAATAAGCTGGAAGCCTTCCCTTCCTGCTGGAAGAGAAGGGCCAGTTTACCACACCTTTAATGACTGGGTTGTTACTACAGGGCTTTCTGCTCAATTCTAAGTTGGGCTTTCTCACCATGATATTTCTAGACACATCTCAGGTCATTGTGACCTTTGACTGACCTCCAGTCTGCCTAAGCCAATGTGACCCTGAAAAGTGTCCAATATATCTAGTTATGGAATCTTGCGGGGAGGGGGCAGTAGGGTATACTAATAATACCTTCCAAGTTTCCTGATCTGACAATAACCATCTTGTTTAATCCTTTGTCACCCCACTTTTTTCAGCTGCTTTTAAAATGGCCCAATTTCTCTCCTCCCACATTCCCCTTTGTCCTCCACTTAAGTTGTGCAAACTGGTTTCAAAGTATAAAAGTAATTTTCACTCAATTAACTCAGCAGAGAATGAGGAGAAACGGGGGCAGAATCTTGTCCTTTCCAGCAGACTCAAGCGAAAGCAAACTGCTGTATTTCTCTTTATTAAATAATTTTGCTATCTTGACTACACTCTGGTGTCACTTGCCCACATGTGTCCCGGTTTTCATTTGGGAAATGTTGCAAAAATTCACTGGGAGAGGAAGTTAATAAAACAACCAGGCCACTCAACCATGCTGCTCATTCTTTTAAACAGCAAAACAGTAATTTTAAGTTTACACATGAGGTTAACATAGAAATGTGTGTATTTATATTCTGGAAGACAACATACATTGATTTTTGCTTTAAGATAGGCTATTTGAAAGACCATTCTATCCCTACCCAAAAGGAGTTGTGAAATGTCTAATTTTATTCCAACATCAGAATTTAAAAAACCCCACTAAGCTAAAAATCTGTTCGTGGCCTGGGGTTCTTCCCATGAATGTCATGGCAAAAGATGTTAAAGAATCATACAGGAGAAAGGGGGGAAAGGTGACTGTGTTGGAGTCATTTTCTTTCTCCTGTTCTACCTCTATTGAATTTCATTTTCTGTCCATTTTTCTAGTTTATTAAGGTCCTTTTGAATTCTGTTTCTATCTTTCAATGTGTTAGCAACGCCTCCCAGTTTTGTATCATTTGCACATTTGATAAAGATCCCCTCTACCCTTTCATCTAAATCATTGATAAAAATGTTGAAGAATATTGGCCCTAGAACAGAACTCTAAGGAACTCCACTCAAGCTCTCCTTCTAGTTTGAAGAACAGCCATTGATGACAACTCTTTGAATATAGTTTTCCAGCCAATTATGGATTTATCTGCTGGTGTTTCCATCTATTCCATATTTAATCAGTTTATTAATCAAAATATTATGGGGGACCTTTTCAAATGCTTTGCTAAAATCCTGATAAATGACACCCACAGCATTCCCACCATCTACTAAACTAGTGACCTGATCAAAAAAAGATATAAAATTAGTTTGGCATGATTCCTTTTTGACAAACCCATGCTGGTTCCTACTGATCACTGCATTGTCATCAAGATACTTGCAGACAGACTCTTGTATAATCCAGTCTAATATTTTTCCTGATATTGAGGTCAGGCTGACTGCCCTTTAGTATCCTGGATTTTTTTTAAAGAAAGGGACAATGGATCCTCATCTCCAATCCCCTGGTTCCTTACTGTTCTCCAAGATTTGTGAGCCAAGCAGAATTGAAGACAGAAGCTATTTGATGCCTATGTTACCCTAAGCACTGTGGGATGCTTTAGAGCCACACCTGTGATGCCAAAATCTTCTTTAATATTTGGAGGAATTATTAGCTTAAGTGGAAGTATGTGAGAGGAGGGTAACTTCAGGGATCTTTTCACCTACAGTATATATACCAGTACTACTGTAGAGCACACTCCAGTTAAAGTGAAATAAAGTATTTTTATTGGAAATAATACAAAGTGAACTCACACACCCAACACACATGTCTAAGAACCATACAAGGCTGTAGCAGAGTAAGACAGAAAGAATAGACAGAGGAAGAAATTCGGGAAAATAGTGTGAAAATTACCAGTCTCGGAGAGAAGATCTTCATGCAGTGAAGATACTCAGGACTTTATTAGATAAGGCAAAAACTGCATCATTATGACACGATAGCAACATAACGGGCCGAAATTATCTGAAGATGTCATTGTCCTCCCGTGGCCAGAAAGTGTGCCAGCTGTAAATAAGGCATTTTTTATTAACTTCTTAACCCATCAATTCAGTATCACTGTTTTAACAGTATTGAAGGCATGCAAAAACATGCCCCACTGTACTCGCAAGAATACAGTGTGAATGGGTGATCCACTTTCCCCTGTCCCCATTGTCAGGGAGAAAATGTCTGGGTGATAAGATGAAGATGATCAACAGGGTGCTCTTTTTAGGAACGTTCCTGTTTTGCTGGCAAGTTTTTCAGGTTTGTCTCAGTACTTGGGTGTTGCTTTACTTTGTTATTTAAGGTGTTTTTGCAGTTCTAACCACACTTGCATCTTCTTGCAAGAATTGCAGAGATCACGTATCCTGGCTAACAGAGAAGTAAACTCCCATTCTTAAAGTCCTAGTGCTTATCGTGTGATAATTCTGTGGTGATTTCTTCATGTGATTACAGTGATGTGCAAAAGTAACTGTTATAATGTCACTATGTTTATGCTTTCCTCATTCATAGGATAACAGAATTTTTACATGCTAGTCTGATAAAGTCCACAGACTGGCATCTGAGGGTGGTAGAGAAGGTTCTGGGGTGCACCAAGAAAGAGAGTACCCAGGTTTGTCCATCATGGCACACTTGACTATTGTTGGAGGACTAATATTTACACTCTAGTTTATATCCTGAAGGGGTGCTCTGGTTGTGATAAAGCCTGGATGGCTTTCCCATGTGACAGACAAAGGAAACCAAAACTCAACTGATTCCGTTAATGGCTGGGGGATTGGAATTGATGGGTTTGCAACAACCTCACAAGTTTGTACGGGGGGGGGTAGGAAATATTTCTGTAGGAATAGATTTAGGAGTGGTCACTTAATTGTTTGATTGAAGTATTGCTGAGATGCCCAGGGCTAGAAGAAAGGATTAGCACATACCTCCTTAATGACTGTTTACTAAGGGGCTTCCTCACAATCCTAATTTAGGCTTTCTTGCCATTATATTTCTAAGACACATCCCAGGTCATTGTGACCTCCAACTGACCTTTGATTTATCCCAGCCAACCTGACCCTGAAAAGTATCCAATATTTCCAATTATGAGATATCGTAAGGAGGGGGTAGTAGGGCATACTAACAGGTATGTGTTGACAGCCCAAAACTAGGCAAAATTGCTGTGTTTTTCATATATCCCAGAGATGTGAACAAATTATATAATTAATAATATTCATCTTCATTTTGGTCAGCTTTTTCAAGCCCATGTGACAATCTTCAAGATAGCACTATATTACATTTAAATTGTGGTAATATTTTATCAATCAATTTAATAGGCTAATCTAAAATAACTCTATTCCATTATGCATCCTTTTTTTTTAAAAAAAAAATCATAATTCCCAAGTCCATTTTCTGATGTCTCAATCCCCCCCCCCAAAAAAATCTGGGGGCTAAGAGTTCAATAATATGAACAAGCTGACATGCTCAAGTGATAGCCAAATTTGATTACTAGTGCCTTGACAGAGGCATATCTGTTTGTTTCAGAATGAGCAGAACACAGAACTGAAAAGGGGGATCATTTGCTTTTAATGTCCTAAGAAATGAACTGGTTTGTTTATTTTGTAATCCCATTTGAAAAATTAAGGAATAAGTGGTCACTTAATTAGCTGGTCACTTATTTGGGGCTGGACAAGCTCCTCTATTTTCATCAGGAGGAGCTTCTCATACCATTTAAAAAGTACAGAGATATTGTTTTCTTTAGCCAGAATATCCTGGGTCAACATTGTTTTGCTCTGGGGCTTTCGGCAGAGGAAACGTGGGGAAATAAAGGACCATCATTTCCTGTTCTGAAAAATAAAATGCCCATCATCAGGAGTCAGTCTGACAGCTTGCTTTCCCTCCAGTGCTCTCCAGGTGTATCTGACTCTTCTCCTCACCACTTTACCCTGGCCACTGGAATGGCAACCAAAATAAAGCTTAACTGCCACCAAGGAGCTGCAAAACAACAAGCCAGCAACAATAAATCCTGGCCTGCATTGTTCAGGTCAGGTTAGCATTTCAGCCAGTCTGAATAGGGATGTGATACACGTGAAAAGCAACATATGGATACATGTTCTGACACTGGCTGGGTGGAACTGCTCTTCTCTTTGCTAATCCTCTTTTGCTGCCATGTCTGCAGCTTGGCTATTGATCCCAAAATGATCTCTAACTGGAAATTTTTTCCCCTGTTGTCCAGATTGGCACATTGTAGCAGGTGATTTTTGTTGTTGTTGTTGCTGTTGCCAACTTGACACATTGCCCACCTGATCGTGTGAGGCACATAATGTCTGGAGGTGTCCTAAATCGTTTAGTAAATGATTTAGAAAATGCAGGAAAAGTAACATAGACATGTAAGGATATAGAAGAGTTCTCTGAGACACTTGTAAGGTTGTGTGTGTGTATGTTTTGGAGACTTCCCAATTGGAATGAGCTGCTTATGAAACACAGCATCCATTCTTGAAGAGGGGTGGCCATTTGGGATGGAGACAGAAGCCACAAGGATTATTGAAACCAGTCTATGGAGCTTTTCAGAGGGAAACAAAAAAAAGTGCTCCCCACTTGCAATCTCCTCTCCCGCCCCTCTGCCATCCCTGTAATGATAGAAACTTTAAAAAAATTGTGCATCCTTCCCTCGGCAGGGCAACCGAGGTATGAAAGGAGCTTGAACGGAGCTCCTTTCACTTCCTGGTTTCAAATCCCAGCCGTTGTCACAAGAATACGAGCATGGGAGAAATTCAAAAAGCAAAAGCAAAATGCATATCTGAAAGTGACACCAAGCACAAAAACACACTTAAAACACCCCAAGTAACCTGGGGAGGGTACAAAAAGTGTGTCACTTACCTGGATGTCCCGATCTCACCCAGAAGTGTCATGGCACAGACCTCCCGTTGACACTGGCATCACACCAGCATAACGGGGCACCATTTCAATTACAAATCATTCTGTTACAAAAATAGAATAGGGGATCAATTCATGGCTTAGCCCATGAATAAAAGAAGCACCGGCATAATGACAACCAAATGGGAGCATGACGACACAGGAACAATGTTGTCTTAAGGGGAAGCCCTTTAGCAATCTCCTGGCATCAGTATCATGCCATATTTAGCCTGTCCTAAAATCTCCTATATCTGATCTGTGTCAACTATACTGTTCGAGAAAGCAGCCAAAATGCCGGCAGCAGTATAAACAATATCTGATGAAGCAGCCAACTCTTAATAACAAGGCTGTTTAAGTAATACTCAGATGAGATTAGACAGCAGCAGGCAGGGAATGTGCAAAGAATAGTCCCATAACAGTCCAAGAGTCATAGGCTTACAGAAGCAGGCATTGGTCTGAAAACAAGTCCGTAGGTCAACAGGAACAGGCAAAAGCATAGTCAGAGTAAGTCCAAGGTCTAGGCAGGGATCAAGGCAACAGGAACACGGAGTCAGAGATATCAGATACAAAGCTTTCTCCATGTCGTGAAGCCAACTCAATAGCTGATAAGGAGCCCGGCTTGGCAACATCCCAGTTGAAAAGCACAGTACCTGGTGTTGTCAGTAGCAGTCCTACAGGGTCAGAAGTACACACAGAGAGAGAGTGCAGAACGAAGAGGCAGTCCAAGGTCAAAAGGGTTCCGGCAGGTGGGTCAACGAAGGCAGTCCAAGGTCAAGATATCCAAAGTCTCAAAATAGCAAGGTTCCAGAAGAGTCACAGGCAGAGGCTTCCTCCAGGTAACACAGACTGCTTGAAACAAGGAACTCAGCCTCCCCCAGCTGCTTATGTTGGCCCAGCTCCCACTCCCAGCTGCGGGGTGATTGATGAGCTTCTGTCTCTTAATCTCTGAGAACGACGAAGCCATGCCTTCTCTGCTCTCCTTTGGCTAAAGGTAGGTACCTGCTCTTCTACCTCTTGCTCTTGCTCTACTATGTCTCCCAGGCTTGGACCCTGAGCTGGGGGAGGGCTAGGCTGCTGAGCCCTGGGTTCTTCAGGGCTAGACTCAGCCAGCTCTTCTGCTACTGGCTCAGCCTCCTCGCCTTCTGAGTCCTCAGAGTCCTGACTGACCATGACACTCCAGGAAGTTCAGTTGATCTCTGACAAAGCTTTCTTAGCAACCCAAGATGTATATATAGCAATCAAGGCTTTTGCCAGGTGCTCCTTGACAATGCAGTGTTTCTGATAAAGCCTCAGCAATCTTCACTGAGCTTCCTTTTCAGATCCCTGCTGGCTGAATAATGGTGGAGGTAAGTCCGCCTCTTCTTCGTCCTTATCTGAATTGGCAGGACTCTCTGCCAGGACAGGTGCCAACCCACTCGGACCAGGCTCTTCCTCTGCTTGAGCCTCCAGGTTGGCAGGTTCATTACTGGCACAGGTGTAGATAAACCTGTGCCAGGGTCCATGGGGGCATTCCCTGCCATGTCCTCCTCCTCCTCTGATTCCATACCTTCATCAGACTCACGGGGCATGACATCTACATGCATTTATTCAGAAATCTGTTCCTGCCAGTTTCTGCAACATTCTGGGATTTTTTCTTTAACATGTAAAAACAACCTCATATTAGCTTTCATACACGACTTTCCCTATCACACAGATTATGGCCTAAATCCTATTGGTTAGTCCCAACTAAAGTAATCAGTCTGTATCTGATCTGGGTCAATCCCACATGTATTTATTCATAAATCATATGTGAGACCATTCAGGCTCCCATCTGGCCAATAAGATCTCTACTTTCGCTTTTCTGGGGTATGCAAATAAATGTGATCACCTGTCCTAATGATTGCTAATGTGCATTGTCCACTGAGTTTTTAAAAAACATTGGGGAAAGCCCCAAGGGCTATTCCCTTGGGGTTTACCATGGATTTGTCCCCCTCCTTCTGAATACAGTGTAATTATGTGGGATCCCATTAAGATAGGTAGGATTCTAAGCGAATTCTACGAGGATTATTTTCACTGTTTAGACATGTCCTTTGTCTTTAAACATGTAGGTAAATCCCATTGCTTCACTGGGTCTATTCTAATTGGGGCTAACAACAGGTTCAGGTTTTGATATGCTTCTTTCCCTAATATATAAATTGTGCATAAATATGTTGTCCTTTGGTACTATGTGCAATTTTGTAAGCAACCTTGCCTATTTTGAGGTGTTAGTGCCCCTAATGAGCCCCACCTTCAGAAACCTCTGAAACTGGCTTATTAGTACTTTGGCTTATTAATGTGGTCTTCCATAGGAAAGAGCAGGAAAATATCAGGGACTCGCTGTAAGGATCCCAATAGGGACGTGTTGAAAACCATGCATCACCCAAAGGAAGGACTACTGACAAATTCCAAAACTATGAGGAAACATAAGAGGTCAAAAGGACATTGTCTCCACCACACACCCAAGTAACAGACAATGATTCCATTAAGTAGATGGAGTATTCCTTTGTCTGAACAGTATCACTCTCCTCTCCACCACACACCCAATCATCAAAGAGGCAGCTGTCCAGGAAAGCTGCCAGATACTGGCAAAATATAAACACTTTTAGAAGTGGACCCTGATAAAGTCAAGAGTGTGGGAAAGTGCCAACTCCTAGTGATAATGAGATAAACACAGCAGAGCCAGATGAAGTTCAAAATAAGCAGGAAAACACACATAGGATAGTCCAGAATACAGTCCAAGGGTCAAGGCTTACAGAAGACAGTGTGGTTGAGAAGCAGGTCTGTAGTCCAACAGGATAAGCAGGCACAGTAGTCACAAAGAGGTCCAAGAACAAGCAGGACTCAAGGAAACAAAGATGAGGAGTCACAGATAACAGCCACAAAGTGTTCATCAGGGAGATCAGTTAATCTCTGACAAAGGCTCCAGAGCTCCCCCAGAACATATATATAGTTATCACGGCAATCCCAGGTGCTCCTTAATCACCCAGTGTTTTAGATAAAGCCTCAGTGATCTTCTCCTGGCTTCCTTTTGGGATCTCTGCTGGCTGAAGGATGGTATGGGTAAGTCTGTTTCCTCTTCCTCCTCCTTATCTGACTTGGCAGGGCTCACTGCTGGGGACTGGTGCCAGTCCACTAGGGCCAAGCTCTTCTTCTGCTTGGGACTCCAGGTTGGCAGAGTTCCCTGCTGGCACAGGTGTAGATAATCTTGTGCCAGGGTCCATAGGGCCATTCTCTGCCATGTCCTCTTTCTCTGACTCCATATCCTCAATAGACTCACAGAGCATGACAGCAGCTCAAGCCTTTGTAAATCTAATCACTAAGACATTTAAAGCAGTTGCAAACACATTAGCATCTTTGAACACCTATAGTCAAGACCAGGAGTTTTCCTGAAACTCATTGTGCAATCTTTAGAGACTCCTGGAATCTATTGTTTCAACCCATGAAACTGCCTCACCTCAGGGCACATTTTTAGTACAAATACTGGTCAAAAACTATGCCACTTTGTGCACAGAGCTTTGTCTTGGGGACACTACATCTCTCTGTGTTAGCCACTCCAGATTCATCCATTCATGCTGCTGGTTTGCTCAACAACTTTGGACAACAAGACAGCTGTCGTATATCCCCAGAAACCTCCTTATCTATCCCTCTGGCAACCTCTCTCTCCTATTCCTAGTGGTCTTGTATGAATACTTTTTGTATGAATGTGTGTGTGATTGGTGTTATTATTTTTATGTCTTTAATAAATATCATTGTTAATTTTTCACCTTGCATTCGTGTGTGTCTATTCAAAGTTAGTAAGGGGTAAAAATTGACGTAAAGATCCCTTCTCTGTTTCCTCCTTTGCTAAGGCTCTGTTGCTGCTAATTTTCCCAACACATTAGAAACTCGATATTTTCTTGGAATTTCCAAGAGCTCTTAAGGTAACAGAGGTGAGAACTGCATTGCAAAAATTGTAGAAAGGATAACTGTTCTGATCTGCCAATTAGTTCAGAAAATGCAAATCAGGTCAGTTCACTTTAAAATACATAAGAAACAAAGTCCTCCAGCATTCCTATTAATCATGCTACCTCCACCCCAAGGCCAGGTATGTTCCACTCTAATGTGAGGCAGAAATTGCTGCTAGACAACTCCTATGTTAGCAGTATCTTCAACCATAATGTTACAATGGTTGCAGATTATGTCATAGTCAAGTTAAATAAAGGTGTGTCCCTAGTTGACCCAAGGATATATGTTTTGTCTCATTATGTTATAGAGAAGAAACCAACATCAATAATGAATGATTACTCAATCAAATATTATTTTTCTGAATATATAATGAAATTAATGCACCAAACACACAGGCAGGAAGAGAAATAAACGTGGTCCACCTGGGCCAGTGAAAATATTACACTGTGTATCTGCCCAGAATCTGAGGCTAGTTGTTGCTGGAACTGTAGTTGACTCAAGATTAGAACCCAACTCCTACTTCTTTTTCTGAAGGGGCCCAACCCCTAATCTCAGCTATAGATCTAGCAGAAAGTTTCTTCATCTGCACTTTACTTATGGCCTAAATATCCACACAGGTTCCTTTCCCCTCACCAATTTCAATAATACTTAGAAACTCATAGGATAACAGTTTCCCAAAGAAAACAAGATGTCCTTGAAAATACTGTGAGTCTCTGTTTCTCTCCCTGCTTTATTATTAAAGACATCATACTAGTGTGGCACATGAAAAGAACTGAGAAGAAAAGTACCTCTGAATCCATGGGTGGTGTAGACTGACAGGCGGGTTGTGACAGTGAATGAAGGAGCACCCTGGCTTCATATACATTAATTACCTTTACCATGTTATGTGCAGCAAAGCAAAGCTGCTCTTTATGAGAAAACACAGTCAGATGTGCTAGAATTGTACTTCCCCTGCATTGTACAGCACTTTATAAAGTAAGAAAAGCCTGAAATGCTGGATAATTTCAGCAGCGCAGATCTGGTCTGCTAATAAACCGGGAAGAATGAGCAATTATGATTTTCCATCTAAAGCAACATATGCTGTTTGCTGTCCTGTTCTGAACAGCTGTAGGTTAGATGCTGTTAAGACTAGCCCCCCCTCTCACTCCTCAATATTTCAAAATTGAAATTAAACTAAAATAACAGCACCTGCTGAACAAAACACTATTTCAAAATGTGTACTTGCACACAATTACTATGAAGAGGCTGGCCACCATTGTTACCAGTCTATTCTTTTTGAATGGAAATGGCAGTGAAGTTTTTCGATGCAGCTGCAGCTCCTCAATTGTATAACTAGTGCTGGACCCAAGCCAACCCTTGAGAACTCAAGTGGCACCAAAAGATACTATATTGATTTGCAATCGAACATAATAGGCCATCAGCTTAATTATTACTGAAGTGACAAGGTTCTGGATATTTCATATTTATATTTCAGAGGCCTGCGAAAGACAAATGTAAATCTTTTAAATGCATGCATTTGCCTTTCTTCTGAAAGGTTGAGTGCTCTTGTATTCAAAAGTACTGAAAGACCAAAAAGGATAGGCTATTTGACTCAGGTTCCTTGATCGCACCGTTACTTCCCTGCTGTACAAATAGTTAAAAGCTACAAAACTAACTGCTCCCCATGGCCAAATGCCCTCTGACCCCTTTTAGTCAGTAAAAAGCAAACATGGATAATTAATTTCAATTGATTCCACAGCAGGGGCTGCTTTATTCTAAAGAAATGATGATTTAATTGAAATGAATGGAATCATTGGCACCTATCTCCACTCTAAATGTCTGCTGGGTGTGTAGATGCTAGCCCCACACCAATGGATGCCTGCCTGTATTTTACTTCATTCTTAGGAGCACCAGATGGCAAACTATCCAGTTAAAATGAAGAAATAACATTTATCAGAAGAAACACATACAGTGCTAAATCACTTGCACTTACTGCTCTTCTGTAATAAGTGGCTCCACTTCTCACTTGGAAACATCTAGTGGCATGGATAATACCTAACCCTGTGCCTGAAGGTATCTGTTGCAAGCAGGGAAGATCCCCATGCCACTGGTAGTATCACACAGTACTGAGCTAATATGTGGAGATACGTTACACGAACTATTCCTATAAAACACCTCTCCCCTTTGGATTTAGTTGACTGAGCGAACAAAATGGGAATAGGGATGTACATTTGCATTGTATCTAAATACACATCACTTTGAAGGAACAATATAGGGAGAATTCATATGTATCTAGAGGTACATTTCATACCAGCCATCCATGCTGTACTACTTTCAATAAGATGTGTATTTTGATGAAAAATTGGCATTTCAACTTGGAAAAACACAGTCTCTCTGGTTTGCTCCATTTGGCACTTGAGGTAACATCTCCTTCAGATATTTTGGACAAAAAAGAGTATTTTTCGCTTTATATATTAAAATCTCTAACACCACATGGCTGTTAGGACTTTGGACTTTTTCAGATGCGTCAAAAATAACGCAAGCAGCCTCGTCGCGTTGCGAGGCTGCTGCGCTGCAGAGCGTCAGTTTCGGATGACGCTCTCCCCTGCCGGTACTGTTGGGGTACCGCGGGGAGATTTGACCGTCATATTTCATTGGTTTTTAATCACGATCAACTTTCGTGAGTAAAAACCGACGAAATATGACGCTCAAATCCTATGATGAAAGGCCTTCCCTCAAACCCAACTGCCACTGCTGTGGCCTCAGAGGGAGAGAAGAGGGTGGACTTAATTCCCTCCCATACTTCCATCCCTTTCCATTTTGTGTCATGTCTTAGGACTTTATCAGATGAGCCCCTTAAAGCATTCTTTTGCTGGCATAAAAAACAAATCCATTTTATGCCAGCAAAAGAACAGCCCCCTCACCGCACTTACTTTGCTTTCCCAGCAAAGGTTTCCCCAGCAATGAAAGCAGACATGAACAGAGCTCCTTTCGCTTCCTCCTTTGAAATCCCATGGATTATCACAAGACTTCATCGCACGTGAAATTAAAAAAAAACACAAAAATAAAACAGAAAAACTTTTAAAAAGCACATACACACACTTTAAAGGTCTGAAGTAACCCAGTGAGGGTCATAAAAAGTATGTCACTTACCTGGCTGTTGTGATCTCACCTGGAAGTGTTCATGCTGGACTGGCCACTGACACTGCATTGACGTGAGTACAATGGCGCGAGGTTTCACATGCCGGCAATGCCAGCACAAAAGTGCCACGGGGCTCTATTGACAGCTTCAGCCATCAATTAAAAAGTACTGATTTGGGTGGGGGCATAAACATGAAAGGCTGGCGTTGTGTGGTACACATGCCCTTTCGCATTTATATGGCATCGTTATGATGCCGTATTTTATGCATCTGACAAAGTCCTTAATTAAAATGTAAGCCTGAGGACAGGGAACTGTTTTGTTGTTCTTTACTTATAAAGTGCCATGTACAGTGATGGTGTATATAAATAAATGATTAGATACACACACACACACATCTGAATCTGGCATCAAGTAGTTATGCAGCAAAGTTTGAAATTATAATGGCCTACAATGTTTTGTTTTGTTTTTAAATAAATACACTGAACAATGGAGAAGCAGTTTCTGTAGTTGTGCATTAATGATGCAACAAGTTCAGGTGACCTGAAATCCCCAAGCCATGCTACCCATGATAAAACATGGCACCATTTTATTGTTTATGCAAATTACCATAAGCACATATAGTTTGATGTTCTTCCCTGTGGAAAGATACCACAGGTTGGTTGTGACAATATCTTTATGTAGGCATTTTACATTATTAGCTATACCCTAGTTAAATGTTCCAGTATATTCGGAATTGTTTCTGTCAACTCATATGGGGTGCTGTTGGTTTTGTTGTTGTTGTTGCTAATACTATGTGCTGATATCACTAAGGGGGAGCAAAATGAGAGCATTGCCCCTTCAAATAAGAATTCTGCCTCCAATGAAATTTTCCGTTAGTCCCTAAGTTTCTAGCCTTGCAGTAACTTCAGCTGCGGATTTAGAAATACATTTTAGGCACTGAAAGAAAAGGGGTGGGCAAAGTGACCAAGGGGATACAAATGCTTCAAACTGTTCTAAGTATGGATGATTTTCAATGCCTCACTCTCTGAAATGCAGACATTTGGGGACTGGAGGAAAAATTCATGGGGACTGCAGAGTTCTTATAGAAAACAATGCCCTCCCCGCTGCAGGTATACCCTGACTTTGAACTGAGCTGGTGCATTTAAAACTTTAAAACATTCAAATATACACTTTTTCAAAAGTAGTCATGCAACAAGAACTAGATGGGAATGTCCAGTTTTGTATCACAGTACTGTTGTTAAACAGTCAGCCAATAGTAATGGTTGTTCTTATATTTACAAGAACATTTTTTGTGCAAATGGAACAGACTGTGTTATTATGATAGCTGCTACCTTGTGGTATGGATTTTCAGAACTTAATACGCATGAGATGGCTTGCTTGTGTTTTTTGATCAACCAGCCAGCCCTTCTGTGCCTGCTGTATGTGTGCATAAATGTGTGAGCACGCTTTGTTCCACAAAGGGAAACCATACTAATTCTGTACTCAGACATTTTTTCATAAATTTCCAAAACCCCAGAGGGGGGGAAATGTTCCTTGTTTCATTCTCCTACTAGAGGTTAGAAATCTCATTGGGCTCAGCAATTTCTTGGCAGGCTGTCTTGGACTGTCAAGAGAGCCTGTCTCATTGAGAAGGGGAAAAATGTCCAAATTCTTTAGAACCCTAATGAAGTCATTATACAAGGAATTCTAATGGTTTATACAATACTTAGTGGAGTAATAATAATAATAATAATAATTCTGTTTTAAATAAATATGCCCAATTTGCACATAGAGGACTCTGACTGCAAAGGATAAAGATCCTTCCTTCCTTCCTTCCTTCCTTCCTTCCTTCCTTCCTTCCTCTTTTTATCTTTCTTTCTTGCATTTATCTGTTACCTCTCTAGTTAGGAGAGAAACTAGAGTTCTATGACAGATAATTCTATATACTTCACCAAACAATAAGCCCAAGATTTCCATACAATGAACCCACAGCAGTTAAAGCTGGACCCAAAATGTCCCTGGGCCCCACATGGCCAAGAAGGGGAGTGGCCTTTGCCTGCATTAAGATCACTCCAGAACAACTGAATGACAACAGAAACAACCTCTGATAAAAAATGAAGGTCTGTGGCTCTACCATCATCACCTTTCTTCTACTGTATGATTTCAAACATCTTTTGCCTGATGAAGAAGCCAGTGGAGCTTTGAAAGCTGCATGATACATTTTACATTTCAGTTGGCCAAAAACGGTATCACTCTTTTGTAGATTTTGGATGTGTTGTAGTTTGGAGATAAGTGACACTCTTGACTCTGCCTCTTCCTTTTTAGCAGTTTTCTTATTTTTGAGAAGTTTCTTTGTTTTAACTGAACTGTGAATGTGTTGGACTTTGGGGGGGGCAATTCTCCACTTACCTAGGCTATAAATGAAAACTGATAAAACTGTGATCACTATTTCCAGTTGCTTCAACACAAAGTCTGGGGTGATGTCATTTAATAAAAATCCAGGGTCTTACCCCCCCCACACACACTGTTTTAAAGCATGACAGCAGTGCAGGGGGAAGGGGTTTAGGGTATCAAGAAATGCTATCTCTTTGTTATGACTGGAATATGCAGTCCCTGTAAGGGACATTTAAATCACTCATTCCTACAAAACAAATCAAGATCCTCCAACAATGAAACAGAGTACAAGTTTATACTCACGGAGTTACAGTTGTGCATTAGTGAATTGCAACTGTACAGTTGACTGTGCAAACAAAGGAAAACTATATTATTACAGTGCACAATGCACATCTGAATGTTCTATGTACAACATGCATATGCATGTACTATGCACAATGGTACCACATATGTGACTCAGCTTCAACTGAATATGGATTTCTGTATCTGACAAAAATGTCCAACCACTTCTACAGAGGAACTTACACATGAGTAAGTCATTAACAGGGTGCCAGCCACTTTCTCATTTGGATGACTCTCTGTTTAATTCTCTATTTCAAGAGAACAGAGATGATGAAAGTATATTATGTCCCCAGTGCTACATTAGTATTGTCACCCACAATGATTATGTGAATGAATCTGCCACATTAACATTTCTAATTTGTTTGACCTGATGCTCCCTTTCACACAGAGCAACACCTCCTGTAATGGGACCTTCTTGGTAATTCTTATAGAAATCCAGAGAGGAATGCACTACAGCAATTCTCTTCGTTCCACCCCATTTCCATTATGAAGATTATCATAAGAGCTTCTAAAAATGTTTCCCCTCCACTATATTTTACACACACATACACACACACTTATCACACAATAACACTTCTAATCATGAGAAAGAGCTGCCCTGAATTATTGCAAGATGGCTGCTAGTGCTAGTGCATGGCCAAGACTCCAGAAGTTCTCACAAGAAGTCTGAAGTGCTTAAAAGTCTAAAAACACGTAAATTAACAAACAAAACGAACACACAAGCACTGAAACACACTTAAAAACTTGCCAGCAAAATGGGGAGGTTCATAAAAAGAGTGTCATACCTAGTTTTCATGTTGTCACCCAGACTTGTCCTGGCAGGGACCTCCCATTGTTGCTGTAATCATGTCAGCAGAATGGGATGCGGTTTCGCACACATGCAATACCATGAAAAAATGCCATGAGATATCAACTGACAGCTTGGTCGTTAATAAAAAAAAGAATGCCTTTTTCACAGCAGTGGAATGCTTGCAGAATGCAAGGAGGAGGATGTCATGTGATAGGGGAGCCCTTTCGCGTATCCTGTCATTGTTATAACACCATATTTGCCACATCTGATAATCTCCTATATCTGATGTACCCCTGCTTTATTTTAAAACTAAGCACCACAATTTTTACATTTTAGCTTGAAGGTATCTAACATTAGCACTTAAACTCCAGTATATAGTTCAATATCCTTCTCCAGATTATCTGGTGTTTATATTTTGCACAACGACCCTTAGGCCACTTTGGCCGGCTATCATGTTTTACTCAGGTACTGTATGCCCAGGGAGTATTTCTACCCCATGCCTATTTGGGCAATTGAAAATCTTTCTACCTTGATTCCTGGGTAATGAATCAACCTGAACCATATCAGCATTCTGCTGGGGTTCATTTAAAAGCTGCTCTGACATCTTTTGATGTTAAGCACTAGCAGTCTGGTTCCATTTTGGTTCAAATGGATCAACCAGTCTTGGATGGGGTTACGTCCCCCTAAAATACTGTGTTCACAGCTTGGGAGTGCTCCTGGATCTGTATCTCCAAATGTCAGCTCAAATAGATGACATGGTCAGGAGTGCTTATTATCAGCTTCACCTGATATGCCAGCTGCACCCCTTCCTAAAACTGGCAGACCTAAAGATGGTAGTGCACACACTGGTAATCTCAAGGTTGGACTTCTGCAATGCTCTGTATATTGGGCTACCTCTGTACCAAGTTCAGAAACTCCAATTAGTTCAAAATATGGCAACCAGACTGGTTATAGGCATATCCAGGAGTCAGCATATTACACCAGTATTAATATCGCTCCACTGTCTGCCAATTAGTTTCCAGGCAAACTACAAAGTGTTAGTTATCACCTTTAAAGCCCTATGTGGTTTGTGTCCAGGTTATCTTCAGGATCACCTCCTCCCATACAATCTGCCCCATACAGTCAGGTCCTCTGGGGAATATTTACTTCAAGCAGCCAGGACTAGACTGGCAACTGTCACCAAGAGGACCTTTTCATCAGCTGCCCCCAGACTGTGGAATGACCTGCTGGAAGAGATTCAACAGCTAAACATTCTGTCAGAATTTAAAATAGCATTAAAGACCTATCTCTTCTGTCAGGCTTACCCAGTTGATTTTTATCTATAAATTTTAAACTGGTATTTTAAAGTTATGAGTCATTTTAATGTTTGTTTTAATCCGATGTGTTTTTAGTGGTGTTTCCAAATGATTTTTTATCTCATATATTGTATTTTAATTTATGTTGTACCCTACCTCAAGCCGTGGGGAGAGACGGGTAAGAAATAAAAAAATACTATTATATTATTATAAATGGACACCATCCATTTGTAAAGGCCTAGTTTGTTCCCAAAGGACCCCAATGCCCAAGAAATCTGAACCGCCCTCCTATCTACACCACTCTTTCATCCATTCAATGAGGCTCCACACTTTCATCAGTCAAGTTGCTCCTATACATGGAATAGTGAGTATTTCAGATAAAACTTCCTTGGATATTATGGGCTTCAAGTATGCAACATAAATTTGACTGATGAGACTGCATAGCTAGATTTCCCCTCCTCATCGGTGACAATGTGCAGCACAATGGCTGACTCCATCCCAGGGCTATTTATACCACTGTCGAGACCAGGAGTGAGGAAAATGAGGCCCAAAGGGCATATGCAACTCCCTCCAATCTCTCATACCCTTTGACCCACTCCCATCCCATTTTTTCATCCAAAATGACCAATTGTGCCACCTGCCAACAGACTGCATGATTGGTCATTTTAGCCTACATGGCTGGGCTGTTTGAGGTAGATGAATAACCTTTCCCCCCCCCCCAAACCAGAAGTGACCTTATGGCAACTTCTGGTTGTGAAGAAGGCCCCCTAGGCCTAAAACAATTTGGAGGAGTATAGGGTGAAACAACTCTGAAAACCTATCTGAGGCTGAGAATGTGTGACTTGTCCAAGGTCACTCAGTGGGCTTTAATGGTCAAGTGGGGAATTGAACCCTAGTCTCCAGAATCATAGTTCATCACTCAAACCACTACACCACACTGGCTTTATTTATAACCTACTGCCTCTTTTTACTTATCCTATCCTTATTGTTTTTGTATTTGGAAATATCTTGTTAACCAGAGAGAATGGCACAAATAGTCATGAAGCTTGTTTCTCTGAATGATTCCTTCTTGCATCAAATTCCAATAATTTTCACCAACAGTGCATTGAGATCTCAAAGAAGTACAATCGATTACTAGCTCATATGGTTAGCTTAAATATTGTTTATGGGCTAAAATATTGTTTAAATCCACTTATTCTCTATTCAGTATTATGTTCTTATCTTTCCATTTCCACAACTGTTCATTCCAACAGGATCCATGCTCTTTGTTATTTTTCTCTTACCTACACCTGGAACTGGAGAGTTTTCCTACATGGGTTTCCCCCCTAATTACATAGTTAATTATATATGCTAATGAGTTATCAGCATATATTAAGTTTCTAATTAGCCCAAGGTATAGATTTCAGTTTTCCCCTTGTAGTACACCCATGTATATGGACTTCTAGTCAGCATCCTTGTGTTCCAGCATTCCGTGTTGTGGAACTAATAAATTCTTCCCTCCTGAAAATGAAAGGTGGATTTTATTTTATTTTGTCATGTCAGACCTGAAATACTTGGTGTCACTTGGAAGACTTCTGCAGTTGCCTATTATTTGTTCATCCTACAGTAGACATTTGTTATTTGTTCCACAGTCTGAAACCTGCTAGTGCCTAAATATCCTAAAGACACCAGATCCCATCTAATCTTGGAAGCTAAGCAGCGTTAGCTCTGGATAGTACTTGGATGGGAGACAGCCAATGAATATCAGGTGATCTAGGCTATATTTCAGAGGAAGGACCTGGCAAAACCACCTCTGAGTATTCCTTGTCTAAGAAAACCCTATGAAATTCATGGAGTTACCAGACACACAGAGTGAGAGGAAGAGAGAGACCCTGTCAAAAGCTTTAAACAACAAGAACAACATGCCAAACAGTTTGAGGGCTATTGTAGCACATACTCCTGTGTTTTTGAAAAACTGAATTTTTGGTATTTCAGAAATTAGATTGGTCAGCCTATTTCTGGTCCATATCAATCTCACATATATGAATCTTTACTGACATTATCAACTCATGCTGACAAACATACCTATAATACCCTGTATTATATTTGAATGTATTTCCCCCACAAAATATTCCACTTTTCCTATATATCTCAACATAAAAATGCATATTTATACATATTTTGATACATTGTGGAGGTGATATGGAAACCAAAAAAATAATTGCTTTCTGATCTATTTATCCAAGAAGTCGCTTTTCACTGATGCCTTTATCATCATTTTGTGTTCTAAGCCACTTCAAGGGCTTTTCCAGCCCAATGGAGGGAGGTGTATAGATATCTTCGACAAATATCTCCAGGTGGTGATTTGGTTGTTACAATTGAAGTATTTTACTTCTGCAGTGGGGGTGGGGGTAGGAATCTCGAGTTCTCTTTTACATGGAGTACCTGGACAAAGTAGGTTCAATGTGAATGGAATAACCTATGCTCCATTCATCCCAATTGTCAGCTATGTGCAGATGGAAGATCAGTTTACACAAAAGCTGTGAATGCTTAGAACAAGGTCTATGAAATTACGTGCTATCAGAAATGTCTTTAAAACATTATTTTAATGGATGTTCTTTATGTTAGAAATCAGAAGTAAGTTTACCTGATGAGAGAAACATTAGTTTTTAGCCTGTGCTGAAGAATATCCAGCAAAGAGCTCAGAATGGATAAAAGTCACCAGGAATATGTAAATATGAGTTAACTAATTCAAGAGGGAAAAACTTACAAACAAACTGTGAATAATTTTCTTGTTTCACTTCTCACGCAAAGCCTGCCTTTCTCTTTTATCTCTCTTTCTTGCTGTCAATTAATTTACTACTCAACAATACAACAAACCACATTCAGTGAGTTGCTCTAGGCAAAAATCCTCACAGTAGCACAACAGTTTCAATGGGATCATGCATTTTTTTTAAAAGGAAAATAATAATATTAATACAATTTCTGATGGTTCCCACAGCTATAACAGCAAGATGTTTACAGCTTTGTTGCATTATGATGCATCTACAAGTAACCCAGGCCTTAGGGGCTTGACAGATGGGTAGCAGTGCCCTCTTTTGGAAGAAACCTGTGAGGCCCATTGTTATACAAATACCCTGTTGCAAACTCATCGGGAAATTAAAATAATTTAAACATGTAAGAATCTTGCGTCCATTTTAGAGGCATCATTTACTTCAGATTACATTTAAAAAGTTAATGCAGAATAAAAATGTACGTTACCCATAAAAAAGAACATAAACTAGTCTTAGGTTGCTTCTGAAAGTAACCAATTACACTGCACAGGCTAGGAGTCACCTGTGAGAAGTTAATTTTGAAGGGAACCACTGACATTCTTGGTCCAGTCTGTGAATAAAGAGATCTTAAATAGCTACAATTATGTAATTAACACATTTGCAATTAAGTAATGTCTCTTGGCCCAACTGCCCTCCCCACCTAGCTTAAAAGCCAGAAACCTCATGGAGTGATGGATGTCTGTTCAGTTGGAGATTAAGGCACAGCACGATGACATTTCCAGTCTCCTCCCATAAGTGAGTGAGGCTACAATGAAGAATTGCAACAGGGGTCTTGCTTCTGATTGTTGCAACTTTACTTGCTGCTGGGAGGAGGCTGGAAACATCATACTGCTGTGCCCCAATTACCCACTGAAGAGACCTCCATTGCTCAGTTCAGCTGCTGGCTGTTACGGTAGGGTGGGTGGGCATTTATGATTGTAGCACTCACGATTGTTGCCCGTGAGTGAAATATGATGTGGTTTCCTCCATTCTGTCATGGAAGTGACATGGAGGGGTTCGGCAGAGGGACATCATCGTCCGAAACTGTTCCCCTGCCGCCCGGCAGCAACGGAGCTATTTTGGAATATATCCTGCCGAAAATCGCAGCTGAAAATCTCCTTAGGCAAAACTATTGTATCATGGCATTAAATCCCTACTGACAAAATGTGCATAACTGATTACTGAGAATGATGCTGTAAGAAACAGCATTTTCTGAAAATGCAGGATAAATGCTAAATCAGAAGTCTGCCTGGATATGTCAGACTGAGGGACTTCTGAATGGGCCCTTTTTTAATTAGCTGGTGGTGGGATTCAAATTTGGGAGATCTGGAACAGTAGTACTAGAGATGACAATAGAGGAATGTCAAAAGAACATACTGACTTCAATGGATAACATTTTCAACAGTTTCCAAAAGCAAAAGGCAGAAGCAATTTAAACTCAGCACTTGCTGTTCTTTATACTGTTAAAATCAATATTGGGAAATTCTGGAAAACTAAAGACGGTATGAACAAATGCTATACTCATAACTATTGCCACGCTAAGCTGCAAGCCAGAACAGTCTTGGGTCACTGACAAAAAACAGGGGTGTACCAGGAATCTTCAGTTATTCATTTTGGGCATAATGAGCTATCTACCAAAAAAAAAAAAAGATAAAAAAATTGATAATATTCAATGGTGCTCTACTTTATAAAGGAAGAAATAGCAACCACCTGCTCAAGTAATTTTGAAATAAAAACATGTGAGAATAGAAATTGAGCAATTGTTCCTAAGCATATGAGAATCCAGCTGAATATTTTTTAAAAACAAAGAGAGGACCAAGATCAAGAAGGAAATGTTTATTTATAAAGACATATGAGAAGAACCCAGGAATCAAGGGAAACACAATGACACATTATAGAACCCACATCCTAGAAAGATTTAGATGCTTAGAAGAAATGAAATTATAATTTGTCAAATGTTTAGAATTCCTTGAGAAAAATAATAAAAGTGTATGTGAGAGTGTGCGAGAGAATGAGAGGGAGAGAGAGTGGGGGAGAAAAAAAAAAACGCTCCCGGATCATGCAACTGGGATACTTGGAGCATGGCCTTCATACTAACTAAGGGCACTTAAGGGTGTGTGCTCTCAGGGTTATTTAGGTTTTTTCTAAGTGCATTCATTTTATTTTAAATAATTTTAATGTGTCAGTGTGGTTTGTGCTTGCAGTAACATCTTTACTCACTAGGTCACAATGTTCCACAACCAGTGCTTAGGTTTGCAGTCAACAGTGGTTGGGAAATGGTAGAATAGTCCAAGGAACAAAGGACTTACATGTGGGGCAAAAACTCCAAATGGAGTTCTGCCTGCATGCCCCCGCATTCCCCTCTGAAGCCCTGCACATTATTATTTATCCACTGGGATGTGGGATACCTTGTCTTCACCATCCCAGTGGAGTTTCATCTGCTGCCACCACCCATCTTGACCATAATTTAAAGCTCAGAAGGCAGTTTCTGGCTGAAGGGAAAGGTTTTCTCCCTTCCCCTGGCTCAGCAGTGCTGCCTCTGCCCACTCTCCTGCTTGCCTGTTCCAGGAAGAGATGGTTGAAGAAAGCAACAGAAGCACTTGAAGGAAGTGACGGGCGAGTGAAGAGTGGGCGGAGGCAGCGCTGGTGAGCCAGAGGAAGGGAGAAAACATCTTTCAGCCAGGAACTGTCTCCTGAGCTTTAAAATTCATTGCAGTGTCAGTGGTGATGGTGGCAGTGGCAGCTGTGGTGACAGACAAAAATGCAGAGAAAAGCCCGAATCCCACATACTCCATATCTAATTAAAATACCCTGGGATGCCCCAAATCTGGGGCGTGCAACTTGTGGCCAGATCACCCCAGATTTTGGGGAAAAGCCATGCCACATGTGGCCTGATTGCCACAGATTCCAGGGAATTCACAGCAGGATTTGGGGGGTTTTGATAGTGCAGACAAGCCCAGAGTTATAGAGCTGCTCCTCCCTCCTGCTGTGGGGCAGCCACTCTACAGGTATGTAAGGGGCAGACACATCCATCAAGCATGCAGTATGGCAAGGGCCATGCCTAGAGGTGCCAGAAATCATTTCTTCACTTGAATGGGATGGGCACAATGAATTCAGCTCTGGCAGCTGGAAACTTTGCTTTGATGCTTTGGTGTATCAAATGAAGGTCCACTGCAAGATGTACAAAGCTGGGAACATGGTCTAGTACATAATATAATCAGAGATGATCCAAGTAAGTCTGTGCTGCATTTGCTTTCAAATGGTTTTGGAGGTGTAAACTATACTTCCAGGATATGTGGGAAATACATTTTTTTAAAAACCCACACCTGCTTTCCTCTTCCTCTTCTTTTCTTTTCTTAGTTTTTTACCCTGTTTCACTGTTATTACTCTTTAACTCTGCTGCTGCTTCATTACAGTGTTTTAAAGCTTTAAATGGGATTTTGTTTTGATAACCAGGAATATATATGATTGTGTCATGGAATTTACATCTAGTGGTTGAAGTTGGATCAGTGACATGGAAGGACAACTCAAAACAGTAAGTAACATAAATTAAGCAGTTTATTAATACACACAAATCAATACAAGGACATTAGCAGTGCAGTCCTGGGACAGCGTCTCTGACACTGTCAGAACAAAGAAAGACAAGTTAATAGGAAGGGGTTAATGACAATAGTCATTAGTATTTTTTTTAAAAAAAAATGTAATGCATTTAAGTTAGAAGGGCAAAACTTAACAACATAGTTGATTCCAAATTTCTTTTTATGCTTACTGATTCCAAGCAAAAATCCTAGGGTTAAGAGCTTCAGAATCCAGTTTCCTGAGACAGAGGTGGTGTCAGAAGTAAAACATAGGAGGAACACCTGGATGCAAAGAAAATCACCCCCTTGACAAGTTCCATTCTTTACTACTTTCATTGGTTTAAAATATTTTAACCCTAGAATTAACTAAACAACAACAACAATAATAATAATAATTTGTATCCCGCCCCTCTACAAAATGCAATCTGGGTGGCTTACAGCATTAAAATATACATACAAACCCCTCCATCCCACCCACCCCTTAAAATACAATTAAATAATTAAACATTTAAAAAGAGGTTGGGACGAGCTAGATTTTCTTTTTTGATGGCCGGGTATCTATTCAGGAAAGGCCTGCCAGAAGAGATCCCATCTTAAGAGCTTTTTAAAAGCTATTTATGGTGGTAATGTGATGGATGTCATCTGGCAGGCCATTCTATAATCTGGGAGCAATAGCCGAAAAGGTCCTCTGGGAGGTTGTAGAAAGCCTAGTTTTTAAAGGTTGCAGCAGATTCCTCCCAGAGGACCTGAGTGCACGGGGAGGATTATATGGAAGGAGGCGGTCCCGAAGATAGGTTTATATTTATTTATTTATTTATTTATTTATACCCCGCTCTTCAGCCACAAGGCTATCAAAGTGGCTTACAAATTGTTTTAAGCAATAGCAATTTACACATCTACACTGCATTACGCAGTTTCCAATGTGTGTTAGCTAATTGCTCCCACAAGCTGGGTACTCATTTTACTGACCTACGAAAGGATGGAAGGCTGAATGAACCTTGGATCCAAACCATTTAGGGCTTTAAAGGTGATAACCAACACCTTGTACTGGGCCCGGAAACTAATGGACAGCCAGTGAAGTGATCTTAAGATTGATGTTATATGGTCTCTTCTAGATGTACCCGAGACCAGTCTGGCTGGCATATTCTGTACTAGTTGAAGTTTCCAGACCAAGCATGAAGGTAGCCTCATGTAGAGTGTATTACAGAAATCAAGATGGGAGGTTACCAGAGCATGTACCATGGTCTCAAGGTCCCCGACTTCCAGGAAAGGGCACAGCTAGCAGATCAGCCAAAGCTGATAACAGACATTCCTGACCATCTCATTTACCAGATTTGTCATCTGGAGTGACGAGTCCAGGAGTATCCCCAAACTGCGAACACAGTCCCTGGAGGAGAGTGTGACTCCACCCAGGACTGGAGGATGTATCCTAGTACCTGGGTTTGGGGCTGCTACCATGAGAACCTCCGTTTTGTCTGGATTCAGCTTCAATTTTCTTTTCCTCATCCAGTCCATTGCTGCCCTAAGACAATCATTGAGAGAAGAGACACCTTCTGAAGTCAGTGCCCAAGACCGAGTCATGGAGAAATATATCTGGGAAATATAAGCTATCAAAATTGAATCTAAAGCAACATTTAAAAAATGATTCCTATAGCTATTTGCATTTCTTGAAAAATCAGCTGGGAAATATACAATTTGTACATTTCTTTTTAATTAATTAATAACTTAATTAATGACTCAATTCTAAGTCAGTGCTGAAAGTGCAGCTTAAGTCAATCAATTAAGTTAAAAATAAATTTAATTAAGTTGTCCTTTTTCATTTGAAAAAATCTGACTTAACAGGCAACTTAATTGAATGTAATTAGTTAGTTCTTATTACTGCATACATAAATTTAGATCCCCCCCTCCCCGACTTTGAGGTCAAATTTCTACCATTAGAAGGAGAGATTAGAACTCAGATTCCTCCCCCCCACTCCCAGCAGGAGTGAATTAAGATGTGCTGAGACCTTAAACTACACTATGTTAAGATGACAGACCACATTGTGAAAAATGTATAATATTTGTATTTCAAGACACCTCATAATCTGAGGCCCTAAACAACCGTTTTCTTACCTTATGCATAAATCTGGCAATGTCCCATGGAAACTTCCAAAACCTTCATTTCTCCAGCATTACATCTCTGACATCAGAACAAGTGAAAAGACGACTACTTAGAGGCATGGGCTCAGTGGACTGGAAGCGGCCTTGGACCCACAGGACCCTAAGCCATCCTGCCCCCCTAAGACCACAGCCCCTAAGCCCAGGAACCTTTAGGCCAGACCTTGAGTTGGTATACTTTCCCTCCCAATGTTGGCAATGGGGGGCAATCACAGGAAGAACAGCAACTGTTGCTCCTCACTTCTGCCCTACCAGCAGGAACTCAGCAAAGCTTTCTATATGCCAGGCTTCAGCTTAACAGACATGATTCCCTGTCCAGTATTAATAGTGAACATAAAAGCTGTCCTTGGCCACACTGGCTGGGAGACTGAGTACATCTGTATACCATTTAAAAAATCAAGTTCATAGTTACCATTTCAGGGCAGTGGGTAACTGATGAAGGATCCTTCTGCCTTAAACAGAAAAGAAACAAAAGAAAAAAGAAGGGAGGGACCCAACTGGAGAGAAAAGTGAAAAGAAAGGAGGTGATATCCCCTTTTATTTTGATCAGAGATCCCACTACGTAGTTAGGGTGGTATGGTTGCATTTTAACTGCCATGGTTCCATCCTGTGGAATCCTGGGATTTGCAGTTTAGGGTGGGGTATTTAGAATACTCAGCCAGAGAGCTCTAGTGCCCAACCAAGCTCCCAATCCAAGGATTCTCTCAATGGAGCCATGACAGTTAAAGTGCAAACACAGCACTGTAACTATGAACTGTGAAGGGCCTAACTCTGTAGGTTAGGTTTGGAGTTGGGTGGACATGTCTACTCTCAGGCCAGAATCCCGTTGGCTACATACACTGGAGTAACTCCTGTTACATCAACATAATCTGCTTACTGTGAAATGAAGGAGGTAGTTAGTACTTGTTCCACCGTGCCCTCAGCCTGGGGTACTCCCTGCCCCCAAGTGTGAGGGCACTTTCTGGCAGCCCTTGGTCACCTGAAGAAGAAAGTAGAGCTTTCCACTGGAGAAGAAAGAAGAGTCTGTCAATGCTCTTTCTTCCTCTGGTGAACCAAGGCAGCTGGAACACACACTCATGCATACCCACAATTGATTAGTACTGTTCCGAACTTGAGGAAGAAGTGGTAAAGAAACAGCAGCCTGAACACACACACACATACACACACACACACACAGAGAGACCAAAACAGAAAATGGCAGCCAGTTCAGGAAGTGGCAGTTAGACAGTTGAGGCTATAGAGCTGCATTCTGTTCCATTTCCCACCGTGAACACTTGTACCTGTTTTACACCTCACTTTGTGGGGAAGGGGGATCAATTTTCAAGGATGGTTTTAGAAAAGCATGAAAATGTTCATGAAACATCAGCTTTTCCTGTCTTCTAAACTGAGAGGTAACAATGTAAAAATGTGTCAGATATTGGAACAATAAAAAGCCAAAGGTTCTGCTACACCTTTGTGAAGGGGGAAACTCCTCTCTCAAATGTCAGGGACAATTTTGGCTCAGGTTTTACCACTGCTACTTTGGAACATTTCTATGCAACTGAAATTTCTGTTATCCTTCATTAATTGTGCCGAACTCTCCTTAAATGAGGCAATGAAGTGGTTTGTAATAGCTGTCATCATGAACAAGAAAAACTACAAAGCAAACTCTGTAATTTTCAAGAAAATATCCCAGATGATGCTGGTTATTTTCTTGCCAAAAGATGATGAGCTGTACTGTACCTTAAGCACTGGTTTGCCTGGTAGAGATGTAATATTGCTAATTGTCTAAAACTGTAACAGCTGTGTAGTCATTTTAATAACTAAAAAGGATCTCGATGATTGTAATTTTGAACATAATTTTGACATCATGTACCATTGCCAATATTTTATTTTCTTTCACTGTCTTAGAGCACATACTCCTGGAAATTTTCAGTGAGAGCAAGAAATGTTCTTGACCTTTATTTTTATTAAACATAAACTGCTAAGTAGCAGTTCAGGCTGATTGAACTAGGCCAGGCTTGTAATTGTACAGTTAAGTACTTCAGTCCAGAAAAATTCTCCACAGCTTTACTCTGTGTGGCATTTGATCACAGTTTAAGGTTGTGCCCCTACCAAACCCAGCGCATTGGTTCATTTCTTAATTCATTTCTAAAGCAAACAGAACAAGACATTCTTGCCCGATGCAGTTCTGCTTACTTTTTCCATTAGTAACTTAATTTTATTTGCCTAGAAACAAAGGGCCAGAATTTCTGCTGGGCATGAATCCAGTTATAGCAAAAAGAACACTTGTCAAATTTCCGGTTAAGAGGTCTTTGTTTTTGTAGCTGGTTTCGCATCGACCCCCGCAGAAAATTCAGCCTGGAGACTATATTAAGGTAGCAGCTATTTGAAGAGAAGCAGCTTTCAGTGAAGTTTCCTCCATCCTCTTTTCAGGCACAATTGGGATCTTGTACAGGGTTCTTTTCAGGGTGGGCATATACTGGAATGTACTTTGGATTTAGACAAATCCTGAGTCTCACTGGGGAAAAGGAAACCACCAAGGAAATCCTCTCCACAGCTATAGGATATACATTTGACCGCTGCCATCACCATTGAAACTGCCTTATTCCATAAAGGCAGAATACTTAGAAACATCTATCCTAGCTCAGTAATGGATTTCAAGTGGATGTTATGTATCTGCCTGCAACTACATTCTCGCTGCTTAGGGATGAACTGCACTGAGATTAAGTGTATGTGTTTAATGTTGCAGCAGAGGACATTTCAGAATTTAGCAAAACAAGCATGGTTCTTGACACCAGTGCAGGAAGAACAATCTTTCTGATCAATATGCAACAAAGTAAGGATCACCTGTGTTGGCTGCACATCAGTAACTATGGGAATACACAATAAAATGTGTTGTTTCTCTGCTATTTCACCCAGATTATAGAATGAACTTCCCACTGAATCTTGCTGCTTTCAGGAATGCTGCGAAGATATGTCTTCAACTGGCCCTGTTGCTTATTGTTTTTCTTGTTTAATTTGTTTTAGTGATATTAGCCACTAACAGCCACTACTATTTTAGTAGAAAAATAGACAAAAATGCAACAAAATAAAAACAGATAAAATTACAAATCAATTCTAGTGAATTTCATTGATAGGTGAGCTCCACTCAGCTAGATTCAAATATCCCATCCCACACCCTTTATCAGAGCTCCTAATAAAGCCACAATGTCTTTGTGTCTGTGCCCTAACACTAACAGTATTATATAGAAAATAAAAAAAGGAAAGAAAAGAAAATAGAACCTTACAGAAATAGTAAAATATAGAAGAAAATGTATGGTTGCACTTTATTGTGATTATTTTTCATTCCAGTAAGTAATTCTTTTCTTTTCTTTTCTTTTTGTATAATATTGTCATTTTGTGGATTACACCACTCTCTTTTCAAAATGCATTCATAAACAGGGGCAGAGAGGGAACAATATTCCAGATCTTCCTGAATCAATCTAAGACACTTGGTGATTATGATAACTTCTAACACTGGGCTGTACACATTCTGTCTACTAATAATATTTGCAATATAAGTTTTTAATCTACAGATTGAAATTCATCTTTCAAATAACACAGTGTTGTGATTTTAGGAATAGGTGACAATTTGCATCTCGCCATATATTGGTTAGGATAAGAACAACTTAGTAAAACTATCTACAGTAATTGGCTGGAAGATGGACAATTCCAAAATATACCATACATAAGAACTGCCTGACACCTACAATGTTCTTGCAAAGTATTATGATAAATTCCACTGAATTTCTGTGCAGTGAGATACGACTGGCAGCATTTTATCAGAATTTTGTGAATATTCGAACAAAAAGAAAGAAAGAAAGAAAGACGCCTGGGGGAAATTTGTTCACAACTTCAATTCTTATATTTGCTGTGTACATGTTCCCTTTTTAAATCTGCCTTCCTCTTTTCTTTGGATGCCTAAACTGTATTTCTAAATGCTCAGCTGAAATTTTACATTAGTGCAATACTAGAGATTTCGGTAATGAAAGAAAATTTCACTGGGAAGCAGAATTCTTATATGGGAGGAACAGGACCCCCCATTTTGCCCCCCTGTAGCTGCACCTGACATAGCCCATGTATAAAATGATATGCTTAAAATTGGTCAGGAAGGAACAATGAATCTGGGCAACACATTTAAATACTCACTATTATTATTATTACTGTTGTTATTATTATTGTTATTGTTATTATTATTATCTGGGACTAAAGGTGGTTTACAAAGATGAAAACATGCAGCTTTAAAATTCAAATCATACAAAAATTAAAAATATAATTAAACTAACAATAGAATTAAAAGCAGTTAAAACAACTCCATTAAAAAAGAAAACAAGAAACAAACAATTGAGCACATTCTGAAAGGTTACTGCATCAAATTTCATAAGCTTTTTATGAATTAGGATAGGAATCTGAAATGATGTCTTTGCCTTTAGTTCAGGCATTTAATTAGATAGTAATAGTATAAACTTGGTTTTGTTTCATATTAGAAACATGTGGTCCCATAAGTGCTATTTCAATCAAGCATTGCAAATATAGAAGACTGATTCAGAGCACTAAATATTTCAGATTGCATATATTTATATGCTTAAATGTATTGCATTAATATATGTATCTATCTATAAAATGATAAACAGATGGGGAAAAGGTGTTTCTTTTTCTGACATTTCTCTCCAGAGTCACACTGTCACCCATGCACGCTGATGATATGATGCACAGGATCAGTATTGTATTGCCACCTGGGAACTGTAGTTTGATTCCACCTGCCCTGCAAGGCTCCCCACGGCACCAGCCCTTGGTGGAGAGTGTGCTTGGGAATCCAACTCCTTCCCCTCACCGTATAAAGGCAACTAAAGCAAGAGAAGGCTTCAAAATCTGGGCAGAGGTCAGCAGCCTCATAACACATTTGCAAGAAACAATCAAGACATTTCATCAAAATAGAGCCAAATGCTCAGTGAACAAAAGGAAGACTGCTCCATCATATAGCTCACAGCAATCAAGGGTTTTATTTGGCCAACATTAACCTTGACTTCCACATGATGCGGCTTACAAAACAGCTGGCTTGCAGGAAAGAACTTGTTTAATTTTCCAGTCTGAAGAAGATCCTTCTGTGGAAATAGTGCTTGATTCAAAATACAGTGGACCATTATGAACTAGACACATTTGTATACTCAGCCATGTCTGTGCCATCACTTCTGCAGATGCAGCCACAGTGGAGCTTTGTCTGCAGGGAACAGTCCATCTCTGTAGCAACTATGCAAGAAGAATTACTCTAGCACAGTAGTAAAGAAATGGAGTTGTGATTTAGGAAATTCTCAGCCTTTCCATCTGCAACATAGGAATTATAAAATTAACAGGCTTCCTCCTCCTGAAATAATGTTGTACAAAATGTTTTGAATACTCTAAGGCAGCATGTGGGAGGCAAACCTGAAAGTAAAGACAAATTCTGAGACTGCACAATATAACTGATAGGTCTGCCATCATCAGTCTTAGCATCCATATTCCTACTTTTGTGGGGTTTGAGTCAATCTGTCTTGAAACTGCCAGTAGTTTGGATCACTGAATTCACAGGCAGATGAAGGTGATTGGGATCCTGGCAACTCCAAAATGAAGTCCCATTTGTATTATTACTGATCAAGTCTTGCACTGTCAGACTGATTTAGAACTGACTTGGTATTTATAAGCTTTCTTTGTGAGTATTCAAAAGGAAGGAAGGAAGGAAGGAAGGAAGACACCAAGTAATGGTCTTAACTGAATTGTTGCTGCAAAATTTTGGATAGTCAAATACTCATGCCTACTATGGAATTATGGCAAAATAGCTGTTAGTGTACAATGTCCAGGGATATAGCTACAGGGCACAAGACAGCAGCATAAAAACCTTCATTTTGACTCCTGCAACTTCAGTGAAACTAAAAGCCTGGTTCCATATGTTTTACTCAAGTGACACAAAAATGTTTTTGGCAACAGAAAAATCTGGAGATTCAGGAAGTGACTGGGGAAGAAGAGGAAATAAGCTGAACCTTTCTCCTTCAGCAATGTTCCCCTTGCAAGTAAGAACCTGGTGCAACTGGACCAACTGAACCACAGATCATATGGCCCTGGCTGAATGACCAGGGCCACAGCATTGTCCTGTTGATCCCTATCTGTACACCTTTGATAGCTGGGAAGAGAAAAGCTAAAGAGGCAGCCTGGTTTTATTGCCCCTATTGTGCAGACACAGATAGGAGGGATAGGAAGAGGGCAAAGGGGCTTCCTGGCACCAAGAAGTTTGAGAAGGTTTTTTTAGTTTTTCCCATTCAGTTATAAGAACATGTGGGAGGGTATCATTCTAGCAATGACAAGAAAGAAACTAAAATATAGTGGCAATTTGCCTCGAATAACCCACATTGACACATACAGAACAGTCAATTTTGAATTTGCAGGGATACTAAAAATATGCTGACATGAATATCAACGTGGAAATTGCTTGATCAAAAATCAAGCCAGAAAGGCAAAAGTGTTTTCTAGCTGACATTCACCTGATCTTTCAATAAATAACATAGAAAGGAGATCATATATCATTGCCTTTTAATTTCCTCTTACTCTAATGCTCTTTTATATGTCTCGTGGCTGACTCGAGCAGAGGCCAGGTAGTGACATTCTAATAATTTGGATGTATATATTTTCTCAGATGTCAAAAATCATCTGAAAGTGTCAAGAGGAGTAGGGAAAAATGGTGTGAGACAATAAGAAGTGAAAGAGAATTCGAAGATGTGTAGCCTGCAATCACAAGGCATCTGTGGATGGCTGTGATTCGAGTGAAGTGTAGAATAAAGGATTAATTGCACCGATGAAAATACACTGTCTCCCTTGAAGGAAATGGGCCCATGAAGCTGTGAAAGAAAGGTAATGTTGCCAACTTGGAGAAGACAGTGTAAATGCAGGTGATAGAAATTTCTCAGAAAAGGAAAGCTGTAAGGTAATTTGCATATAGGCATGGGTTTCCAATGCAACCATTTACTTTATTTTATTTTGTTCATATATCTCCCACCTTTCCCCTAATAATGGAACTCAAGGGGGCTGACTATATGTTTAAAACAACAGAGAATAAGAATATACAAAAAAACATCACTAGAAAATATAAATACAAAAAGTTTTTGAGATATAAATATAAAAGTTACTTAAAAGACAAACAGTTTATAAAGTGAAAACTATTCATATTTATTAAAAGACTGTATACAAAACACATTATAGCACAGTACACCATTAAAAGCTCATCCCAGTCAGTTTCTAAAAGCCTAACAGCATAAGAATGTTTTGACTTACCAACAGAAAGAGAACAAGGAAGGAGCCACTCTAGTCTCCCTAGGGAGAATTCCAGTCTAGGATCAGCCCACGAAAAGGCCATCTCCTTTGTTCTCACCAAACGTGCCTGAGAAGGTGGTGAGACAGAGAGAAGGACCTCTCCAGAAGATCTTAGACCTCTAATGGACAAATAAAGGGAAATATGGTGCTTTAAATAGCCTGCATGCAGAGCTTTACAGGTCATCACCAGCACAATGAAATAGCTATGCATTACATGTATTGAGAATAAGTATTTTCATAGCTAACTTTAAATATTTATTGACCACCTTTGATGTTGGAGAATCGGCAGAATGTAGGACCAGACCCAAACAACTTATATGTGTGCGTGCGGTCCTTTGAAGAGGCATGTATGAGCTAAGCTAGTGAGGGTAGTTATGATCATTTTTCCTTATTTATTTATTTATGCCATTTATATGCTGCCTTTCTCCCAAACCAGCTTACAAAACAATTAAAATCACAGTTAAAAGCAATTTAAATTAATTAAAATATACAAAGTAAAAAATAGAAAACAGATAAAAACAACATAAAAAACATGCCCCGATAAAAGCCACATGGGCACAGTTACACATCAAAGGCCTGCTCGCTATCAACCTTCCTTCCATGGTACAAGTCATGGATCTCCTTGTAAGTACACACATCCTTTTCATAGAATGGTACTCCTTCCTTCCCATTTGGCCTGCTCCTTTTGAATAGGTTATGCCACTCAAATACTGCATTCTAATCATGAATCTTATCTAGGTTCTTATCTACTGCTAGGTTGCAGTAATGCATAGTAAATTGTGTTTACCTTCTTATGTTACATTTTATAGTTAATTATTATTTAGTTTAGCACAGGACATTATCAGACATGGCAAAAATTGCAATATTACAATGTCATGGTAGCATGAACGGGCCCTGCTATCACACGATGTCATCGTCTTTGCATGGTTACTGTGTGCTCCAACCGTGAAAAAGGCATTGCTTCTCATTGATAGGACAAGCCATCAATAGATCTTCAATATTGCTTTTTTTCATGGTATTGCTGATGTGCGAAACCATGTCCTGTTGTAATCGTAAGATTACAACGTGAATAGGTAGTCCTCAGAGGGAAAACTTCCAGGTGAGATTGTGAAAACAAAGCACAGGACACTCTTTTAATGAACTGTCCTGTTTAGTTTGCATGTTTTTATGTTTGTTTCAGTGCCTGTGTGTTCATTCACCCTGTTAATTAAGGTGTTTTGGGAGTTTTAAGCATGCTTGTGTCTTTTCACAAGAACTGCCAAAATCTTGCCCACTCTAAACTGTGGAAGTAAACTCCCATTCTTCAAGTGCTAGTGGTCATCATGTAATAAGTCCATGGTGGTTCTTTTCTGTGATTACAGCAACATGCAATAGTAAGTATAATAAGGTCACAATGCTTCCACTATCCCCATTCATGGAATTACAGCATTATAGATTTTCCTTGGGGTTTTTCCAGGCTGTGAGGCCGTGTTCTGGAAGAGTTTCTTTCTGACGTTTTGCCTGCATCTGTCAGAAATAAACTCTTCCAGCAAACATCAGAAATAAACTCTTCCAGAACACGGCCTCACAGCCAAGAAAAAAACGAAGGAAAATCTATGGATGCCAGCTGTAAAAGCATTTGACTTCACAATTACAGCATTTTTAGACACTTGTCTGATAATGTCCACATTCATTTAATTTACTTCCCAAGCTCTGTGTAACAATATAGACACGAGTTTTGTTTCAGAACTGTGTATAATTCCAGGCCTCCTAGAGAGGAATTTTCAGTGCCAAATGCTGACACACATTACTGCTATAGGTCCCGTCTACACGATTTAAATAATATGTACGGCATGCAAAAGTTTGCACTTCCGTACAAACGGCCGTTCGGATGCACACGAATGCAAAAGAGGGGGGAGCGGCCGCCATGTTGGTTTCCCGGCTAGCGAGCGTCCGGTAAGTCTGTGAATTTATATGTTTATTTATTTTTATTTTATATTGTAAATACGGAAAACCGAATGTCCGCAAACCAGGAACCTTTAAAAAAAAAAAAAGCAGCGGGAGATTTAAAACTGCCGCTTGGCTTGCTTGCTCCAGCCAGCTTCGGGAAGAGGGAGTCATACGGAGTTTAGGGGGTTTAAAAAATCATATAGCCGGTTCGTATGCATACGAATGACAGGCTGTTCGTATTTTTTGCCCCCCATATGGATTTTTTTATGATCGTATAGCCGCACCCATAGTGTAAGCTTTATTGGTGGTAAATGATGCAGCAAGTGGTACACAGCAGAGAAGCATTCCAGCCCTTTTGCTGTTGGGCTCCAGCATCCTCTCACAAGTAGTAGAATTGGGCTCCCAAGCTATTCCTACACAGGCTATCGCTCAGCCAGTAATCCAAAATTCAGTCCCCATTGATGGATATATAAGGCACCTGAGTAGCTGTTAGTGTTTGGCCCTGATGCCAACAAGGTGTCCAAAACCCACCTGCCTGGCATCAGTGGCTCAACTCACTACAATACATTTCAAACCATGGGTCATCAAACAGCTGCTCATTTATACTTTTCCCTGCCCTCTGGTGGATTACTGGACCACTGATCCAGTTGCTAATGGTGCTATTGTCCCCAAGTCTTGATGCATCCCTCTTCTCTGCAATACTCTCCCTTCTCCAGAGGATTCAGTTTAAAGCCCTGCTGATCATATGGACAAGACTGCTTATTCTCTGCTGGAGTATACAACCTGTGGCCTTACAGAAAGAGTAGTTAAAGTATGTCCCTCCAGATATGATTGGACTTGAGTTCCCATCAGCCCTAGTCATCCGACCCAATGGTTAGGAATACTGGGAGTTGCAGTCCAGAAACATATTCAGGGCTGCACTTTGCCCACCCGGACTTTAAGGCTTTAAGTGATCTCCAAGAATGCTCTGATTCCATGCTGATATTGCTAAATCTTCTGGTGCTGATTTTTCACTGATTTCATATAGATTGCTCTTTGTCCACTGCTGCTAGAAGAAAGAAAAGAGCACTCAGTTTTAGGGCTGTTGAGGGAGGAAGTGATGAAAAGATTGTCCATTGCCTTCTCTGAGGCTCTCATATACCCATAGATCACTTTTTTCCTCCAGATTTTGTATTCTTTCTAGTGATGAAAACAAATAATAAGGGGTGGGGTGTTACTGTGTGCAAGTGTGTTCACATATATGTATGTGTGTACATGCAAAGAGCTTGAAAAAGTTACAGTACTTTTTTGGACTAGAGGTGCCAGTGTTACCTGACCAATGGCTTGCTGGAGGATTCTGGGAGTTTTCAAGAATAACTTGTCCAAGCTCTGTATCCGGGATGGAAATACTATTCATTTAAAAAAAAAAATGAATGTGAAATATGTTGTTGAAATGTTGGGAAACTCTAATGAGGAGATATGTGAGCTGAGAATCATCTTTGCAGTTTGAGACTTATTCTGTGTAAAATGTGCATGGGTTGGTTGGTTTGTTGCAGAAAATGCTGTTTTCTGTACAAAAATATCATGTTCAAATTTTGCAAATAGCCTTGGCCTGCTGCAAATAGTCTTCAAAAACTGCACAGTTTTTTGACAGCAGGAAGAAAAGTACAAAAACTACTTGTTAAATTACATCCAAACTCTGATCACATGGTTTCTATTTGTGTGCATACATGAGTGGCTTCTGAACCCAGAGCCAGCATGACATCAGTCCCATGGAGCTGAAAACTTTATCCACTCCTAGTCTAGGATACCGGTAATCCAAATTGTCTTTTGGTATGGACCCACGAGCAATAATGAAATCTAACTGCCTACATCTTTAGGCACAGTGCCATCTTTCAACAAGTTTTATTATATTTTTCAGACATATCAAAGGACTAGTGGAATGTAAACCTTGAGTTCTATCCCAATTTTCAAGCACAATTCTTCAACTGCAGAATGTACACAGGTATAACTTGTTTAATATGCAGTGCACTGACTCTTCTACAAACAATTTCATGCCTTGTTTTCTAGCTCTGTTGCTACAATGGATAGCTTCACGAGGCATGAAGTAAATCTCTGGTGTTAAGCATTTATTATGTAGTCTCTCCTTCTATGTTTTCTTTGACCATCACAATATTTCTTTGATGTCCCTGCATTTTTACATTTCAAAGGCTAAGATAACAATGTGCTTTAAGAGGACCAGAGAGTTGGAGGTGGGGGCTTAAACACAGAATGCATGTCTGTAGTATACTAAAAGGAAGCTACATTCTACCACAATTTCTCCATATTAGTTCAGTTGTCTTAATTTTGAATTTATTAGGCTTGGAATTCTTTCTTTTTTAAAAAAAACCTGAAACAAAAGGCTCTGCAAATCGCAATCACTGAAATTGAAAGAGCAATATCCTTTCAGATCATCAGCTGCATTTTTGTGCTTTTCAGATCAATGAAATTGTGACAGGGTGAAGCAGCTCTTGTACTTCATTTTCAATCCTTTGCAGGCACCATGATGAAAGGAATTTGGCAGACACACAAGGAATCCTCTACTTTCCATACAATGCTCAAAATGGACTTTCTCTATGGAGCCTAACTTGACACTGCAAGCCGAACAGGAGAGAACTGGGAATGAATGCCATGGAGTAGGATGCCACATACTTTCATACACCATATATTTTTAAAACACGTTCTGTATATCTAAGGTTCTGCATGCCACACAAGAAGGCTCACTGCAGCACTAAAACGTTCCAGACACAGAACAGAAACGGTTATCACATATTACTTTACTGTTGATACATAGTTTGTTTTATTTATTAGTCACATGTACAACCCATCTTTCCTTCAAAGAGCTCAAGGTAGAGTACATGGCTCACCTTCCCACTACTTTATCCCCACAACAACCCTATGAGGTGGGTCATGCTGAGAGAGGGAAATAATTACTTGTTCAATGCCACTCAGTAAGTTTTATGGATCAGTGGTGACTAGAACCAAGATCTCCAGCATTTGAATCACTGCACACCCTCTCTATCAGATGCAGAATCACCTTTCTGTCAAATTTCACAAGAAACTTAATTTAGCACACACCCTCCCTCCCTCCCTCCCCCCCCCCCTCTCTCTCTCTCTCTCTCTCTCTCTATATATATATATATATATATATATATATATATATTGATGTCTTGAAATGGAGAGAGAATCTGTGACATAGAACATTCTTCTTGCACTGTATTGTCATATTATCAGCTACTTCAGGTAGAAAATGACAAATATACAAACCACAAAGTCTTAGGGCCAGTCTAGATGGTGAAATAAATCCTCTTAGAATCTGGGCGGGGGGGGGGGGAGCCATATGTCCAAATGGGAATCCTGCAGTGGTCTGTTGTTTTCAGAGGGAGGGAGACCAACATTCGGGGAAACTATGTGGGAAATGCCTTCACAGCTTTCCCTGAATTTTTTAAGAACTGCAGGGGAAATGCACTCTCCCACTCATTAGGACAACCAAATCCCATTACAGAGAAACAACAATGCAGAAAGAATCACAACCCGGAAACATCACCCAAGGAGACCCTCTGCTGTGCTTTCTGCAACAGGACTTGTTTATCTCAGATTGGCCTTTTCAGTCATCAGAGCACTTGCAGAAAGTGCAGGATGAGTCCTTCCTGAATCTTCGTTTGGGAAGAAAAGCCAGAGAGAGAGAGAGAGAGAGATTTCTGAAGCAGATAGCTGATTAGTCAGATGTGCCCAGGGAGCAGAGCTTGCTAACAAGATAGCACCTGGAACTGCCAAGTTGGGTTTTCACAGTAGTGATTGTGAACTGAGATGACAAAACAGCCTTTCTTTTTTCTTCCTTTTTAAAATTTAAGTAGGCAATTTGGTGAGAATAAAACTGTGAGTAATTCACTTGCGTGCACCATCTTGATTCACTGGCATGCCTCTGTGTGAACAGCAAATACAGACAGCTTCGCACACCAGCGATCTTGCCAACAAACTGTGGAGGCAAATGAAAGATGCTGTGAATTGGCATTACTGTGCAACAATCCACATTTTATTCCCTTATCTAGACAGACCCTTAGATAAGGGTCAGTTGCTTGGTATGCCTGGCTCTTGAATATTTTACTCCATTTTGTTCTTGGTTATTTTGTGGTTGCACAGTGTTGGTGCAGATTTTATTGTTGCACTTATTGTGCTCTACATTATGAATTACATTTTGAGACAACCACAGGTGGAATCACAGGGGGCTGGCCATGTGATGTTGCAAGGAGCAGCCCTGATGATGTCATTAAGCATGATACCTTAAGCATCAAGCACAGTTGCCCAGAGTATGCCATTCAAATAAACACCACACAGCAACAAATGAGGAAAACCTATGTGCAGAAGCACACATGCACACTTTCAAGGTAGCTTTTTCACCATGAGATTCCTCCCTAGCCTTGAAGCCCAGAGAAGAAGAAATAGCCCTGACCTTGAGGCCCAGAGAATCATAGAATCATAGAATTGCAGAGTTGGAAGAGACCACGAGGGCCATCCAGTCCAACCCCCCTGCCACGCAGGAAATCACAATCAAAGCATCCCCGACAGATGGCCATCCAGCCTCTGTTTAAAGACCTCCAAGGAAGGAGACCCCACCACGCTCCGAGGGAGTGTGTTCCACTGCCGAATAGCTCTTACTGTCAAAAAGTTCCTCCTCATGTTGAGGTGGAATCTCTGTTCGTGGAGCTTGCACCCATTGCTCCGTGTTCCAGTCTCTGGAGCAGCAGAAAACAAGCCTGCTCCATCCTCAGCGTGACATCCCTTCAAATACTTAAACAGGGCTATCATATCACCTCTAAACCGTCTTTTTTCCAGGCTAAACATACCCAGCTCCCTAAGTCTCTCCTCATAAGGCATTGTTCCCAGACCTTTCACCATTTTAGTTGCCCTTCTCTGGACACGCTCCAATTTGTCAATATCCTTTCTGAATTGTGGTGCCCAGAACTGGACACAGTATTCTAAGTGAGGTCTGACCAAGGCAGAATAGAGTGGCACTATTACTTCCCTTGATCTAGACACTATACTTCTATTGATACAGCCCAAAATTGCATTGGCCTTTTTAGCTGCCACATCACACTGTTGGCTCATGTTCAACTTGTGGTCTACTAGGACTCCTAGATCCCTTTTGCACGTAGTCTCATTCAGCCAGGTCTCTCCCATCCTATATTTATGCATTTCATTTTTCCGCCCTAAATGCAGTACTTTACATTTCTCCGTATTGAATTTCATTTTGTTAGCTTTGGCCCAGCTCTCCAGTCTATCCAGGTCATTCTGAATTTTGATCCTGTCCTCTAGGGTATTAGCTACTCCTCCCAATTTGGTGTCATCTGCAAATTTGATAAGTATGCCCCTAATTCCCTCATCTAAGTCATTGATAAAGATGTTGAATAGCACTGGGCCCAGGACAGAACCCTGTGGCACCCCACTGGTCACATCTTTCCAAGACGAAGAGGAGCCACTGCTGAGCACCCTTTGGGTTCGGCCGGTCAACCAATTACAAATCCATTGAACAGTTAACAGAGAAGAAGAAATAGACTTGGGAAAAGGCCCTGAGATTCGGGAATCCTACCTGTACACCATCTCATGAGGCTTTTTGTTCCAAAATGTGGGATGTTCATTATTTCGTTAACCCATGGGTCATTTCTGCTGTACTGATCCAAGAAGCTTATGTGCTGATTGAGACCTCTGTGTATACCCTGGCTAGAGCTTTAGAGTAGAATCATAGAGCTGGAAGAGACCACAAGGGCCATCCAATCCAACCCCTATCATGCAGAAATACACAATCAAATCATTCCCAACAGAGTGGAGTCTCCAAAGAAGGAGACTCCACCACACTACGAGGCAGAGGATTCCACTTCTCTGTGAGGAAGGAAGAACATGTGGGGAGAGGGAATCTAGCTCTCTGATCCTTCTCTGAAATAGATGATGGATAAAAGGCACTCTCTGCCTGAGGAGTAAACAACTTCTTGGTAGTAGGGACCATAGTAGATGTCAACTGATTGGGAGACTACACTGCTGCTGCTGTTACAAACTGAAGGTTCCTGTCAAGCTTCCCTGTGCCACAGCTGCTGGTACTGAAATTTGCTGTAACTCTAGTGTCTACCGTAGTTATGTCAGAGCTTCCTCCCCAAAGCTCCCATAAAGCTCTATAGCCTAACAGGGCACAGTGTCTCCTTTGCTTCTGAAAGTGAAGGGTAACAATACTGTTTTCTATGCTGCAAAATTTCAGCAATTCTGCTGGCAGTCATGGCACTGTTGCTGCCAATTTGGGCAACAGCAAATGGGACAGTGAGGGCACAAAATAGGTAGGGGGGCCAGTGTGTGGCCTGTGCCACTCACATTACCCACCACTAATGTAAATGGAACTCTAAGTGCAAGTCTTCAGATCTTAATGGGGAATTATCTGCACAGCAACTATATATGTATGATGATCATCCAGCTAGACTCTAGAGAGATAGGTATGAGGTTAAGGACACTGTGTATGTATATATATATATATATATATATATATATGACCACCCCAATGCTCATATATCTAGCCGGATGATCAGCTCCAGTCTCTGTCTCTAGCAGGATGATCTAGCTAACATATATGCACCAGCACCCAGTATAGTGTGTGTGTGTGTGTGTGCTGTGTGTGTGTATGCATGCTATAATGGTCACTGGAGTAAAATTAGTTATTAAAAATGGGAACATGGAGTCTTAGGACTCTTTGTAGTTAAATGTTAGTATTTAACAAGATAATATTGTTGCATGAACCATGTTCATTTAAGTGTAAAACCTTATGTACTGATATAGAATACCTTGTAAACTTCTTCTCTCCCAGAGGGACCTTGGAACTGTTTTTAAGGTGGGTGGGGCTCAACAGTGGTAGGCAGGTTGTTATGAATTTTGTTTCCCTGCAGGTATTGCAGTGGAGAGCTAATTAATTTTCCTATCCATTATTATCCTTAAATATGAAGCCTCTTGCAACTACAATGTGTACTCAGAAGTTTCTTCCATGTGTTCAATGTTACTTACTCTCAAGTAAGGGCTTATCTGCACTGGGACTAAAAATCCAGGTGAAATTTGGACTACTTTGACCTAGAGCTGAGCCACAGTAAATTTGGACTACATTTGGATTACTGTGGTACACAGTTAAGCACCACACCTTACCTGGTCAAAACCCAAATCTGCACCTCTCATTGCTGGGCTTGCCTACAGAAATGATTCATTCAAACCTGTACCCCCAGTGTAGATAAGCTTTGCCTAGCCGGGCACCTCTGCAGTGGCAGCAGTACTGGCATGCAGTCGCTTACTCTGAAGTCAGAATGAGGTGTCCAGCCATGTGACATCAAAGTGAGCAACTGTGCCAGGGCTCTGCTTTCCCAGCACACAGTTGCTTGCTCTGTGGTCAGAACAAGGCAGCCAGCCATGTGATTGCATGGCTGTCTGCTCATTCTGAACTCAGAGTGAGGGACTGCACACCAGCAGTGGTGGCGCCAAAGAGGTGGTAAAATGGTAGTGCCTGTTAGGCAGAGCTTGTCCTGCCTCCCCACTCCCAAATCAAGGGCAGATCCTTTGTTCACACTACAGTTTTCTCTGGAGTTTCCATCAAACTCCAGAGAAAACTAAGTTTTTAAAACCCAGATTAAGGTGGTATACCCTGAGTTTAATGCAGATAGGGCCATATGCATGTGGCCTTACTGCACCAGATTTGGGGATAAGACCATACATCATGTGGCCTTATCAGACCAGATTTTGCATGGGGGGGGTATTTTCACTAGGGTAGAGAAGCCCTTAGTCTTCATAGGAAAGAATGCAAGCAGCTTTTATTATCCCTGGAAGGGCCTGAGGACAAGAACTATTGTAAATACCATCTCACCCCCTGTATCCATCGGGGTTTGTTTCCTAGACTTACTGTGGATACTGGAAACCACAGATAACAGAGAACCCTTTTAAAATAAAGGACTTCCAGTAAAAAAAAAAAAAATACCAGAGAGTTGCATTGGAAGACCTAGAAGAAGCCTAGAGAGAGCACCTCTTTGGCATTTTCCAGCATGATTCTATGGTATTATTTTGTGTTTCATGGATAACTAAAACCACAGATATTAGTTCCATGGATAAAAGGATCTGACTGTATTTTTAAGTGTTTGCTCATTTAGTAAATGTATATATGGCATTTTTAATTTGTTTTATGGAAGCCACCTTGGGTCCCATCTAGGGAGAAAGGCGGCATAAAAATGAAATAAATAAATAAATAATACATTTCTGGTTCATCATTCCAGAGAAGGTTCAATTACATAGGACTCTTTGTCTATTTTTGCCAGATAATTGGGGAGGGGGATGTTCTACCACTCCTAGCCTAGTCCTGGGAGGACTTAAGCTCCTCTGTCCCCTGCTCTGAGTCCATGCCATCTCAGGTCAAAAGAAAGCTGCATCGAGCACCAATAATTCTAGATATTCCTCACATTCCTTCTCGACTTCACTGGATTTTGTCAATAAAAGAAAAGAGCATGTCCTCCCCAAATTCAAATATGCAGTTTAATAATAGATTACAAGCAAAAGGTGTGAGGAAAGGCACAAAGGGAGAGATTGATCAGTCAAAGTTGTACTTTAAGAAAACATAGTTAGAGTTATGGGAATCACACAAAAGATTTAAAGCTTCATGCATACAGTCATGTGTCAACAAAGCCCTTTTGTTTCAAACATAAACAATTATTTTCTTCTCTACAAGCACATCAGAATAGTCAGGGGAAGGAGCACTCTACATAGTTATTGGTAAGTTTTTATAACAAGCTTTTCCTGACTCTTGTACCTGACCAATGAAAACACATTAATACTGACAAATTGTATTCCTACATTAGGCAAACAGCAGTACTCCCAAGCAGCAAGTATTTTAATGTGTTTTTCACAGTTGCCCAGTCTAAGACATCTTGGCTCTCATCCTTCCAAAGATGAGAAAAATAGAGGAGGGGCCTTTTCACAGAACACAGTTTAAGCACTATGACTCCACTCTAGCTGCCATGGCTCAATCCTACAGAATCCTAGGATCTGCAGTTTAGGGAGGAAAGCACATCTAGTCCCTCACACAATGTATGTAGCCATGGCAGTTAAAGCGGAATCAGGGCTTGTATACATGAGGGGCAACAAGTCCAAATGGACTCCCGGACCTGTTCTGACCTGGAGCCATCCCGGAGCTACTCTTCTACCTGTTTTTTTTTGTAGGGAATTTGGGCAGATGTCTACATGTGCCCCTGCATCTGGATGTTGTTTTGGTCCACTGCCATTCATTGCCTTTCCTCCATCAGCTCCCTGGCAGAGCCAAGACAGATCACTGCTTGGCAGGTGCCTCCATTTACCTCAATGTCTGGACCAGTTCCTGGCCTGAATGGTTCTCCCTTCTCAGCACTGCTGGTGTATAGTCACTTGCTCTGAGGCAAATGAGGCACCCAGCAATGTGATCTGGGCACCTTGTTTCTGACCTCAAAGCAAGCAACTGCGTGCTAGTGGCAGTTGCACTGAGGGGGAAAAAAACTTTGTCATTGTTCCAGGTTGGAAGGCAGTTGCTTGCTCTAAGGGAGCCCTGGTGGCACAGTGGTTAAATGTTGGCATTATAGCCACAATATTGTGAGTTGGATCCTACAGGGCTCCAGGTTGACCCAGCCTTCCATCCTTCCATAGGTCAGTAAAATGAGTATCCTGCTTGTTGTGGGCAATTAGCTAACACACATTGTAAACTGCTTAGGGAGTGCTTTGCACTGATAAGCGGTACAGAAATATCAGTGCTATTGCTATAAATGCTATGGACATTGAAGTAAATGGTGGTGCCTGCCAGGCAGCAATCTGTCCTGCCTCCCCACCCTACTCCAAATCCAGGGCGGATTCATTGTTCATACTACAGGAAACACCAGCGTTTCCTGAAAACTCCAGAGAAAACTGAGTTTTTAACAACTGGGTTAAGGTGGTATCCCTCGAGTTTGGTGCAGATCAGGTCATAAGTCGCATGGCCTTATTGCACCAGCTTTGGGGGGGTTGTTACTCCCCTGCCCTTGTGTGGACAAGCCTTCAGAGTGATCTAACTGTGCACTGTAAAGGCGCCCTAGCTCATTCCATTCAGTTCTTTTGCACTCGCCTCTTTCTTCCCTCTCCCCATTTTCTGTGTCTCTGATGTACCTTGTCCTATCTCAACATCACAGTTAAAGTAGCTATGGAACTGGAAAGCATGCTGTTTAGACAGTTTAGGGGTGTTCCTTCTCTGAATGGAACATCTCCTTCTGTTCCCAGAAAGGACTCAGATCCAGCAGAGGAAAGTAGAAAGGAAGCAGTTTGTCCTAACTCCAAACCCTTGTGCCCTTTATTCAAAGATCCCTTCCCATCCTCCCCAAGGGCAGAGGAGATTTTCTGACAGCATATGGGACTTCAGGTCAAGAGGTGGCTAAAATCACTTTCCCCTGTTACCAAGTTGCCTGTATGTGCAGAGTATCCCATGTACCACATGGAACTGCTGCTTAGAGTTTGGGTGAGAGAAGCTGGCTGTAAAAATCACAGTGACACAGGAACAGAAGGGTGAAACTACTGGGTGAAAGGAAATATCTCCCAACTTTAAATGAGCCCCCAGGAAAACAGGACAAGACTCTAGTTCTAAAATTTATTGTTATTGTTGTGAGCCTTCAGGTCATTTTGCAACCCTATCACAGGGTTTTCTTTGCAAGATTTGTTCAGAGAAGCTTTGTCTTTGTCTTCTTCTTAGGCTTAGAGAGTGTGACTTGCCCAGGACCACCCCGCCAATTTCCATAGTTGAGCGGGGATTCAAACACTTGTCTTCCAGAGTCCTAGTCCATTATTCAGATCACTATACCATACTGATTCTCAGTCCTAACATATTCCTAGGAAAAGAACTACTGCTTACCCCACCCCAGCAAGAATGCCATATGGACATAGGGAGCACCCTCAGGGGGCTGATTGTTTCAGGCTTGATGCCCTACTGTTAAAATCAAATAGCCTGTAATGTCAGGCTATTCAGGAAAGCACTGTGTGGGTATCCTGATGTGCTGTTGGATCCTTTGTCTTAGAGGACCTATCTCCAGGGGAGAGGGAAGGTTTCTCACTTCCAAATCATGGAGATGATTTTGTGACTCAGGTGCACAAATGCTTTGGTGGCAAGGTACTTCCCTGAAGGGTACCTCTAGTCTGCTTAACATCTGTATCTCACAAAAAGTCCTTTGTACTGGTTTCATTTAATGATTGACGCAGAAATGACGAGACCACACACAGAAGTTTGGGTTGAAATATGGGCCACTTTATTGATAGATTTCCTTTATTGATAGATAGCCGAATGTGCTAAAGGGGGGGAGATCCCTCATGGGGGGCACGCACATGGGCAGTTGGTCACAACCGACCTAACCCCCAGCGTCCCTGGGCGACTCACCTGAGCCCCAAGGGGGATCCCGATGTAAGGGGTTCCCCTTGGGCGCCAACTGCTGGAGGGCCCCGCGTCGGGAAGGAAATCCCTAAGCCATATGGCTTCTGTTGAGGATCTCCCACCCGAGGCTGACCCCAAGGATATCCTACATCCCTGTACCCTATCCATTAGGGACGCCGGTACAGTTCAGTGGAACATATCCTACCACTCAATTTGAGGTTGCCATAGGTGAACGCCAAGTTATAATCTCCCCGCTCCCAGCCATAGATAGGGGCAAGTGTCAACTTAGCCCCTATCCCCCCAAGAGGACGCTAACACAGCCCTCACCCCCTGCTGCATACCCTCAAGAAAGAGCTGGATCCCCAAATCCGACAAGTGTACCCCATCAACCCGATAAAGTTCGGGGCGTTTATATGAAATGCCCGGGTACTGTATAAAATGGCCAAGGCCTTCAGCCAGAGCCCTGTGAACAGCCTTGTTCACTTTCTTCCGAGCAATATCCAACAGCTTGGGTGGCCCGTCGCCTGGGTAAGAAAGTCGCGGAATGATGTCAGACCACACCAAAGATGTTTGCGGCCAAGCAGCCTTAATCCGTTGCAAGTCAGCCAAAGCCTGTAATGCCAATGCTCTGCCCTTCAACAGGCCTAAATCATTGCCGCCGAGGTGGATAACCAGGACATGTGGAGGAGGTCCACGACGCTCCTGCAACAGGAAAGAGATTAAACCATTCCACCTCAAGCCCCGTTTGCCGAGCCATTCGATAGAGGCAATGTCTCCCAGACCCAGCTGCGGACCCCATGGGCTCCTCTTGGCATATCTCGCTGCCCAATACACAAAGCTGTGGCCACAAATCAGTACCCGGTATCTCATATCTGGAAAGAAAGCAGAGACAATCGGCAAAGACAATCGAAAAGACAATCGGCACAGACAATCAATTGCATAGCGGACGAACGTAGCCCTTGTAGGCAGCAGACTTCCAGCGACCCAAGCGTTTGATAGCCTCAGGTTGCATCCCCATAGCGGCGGCGGTCGAAGCCGCCCCAATCCGAAAGGAGTGCGAACAAAAACGCACACCTCCCAGGCCCAGACGCGATAAGGCTTTGGTGGTAAGAGACCAAAATTGATACTTAGTCAATGGGGACCCGTCCGCGTGACAGAAAAGGGGGCCGGGCACGGAAGGGCGCAACTTCAAATACTCCCTAAGGGCCACAACTGGACAAAGAGTTGGATCATAGCACTCACGTAGGGTAATACTACTACCCTTGCCCATCTGGTCAGTTTTGGATCGCCTAATCGTTAGAGTGACCTGTTTAGGGCCCACTGCGATGTCACCCAGGCCCAGTGCAAGTCCAGCCAAGTCCTTTTTGGACACCACCACCAGCTCGCTGATCCGTAACGCCCCGAAGAAGGCCGTCAAGGAGGCAGCGTGCAGCAAAGCGGCCTCAAATGGGGTAGAACACAAGCTGGGCCATATCTGGAAAAGGCCTTTAAGAATGGCCGGTGAGAGTGGCTGCCTATCATCGTTCGCCCTGCCCCGCTGCTTGGCCCAACCCTCCAGCGCCTTCCGGATCCTAAAGTCGGAGGTGTTGTCCTGTAGGCCCTGTGCCTTACTCCAGAAGGCCAAGGCGGCCAACCTGGACCGAATAGATTGGGGGGCAAGGCCTTTCTTTTTAAGGGATACACAGAAGTGTAACAGGTGAGGGACTGGAATAGGCCAGGAATTCGGGAGATGCACAGAGTCTCTAAACTCAAAAAATTCCTGTATAGACCGCTTGTACACCCTCCTGGTGCTTGGAGCGATGGAGAGGCTAATGGCCTTAACTATCTCACCAGTCCAAGCTCCCACAAATCCTCCGGCATCGGGTCCGGCATCTCGGCGGCGCCCGGAGCTAATCGCCTGAAGCGGTCCATCTGTGAACGGGAGAGAGCATCGGCAATGCCGTTGTCCACTCCCGCTACATGAGATGCAGTAAACAGAATGTTATACTGGGGGCATTGCAGGGTGAATGCCCTGACCAAATTCATCACCCTTTTGGACTTGGAAGTGAGGGAATTCACCACCTGAACAGTGGCCATGTTGTCGCACCAGAAGCGCACTGTGGAGTTTGCAAATTCCCGCGGCCACAATTTGACGGCCACTAAGATCGGGAAGAATTCCAGGAAGGTGAGGTCGGCTGTAATGTCCGAACCAACCCATGAGCTGGGCCAACGCTCAGCACACCACCTCCCCGAAAAGTAGACACCAAATCCCAGAGATCCGGAGGCATCTGAAGACACCTTAAGGGCATCGCCCAAACGTAATTCGTCCCGCCAGAAGGAAATCCCATTAAACTGTTCAAGGAAGTTATACCATACATCCAGGTCCAGCTTAATCTCACGGGTGATCCGGATTCTGTGATGTGGTAAAACAACACCTCTGGTAGCATCACATAGGCGCCGGAGAAAGGCCCTGCCCAGGGCAATAACCTTGCATGCAAAATTAAGGTGACCTATAAGTTCCTGGAATTCTTTAAGGGTGGCCTTGTTGCGTTGAAGGAAGGAAATGACCCTGAGCAGGAGATCATCTATCTTATCTGAGGGCAGGCGGCAAAACTGGTTCACTGTGTCAATTTCGATACCCAGAAAAGCCAATCGTTGACTCGGGCCCTCCGTCTTTTCTTGAGCTAGAGGAACCCCAAAGACCGCCATAAGGTCTTGGAATTGATTCATAAGGTAGCGACAGACCCCCGTGCCGAACCGCCCCACAAAGAGGAAGTCGTCGAGGTAGTGTACCACCCCACGATGCCCAGTGTGATGCTTAATTGCCCATTCCAAAAAGGTACTGAACTTCTCAAATGCGGCACAGGAGACCGAACAGCCCATAGGCATAGCACGATCCATGTAATAGAGGCCATCAAATGAGAAGCCCAGGAGCTCGAAATCGTCCGGATGAACCGGCAACAGGCGGAAAGCAGATTTAATATCACATTTGGCAAGTTCAGCACCGAGGCCGTGTCGCTTAACAACCTTGACCGCTGCGTCAAAGGAGGTGTAGTGAACCGTGCACAATTCTTGTGGAATGGAATCATTTATGGAATGCCCCCTCGGATAAGACAGATGGTGGATTAGTCGAAATTCGCCCGGTGTCTTCTTTGGGACAATGCCCAAAGGAGAGACCCTTAAGCGCGGTGAGGGTGGGTGTTCGAAGGGGCCCAGGACACGACCCTCAGCGACTTCCTTCTGTATTTTTTGTCTAACAACATGTTCTAAGCCGTGAACAGATTTAAGGTTGGGTGCCAAGTAAGGCTTGCGAATACCCTGATAAGGAATTCGAAAGCCCTCGTGGAACCCATCGCGGAGGTACTGGGCTGCCGACCGGTCCGGATACACATACAGCCAGGCAGCCAGAACCTCCAGCCTAATTGGGCTGGGCCCCTTTTCCCTGATGTGTGAGGTTGGTGGTGGGGTTGTTGGGGCCCTTCCTACCTCCTGGTTGGTCTCTACCGAACTGTCCCCTCCCTTTAGGGCAATTGCGGAACGAGTGGGAGCCCCCGCAGATGGAACATTCGTGGCGAAAGGCACACGGGCGGCGGGAGCACGTGCCCCTGTAACCAAACTCCCAGCATAACAACCGGCGATTGGGCATCACCGACTGATTAGGCTGAGAAGTCTGGCGGGAAGAACTGCCAGGACGAGCATTTTGCAGCAGGTGGCCGCTCTGTGCTCGATCGCCCAATATGGGCCGGCTGGGGGACATAATTTGTAACCACAGGTGCGAGTTGATAATGTCCCACCGCAAGGTAGGGGAAGAGGCAGCCATCTGCCGGAAGGCTTCGTCGTATTGAAGCCAAGCCGGGCCTGCAAAATCAACATAAGCCCTGTAGATAATATCTAGGTATCGAAAAAGGGCATAGGATTTGTGTGGCTGGCTGTGAGAGACCACTCCAGCATAAATGAGGAAGCCAGCTAACCAGTTAGCCCAATTCCTGTCGACCCGCCTCTTCCTAATTTTTTCTTTTTCCCTGTCATCCAATTCGTCCTTCTCCTTTTTCTCCAGCTCTCGGAAACGTAGGGGAAAGATATCCACATACTCCCCCTTCAGGATTTTTTCTTTGGTAGCAGGGGCTAAATGCTCGCCCAAAGCAGGTGCCTGCTCCAAGCCTACAGGAATGTGGGGAAGCCCCATGGTAGCCTGGCCACCCGTTGGCGGCGAAGCCAGAGGGTTACCAGTGTAGGGGGACCCCAATGGCATAGGTGGGTACCAACCAAACATAGTGCCAGGTGGGCTTCCAGGGAAAGCAGCAAACGCCTGAGCACCAGGTTCGGTGTGGGGTTCTGGTTGGCTCCAAGGCCACGCCTGAGAGGTGTAACCGTTATTAGTGTCGTGATTAGACTCACTCTGAGGAAGCGACGCCAGCTGAGTGCTAGGACCTTCACCAGGAGACTCGTCCTCATCCTGAGTGTCACGAGGCGCCGCATCCCCTTGATCTTCCAAAGCCTGTATGCGAGCAAGAAGCTGGTTAGCTACTTCACTAGAAAGGCCCCCTTCATTATCCCTGGCAGGACGTTTCGGAGGCCTAGGTAGACGAACATCCTCCAAGGCCTGCAGGCGATCCAAGATTTGTTGTAACACGTTCTCAATCCTGTCCCAAGGTACAGGATACGCAGGCTCAACTGGGTCATTAGGGGGGGCAGGCACTACTGGTTCGATCGGTTCCCGAGGGCGGGCTGGTTCCGCTGGCACCTTGCCTTTACCACCTATCCTGGCTTTAGGGGCCATGACGCTGTAGCAAACGACAAGCACAGAAACTATTAGTGGAGGCCCCAAATTCAAGGCCTAAAAATCAAAGGCAATTGTAATAGCGAAATAAAGACCTAAAGATTGGAACAGCAGAATAAAGGCAAATAATGGCCTAGAAATTGTAACAACAATTGTAATAGCAAAATAAAGACCTAAAGATTGGAACAGCAGAATAAAGGCAAATAATGGCCTAGAAATTGTAACAACAATTGTAATAGCAAAATAAAGACCTAAAGATTGGAACAGCAGAATAAAGGCAAATAATGGCCTAGAAATTGTAACAACAATTGTAATAGCAAAATAATAAAGGCAAATAATGGCCTAGAAATTGTAACAACAATTGTAATAGCAAAATAAAGACCTAAAGATTGGAACAGCAGAATAAAGGCAAATAATGGCCTAGAAATTGTAACAGCAGGGTAAAGGCAAAGAAAGGAACAAGATATATAAGAGCAGTGATAATGGACTAGAAATTAATCAGGAAAACACACTTGTGCCCAAGTCTATCAAATGTAAGCAATAAATCAATGGAAAATTGATTCAAATTAACTTAAGACGATTTAATGAATGGAATAACAAATGAAAGAACTGTGCCAACACAATGTAATCAATCGAAAATTGAATTAAAAATTGAAATAAAACGATTTCATTAAAAACCCAAATCCGTAAAACGATTTCATTAAGACCCAAATCAGAATTGATTTAATCAATGGAAATTGGTTTAAATTGAATTAAAACGATTTCATCATTAAATTGAATTAAAACGATTTCATCAAACCTAAATCAATCAATCAATGTAAAATATGAAGTAAAATTGAATTAAAACTATTTAATTAGAAACCCAAAATTGAATTAATTGAATAAAAATTGAATTAAAACTATTTAATTGAATTAAAACTATTTAATTGCATTAAAACTATTTAATTGAATTAAAACTATTTAATTAGAAACCCAGCAAACAGCAGGGGGCGCCCACGTGGAATAAGGTAAGAACCGTGGCGCTGGCGGGCTGCAGGCCGTAGGTGCAGGCGGGGGGAGAGCGGACCGGAGAAGGGGCGCCGAGGAAGGGTATGCACGGGCGGGGAGAGCGCAGGCCGGAGCACGGGCGGGCAGAGAACGGGCCGGAGAAGGTAGGCGCAGGCGGGGAGAGCGTAGGTACGGGCGGGCGGGCTGGAGAAGGGGCGCGTAGGCCGGGGAAGGTAGGGGGAGCACGGGCCGGAGAAGGTAGGCGCGGGCGAGGAGAGCGTAGGCACGGGCGGGCGGGCTGGAGAAGGAGCGCGCAGGCCGGGAAGGTAGGGAGAGCACTGGCCGGAGAAGGAGGAACGAGGAAGCGCGGAAGGGGTGCCCACGTGGCGCGAGGCCAGAGAAAGGTAGGGAGAGCACGGGCCGGAGAAGGAGGAGGTAGGGAGAGCACGGGCCGGAGAAGGAGGAACGAGGAAGGAGGAACGAGGAAGCGCGGAAGGGGCGCCCACGTGGCGCGAGGCCGGAGAAGGTAGGGAGAGCACGGGCCGGAGAAGGAGGAACGAGGAAGCGCGGAAGGGGCGCCCACGTGGCGCGAGGCAAGCCAACAACAAAAAAGGGGGGGGGCCGGAGCGGAAAAATTGAGAAGGCCGAAACCGGGGACAACTAAACCGGGGGCAAACAAAAAGGGGCCGTAGAGGAAGGCAGTTGGTAACGGGGGAGCCGGAGAGCAAACAAAGAGGGCAAACAAAAAAGGGGGGGAGCCGGAGAGCAAACAAAGAGGGCAAACAAAGAGAGCAAACAAAGAGGGGGGGGCGTAGAAGGAAGGCAGTTGGTAACCAGGAACGAAGGCAGGCGCCCACGTGGCGCGATGCAAATAAACAAAGGCGATGCAAATAGGGAGGAAAATTAAAATTAAAAAAAGGGGGAATTGATTCAAATCCAAATTAAATTCCAAGCAGATAAACTCCAAGAAATTAAAAAGCTTAATCAACTCGTTTAAGGAAGTAAATTGCCTAAGGATTGAAATAAGCAAAGGAACTGCAAACAGCCAAGGTTTTGAAAGCAAAAGGAGAGAGGAGCCCAAACAAAGGAACAAAGAAACTTATCCTAGTCCAGCGCAGCCGCTCTTCCTTTTCGAAAATCTGGAAAAGAGGAGGAGACCAGGGGAGGCAGTGGTTGAAATAGCCCCTGCTTTGGTGCCTCCCCTGACTCCTCCTGGCCGGGGCGTGTCCACGCCCAGGCCAGCCCATAGGTTCGCCTCTCTGCCCATCATTAAAACACCTCCCCCGGATCCACCATTCTTCAGGATCCGTGGGGGTGTCTGTTCTGTGGGAAGCTTTGGTTCCCATGAAGACAAAGGCCAGGCTTCTCATTGATGAAATCACTGGCTAAACATGAGGATATGCATAGCTCCATTAGCCAGAATTTTTTTTTTCTTTTTTCTCTTGCACTGCTCTACCCAGAATTAGAACATCCACTCTCTTTCAGGAAAGACTAGTGAGATTCAATCAAAATCTATTTTTTGGAGAGTGCTTTGTTTGTCTAAATACCCTAAAGGCACCAGATCCTATATGATCTTGGAAGCTAAGCAGGGTCATCCCTGGTTAGTACTTGGATGGGAGACCACCAATGAATACCAGGTGCTGTAGGTTATACTTCAGAGGAAGGAATTGGCAAAACCATCTCTGAGTATCCCTTGCCTAATAAAACTATGAGCACAGGACCCAAAACGGCTTACAACAAATTGAAACAAGTTACAGCTAAAAAAACTCATTAATATAGCAGTTAAAAACAAAGCAGCTAGATCACAATTTTGTTACAAACAAAATGTTTAAAAAGTTTGAAACATAGGAGATTATCAGATGCACCATATGTGGCATTATAATGACACCAGCAGATGGATGGCTAGTTATGGATGTGAGGGAATGATGGGAGAAAATGTTGGAAAACTATGTTAGTATTATTAAGAAAACATTGTATAAATGCTTAACTTGTATGTATTTCGAACTATGTGTCAAAAAAATTATATATTAAAAAAAAATTATATATTAAAAAAAAAAATAATGACACCAGCAGAATGCAAAAGGACACCAGTATCAGATGACGACATCCTTTTGCATCCCACTGTCATTATTCTGGCATTTCTTTTTATTTTATTGGTGGCTGAAGCTGTCAATAGATACCCTGTTGCAATTTGGTGCTGGCATTGCTGGTGTGTGAAACTTCAGGCCATTTAACTCTTGTGAATCAAAAGCCAGTCCAGCGCAAACACTTCCGGGTGAGATTGGGACATCCAGGTAAGTTTTGCTCTTTTTATAACACACACACCCTCCTGGATTACTTGGGATTTATTAAGTGTGTATAAGTGCTTTAAGTGTGTCTAGGTGCTAAAAAAAACTTTTTAGGCTTTTTTTTTTAATTTTTGAATTTCCTGTGCAATGACATCTCATGGGATTTCAAAGGGGCTCCATTCACTTCTTTATTGCTGGGTCTGCCTTTGCTGGGAAAGTAAGGTAAGTGCAGTGGGGAGCATTCTTTTGCTGGTATAAAAATGGGTATTTTTATGCTGGCGAAAGAATGTTTAAAAGGGGATTGTCTGATAATCTCCATAGTCAAGCTGTGCATTAGTAGATCCCTCATGTGTGTTTGTGTGGCTTAGGGAAAGATCTTTACATTCCACTACCTTGGACCGCTCTCTCTCTCTTTTCCTCTTTCCATTTTTGCAACTTTTGAATCCAAAATTACTTTACTCTTCCTTCCTCACCTCCTACATCCTGAATCCAGTCCTCTGTTGCACCTTTAGGTCTTAAAATAGCAGCCTGGATTTTAGAATCCTTACACCCTTGCAAGTTTGCTTCTTGCAGTTAATATTTTGCCATTTGGAAATAATTCTGTCTCATTTGCTAGTTATTCACGCTATCCATTTGTAGTTTGCCGTGTAAGAAGCTCTCACTCAGTATAATCACTATGGGGATCTTGCTGTTTTATATATATAAAAAATGCTGATTAGATATCTCTCTGGACTTTATCAGACGCAGCAAAACCCATGTCATAAGGACATGACAATAACACAAAAGACTGAAATTATCACATGACGACATTGTTCAGCCATTCCTGCTGCATCACACGGGCATGGATGAGGTGTCACTTTTTATTGATGAATTAGCCCGTCAATAAAAAAGTGACACCTCTTATGTGTCAGCGCTATGCAGCGAGAATGGCTGAATGATGAGAACATCTGATAATGACTCCATTTGTGTTATTGCCATGTCCTAAACAATGCAGTTTTTACCTCGTCTGATAAAGTCCTTTATGTGAATTTGTTACTCAGTCTAGTCTGTCTAGATACACTACTGCCAAGGTTCAAAAACCCTTTGCAGGCATGTACACTAAGAATTTATATAAGTTCATATATATGGTCTGATAGCATATGAGATAACACCCCCCTTCTTTTCTTGAGCAGAATTGTGCTTACAGGAATTCTACATCCAACCTCAAATGGTTAGCATCCAGCTAAAATACAATTAAATGGACACACATATATACCACAGCTCCCAGTTGCATGCCCCTAATCCTATGATTGCTTACTCAGGTATGACCCCTCCTGTGTTCAACAAGGCTTAATTCCAGGTAAGCGTACATAAGACTGCAGCTTTAGTATTGTGTGAGTTAAATCTAAAGCCAGCTGCAACCTGAGATATCTACTAATAGGGCTGGGCATTGATCTAAGAGATCATAATTAAAATTCCACTCAGCCATCAACTCACCAGACAAATGATCCCATGGAATGTAGAGTTTTCCAAGCAAAGTGAGGAAATACTGTTGTCTACCTTTCATTCATCTGAAAGCTGAATGAGCTACTACTCTCTGCGAAACATTTGGCACACATGAAGACGCTGTACATATAACAGGTGTGACACTTTGTATTAGAAGAAGATTTTGAAGAAGCCTCTTAAAACACTAGACCAATAGTTCTCAACATTTGGCCGTCCAGATGTTTTTGACTGCAACTCCCCAAAATCACAGCCAACATGGCCAGGAATTCTGGGCATTGAAGACCCAAATGTGCAAGGGACTAAAGGCTGAGTACCATTCTACTAGACAAACTAGGAAAATATTAACATATGCTGCTATGTGTTATACCTAGCTTGATTCAGTGGTCTCACTGCATGAGTAACTGATACACACACACTGTAGTGCACAATGTAGAGTCCTCCCTAGTGGCAGTCTCTGAGGGCACAAACCATAAGGCATGGTTAGCCCTACCACTTCAATTCTGCCTCAGTCTATAGGGAGAGGCAGGTAAGTAGTAGTAGGAGTAGTCATTAATTGTTAGCTGCCACCACCACCACTGCTTTTCTTTTTACAAATATTTTTTCACCCCAAATGTCCTACGGTATGAAAAATCCTGAGCCGTTTTCTCCATGGAGCACCTCAATGTGTCAAGACACCCTTTCTTATTGAGAACAACAAAATGTGCAAGTATTCTTTGCATCCCTATTATTATCATTGTCATTTGCCAGGGGTAAGGAGAAGACCTTCAGGGATTTTCTTCCTCTTCCTTTGCTGAAAAAACTTGGCTGGCTTTGGCTACTATGGGCCTCAACATGGTGGGCAGTGATAGTGGGTACACTTTGCTACTCCACTTCAGGTAGCAAAATCAGCTCCACTGAAATGAGCAGGAAGCAGACTTGAGCACTGTATAACTTCCATTTATTTATTTGGGAAGGAATAAATCTCTTTAGATTTGAATTGCTTGGGATGCAATAGTTAATCTATATTGCTCTGGAAAATGATAACCCTTTTGACAATCTGTTTGAAAATCCGTTAGAAGGTCCCCTCTCCTGACTTTTTGGTACTTTGTCCTTTTTTTCTAAAGGAACCCAGAACCCCTTTGAAAAGGCAAGCCAATGCTTTTGTGGTACCAAATGATTTGTGATTGAGTGAGTCATTCTTTTATTGCTATTATCTGGCTTCTACATGAGAGCATTCTACACAAGATGAAGCAATCTTGTAGCTAATGCAGGAAGAATGATGCTGGCAAAGCAAGAAAAAAATAGTAATTAACTTTAATGGCAGCCAAACCAGAATTAATAAGTTATTTCTGAAAGTTTTTAAAAGTTCTGTTTTGAAAATTATTTCTTCAGTATTGTCCTGAAGTGATTCACTCATATGCAATATTGTTTTACTTCATTTTGAAAGCAGCATCCATTTTACGTTGTTCAGCCTAGCCTTGAAAATGGAAGAAGAGACATTCCATTTACAGCCCTTATTCTTCATTCATTTACTATAGAATCATAAAATCATAGAGTTGAAGGGACCCCAAAGGCCTCAGTTGCAATTGTGGCACTATTGGCACAACTTCAAATGACCCTGAAACCCACCTTAAAAGCCAGTTAGCCATCCAGTATGTGGTGCTGTTGAGCTGGGCACTTCAGAAAGATGTGACCAGCCCCCTCAGCCCAGCGAATGACGCTGCAATTAAGGACACCTGTAGGGATCCCTGGTTCTTTTCCCCACAGCATCCCTCACCGGCAGAAAGGGGCTGGTCGTGTCATCCTATGAGCACAAACCTTCTTTGCTCCAGATGGCTGACTGGCTTTTAAAGTGGGTTCAGGGTTTGGGTGGAGAATTAACACACATAGCTAGGGGGGTTGATGCAGGATTTCAGACACCCAATGAAGGTCAGTCCACCACTCTCTGAAGCAGCCCATTGCAGTGCTTGTCCTAATGTTTAGGTGTTTTCTTAGAACTTGAATCCATTGGTTTATGCCTTAGCCTCTGGATTCTCTGGACCAGTAGAAAACAAGTTTGCTCTATTTTTTTACATAACCTCTCTTTTCACAGGTGTTTATCATGTCACCCCTCAATCTTCTCCAAAGTAAACATACTCAGCTCCCTAAGCCACTATCACAGGGATTCATTTCTAGATCCTTTACCATCTTGGTTGGCCTCTTCTGGATGCACTCCAGCTTGTCAATCTCCTTCCTGAACTGTGGTGCTTACTACTAGACACAGCATTTCAGGTGACTTCTGTCCAAAGGAGAATATAATTTTTTTACTGTCACATTACGCTGTTGATTTAGTGTGGTCTAATAAGATCCATAGATCTTCTTCCCATACACTGTTGTCAAGTCAGGTGACACCAATTCTGTATTTGTGCATTTCATGTTTCATACCTAAATATAGTACCTTATATTTATCCCTGTTGACATTCCTTTTGTTAGTTTTAGCCCAGCTCTCCAATCTTGTAAGGTCATTTTGAATCCCAATTCTGTTCTCTATAAGTATTAGCTACTCTTTCTAATTTTGTGCCATCTGCAAATTTGATAAGCATGCACTCTATTTTGTTATCCAAGTTGTTTATAACAATGTTGAACAACACTGGGCCCATGAGAGAACCTTGAGGCATCCCACTAGTCACCTCTCTCAAGATGAAAATCAACCAATGAGCACACTATATATTCAGTAAATCAACCAAGCAAGAATTCACTCAACAGTAGTATTCTATCATCTTCTATCATTCAGTAACATCCTATCACATTCTATCATCTTGTTTACAAAAATATCTGGTGTGTGTGTTCAGAAAACAAGATAGACCACATCTACAGCATCCCCTGATCTGCAAACCTTATAACTCTGTCAAAACAGAAAGCCAACAAAAGTAGTCTGGCATGACTTGTTTTTTAGAAACACATGCTAGGTTTTAATAGTCACAGTACTTCTTTATAAGCAAACCAACAAAAGTCCCTACAGCCAGAACACCCAAGACATATGATCAAAAAACCAAACTGAAGGGTTCTGCCAAAAAATAACCAGGATAAACCAATCCCACTTCCAAGTATAAAAGAGCAACAATATGAAGAAATAAAAGGATAACTAAACCCTGGAGCAGAGAATCCAATAAAATTAAATTTCTGAAAGGGTAAAAATACCCCACTAGAAAGTATACAAATGCTACAAATAAGTATCTAAAGATAATAAAAATACCAAAAATCAAGGCCAAAAAAACCTGACCCCTGAAGTAAATGAATCAGTAAAATTACTAAAAGGGTGACAATACCCCACTGAAAAGTATGCAAATGCTAAAAATAAAATATTGTAATAATAGTAAATAATAGAAACTCAAGGCCAGATGCGTTTCGACAACAGTCTTCCTCAGTGGCCTACAAGCATCTCAACTCAACAGCTCACACAATGTGACTCTGCTCAATTCAAAAGGAACAAGGTACTTCTCCTGCTCACAGAGTCTCTTATATAACCAGCTGGACTGGTGATGGGAATGATCCTGCCAAGACTCAAGAAAAGATCCTAGGGAAAACTTAGGGTGTGGAACGACAATGAAAACTCAACCAACCACTTACACTCACATCTTTACCCACCAGGGGTACAGATTTACCAACCATGTGTCCTTTTGAGTACCAATCTTGGTAGTGGTTTTATGTACTTAGTATTAGATATCCCATCAATGCACCAGAATTTAAATGACATTCTTCTCCTGTTCACAGAACCTATACTAGAATTCATGACCTTGTTAAATTCCTGTTTATGATGTTCTAATTTATCAGTCAAAACCTTATACTCCTGTTGACTGGTTTCTATCAAGTTTTGTAGCATTTGTATACTTTCTAGTGGGGTATTTTTACCCTTTCAGAAATTTAATTTTATTGGATTCTCTGCTCCAGGGTTTAGTTATCCTTTTATTTCTTCATATTGTTGCTCTTTTACAATTGGGATTGATTTATCCTGGTTATTTTTTGGCAGAACCCTTCAGTTTGCTTCTTTATAAGCATTCATGAACTGATTGTTTAATGATCTGTTCTAGAACTTTTCTGTTATAGATGTCAAGCCAACTAGTTGGTAGTTGCTTGAGGTTTCTTTTTTCTCTTTCTGAAAGGGACAACATTTACCCTCCCTGAATGTATTGGGACAATTGTTTTGCAGCAATTCTCAAAGATAACAGAGGCTCTGAGATTATGGTTAAGATGCTGTCTCCTCTCCCATTTTTTTCATGTTGCCTCTACCACAACATGGCAAGTGGAGAGCAGGAGATCCCTGGCTATAGACACATAGCCAGACAATACAACAGTGATGCCATTCTCCAGGACTCTAGAGGGCCACCAGGGTATAAGGATCTTCTAAATAATATATATTTTTTAAATATACATTGGAATAATTGGCAACTTTGGACAATCGTACAGGCTTTCTTAAGGTTGACATGCTTGGGTATCAGTGTGTCCTAAACTGGCTTTGCACAGTCAGCCCTCTATATCCATGTATTTGGCATCCATGGATTCTACCATCCACAGCTTGAAAATATTCCAGTAAATAAATACATTCCAAGAAGGAAACCTTGATTTTGCCATTTTATATAAGGGACACTATTTTACTATCCCCAGTAAAATTTTACTATACTATTTTACTATACCAATTCTGAGCACCACAATTCAGGAAGGATATTGAGAAGCTGGAATGTGTCCAGAGGAGGGCGACCAAAATGGTTGAAGGTCTGGAAGCCATGCCCTATGAGGAGTGGCTTAGGGAGCTGGGCAAGTTTAGTCTGGAGAATAGAAGGTTGAGAGGGGACATGATAGCCGTGTTTAAATATTTGAAGAGATGTCATACTGAGGAAGGAGCAAGCTTGTTTTCTGCTGCTGCAGAGACTAGGACACGGAACAATGGGTTCAAACTGCAGGAAAAGACATTCCAGCCAAACATTAGGAAGAACTTCCTGACAGTAAGAGCTGTTCGGAAGTGGAATACATTGCCTCATAGTGTGGTGGAGTCTCCTTCTTTGGAGGTTTTTAAGCAGAAACTGGATGGCTATCTGTCAGAAATGATTTGATTGTGTATTCCTGCATGGCAGGGGGTTGGACTGGACAGCCTTGGTGGTCTCTTCCAATGCTATGTGGTCTCCACACTATGATTCAGTGATTCTTTGCCATTGTATACAAGTGTATAATGGAACTTGAGCATCCATTGATTTTGGTATCCACAAGGGGTCCTGGAACCAAACCCTAGTGGATACCAAGAGCCCACTGTATGGGTGATACACAGAGATACAAACCCAGATATTTATTTATTTATTGTATTTATACCCCGCTCTAAAGATTGGTCCTCAAAATCTGCTGCCTGGATGGATGGCTGTCTATTCCTCTTCCCAATTCAATTTTTGATAATCCCAAATCCATCCCAAAGGGGAATAAACTGAATTTTGTTACATTTCTAACAGAAACAAAGGCGGATAATACACTTTCCCCATTTTGTGCTTTTCTTCTTGGGCTCCCCAATGTATTCCAAGCTTAGTCTAGAATCTACTAAGATTTTCCAGAGGAGAGCACAGCAGGAAACATAAATGAGTTGGGGAATATTAGGTCAGCAGATTTTATTCCTGGCATAATATTCTTTGGATAATTTAGCCTGGGAGATACTAACAAGAAAAATCTGCTTTGTCTGAACAAAAAAATCCTCAAAGTAGCCACAACTGGTTTATAGAGTACTAGACAAAAGCCTAAATCCAACTGCTAGTCCCCACTAGAGCATACCCATTGAATTAATGGAATTTCCATAAGGGTTGAGTTGTCATTCAGCAACTGATTCAGTGAGGCTATTCTGGTTGGAAATAGCAGATGGATTGAGGCAGAAATCATTAAAAAGTTGGATATTTATAATATTGGTAGAAAACCGTGGAAAGTTGCTGGCCTGATAGAAATATATCAAAATTTTAAAGCATATTTTCTTAAGGATTTCATTTAAATCCTTTCCCCCAAAAATATATCTCTTTATTTCTTACCAACACACACACACATACATTCAGGAAAGATGATTTTACATTAATAGAACAGTATATATCTATTCAAGCTTTGTTCTTATATCACCTTTATAAAACAAACACTAAAGACATTACAAATATATTCACAAAGAAAGAAAGAAAAGAAACATGAAAACAATACACCTAAGTTTTCAGACAGTGTGCCGGAATGCCAGGTGGGCAGTACTAGGGGAGTAATGCCAGCATGACATCATCTCGTTTCTGTGCTCAGTCATCTGCAGTCAACAGCACAATAGCTGTAGAAATGACACCTGACATAGCAATCCAGGCAAACATTCTCACAGCTCCCTCACTACCTGTGGCACTGCTGCATGCTAGGAATTGTTCATGCATAGGGGAGAGTTTTCAGGTCATGATGGGGCATCCCCATGACATTGCTCAGTTCAATCCACTCACTACTTGCACCTTCAATGGACAAGACAGCCAAAGAGAGACCACAACAGAATCACCAAAATTCTGCATGAAAAAGCTAAAGGAAGTAATGCCTCTACACAGACAAATGTCTAAATTTAAAGGTTTTTTTTTAAAAAAAAAAATAACAATAATAAATAAAATAAAATAAAATAAATAGCATTCATCTATTTAAAGATCCCTATAATGCCCCATTTTGATCTCACAAGGGATCTCCAGTGTTAGATGGGTAGGGAATCCAGACTGTGTTTTAGTCCAAACTTTAAGGAGCTATTCAAGGTGCTGTACTTATGGGGAGACAGGCTCTAGCACTCTGGATAACTCCTGTAAAGAGTGAATTTACTACCCCACTGGCTTTGAAACCTCACACCTCCCTTACCACCTCATGATGTATGAGATGCTGTTTCCAGGGTCCTTATGGGGAGAAATGGTGGCCTCTGCTTGCAATCTGCAGAAAATGGTCAGAACGCCTTTGGGATCTGATGTGAGAAATGTCAGAATCCCACTAGAAGACTATGTTAGGGCCCAGAATCTACTGCTGCTATCTTAGAGTAAAGGGACAGGGGGGGGTCAGGACTGGTGCCTAAAAGTGACCTTCTCCTGCCAAGATTACTGTGTGCTTTCATTTCTGTGTGCTGTTTGATGTTTGCATTCTTTCTGAACTTGTAACAAGTTGGTGTTCTGTGAACAGACATTGGATGATGTTATCTGTCTAGAAACTGGCTAAGTGGCATTGCACCTGCAATGGTCTGTGAGAACGGGAGGTGGAGCCCACTCCAGGTGAGAAAGGGGAATGGGGATGATGGATATCCAATGACTGTATAGCCCGCCAAATTTGCTGATTGTAAATAGTTGTTATTTCACTGCCTTGCTAATAGCTTTCATTCTAAGCAACAATTTTGCATAGTTCACTCTTTAGATTACTGTAGCAATAAAGCTTTCTGTTTAACCTTGAAGCTGCTGGTTACTGAGTCTGAAAAAACTAGTACATGACAATTTGCTTTGAATCCCAAACTTTAAGAAAGATCCTGTTTACCATGGAAAGAACAGCATCTTATGGACATAGCTGGGAATCTAGACTGAGGCACAATACCATCATGAGGAGGTGCAACTGGCAGCAGTGGAGAATCATCCAGCCAGTCCTCCACAAGGCAGTGTGCTGAGAAGAGGTGTATGAGTTGGACGTGACTGTGGACCTGGAGGAAAGCAGCAGCACAGAGGCCAAGGCACTAGTGAGAGTCTTGTGCAAGGAGAACCAGTGCTTGAGACAGGAGGTCCTGGAACTCTACAATGATCTGCAACAACTTCTTCTGGAATGAAGAAAGAAAGACATGGAACATGATGAATTGATGATGGCCAAGGAGGATGGAGGGGCTATCAGGGTCAGCACTCCAAGTTCTGATTCAGCACTGTGGCCTGGGCAAGAGGGCAATCAGCCTCAACATGTGGGTGAGAGGAAGCTAATAGCCAGTTTGATGGAGACCTCGAGGTGTTGCCCTACTTCCTAACACAAGTCTAGGGATTTCTAGATGAGTGGATCCCTATGTTCCAAGATGAGCCTATGGTGGTGAAGTGCATTGCTGCCATATTGAAGAGCAAAGCTATTAAGTGGATGGTGGAGCTACATGACAGTTGGGCACCAGAGCTCCAGGACCTGGTAGCCTTCATGGGGGACTATGTAATCGTTTTGATGATCCATTGCGATGCAAAAGAAGCTGTTGAACATTTCCCAGGTCCCCAAAACCGTCAGTGAGTACACCAGTGAGTTTAGGAGCCTGGTGGTACAGGTGTGGGGATGGATGGATGAGCTGCAAGTGCAGCAGTCCTGGCAGGGGTTGTTCACCGAAGTCTTAGAGTGAGTCTTGCTGAAGGGAGACCCCGCAACCCTCTGAGAGTGGATTAAAATGGCCAGTGAGGTTGAGCTCAAACTGAAGGAAATAAAGTTGGCCAAGCAAAACGATATGGCAGCATGGAGAACAGCACTGTGGAAAGGTCCAATGAGTGGTCAGACATGGCAGTGAGAGATGACCAAATGGGAGCAGCAGAGAGCAGACGGCTTGTGTATACACTGCAGCCAGAAGGGGAACTTTGCAGCATCCTGCCCAGAACACCAAGTGACTGCACGGTCCACTGCCAAGGAAGTAGCACAAATGGCACACAAGACAAAGACCAGAGGCAAAGGCAAGCAGCCTGCATTAGCCATGGAGATGCTTGTTTGGGAGCCGTTGTCTCCACTAAAGACTACTTGGTGGTGATAGGACTGTATTGGTTGAGATTTCACCACCCCACCATCGGCTGGTCCAAAGAGACACTAGCTTTTCTGCTCCTGAAATGCAGAGAACACACCCATGAGTGCTGTCAGCATGGGGAGGGAGTCCCAGAGGGAAGTACAGTGAGCCCTGAGGTAGCTGCAGTGGCCACAGGGGTAAAGGAAAGGAACCGAGCACAGACCACTCCATCTGTAGTTGAAGTGGAAGGTGACAAGGAGGTGGCTCAGGTTCTGGCAGAGTACCAGGATTTCCAGGAGGTGTTTTCAGAGGCAGAGTGAGATGTTTTACCACCTCACTGGCAAATGGACTATGCCATTACTGCTGGGGCCAAACTACCAAAACTACCAAAACCCAAATTTTACACCATGACTCCCTAAGAAATGGAGCTCCTGAGGGAATTTGTGGACAAGAAAAATGAAGCAAGGCTTCATTGAGCCTACCACGTAGCTGATGGGAGCACCAGTGTTTCTCCATGAGAAAAAGAATGGGGAAGTGAGACTGGTCATAGACTATATGGGGATGAATACAATCAGCATGATGAATAAGTACCCCATCCTGGTTTGGGACTTGTTAGGGCAGTTAGGCATGGGCAAGGTTTATACCAAATTGGACTTGCAGGATGCTTACTTTAGAATAAGAATCTGGAAAAGAGATGAGTTCAAGACTGTGTTCAACTGCCATTTGGGATCATTTCAGTACTGAGTCGTGCCTTTTGGCTTAGCAGAGGGTGTGTTTATGAACTTGATAAATACTATTACATGAGTATTTGTACAAGGGGGCCCTAATGTATTTAGATGATGTGTTGATCTGTTCTCAGGACTATCAGCCCCGTGTGCAACTGGTGCAAAAAATGCTAAAGATATTGCTAGAAAACCATTTACATGTTTAACTGTCAAAGTGCAAATGTCACTGTAAGAAACTTGACTACCTGGGGTACCAGATCTCTACAAAAGGGATGGAAATGGATCTGTCAAAGGTAGAGGGGGTGGTGAAGTAGGAGCCACCCCACCCCCATGCAGACAGGTACAAAGTTTCCTAGGCTTCACAAATGTTTATCAAAATTTCATTCCTGGGTTCACACAGGTGGCTCTTCTTATTACTAATTTGTTGAAAATAAAAAAAGGGAAGAGAAGGGTCAATGGGAATGAAAAGCCAAAGCCACAGAGGAAGGTGGTGTGGGATGAAAAGTGCCAAGAGGTTTTAACCATCTCAAACATCTGTTCAGTTCAGAACCAGTGTTAAAACATCCTGAAACAAATAAGCCATTTGTCATTCAGGTGGATGCCAGTGATATAGCGCTGGGGGAAGTGTTATTGCAAAGAGACGATGAGGGGAAATTAAGACCCTGCACTTACTTATCCAAAAAGTTCACAGAAACAGAGAGAGCCTGGGCAATTTGGGAAAAAACAATCTTCAGTGATAAAAAAATGATTTACAGACACGAACGCATTTTTAGAGGGTGCTTCACACCTGTTGGAGGTGCAGACTGTTCACAAAAACTTGGAAGTGCTGCAGACCTCCAGAAAACTTAGTCCGAAGCAGGTGAGATGGGCTAAATTTTTCTACAAGTTTGATTTCACTCTCAAGCTCTTGCCTGGTGGGGGGGGGGAATTCCTGACCACCCTTGAGGTCACATAGTCTGACCTAGTTTCACTTCAGGACTGGGCATCCCAGGTGGTGGCAGCCTGGCCTCAAATTGAAAGCACCTTGGATTATGCTAAGAGGACTTATGATTGAAAGTGTGGCCCCAATTGGAACTTTACACAGCAAGTATATTTGTCCACCATGTTTGTATGGACTCAGCAGCCGTTCCAGAACCTGGCTGCCAAGTATGTGGGACCTTTTACAATTGAAAGGCTGGTGAAAACAGTAACAGCTGAACTGGACTTTGCAAAGCCTTGTAGTAAAATTCATCCCAAGCTTCATTTCAACATATTGAAGCCGGTGCCAGCAGACGGGGAGCGGAGGCAGCCTGTTCCTCATGTCCCCTCCCCACATCATGATAGATGGGGATCAGCATTTTGAAGTGGAAGAAATACCAGATGCTAGGTGGTTTAAAGGACACTTACAATACTATATACACTGGATGAACTTACCCTCTGTGGAGAGGGAATGGGTAGATGCTAGTCATGTGAAGGCCCTGAGGCTGTTATAGGCTTTTCACCAAAAGTACCCAGAAAAGCCTGGCCCAACTTGAGGGTTAAGGCAGGAAGAGAAGAATCTTCAGTGGAGCAGGATGTCAGGATTGGTCCCTGAAAGTGACCTTTTCCTGCCAAGATTACTGTGTGCTTTCATTTCTGTGTGCCCTTTGATGTTTGCATTCTTTCTGGACTTGTAATAAGTGGTTGCTCTATGAACAGACAGGGGAGAACCTGTAGGTTGTTTATTCTATGGATAAGTGGTACGTTACAGGATATCTATCTTATATATCATTGTATTGTATATTTATTTTATTTATCTATTTACATTCATTATATTTACTTTTTGTTCTGTTAGCTAATTGTTGTGATCCATATTCCTCACTTTCCAAACAGTTCCTTAGGCAAGAGACCTTCCTGTGCTGTTGTGAGTTATGTTGTCTGCCATCTACATGACATCCCTTCAAATGTTGAAAGATGGCTTATCATATCACCTCTGGGTCTTCTCTTCTCCAAATAAACATAGCCCAGCTCTGCAAGCCAATGATCATGGGGCTTGATTTCCAGACTTTTCACCATCTGGGATGCCTTGCTCTGGGCATGTTCCAGTTTCTCTATAGCCTTCAGAAGTGGACACAATATTCTGGATGAGGTCTGACCAAAGCTGAATAGAGTGGTGCTACTATTACTTCCCTCAATCTGGACACTTTGTGGACCTTTTTTTGCTCATTGATATAATATTCTCACAGAGCCTTTGTAAGCATTTGATCATAACATTTCTTAAAGCTTGACCTATTTTAGAACAAGCTGTGAGCTGCTTCTGCATCCCTAGTTGAGTAAAATGTAAAAGAAAGGAGGCCATCACCTCAGTCATCTTCTGTCCATACTTCCTGCTCTCTCAGTGGCAACTCCCATGACATCTACATTTGGAGCTCCAACGCTTGAGAAGGTTAGGATGGTCAATGCACTGTAGCATAGCTAAGGTACCAGTTTTTCTGGGCTGGCTCTACTGAGTGGATAGTGGCCCCATCCTTTAGTAGGAATTGCTGTTCCTGAGCAAGTGTGGCAAGAATCCTCCATTTCACATGGTCACAGCTATAAACCTTCTAACTCTGTGCTGTCTCCATTTTAATCTCCCTTGTGGTTTCTTCATCTTTGATATTTTGCCATCATTTATGTGCTTTTAGTTACTCTGAAAGTTTTTAATGAAGGGAGGATTTGAATGAAGAGCACCAAAATAACAAGCTAACATCTACTTATTGGAGTCACTATTGCTCCAGAGAGGGATATGTAGGAGTCTTACTATATTTTGCCAATAATGAAAGATCAGTAGGTACTGGGTGTTAAAAATAGAAACATTAACTTAGGACAGAGCAAGGTTGAATAGAATGCTTGCTTCACTGCAGCTGTCACAGTGTCTCTTTATTCTATCCTGTTCTTATATTTACAGCTTTTTAAATAAGCACATACAGAATCATAAATATCAGTCTACAATAGACATGTGTCTTGGGGGAAAGAGAAGGTGGGTGTGTGGTAAAGTGTGTAGAGAATTCATGCCAAGCAATAAAAGTATCCATTGGTTGGTAGGCATGCCATTTTGAAAGTTTAAATTGAGGTTTTTATTTTTAGGATGGATTGCCACCAGGTGGCTATTTGTTTAGTTTGTATTAACCATGTTTTGTTTTGTTTTGTTTAAGTATCCTTTATGATGTTTATCTGAATTCCTTGGGCTGGCAGTTCATAAAGACAAGGTCCCACACAGCTGGCTACACTGGCATAAGGTACAAGAAAAACATCTCATGGATAAGCCCATAATCTCACATTAATTTCCTGTCTCACCCATCATAGTAATGCTTAATGGTAGCAATTTGCAAAAAATAAAGTAAAATATACAGCCAGCAGAAACTGTTCTGAAGAAACCAGTACACAATTAAGGATTGCGGGGGGGGGGAGTTTCCAATATAGCTAAATAAAAGAAGAAACAAGAAAGATGATCTTTTTATATATCCACAACCCGGAGTTCTAGAGAATTTATTTGGTCTGCATTAACTGACTTAATTCATGCTTCCTGGACTAATATGTAAGTGAAAATACAGGCATTTTTCCAAGTTGTACCGTTCTTTCAATTTTGCATACCAAAAATCCACACAAAAATGTGTACTCTAGAAAGACTAGCACATTATTGAATGATATTTTATGTGGAAATGTGTATAAAAGTTATGTTTGGGACTAAAATACATAAAAATGTGTTTCAGTAGAAATAAGTATGAATACAGAACAGCTATAATGTCAGCCAGTATGGTTCTACAGCAACAATGCTTACCATGCTTATGGTATACTTGTAATTAACACCACTCACTGTTTGACCTCTGTTCCTTTAGTTCCATCATGCCTTGGCCCAGAAGCAGATGAAAGGCCCTCCCTCCATTCCAACTTCCACTGATCTTGTCTTGGAGGGAGAGAAGAAGAGGCAGTATCTGTTGAATTTAGTTCCTTCCCACCTTGTCATTCCCTTTTACTTTAATGTCATTTCTTAATTAGACTGTAATCTTTTTAGTTGTATAGCACTGTGTACAGTGATCTCTCTCTGGCTTTTCTTCGCAAATGAAGATTCAGGAAGGACTCATCCCATGCTTTCTGCAAGCGCACTGATGACTAAAAAGGCCAATCCGAGATAAACAGGTCCGGTTGCAGAAAGCACAGCAGAAGGTCTCCTTGGGTGATGTTTCTGGGTTGTGCTATATAAATAAATGAGGAGGCAGAGGGGAAGAACAGGAAGAGGAATAAGACAGCATTATCAGTGTCTGTGCCACTGCTATTGTTATTATGGATTGATCAGTTACCGGTTTCAAAAGCAGGAGATTTGGCCAGCTATTTGTTAGATCACAGAAAAAATATATTTAGCCGTGGTCACTGAGTCTTGGTCATCAACAGACAACTCTGTCCCTTTGGCGAGTCTTCCAGCACATAGCTTTTCTTCTGTACACTCTCCTCAAATGGTAAGAGGAGAAGAAGAACTGCAATAATTTATATTACATAGTCACCCACTACCCCTTGCCATGAACAGTGATGCTTCGTTAACATATTTTGAAGTGACAACACTGTGGGGAGGTCATCCCCCAGTGGCAATAACTGGGATTTATAGGCCTCCTGGAATAAATGGGGCTTTCCTGGAAGAATTCTCAGAGTGGTTGCCTGCATTTGTCTCTTTAAACGTTATTCATATCACTTCTGGAGACTTCAATATTCATAGAGACTCTTCACTTTCTCAGAATTTTTTCTCCCTCCTGGAAGGTTTAATCTGGAAATTGTGGAAACCCCTCCCACTCATGTAGTTGAAGGGACTTTGGATCTACCGTATATTCCGGCGTATAACACGACTTTTGAGCACTCAAAAGTGCCCTCCAAAATTTGACAGTCGTCTTATACACCGGATACACTTTGCTTCACCTGCCTGCCTATCTCCTGCCTCTTCGCAAACGGAGCGAAGAGGCAGGAGATCGGGCAGGGGGTGAAGCAAAGTGCTCCTCCCTGCCACCCGCCCACCCCCCGTGCTTCCACCCGCCTCCCGAAAGTCGCGGAACCGCGGCTTTGGGGGGGTGGCTAGGAAGCCCCCTCCTCCCTTCCCCCCACCCACCCCCCTTGCATCCACCCCCCTCCCTTCGCCCGCCCACTCCCCGTGCATCCACCCCCCTCCCTGAAAGCCACGGAATCGCGGCTTTCAGGGAGGGGGGGTGGCGGAGAAGCCCCCTCCTCCCTTCCCCCCGCCCACTCCCCGTGCATCCACCCCCCTCCCTGAAAGCCGCGGAAGCGGGGCTTTCAGGGAGGGGGTGTGGCGGAGAAGCCCCCTCCTCCCTTCCCCCCGCCCACTCCCCGTGCATCCACCCCCCTCCCTGAAAGCCGCGGAAGCGGGGCTTTCAGGGAGGGGGGGTGGCGGAGAAGCCCCCTCCTCCCTTCCCCCCGCCCACTCCCCGTGCATCCACCACCCTCCCTGAAAGCCACGGAATCGCAGCTTTCTGGAGGGGGGGCGGAGAAGCCCCCTCCTCCCTTCCCCCCACCCACCACCCGCGCATCCACCCCCCTCCCTGAAAGCCACGGAATCGCAGCTTTCTGGAGGGGGGTGGCTGCGAAGCCCCCTCCCCCCAGCCACCCACCCACCCTCCGCCCAGCCACCCCCTTCCCCAAAGCCTAGCTTTGGAGAGGGGGGGTGGCTGCGAAGCTCCCTCCCCCCAGCCACCCACCCACCCTCCGCCCAGCCTCCCCCATTCCCCAAAGCCTCCCTTTGGAGAGGGGGGGTGGCTGCGAAGCTCCCTCCCCCCAGCCACCCACCCACCCGCCGCCCTGCCTCCCCCCTTCCCCAAAGCCTCGCTTTGGAGAGGGGGAGTGGCTGCAAAGCTCCCTCCCCCCAGCCACCCAGCCACCCTCTGCCCAGCCACCCCTCTTCCCCAAAGCCTCGCTTTGGAGAGGGGGGTGGCTGCGAAGCTCCCTCCCCCCAGCCACCCACCCACCCTCCGCCCAGCCTCCCCCCTTCCCCAAAGCCTCGCTTTGGAGAGGGGGGGTGGCTGCGAAGCTCCCTCCCCCCAGCCACCCAGCCACCCTCCGCCCAGCCTCCCCCCTTCCCCAAACCCTCGCTTTGGAGAGGGGGGGTGGCTGCAAAGCCCCCTCCCCGGAGCCACCCAGCCACCCTCCGCCCAGCCTCCCCCCTTCCCCAAAGCCTCACTTTGGAGAGGGGGTGGCTGCAAAGCTCCCTCCCCCCAGCCACCCACCCACCCACCCTCCGCCCAGCCGCCCCTCTTCCCCAAAGCCTCGCTTTGGAGGGGGGGTGGCTGTGAAGCCCCCTCCCCCCAGCCACCCCCCTTCCCCAAAGCCGCGCTTTGGAGAGGGGGGGTGGCTGCAAAGCCCCCTCCCCCCAGCCACCCCCCTTCCCCAAAGTCGCGCTTTGGAGAGGGGGGTGGCTGCGAAGCCCCCTCCCTCCACCCCCCAGCCAGCTGGCCATCCCGCATTCCCCAACCCACAAGGAGACTGTGCAGCCTCCTGTGGGGTGGGGCATTGCGAGAGGAGGGAGCCCAGAAGGAGGGATTGGGGCTGTGGAGTTAAATCCCTAGATTCGCCCCCTCTCCCTTGACAATGGGGAGAGGGGGCAAATCCCGGGGTTTGGCTCCACGGCCCCGCATCCTCCCTATGGAGCCAAACGGGGCATGTTCGCCCCTTCTCCCCACCTTCCTTGAAGGTGGGGAGAGGGGGCGAATCTAGGGGTTTGCCACGGCCACCCCCGCTTCCCCCGCCTTGGTCCCCTTCAGAAGAGCCAAGACGGAGGGAAGGGGGCTGCTGAGGCAAACTGGGCATTTTCGCCCCTTTCCTCCGCCTTCGAGTCCAGTTTGACTGGAAGGTTGAAGAGAGGGGCGAATGCTGCCCTGCCAGCTGATCCTGTTCGCTTTCCCAACTCACGAGGAGATCCTCATGAGTTGGGAAACAAAGAGGATCAGCTGGCAAGGCTCCCCCAGCCAGCCAAATTGGGGTGGTGGTCTTATCTGGCGAATATATGCCTAGGCCTAGATTTTTGGCTGGAAATTGGGGGTGGTGGTCTTATACGTCCAGTCGTCTTATACGCTGTAATATACGGTATTACTGTTTACAAACCAAGATATTGAGCTGGATGAGGATATAGATGCAGGGATATCAGATCATCTGCTGGTGTCCCACAAAGTTAAGACATTATTATCTCCTCCTCCTCCTCCTCCCACCATAAAAATGAGGCCTTGTAGCAATTTATCTAGGAAATCTATGGATTCCTTCTCTCAAGCCCCTAGTCAGGTACAAAGTAATCTTTTAGGTCCAATTATGCAGCAGTGGAGGAATGGATGGATGGATGGGGGCACCAGGAAGTGTGATGGAACTGGAAGACACCATAGTGGACCAGAGTTTTGCGTAGGGTGCATTAAATCCAGATGCTCTAGCTAATCAATTTAACATTGTAACAAAAGCTGCTCTAGAAGTTGTAGCGCTATCAAGAACTTGCTTAGTCACACAGTCCTGACCAAGGACTTTATCACACTACATTATTATAGTGCTATTATCCCACTTTAACGGCTATGGCTGCCTCCTGTGGAATTCTTGGGTTTATAGTTTAGTGAGGCCTAAGAGCTCTCTGGCTGAGAAAGCTAAACACCCCTCCATAAACTGCAAATCCCAGGATTCCACAGAAGTCAGCCATAGCATTTCAAGTGGAATAATAGTGCTATAACAGTACAGTAGGATGTTTGTATCTCCTGATTCATTATCCACTGATTCAGTTATCTGTGGGACACAAAACAGCACACCTACCATAGAGTCTTCTTAGAAAATGCCTAGATGTTTTCTAGGTCTTCCAAGGCAACTCTATGGTATTTTAAACTGGAAGTTCCATTATTTTCAATGGTGTTCGCTGTTATCCATGGTTTTCAGTATCCGCAGCCCCCCCCCCCGGAACCAATCCCCTGCAGATACGAGGGTCCTACTGTATAGTGTGATAAAGTCCCAAGACTTTGGCTGCATGCACAGCTGCATTTGGAGTGAGCTATTGTCTGTTGGTTAGAAAGGTGGTAGAGACAGAATCCATCAGATGAATGGCATCAGAACTTGAAGACTGCTTGTATAACTTATTCTCACATACATGAATCTTGAAAATCCTTTTTGCAAGATAAGATTTATGCAGATGACACATAGATTTTCTAGAGCTTTAATGCCTCTGTGTGAAAACATTTCTTTATGGATGACTACCCACCATCTTAAGCTGAATATCTCTCTCTCTCTCTCTCTCTCTCTCTCTCTCTCTCTCTCTCTCTGGCTTTTCTTCGCAAACGAAGATTCAGGAAGGACTCATCCCGCGCTTTCTGCAAGCGCGCTGATGACTAAAAAGGCCAATCCGAGATAAACAAGTCCGGTTGCAAAAAGCACAGCAGAAGGTCTCCTTGGATGATGTTTTTGGGTTGTGATTCTTTCTGCGTTGTCGTTTCTCTTCAAGACTTGTTCGTCGTGAGTTCTCAAATAAGGCTGCAGCATTGTGGATAGTGCGTCTCCATGCCTCCCGATGTGAGGCCAGGGCGGACCACTGTTGGTGATCAATTTGGCCAAGCCTGAGATGTTGTTTCAGGGAGTCTTTGTATCGCTTTTTTGGAGCGCCCCTCTTACGCTGACCCGTGGCGAGTTCACCGTAGAGTAGTATTTTTGGGAGGCGATGGTCCTCCATCCTAGAAACATGCCCTGCCCAGCGCAGCTGTGTTCTCAATATCATGGCCTCAACGCTGGTGATCCCTGCTTGCTCGAGGACAGCAATATATATATATTATATTTATATATATATATATATATAAAAACACAACCCAGAGATCTTGGTGTTCAGTCTGACCATCCAGTAGCCCCTCTGGCATGCCCTCCACTGTGTTTGCAGGGTTGCACAGTAGTTCCTGTTTTGATTGCTAGGAATCTTGGAATCCTGCTGGATGACCATTTGTCCCTGTGCTCCTTTATTGCGGCAACATCAAAGGTATGTAATTTCTATCTTTTGAACATCCCTAGGATCCATAGGTTCTTGACTGATGAGGTTGCCCATTTCTTTGTCCAGGCTTTGGTTATGTAGCACCTGGATTATCGTAATAGCCTACTGGTGGGTTTGCCTTCTTACTCTTGTCTCCCTCCAGGTTGTTTTAAACCACCCTAAATATTCATGTTCCTCCCCCTACCCTCCCATAGATCTCTTCACAGGCTACCAGGTTGAGCCAGGGCCCATTTCAAATTTTTGCTTCTTGTATTTAGAGCTCTGTGGTCTAATCTCCCTCAGTATCTGGTAGTTTGGCTAGCACCGTATGCACTATTTAGGAATTTAAGATGTACAGGAAAAGGATTGTTGTTTGTTCCACCTATGTGCACAGCACTGTCAAAAGCCTTTCAAGATCTGGCTCTGCATCTGTGAAATAGTCTTCCTTTGGACCTCCGGCCAGAGAAGGATCTTACCCGTTTTCGTAAGTGGTTGAAAACCTTCCTCTTTGATTTGCTAGATTAAGCTGCTGATTTGTGACTGAGGTTGCTGAAGTGGCTGGTGGGATGTTGGAGGTTTTATATATATATTTATACTGTTGTTGTGTTGTCTTTGTCTCTGATTGTATATGTTTGATGTTCTGCCCTTTGGTGGAAAGAGGACATTGTAATTGTTAGCAATATTTGAAATCCAGAACTTGGAAATGTTACTTTTTGGACTATAACTCCCAGAATGTCCATGCTGGCTACAGCATTATGGAAGTTGTAGTTCAAAAAGTAATTTTTGCAAACTCTGATGAAAACCCCAAATGATACCAATTGTTTTATACAGACACTAGCTATACCCAGTGTAACATACACCGTTATCTACATATATAAAATGCTTTGGTATGTTTCCATTCCCACTCTGCTGGTTCACCACTTACAAAATATGTCAGGAATAGGATCATTTGACACATTAATATATAACCTTTCAAATCAACTATAATGGCTAGTTTCATGCCAAGAGCCCCTCCACCACCACCATGCAACTGCATGTACACACAGAAACATCATGCATGCCAGGATGTGAGAGCCCCTCTGCCACCATGGAACCATATGTACACACACACACCATGCTATACACACACACCATGTGCACCAGGACATGAGAGCCCCTCTGCTGCTGCCATGCAACTGCAGATATATACAAACACCATGCTACACACACCATGCATGCCAAGATGTGAGAGCCCCTCTACCACTTCTATGCAATCACACAAAGACCCCACACTACACACACAACCCACAACAATGCAGAGCATGATGCGAGAGTCCCTCCACCACTGCCACACTACATAAACACACCCCACACTGCACATACACATGCTACAACCCCCACACACCACACACATACATCCCCATGCTACACACACAGTCACACCCACATGCGTCAGGATGCGAGGGCCCCTCCACCACCATGTTTAGAAAGGACTTGAAGCTTCCCACATGTTTCCTCCCCCCGTGTGTTGATTGGCTGCCCAACAGGAAGCTTATATTGGTTGGGAAGTTTCCTACTGTCAGAGTCCAGGGCATTGGTGGCAGGATCTAGGAGCAGAGAAGCCAAGACTGGGTCAGGAACACAAGAGACAGAGTCCAAAGTCCAGGCTGGGTCAAAGATAAGCCAAAGTCCAAATACAGTCCAGGGTCAGAGCATATACCTGATATCCGAGGCCCAAGAGCAAGGCCCAGCTACAGAGAGCACAGAAGGCCCAATGCCCCAAGGCCCAGCTACAGACAGCACAGAAGGGAGGAGGCCCAAGGCCCAGCTACAGACAGCAGAGAAGGGAGAAGGCCACAAGCCCAGCTGCAGCCAGTGCAGAAGACCCAAGGCGCAGCTACAGACAGCACAGAAGGCCCAAGGCTCTACAGCACAGAAGGCCCAAGGCCCCAAGCCCAACTACAGACAGCACAGAAGGGAGAAGGCCCCAGACTTCAAGCTGAGCTATAGATAGTACAGAAGGCCCCAGGCCCAGCTACAGACAGCACAGAAGGGAAAAGGCCCAAGGCCCAGCTACAGACAGCACAGAAGGGAAGAGGCCGAAGCCCAGCTACAGACAGCATAGAAGGCCCAAGGCTCTACATCACAGAAGGCCCAAGGCCCCAAGGCCAGCTATAGACAGCACAGAAGGGAGAAGCCCCAGACCTCAAGCCCAGCTATAGACAGCACAGAAGCCCCAGGCCCAAGGCCCAGCTACAGACAGCACAATGTTCTTGAAGGCTCAAGGCCCCAGGCCCAGCTGTAGATAGCAGAGAAGGCCCAAGTCTCCAGGCCCAGCTACAAATAGCACAGAAGGCCCAAGGCCCAGCTACAGACAGCGCAGAAAGCCCAAGGCCCCAAGCCCAGCTACAGACAGCACAGAAGGCCCACGGACCCAGGCCCAACTACAGACAACACAAACGACCCAGACCCAAGGCCCAGGTACAGATAGCACAGAAGGCCCAAGAGCCAGCTACAGATAGCACAGAAGACCCAGGCCCAAGGCCCAGCAACAGACAGCACAGAAGGCCCAAGGCCCCAGGCCTAGCTACAGACATCACAAAAGGCCCAAGGCCTAGCTACAGACAGGACAGAATGTCAGGGATGATGGGAGTTGTAGCTCTTCACCTCTGGCTCAAACTCACCACCTTATTATGCAGCAGAGCCGACCAGCTTAGATCAGTGGTTAATGCTTTCCTCCAAAGCAGCAGAGTTTCAGAGAATAGGCTGAAGATCCTGACAAACTCTACAAGCCTTCTCACTCTTCTCCAGGTGTCTCCAAAACATCTCCAGGATTCACTCAGGCAACTCATTAGTTTTATATAAAACCTACTTTATTCTTCTATATAAATATACTATATGGTCAACAAATCACAATCTCTACACACTACTCCACAATATCTCCAAACTATTCCACCTCTACTCCACAACAATACATTGGCAAACATTGCAATTTTATAGCCATTGTTTATCACCACCCACTAGTTAGTTTCCACCCAGTGGGTGTGTACTTCCATTCTGATTGGTCCATGTAGTTCCACCCATACTTAAGACCAACCCATGTATTTCAACATTTCACCTTGTACACTTAATGATTCTCAGGTGTTTCCATTCTGCATTCAGTACCTCTGTCCTTGGCTTTCAGGACTTCTAGATTACATTAGCAGTTTCACCTGTGTAGCTTCATAATTGCTCTTGCTTAGTCATTGTGACTTTCACATACATATTTTATTTCTTTCACTGTATGTCCCATGTTGCATTTTCCTTAACAATCCCCTCCAAAATAAAATATTGTATGTGTCTTACAATGTCATTCCAACCATTTGTGTCAGCCTTTCATGTTTTTCTGCTGTCAATGCTTTTGTGAACAAATCTGCTATGTTGTGTTGTGTTTCTATATATCTCAATTCTATTTCACCCTTCTGAACCATGTCTCGCACATTTTGATATCTTACACCAACATATTTTGTTCTGTTCTTCAAACTTTCAGTTTCAGCCATCGCTATGCATGACTGTGAATCTTCCAGAATTTCCACTGGTATCTTGTAACTTTCATTTAAATCATTTAGCAATTGCTTAATCCACTGTACCTCATTTACTATCTCATTCAAAGCAGCGAATTCTGCTTCCGTTGTGCTTAACGCTACATTAGTTTGTTTTCTACTTCTCCAAACTATTGGACTTTCACTATATTTAATTATCATTCCTGTAACTGACTTCTTGTCTCCTAATTCTGATGCAAATGAACTGTCTACATAACAATCTAGATCTGAACTACTGCTTCTTATAATCAATTTCCTATCTAAGGTTCCTTTCAAATATCTCAATAAATGTTTTACCGCTGTCCAGTCTTCAATTTTTGGATCATTAACCCTTCTAGACAATACATTTACAGCATAAGAAATGTCTGGTCTGGTGTGGCAAGATATGAATTGTAAAGATCCTATTATACTTCTGAAGAGAATCTTGTCCTCAAACGCTCTAGTTGTTTCCTCAGACACAAAACCAGTTGTCATTGGAGCTCTTACTATTTTTGCATTCTGTAATCCACACTTTTCAATCAGTCTTTCAATTTTATTTCTCTGACTTAACAAACAATGTCCTTCTTCTGTCCATTCAACGCAAATACCTAAATAAGACTTCAATACACCTAAGTCCTTCAAAACAAACTTCTCAGACAATTCTCTTTTTACTGACTCAATTTCCTGTTTTGACTTTGCTGCTATGCACAAATCATCTACATAAATCACTAATACTATGTCTCCTTTTGTATAAACACAAGCATCTGCAACGCTCCTCTTGTAACCTAGCTTAACTAGCTCATCATTGATGCACAGATTCCACGCTCTGGCACTTTGTTTTAAACCATACAATGCTTTCTTTAATTTATATACTGTCTGACTACCATTTTCTTCGAAACCTTGTGGCTGTTCCATAAACATTTCTTCATCCAAAACCGCATTCAAGTACGCTGTCTCAAAATCAAAATGTTCTACAACTAAATTCCTTTTTACTGCTACAGCTAGAACCATTCTCAGACTTTCTGGCTTTGCAGTTGGAGAATATGTCTTATCATAGTTCTCATACTGCTGTTGTGCAAAACCCTTAGCCACTAACCTAGCTTTATATTTGATACTTCCATCTGGCATTTCTTTCCTTTTGTATACCCATTTACAACCAATTACTTTCTTGTCTTTGGGTCTGTCAACAATTTCAAAAACATCTTTATTTACCAGGCAACCAAACTCATTATCCATTGCATCAAACCATCTTTCCTGTTCTTCACTAGAATAGCTTTCCAATTCTTCAAAACTTTCAGGCTCTTCTACTGCTAAACAAGCTCTTGCCTTTGTCACAACAAATCTATCTGGAGGCTTTCTAACTCTATGACTACGCCTGGGAATAAAATCTGCTGATCTGTCTCTTTCATCCTCACTTTCTCTACTAGGAGTTGTAGTTCTATGACTAAATCTCTTGTCTTCAGTCATTCGAGTAGTAGTAGGCCTAGATGCTATCTCATCATCGGAAGAACTACCACTGCTGCTAGGTGATGCTTCCTGCTTAACTGAAACCCCTCCGTTTCCTGAGGTTGGTTCAGTTTGTGCTTCTGGCTCATTTGAACTCCCTAATCTCAAAAACACTTCTTTATTGGCATGCAGTTTGTCCCAACCAGCATGTCTCTTGAAATTTGCAGACCTAGAATACTGCACTTGTTTTCCATCCAAATGAAACTTGTAGCTATTTCCAGAATACCCCAAAAACCTAAGCCTTTTGCTTTTGGGTTCTCCTTTCCTCCTGAAACAAGCAGGTGTGTAAACATGAGCAAATTGTCCAAAAACCCTTAAGTACTTGTAATTTGGCATTCTCCCATACAATACCCTGTAGGGAATGTCTTCAATTTCTGAATGATACAATCTGTTACTGATATGTATTGCAGTCAAAGTTGCTTCTGCCCAAAAACTATCTTTCACCCCTGCATCTGCCATCATACAAGCAGTAATTCTTTTTATATCTTGTATTTTCTTCTCTGCTAACCCATCCTCACTAGGACAAGCAGGGTTTGTAGTTTCATGCCTTATTCCCACCTTTTGAAACCAGTTAAACAATTGATTATTTAAAAATTCTCCTCCTCTATCAGTAATAATGGTGCCTACTCTGCTATCAAACTGTCTTTCCACCATTCTTACCCATGCTTTTAAACTTTGCCCAGCGTCAGATTTGTTTTTCATTATTCTCACAAATGCAAACCTTGTATACCTATCAACAATTACTAGGAAATACTTGCTTCCCCCTAAGGACAAGCAATTAGCTTGGGCGACATCTGCATGTACATACTGAAATGGTCTTTGAGCAATTCTTTTTGTTTTCTTAGCTACTGGAAAAGCTCTGACCTTTACCTGTTGACATACCGTACAATCTAAGTGGTTTTTGCATTCAGTAACTTTTAAATCTGGACACATACTGATTAAATTCTTTAAACATTTGAAGCTCGCATGGCCGAATTTTCTGTGAAGCTCGTGTATGCAGTCTTTGTGGATTGGAATATTTTCTATGTTATTAGCTTCTTCAACCCTGTAGCTATCAATATTGTCCTCCAAATAATAAAGTTTGTCCTTCTTCAAACCTATGCCACGCAATTCCCCATTCAGTTTTATCTTACACATGTTCTTTTCAAAGATGACTGTGTAGTCTCTTTCTGTTAATCTGCTTACTCATAACAAATTATTTTCTAACTCCTTTACATGTAAGACATCATTAAAATTCTCTTTTAGCCCTGGAATGTATACAGTACCCATTTGATTTACAGTACTTAGCTCTTCCCCGTCAGCCAAAACTACAGTATTTACATTAGCTGATTTTCTATTACTTATTAAATTTATATCATTACACATTGAAGATGAGGCTCCTGAATCAACTAGCCATTTAGAATTTGCATTTTGTTTTTCCTTAATCATGGTTGCAAACCCCTTTTTATTACCACTGTCCCTCAAAAATGGAGGTCTGGACTGTTTTTGATACTGCTGCGGCTGCTATCTGCTCTCTGCTTGCTTGCGTCTCTCAGCTGCAAAATGTTTACAATGTCTCTGCAGATGACCAATCTTCTTACAATAAAAGCACCTCCGTTGCTCCCTTGTAGAGGCTGCTTCCTCCTGCGTTCGCCAGTCAGGAGTTGTTTGTTGTTTTGGCACAGTCTTTAAGCTTGCTGAGTCACCCTGCTCAGACATTCTTCTCTGGTTCTCTTCCAGTATTCTGGCCACAATTAAGTCTCTATTAAGCTCAGCTTCTGGCAAGTTCTGCAAGCTGTTCATTATGTTGTCCCACGAAGAGTCTAGCGATTCTACTAAAACGTAGCATTGCTGCTCTTTGCTAATTTGCACTCCCCTCAGTTCAGCTTGCACAAACAAATCTTGCATTGTTTTTAAATGTTCTATCACACACTGCCCTTTAGCCATCTTTTGCCTGTATATTCTTTTAGACCATAGCATTTTTGCAAAAGCAGTTGAAGGGGTGTGTAATCTCTGCAAGGTATCCCACACATCCTTGGCGGACGTTTTATCTCTGACGTCATTAATTAAGTCTTCTTCAAGCATGAGATAAAGGCAGGCTTTTGCTTTCCTATCTCTCTCTTGAGTGGCTTCATCAGCATCGGCTGCCAGCCCTGTTTCAACTGTTGACCACAGACCTTCCTTTACTAGTAGAGATTGGGCATAAATCTTCCAGGTAGAGTAGTTGTTTCTATTTAATTTACTAAACTTTAGAATTTCCATCTTGATTTGTGCAGTGACTCAATTTGACACAGTCCTTCTGAGTATGCACAGCCGACCCGTCTGGGCTTAAGCAAAACACAAAATGATTTACTCACGAGGCTTATCAGTGCAGCACAAACAGCTTGCTCTGATCTGTCATCCACAAAGCTTTCTCCCACTCTCTGGAACTTTCAGCTTCTGTGGATGCTGGGTGCTCTAGTAACTGGGCCCATAACCCTTGTCAGGGATGATGGGAGTTGTAGCTCTTCACCTCTGGCTCAAACTCACCACCTTATTATGCAGCAGAGCCGACCAGCTTAGATCAGTGGTTAATGCTTTCCTCCAAAGCAGCAGAGTTTCAGAGAATAGGCTGAAGATCCTGACAAACTCTCGAAGCCTTCTCACTCTTCTCCAGGTGTCTCCAAAACGTCTCCAGGATTCACTCAGGCAACTCATTAGTTTTATATAAAACCTACTTTATTCTTCTATATAAATATATTATATGGTCAACAAATCACAATCTCTACACACTACTCCACAATATCTCCAAACTATTCCACCTCTACTCCACAACAATACATTGGCAAACATTGCAATTTTATAGCCATTGTTTATCACCACCCACTAGTTAGTTTCCACCCAGTGGGTGTGTACTTCCATTCTGATTGGTCCATGTAGTTCCACCCATACTTAAGACCAACCCATGTATTTCAACATTTCACCTTGTACACTTAATGATTCTCAGGTGTTTCCATTCTGCATTCAGTACCTCTGTCCTTGGCTCTCAGGACTTCTAGATTACATTAGCAGTTTCACCTGTGTAGCTTCATAATTGCTCTTGCTTAGTCATTGTGACTTTCACATACATATTTTATTTCTTTCACTGTATGTCCCATGTTGCATTTTCCTTAACACAGAAGACCCAGGCCCAAGCTACAGACAGGACAGAAGACCCAGGCCCAAGCTCCAGCTACACACAGGACAGAAGGCTCCACAGCAAGGAGCAGCTACAGACAGCACAGAATACCATGTTGTGGCAGTCAAGAGTGAGGGTTAAATGCCGTTCTTAAATAGCAGTTCCCCTGGCTGCTTCAGATGTGCTACATGGCTACAGCTGGCCGCGTCTAATAGCTGGGGCCTGGTTCATCCAAGACTCCCACAGCCAGGGCCTGAATCTGCAAAGAGGCTGTGCTGGCTGCTACAGCCAGGGGCCTAGTCCCACGAGGAGAGGCAAATCCTGATATCTAAGCAGCCAATCAGCACACTGAAAATGGCAACATACCCAAGAGAATGATATATAGAGATTAAAACATAGTGCTGAGCCAACTCAGAGAGAGGACCTAAGTTTCAGGGGTGAAAAAACTAAAATAGTATCTTCCTTCCAATTTTCAGTAATTGTAGGGGATACTGAAAATGTCTGAAAATGGTACTAGGGTTTCTGGGCTTTCTTAAAATGAAATCTAGGCATTTATGTACATCAGTATACAAGAACATAACTTCAATAGAGTATTTTGATATGTAGTAGCCTTTTGCAATGGGCTTTTTAAAAGAGTCTTTTAATCTGCAGTTGTTTTGAAAGGCAAGCATTTATGCACAGTACTGCACAACAAAGCAATGTAAAAAGGAGAATGCATTAAGCATCACCTGCCAGCCACAGTACTTAAATAACCTATGGGCAATGTATTTGCAAAGAGAAAGCATCAGGAGTATCAGCATACTCTATGAATAATCAGAAAAATTGTGGATCTATAAAAGTTATGGGCTTTTGATTGTGGTTTTCTCACCTTTCCAAAAAATAGCAGCACTATTTCAAAGCATGGGAAACAAGAAAGTCCCTTTTCCATTTGGGGAAAACATAATGAATGAGCATCACCTTCTGGAATATATAATTGAGGCAACAGGGGAATGCTGGATCAAGGGCATTGTGGGAAATGTGAAACCATGCACTCCCTTTATTTCTTTCAAAGGGTACTGATAGACCACCATTGTTTTTATCATTATCATCATCATCGCCATCATTAGGTCACATTTCCCTGGGCAGACTTCCCCTGTATAGTACAACCAGTAGGAAGCCCAAAGCAGTAGAAGTGTCCATAGGGTCTATACAAAACAGATGGAGATGGAGATAGATATTCCAATTCAGCCCAAAGTTCCTGGAGCTCAAGTAATTGACTCCTTAGGTAGCAAAAGTATCAGGGATATATTAATTATTTACAAGACCAACTTCAGGTTTGAGGAGGCCCAGGACAAAGGAGATTGTCAGACATGAATGCAAAAAGTGTTCTTGTCCCACAATCTCCAGACCCGTCCCTGTTCTGGCACAATAACCCTCCCCATCAGACTTACTTTCTCTTGCATTCAAAGGCAGCCCAGGCATGAATGGAGCTCTAACAGAGCTCTGTTCACTTACTGGACTGGAATCCTGCCCATTGTGAAAAGACGCAAGTATGGGAAATTCAAAAAGAAAAAGAAAAATACAGACACAAAAGTTCACAAAAGCACATACATACAATAAAAAAATAACAAGTAACCTAGGGAGGGTACAAAAAAGAGGGTAGCCTACCTGGTTCTTGCTATTCTCCCCAGAAGTGTTCTGGCAGGACTGCCCATTGATGCTGTATTCACGAGTCAAAAAACGGTGTGAGGTTTCAGACGCCAGCAATGCCAGCACCAAAGCAGGATGGGTGATCCATTGACAGCTCTGGCCCATCGATAAAAAGAAACCACCACAAGAATGACAGTGGAATGCAAAAGGACAATGTCGTGTGTTATTGGTGTCCTTTTGCAATCCACTGGCATTTTGGTACCACTTAACTGCATCTGATAATCTCCAGCGTGTTTTAGGAGGGCTTCCTCTGCTATCTTGAGGCACTTAACAGTGTTTTAAGCAGCTATAGCCAGGTGAGACTAGACAGCTTAAAAAAAAATCTCTGCACCAGAGCAGTGGCTCTTAACCTTTTCTTTCCCAAGGACCCCCTTTAAATGTCTTTTTGTTGCCAAGGACCCCAAGATGTAACTCAAGATTTAAAAGAACAACACCCTGTTAGTAATAATAATACAATCACATCATCCATTAAACCTTTCATCAGTGGCACTGGAGGGGGAAGGAAGACATTTCTCCTGCTTCTTCCTGCAAATCTGTGGCTGGAGTGGATTGAATGGCAATGCATAGGCCAGGTCAGGCAGCCAGCCAGCCTTTGCCTTGGCTCCTGTCATGCGGCCACTCCACTGCAGGGAGAAAGTGGGCCGAGAAGCCTTCAAACCTTCATGGACCCCCTGTGAGGACATAGCATCCCCCTGTGGGTCCACGGACCACAGGTTAAGAACCACTGCTCCAGGCCATTGTAGAAAATTAATTTGGGAGAATGTTGGGTTTCTAATTATCTGAACCAAAGTGCCCAGTAATGCCAGTGTCTTTATTTGACAGGAGTGACCTCACAGGACTTGGAAGTGGTGGACAATCTGTCACTTCTCCCCTTAGCTCCCCACCCCCTTAGGTTTTGCTTTCTTAGAGAGCAAACTACTGAGAAGATAAAAGGTGAATCCATTGTTGGAAATGGAGAGGAGTGCAACTACACTTTGCACAGAAGAATCAAGAAGGTGGAGAGACAGTAGCGGTAAGAAAGTTAGATAGCTGAACTGACTTGTGTTTTAGGTGGTGATAGTTACCATTAGGGGCTTGTCTACACTGGCTGCTTAAATCCTGGGCCAATCTTTGGATTGAGTTCTTATAATAAAGAATGTGTGTGTGTGTGTGTGTGTGTGTGCGCGTGCACAGTTTTTTCCTCCCAAGCATTGCTCCTTGATTGAGATTTCATGGGCAGATCTCTGCACTCTAATTATTTTTAATGGCTTACCAATGTATGATATTCCAGGTGTTGTTGGACAGTTAAGATCCAACAGCCCTAGCCAACATAGGCATTGGTAACGAATGTTGGGAGTTGCAGCCAGCAACATCAGGAGGACTACACTTTGCACACTCCAATTATCATAACATCCACCAACAAATCCTGCCAGTTTGCCTCAACTAGGGTATAATTCTGTATTTCTAGCTCCCCACCCAAACCCAGTGACAGCAATGGCATACACTCTAACATCTCACAGACGAAAACCACAGCCTTGTCTATATGAGGTGAAAAAATAAATAAATCTGGATAGTTCCACAGTAATAGCAAATCACAGCAAATGTGATCTGTCTTAATGGTGTTTTGGTCCACAAAATCTTCACTTGCACACTGGACAACGTGGCAGCTGCAAGTGATTTAATCTCATTTTTACTTGCCTTATTTACTTCCGCTGAATCTTTTTTTTAAAAAAAAATACTATTTTACATGTGCACTCAAGTGATATTTCACCTGTACAACAAAACAAAACAAAACAAAACAAAAACCCCAACACCGCATTTAATTGCCTTAGTGATCTCTAACTAAGGGGAAAAACCAACGTGGTGGCTTCAGGCACTTGCCCCATTAGCAAGCCCTGCCCTTGTGCTCATTTAGCCAATCAGCTTGCGCTTTCTCTCCTATGGGAAAGTGATTCATATTGAATCAGTTGTCCCAATGAGCAGGAATGTGCTTTTCCTTCAGAGTTTTTTTTAAAACTCTGGGAAAATCTGCAAAGGTTTCCTTTCACAGTTTTTGATGGTTTTGGTCCCCCTCCTTCTGAATACGGTGAAATGGTGTGGCATGCCATTAAGACAGCCTGTATTCTCCTCACATTCTGTGAGGAGTATTTTTGCCATTTAGACAATCCCCAGGACACATGTGGCCAAGCAGGATCAGAGTGTGGTTAAAATTGCAAGAGTTACGAGTGAAGAAGAACACACAAGCCAAGAGAGGGTGCAGCAGTTTGCTTTTGCCTGAGCCTACTGGGAAGGCCCCGATTCTGCCCCCTCCTGTCCTTCCCACTCTGCTGAGTTGAGTGTAAACTACTTTTGTACTTTGAACTCAGTCTGCCACAGTTGAAGTATGCCAAGGACAAAAGGGGAAAGCAGCAGGAGGAGAAAGAAACCAGGACATTTTTAAAGGCTGTAAAAGTGGGATGACAGAAGATTAATGACAGACAGAAGAACTGTCCCTGTCAAATTGGGACAGTTGGAGGATATGTAATAGGAGCAGTAGCTATGCCAGCTCCAGAGCAGATGGGTACTGATCAAGCTTCCCTGGGAGAACAGTGGGAGAACACTAGAGCTGGAAAATTCCTCTGTGTCCCACCCCAGACACCAAATGGCCCTGTTTCAGGCCTTAGCACCAGTGGCAGCTTTACCTCTTTCCAGTCCAAAGAGGAGGGAAACCAACCAATGAACCATCCTATGCCCCTCCAGCCATCAATGCTAGAGGGTTTGGACTGTGCTTCCAGTTTATTTTTTGATGCTTTTAATTTGATTGATTGCACCCTTCCAAAATGCTGAAGGCAGTTTCCGATCCAACTTCCAGACACAATTGATTCATCATGCAAGCCCCACTCTTCTAACAACAGGATGCCTTCGGAGAAAATCCCTGTATTTGTAACAAAAAAACAAACAAACAAAAATTCTTGGCTTGGTTAAAACATCCTAACAAGCATCTATTTATTTTTGTTCTGACAGGTGCCAAGAAATCATTTATTACATTGTTGCTATTGCCATTGTTATTCCCAAATGTGAAATATTTGAAGTGTGAATATTTTATGCTCCTAATAATACCAGCCCAATCAAAATGCAGGGGCTCTTGCTTCAGTATCATTCTTGCATTCCTACAGAACAACATAATACTGGGAAAGAACATCTAGAACTACATGAGGATATTTACATAAGTTTTACCCACTTATGCTGCCACCACCATTGCCCAAGCAAACAGTACCCAGTGTACACACAACACAGAGTGGGATTCTCCCCTCACTTTCTGTTTTCTTTAACACACACACACACACACACACTTGCCAACCTGCACTTTCTGCTCCCCCCTCCCCTGTTCCCTTAGTCATCTGGTACATGAATGTATTCTAAATGTTTTCACAGCTGCTTGGGAGGTGTTGATTTTTAGTGTCAACTCATTCACTCAGCTTAAGATAATCACTCTCTTTTTAATGGAACAGTTAACATGAAAATGATGTCTATCATTTTTGCTGTTGGGGGTCCAAATGTGCAGGGAGAGGGAGAGGTGATGGAGGCATAATTACAAGGCCCAGCACCATTTTTCCACTCCCTCCTCCCTCCCTGCACATACACAACTCTTCTACAGATGAGGCAGTGTTGTGCAATGTCAACAATCAGAAACGGAAATGAAGGCAGTGTGAAGAGCCCAGGTGAGTAATTACCAGGAGGTTGCAGCCCTGAAACAGCTTCCAAAGTTCCAGGGCTGACAAGGTGCAGATTGTTTTTATCCTCTGGTGTGAAGCATGCTGATTTGCTGTTGATAGATCCAGGCGGCAATATTAATTAAAGCACAAGCAGGAGCTAATTCGGCTGTTGACAATGTATTGGGGGATGGTGGCATTGGGTGGATGGCAACATATGTATCCTGTGCCACAGAAGGAAAGTGCTAGATAGCATGGTCAACATCTCAGCTTGTAAAACATGGATCCTTGGAGCTTTCATTTACATTGGCACTGAGGAGGGAAAACTAATCCCCTCCCCCTACACAAACTGTTTGGAAGTATGCATCCAACAGGACACAAGTGCTTGATTCCAAGTTTTAGCTGTTTTATGCATGCTCACAACAATCTCTGTTTTCTGATTCTGGATCCCTGTGTGGCCAAAAGGCCACTACCATTGCACAAGGGAGAGGTATTAGGAGGCTTCTCAGACTACCAAGATACGCAGAAGTACAAAAATCTGTGAGGGAAATAAACACCATCAAGAGGGAAACAAAAAAAGCTTAACAAGTATTGAACATATGAAGTGAACTTAAAAGCTATCTACCTGTTGCAGGGAGGGGAGGGGGAAATCACGTTGGAGGAAGAGATCCTGAACAAAAAGCAACTGGCTCTGCAACCTCTTATTGCAGTCCCCATCCCCATTGATGTTTTCAGTTACCAAGACAGACTGAAAGCCAATGACCTTTTTATTATAGCATCTGAAAAGCAAGAAAAGCTGTGATGGTTGGTATGAACTCTTATGCATCATAAGATGCATAAGATCCATGAGTGGATATCTGAACATTTCCTCCTCTGCCTCCAGTGTACCTTCAGGGACCCCTTGAATTACACTGAGGCTATAGCATGGGAGAAGAGGCTTGAATTCAACCTGGTTTCGCTATTGGAAAGATGATTGATTGCTGGACTCAATTTATCCTGTTCCACACACCAAAACAAATGCACTGTAGTTCAGAAGAACACACACTTTCCTGGATCGTGCACATAGTTCCAGATAGAATAGATTTATTGAATCAATGGAGTTTGCATAAGGGTTGACTCAGTATTCAGAAATTGATTCAATGTTAGGAGTATCCATAAACATTTAACTTTACATTCATTATATCTTTGTCATTTGGAAAGATGAAACTTTTTTTTATCTTAATAAAAGAACAGAAGACGCAAATGAAAGCAACATGTCCCCACCAAACAGGTAGTATCTGAAACTCTGATTTCCAAATTATTTCCTCCTACATTTGATCTATATGCAAAATCAGTCCGGTTCTAGCAGGGCAAAGCATACAAGTTCCCCTCTTAAAATTTTACAATCTATTGGAAGAAAAATAATAGCGTTAGGAAAAAACTAATCCTGTGATTTGTTTTTCATATTTGTCTGGAGATGTCAGGCCATTTCCCGTGATTTATTTATTTATTTATTTATTTCAGCCCTGGTTGCTG